>OU342665.1:5095000-5720000 GCA_910589605.1 Chrysoteuchia culmella | reverse complement strand
TTTTTTCATTTATTATTTAAAGAGGGTTTAATAATAATTTATTGATTTTAAATGACGAATAAACAAACGAACTAAAAGTCTAGTCATCTGTGGGTGATGGGGACAACATGAACTTTGATGACCTAAATATATATATTACATTCTGTTTAGGGAAATTAAACAAATCTTCTTCTTCTTATCGAGTGAGGATTAGTTGCCACCTCTGGTGTCAGTGTTTATCAAGCCGCCTATAAGACTTCCCAAGTAGCATTTTTTTCTCTTTAATAGTACACATTTAGTTCACTGGCGATCCTTAAGCAATAACATTGGCCACACGAGGTTCATTGGCTGTAATTAAGTGAACAAATCCACTTAAAGCTGTATAATAATCCACATATACATATATAAGAGTGTAAAATTGGCCTATTAAGTAACTATTGGTGTTATAATAGTACAGCATTACTCATCTAGTCAGCTTTAATTTTAAAAGCTGAACAAGAGCATTTCGAGAGGGGAATAATACGGCATTGGCTATTTAAGGGTCCACATGTTCAGTGTTATAATGCTGGCATTTTAATGCAACACATGTGAATATAAATGCAGCCAAAAGCTGTTAAATAGAAGCATGTGTGGAGCATTATTCAGCTTGTTGCTTTAAGTCGGCTAGTTTGTGTTATATTAATCAGCATTTATGTTATTCTGTAAATGAGCGTTTAATGAGTCCACATGAACATATAAGTAGGTATTACACGCACCACTCTTGATATCTAGTGATACTGGCAGCTGTTAAATATCCCTTGTGTGGAGCATTATTCAGCTTGTTGCTTTAAGTCGGCTAGTTTGTGATATATTAATCAGCTATTATGTTATTCTGTAAATGAGCGTTTAATGAGTCCACATGTACATATAAGCAGGTATTACACGCACCACTCTTGATATCTAGTGACACTGGCAGCTGTTAAATATCCCTTGTGTAGAGCATTATTCAGCTTGTTGTTATAAGTCGGCTAGTTTGTGATATATTAATCAGCATTTATGTTATTCTGTAAATGAGCGTTTAATGAGTCCACATGTACAGTAACGCACCACTCTTGATATCTAGTAAGACTGGCAGCTGTTTATTCGTTCACGAGTACCACATTGTTATCCTCTGAGCCGAATAATTATGTGAACGTGGTTTTCTTTAACACTGGACGACGACACACACGACATGATACACATGTGAACCTTTCTAGAGCTCACGACATTATAATGGTACACATGTGAAACTTTATAGATCTTAAAGCATCAATTTGGAGTTACAATGGTTCACTGTAGCTAGAGATAACTCCACCATTTTGTTTATTACTCATAACCTATAATATTTCTAATTTATTATGATTTTATCTTAAACTATAGAGGTTTCGTGATTAATTTTGTGGTTAATGTTTAAAAACAAAACCATAGACTCATTTTGATGCCATAAAAACATAAATATGAAAAAATGCTTTGTTCGTCTCTGCATATTTAGATATATTTTTTTGGTAAAAAGGGAATATTTCAGAGGCGCGTCAAAATTTTAACTCTAAATATGTATATACTTTACAATAAATTTACATTACCCATAATATTAACACATTATAACATAATAACACAAATTATATACTTACTTTACCAGTTTGTTACCAATAACCAAATCATTCTAAAAATGGCAACCTAACGAGGAGCAATAGCCATTTCTTAAAAAAATATTATTACAAAATGTGGCACTCAGGTGATAATTTGGAGAAAATGCGGCCGATTACTAGTTTTTAGGGTAAACTTGTGACATTTAACTACTATAGAGGCTGTATAACTGTTCACTCGTTACTTGTTATAACTCTCTTGTCTGTATGAAGTACCACACGGAATCTTATGTAGTGCCGTTGATCAGCTTTTAAGACCACCGTTCTCTATTAAACTGCCATTAAAGTGCTACTATTCTGCTACTGTGTACCTTTTGTGACCTCAAGGCTGAATAATTTGTGCCCAAACCGTCGATAGAAGGGCAGTATAGCCTGCTATACAGCTCTTGTACCGCTTACTTAGACCGCTCAAAGAATAAATGTGTACCATTAGTCAACCGCTATAGAGCCAAAAATGCTACTTGGGTTGGCTTAATGACTGTAATCAAATGACAACAGCCGGGACCAACGGTTTAACGTGCCCTCCGAAGCACGGAAGCGCTCATTTGTAAGGCCACTTTACGGTCACCCATCCGACACCTGACCAAAACTTTGCTTAACAATCGTGATCGAATACGGTCAGTCTGTCAAGAGTAGCCATGAGCGCTTCATAATAACAACAATTAAACAAATAATCAATCATTTCCTCATATTTATGCCATCAAAGTTATCTTCGTAACTGGACTGTACCGAAACCAAACCCAAATAATCCGAATCCGAATCCTCATACTAATCCTAACTAATATTGTAAATGCGAAAGTGTGTTTGTTTGTCCTTCCTTCACGCCCTAACTAAGCTACCAATCGACTCGATTTTTGGCAAAGAGTTAGTTGACTTAGGTAAATTTTTATCCCGATATTTCCACGGGAACGGGAACCAGGCGGGTGAAACCGCGCGTGGAAGCATGTAATTAATAATAATGTAACTGTGATTTCATTTTATTTTCAGATATATTTCTTTTAATAATCGTGCTTGCACCGACATCTTATCTCAGAGTAATCAAAGATTTTTTGACGACGAGTAAATATGAAAATTTGGCGTACGTGCTTCCAGACTTGTTTAGTCCAAAAAAGAACTGCAGTTTCTGTCCTGACGTCTACATACCTGTCTGTACAACCCTCAACAGGACTTTTAAAAATGTTTGTTACTTTAATTGTGCGAATTTTAGTTCTGCATCTGTGACATATTTAGGAAATTGTATTGATTTTTAATTTTCATGCTAAACTTACCTTCAAGAATCGTTAAATATGCCTATACATTATCAAAGAAAATAGATTCAGTAGTGAACCAGCCTACGTAGCATGCAAACCGCGACTCGCTCTCGACCCTTATCTCGCGATATCTATCCCGCTTATATCAGTGTGGTGTAAGCGAGACAGATAATTCGCTCACACGAGAAAAGTGTCGAGAAAGCTTTGTCGAAGTGCGTATGCTACGAAAGGGGGCAATTTTCGCCCCGAGATATGTCGAATTCGATATTTTGCAAACCATAATTTCTTTATTGAAAATGTAAGTAAAATCTTTACTACGGTCAAAATCCTTTAGTTTCAATGATCTTTGACAATCCTATAACGTCAAAGATTGTTTTCAGTTTTTCAGAGTTCTTAATACGGTTATTTCGAGATGTCGAAGGCGCGAAAATCAGCCCCCAGTAGGCCTAGCACGAATATCATTCGACTAAGTATCGAGCAAGTAAAGTAAAGAAATGTATGACTTATTGAGCAGCGTTTTCGATACGTTTTCGACAATTCTTCGTGTTAACCCTACAGATAAGAAAAAAAACGATGTTTCTAAATACCGATTGTTGATCTATTTAAAAAGTGTTTTAAAAGTTTTGAGTTAATAAATAATAACACGATGTTATCTATTTTGGAATGTTTAGTAAATATCTCAATCATTGACGCTTGTTTTGCTTTGTTCTTTGGGTAATTATTATTCTTACGGGAGAAACAAAATAGATAATACCAGAAATAAGACCAATATTAAGTTGTTTACTTGATACATCGAAAGGTTCTTTCGCCTCAGATTTGCAAATCTACGCAACAGTAAATTTTTGGTACATTATTTATTTGGTATACATTTTTGGTAAAATTATCTCCCGATTTTCATAATTAATTCCAAATTAAATATCTATTTTAAACCTTTTCCTTATGGATAGTGAACACTTTCACTGCCAAGCACTCGGATTCGAGTGGAAATATTATCGAAAAATAATAGTGTGGCACCTCGATAACGTGTCATTTACATCTTAGCCGAGTAAGCAAGACAGCATTATATCGCGTGTTATAATGGTGTTCATGCTAGAGTCGGATTTTTTATTCAGAAGAGTAATTTGACAGGTGCCAATGTTAGTTTGTAAAAATAAATCTACTTTAAACTGTTTTTAATATAAATATGGGAATTCCCATCTGAGAATTCACTTGTGGCCGAGTTAATTTTTCCAATATTTTCTATTTAAAATTTATCATAAGTATAAAAATAGCATTGAAAAATGCAAAAAAATATTTATTTATTTAATACTTTATGCACATTGTTTCAAAGGCGGACTTAATGCCTTAGGCATTTTCTACCAGTCAACCTTAAGGTGATGTGGAGACAACGGGAAGTAGGCTGCACAACCATTGTAAAAAGAACAACATAGAGAATAAATGATTAATTGTAATTAAATAAAGTATTAAGAACATAAATACATATACAATACTTTACTTAAATAAATACTATATATAATATTATATACATATTAAATACATACAAACAATAAGACGATTTGTCACAATTTAACGATTAGCTGCTTCTGCTTGCTCTATTAGGAATTTAAGCAATTTGGTTTTAAACGCATACCGACTGGTGAACATTCTGATGTCAAAGGAAAGGGCGTTCCAGAGAAGAATAGGATAAACGAAGAATTAAGAATGAATAACATCGGAGTGATGAAAAGGACAAATAAATAAACGGTTAGAAGAACAACGGAGATTTTTATCGTGAGAATCACATAAGTACTGGAAACGCGAAGTAAGATAAGGAGGGGCATTAGGGGAGATTAGTATAGTAAATAGGGTGGTCAAGGCCCGCAAACTTCTACGCTGCCGAATTGGCAATCATTTAAGCAGAGATTCAAAATTCAAAAATCGTAAAATAAATAGACAAGTTGGTGCGCACAAAGTTAAGTTAGGGGATCGAACCCGGGACCTTCGGTGTAGAAGGACGTACTATACGTACCCCGAAGCCAGAGAGATTGTCAAAGAGGTCGTAATTAAACAAATAAATAAATACATATTTCTTACACTAACACCAATTAACCTAGCCCCGAAGTAAGCACTGTAAGGCTCGTGTTATGGGATACTAGGGCAACAGATATAAATACATATAACTATACATCTATAAGTATTTGTGTATAAATATATATAAACATCCGTGAGTCAGGTATAAATTCATAAATTTGCTTCTCCCGGGATTCGAACCCAGGACATGAGAGTAGGCGACATCTTGAAACCTGTGTACGAACCACACTACCACGGAGGTCGTCACGATATTTATTCAAATATACAGAAATCAAGCGCTTTTAAATCATCAATATTTATACTTATGGTAAATTTTAAATAGAAAAATATTGGAAAAAATCAACTCGGCACAAGTGAATTCTCAGACGGGAATCGAACCCGCGACCTTCATCAATATTTTCCCACCACCCGCTAGAAACTTCTTGTATGTGACGATGTCATATTATGATGCTGTATTAATTTATCCGTTTCGCTGTGTCCCATATCTTAGACCAACAATGAGAGGAGCCAGCAATAGAATTTGGTTTATTATAATTCCAGAGTTGTGCTCGTGTCGGGGTGTAATTAAATGTGGTCGGATTCGGCTGACTCACAAGCAAAGGGGATTATGACATATTCAATAAGTATAAACATCGCGAAGCAGCTTAGGGCATCGGCTCTAAAGACGAAAGGGAAGATTAAAAGTCGTATAATCCTCTGTACGAGCTCATTCTACGAGTTAGCCATCATTATATTAAGAGCGTTTTCATTTACTTTTATGTTCAACTGCGTAATCACACGCTTAATTTTTCGTCAATCGATACAAATTCTAAGATTATAAATATGACATCCAATAAAGTCGGATTTACTTCTTTCATAATTAATGGCTTGCTCACGATAAAATTCGTGAATTTTGTCAATGTCAAAATATATTTTGTAGTATAAAGGTATTGTACTGTAGATTTTAAAAATGGAGCTTCACAACACGTGTTATTATGAAAAGAACTCGGGTGAAACTCTAAAGTCGGATTTATAATTCAGTAGAGTGATTTGATAGATGTCAATGTCACTTTTTTTGTAGACAAAATCTCGAAACTTATCCAACAACACCCATGGTCTCACTTAGGAACAAAGATTAAGAAGATGTGATAAATATTAAAAAGAAAATATACTAGAAAAAAAAAACAACCAGTCTCACGTCGCCCTGACGGAACGAAGAAGAAGATGCCGAAGATGTAGCTAGGTTGCCTAGAAATAGCCTATTTACTAAAGCTTACCTATATACCAAGTGTTTAGGCTGCCGGAATTTCACGAAGGCCACGTAAATAAGACGAATTTGGCATCTACTAGGAACTACCTACTTAATTTGTTGCTGTTTTATTTCTGTAAAATACCACATGTCTTATACATTGCGCCACACATTTAAGCCTCTCGGAGTTACGTCGACGCAGAGATCACTCGAGCTACCCGCAATAGTGATTAACTTCACTACCACCGACGACACATCAATAATGACATCATAACTGTAATTTGGAACATACAATAATATTGTATCAACTACTTCCTCAATATAACTGATGCATTTTTACCGACTTCAACAAAAAAGGAGGGAGGTACTCAATTCAACCCGTATTTTTTTTTTGTCCGATGTATGTATACCGATAACTCCGGTGTTGGTGATCCGATTTTGATAGTTGTTTTTTTGTTCGATCGGGTACACTGTCAATTTAGTCCCATATAAGTCTCATTGAGATCCGATGATAATCTTCGGAGATATGGGGCCTAATGTCATGGAAGTCATGAAACAATTATATCATCCAGGTAATTGTTAGATTCTTGTTCGAGCTGAAGTTTCACGCAATAACTACTCAGCGGATTTTGATGAAACTTTTTTGTTAAATAGCTATTGGTCCTCGCCAACATACCTATAGGCTATAAACCCTCAATAAGTAACGTCCCTGCACCGGGAAAAGCAGCTTTGTAAAAGGTAATGAGGAGTTGACATAAGGTTATTAGCGTAGGTACGAGACCTGGTTCTACCTTTAAAAATTGTGAAATAAAACACTTTTTATTAAAAAATTAAAACCGACTTCAAAAAACTACTTTGCGGTCCAGCTATTTTATTTTTCTTGCCTTGGCTGGCACCGACTCCAAAAGGTTTATTTTTTGCTTTTTACTTTTTTGAAGTCGGTTTTAATTTTTTTTATAAAAAGTTTTTTTTATTCGTAATGATGCTCGCTCGCGAGTTTAGAAACATTTGTTTACATTTTTATACAAAGAAAAACAAACAAATTAGGAGCAATTTGCGCCCATATCTGATGTTTATAATTGTTTACAAACGTTTCTAAACACCGATGTGGAAGCACTTTAAGCTAGTTTTATTTTAAAAACAAGTTTTTCCATCTTCTGATTTCTTAATAGGACCATCGATGGTTTTTGGACCAGACAGTGTAATTCAGACGAGCGCAAACTCAATTGGGTTGCGTCATTGAATCGCAGAATTACCTGTGATTTCTGACTCCATCATCAGACCGTGAAAATCTAGAACTAGAGTGATTGTCGAAATTCAGTTTAGTTTTATGATTTTTTATATTTTTATCACATGACAATGCAATACTTTTTTTTATGACAAAGAGCCGATGACGGAGCCTGAAGGAAGTCAAAACTATAATAAAACAACGCAACCCAATGAGTTTGGGCTCGTTATATTCGTATTGACAATCACTCTAGTTCTAGATTTTCACGGTCTGATGATGGAGTCAGAAATCACAGGTAATTCTGCGATTCAATGACGCAACCCAATTGAGTTTGCGCTCGTCTGAATTACACTGTCTGGTCCAAAAACCATCCATGGTCCTATGAAGAAATCAGAAGATGTAAAAACTTGTTTTTAAAATAAAACTAGTCTTAAAGTGCTTCCACATCGGTGTTTAGAAACGTTTGTAAACAATTATAAACATCAGGTATGGGCGCAAATTGCTCCTAATTTGTTTGTTTTTCTTTGTATAAAAATGTAAACAAATGTTTCTAAACTCGCGAGCGAGCATCATTACGAATAAAAAAAACTTTTTATAAAAAAATTAAAACCGACTTCAAAAAACTAAAAAGCAAAAAATAAACCTTTTGGAGTCGGTGCCAGCCAAGGCATTCTACTTTGCGGTCCAACTTTTTTATTTTTCTTGCCTTGGCTGGCACCGACTCCAAAAGGTTTATTTTTTGCTTTTTACTTTTTTGAAGTCGGTTTTAATTTTTTTTATAAAAAGTTTTTTTTATTCGTAATGATGCTCGCTCGCGAGTTTAGAAACATTTGTTTACATTTTTATACAAAGAAAAACAAACAAATTAGGAGCAATTTGCGCCCATATCTGATGTTTATAATTGTTTACAAACGTTTCTAAACACCGATGTGGAAGCACTTTAAGACTAGTTTTATTTTAAAAACAAGTTTTTCCATCTTCTGATTTCTTAATAGGACCATCGATGGTTTTTGGACCAGACAGTGTAATTCAGACGAGCGCAAACTCAATTGGGTTGCGTCATTGAATCGCAGAATTACCTGTGATTTCTGACTCCATCATCAGACCGTGAAAATCTAGAACTAGAGTGATTGTCAATACGAATATAACGAGCCCAAACTCATTGGGTTGCGTTGTTTTATTATAGTTTTGACTTCCTTCAGGCTCCGTCATCGGCTCTTTGTCATAAAAAAAAGTATTGCATTGTCATGTGATAAAAATATAAAAAATCATAAAACTAAACCGAAAAAAAACTTAATATATTTATTTATATAAAAATTTATTGCTGTGCGTTAATCTAAAAACACCCCATTAATAGCAAAGAATTTGCAAAAAAACGTATAAAGAGAAAAAACAAACAATGTTTATTTAAACAAAGGGTGATTTTCCATTATAATGTGATTTAACCCTAGAAAGCTAACGTTCGTCAAAATGACGAACATCCGAATGAAATGCATTGCTTAATTTTTCTTATTGTTTTATTTACACACCCGCGGTTTCGTGCCAACTCGGAACCCAGTTGACCACTTACACCCATATTCTAAGTCGTTCCTCCAAAACTTACTCGTCCTCGACTTAACGAAACCTCATTGAAAACTCCTCGAAATCGGTATTCTAAGTCATAACTCCGTAAGGACCTGGAGGAGCCAAAGAGTACGTAGCCACTCCGTGTTAGGCCTAGCGCACACTACCATTTTTACCCACGACGAGGTTGAGTGGAGTGTAAAAAGTTTTGGAGGAACGACTTAGAATATAGGGGTTAGAGTGGTGGACTTATCTCAAAAAAAAAAATTGTGTATTTAGTGTGTGGGCAGGTGGATATGGGAGCAAGTAGAATTAATAGTCATACTCACTGTTAAAGATGTTGTTTACTCTTTGGATCACATTTTTTGAGGATCTCCACTGTAGGATTTAATGTGAATTTCAAATTATTTTGACTCGACTATCAGTGGTCTAGTGGTAATAACCGGTATCAGACCTAGAAGTCCTAGGTTCGATTCCCAGTGGGGGTACATATTGTATTCGGTTTTGTTATTGGTAGGACTTGTTGTAAGTCCGCCTAGCTCACCATCTTATCTAAGTTTGACGCCATAACAACAATGTTTTCAGGATTGTTGTGTTCCGGCAGTTAGAGATAAGATACTTAGCCATTTCCTCAGTGGTTGAGGATTTCGAGAGTGGCGCGCTTCCAACTTCAGCCTTGTCAATACTTAATATCAGGTATGATGAAGGCTAAGGGTTATCCAGTTGTTTATACAAAAAAATATATGTGTTTTTCTATATTCCTTAACTTTAAGGTTTTAATCAGAGCATGTAGACAAATCGAATGGCACATATTTTTTTCCTCGTGACGTTTAGTATAATTTGCGATGACATCAAAAATACTGTTTGGATTTGAACGATTTGAAATACAGTTCGTATTTGACTGTGTGGCGGCACCTACCTGACGCCGCACATACTACTACTCACGGTGCTAGAAACTCGTTTCCACTGTGCATCAAACAGATGGCGCTGTTTACAGTTCAGTATGGCATCGAACAACATGTGTGGAAACCTACTTCGCGCCACAGAATACTTAATAGTACAAGATCGCGCTTACAGAGTTTCACCAGCCGCTTCACATTATATACCTACCAAGTCCAACGCACATTAGTCGGACCGCTGTCCCCGGACTACCAGCACCCAGCTCGCAGTTTCGGGTCCTCTCTGAGAATAACTTGTGGCCAAGTCGATGTTTTCCAATTTTTTTTCTACTAATAATTGATCATAATTATTTGATGGTAAGTATTTGGATGTCAAGGTGGTACCAAGTTCACGGGTCAGCTAGTTGTTAATTTAAAATGTGCGTTCAATTGAAAGAGCAGTCGATAAAATGACAAAGTTTGTTCATTAGCTTCGTTGACGTAGGCCTAAAAGTCCTTTAGACAAAGCTTAATTTATCTGTAACACTGTAACACAGCCTAAATTTAGTCACTAACTTCAAGTTTAATTCAAAACAACTTCCGGAACAGAGTATCTATCACGAAAGCAAGTAAATTGAAACTTGCGTAACGAAGACAAAAATAGGCAAATTAATTTCATTTCAAACACTCGTAAGTCTCAAAAGTAAATAAGTAAACAACAACAGCTACCCTTGGAGATGTCAAATCATAATTTCACCATTAAAGTGAAAATTAATTTATCAATACAAACTAATTCGGAGTCGTAACTCCACAAATTAATTCTGTAACGGATCCGCTGAGGGCGAATGAATGTCGCCTCTGGAGGCTTGATTGCGGTTGACAAGTGAACCGCAGATGGTAATTATTATGTTTCCCTAACTGGAAGTGTTGAATAGAATCTGATGTTTGTGATCACAACAAGATATCAACCGAGACGTTTATCTCGGAGCAAGACGTCGGCATTTTAACTTCAATACTAGAACAAGTTCCTCAGTAGTGGAGGATTCTATAAGAGGCGCGCTTCTCCCTTAGCCTTACATGAACGCTAAGAGTCTCCCTGCTGCTCATAAAAAAAATACGAGTATTGAATGAATGACGCCTCCAGAAGCTTGATTGCGTTTGACAAGTGAGCTGTAAATGTTAATTATTGTGTTACCCTAACTGGAATTGTTGAATAGAATCTGATGTTTGTGTTCACAACAGGATATCAACCGAGATGGTTATCTCGAAGCAGAACGTCTAGATAAATAAATTCTAAACGTCGACGATGTTTAGATACACACATTACCTACATTATATTTCCTGTCTTGGCTGGCACCAACTCAAAAAGGTTTATTGTTCACTTGTTGAAGTCGTTTTTATAAAAAGTTTTTATTTCACAATTTTTTAAGTTAGAATAAGTTCCGCACTCACCTACAGTAAAAATCAGAATTATGAACATCTATGATTATGTCATCTAGGTAAAAAGTAACGAATACAACACTATTTTCAAGATTTCCTAAAAACTACTAAACCGATTTCAGATTTTCAAAAAATGGAACCAACTTGGGAACGATATGGATATAATACCGTTTGAATCATTCCAATCCAGCCGTCTTCGAATAATCGGTGAAGAACATACATCAAAAAAATATACGCGACGTATGGATAACCTCCTTCTTTTGAAGTCATCGGTAAATTATAAATGCGAAAGTGTGTCTGTTCGTCCTTCCTTCACGCCATAACTAAGCTTCCAATCGACATGAATTTTGGCATAGAGTTAGTTGAAAGGACGTAGAATAACATAGGCTATCCCGATATTCCCACGGGAACAGGAATCACGCGGGTGAAACCGCGGATGAAGCTAGTAAACGTATAAAGAAAGAAAGAAAGAAACACATTTATTGACACACACACACATACGATACAGACAATAAAAATAGAAAGTATAAAAAAAAAAGTATAAGCTTAATAAACACAACAAAATATAACTAATAGGAAGAATTGTGTGGGGTCAATAAAACCCTATCTCAGCGTTTCAAGGTCATGTTTTGTCTAAAACCACCTAAAACATAAAGATTTAAGGGGCCGTATTGAAATTAATTAACAATCTGTATTAATTACATCACTAATAGTCGAAGAACACGCAAATCTGTAATTAGAAACGCGTGAAAGTTTCAGATTGAAATCTCAATTGTTTTTCTCATTATCTTACTGCTTAATTTATTTCTTGTGGGTAATTACTTCATTGTGATTGGATGTAAATTTAAAATGCGCTCATTTTGAACCATAAAACCAAAATGAACACAGAAAGTATTAGATTTTTACTTAGCATCAATGATAGGGAATTAATTACATTCGAAAGAATCATTTTTACAAAATATTTATGACAACAATTGAATTATGATTTAAAATTTGATATTTAATTAGAATATTTTTATTATTGATAAAACGGTATTCTGAATGGATATTATTTTGAATCAAATGAACCCTACTTTTATCGTGTTTATTCATGTATTTAAACTAAAAAGCGAATTACTTTTGAAGTTATGCAGACCTTAATGCCGTAATTAGAGACTTATTACATTTACTTTATTATATTAACATATTAATGCTGTGTGGTGACGGCCTAAGAATACAAGTGTCACCACTCCCTTACATGCCTGGGATGTGTAAGAGTCGACTAAGAGGCTCGACGCATTGAACACCTGTGCGAGAGAAGGAAAACTTGTAACAAACCCTCTACGAACCCGTCTGGCCAGCGTGGTAGCAGTCGGCTAATAACCTCCTATGAACGCCACAATAGGCGTGAGCTAGGAGAGGCCTATGTCCAGCAGTGAACATCCACAGGATGATGATGTGGTGTGTGATGTGATATTACATTTGCATATGTAAATGCATAAAATCCGACGTCTAGCCATAAACCATGAAGATTGAAATTCAGATATAATTCATAATTATCTTCGAGTTGTCAAGGGTAGGTACATCCAGGCTCACTATTCCAGAAAAACTTTTCGTCATCGTCATCTCAGCCACATAACACCCACTGCTGGGTATAGGCCTCCCCCAAAAGGGGGGGTTTGCCATAATCGCCACGCTTGCCAGGCGGGTTGGCGATCGCAGTATGGCCAAGTTTGTAGGAGACGCTGAAGGAAGGCTGAGTCCCTTAGTCGCCTTTTACGACACCCACGGGATGAGAGGGGGTAGTGCTATTCTAAGCCGACACTACACAGCAAGAACTTTTAGTTTTCGTAAAAGATTATACGGTTTGGAGATTTGCATTTAGTAAACACTAGCGGCCGCCCAGGAATTCATCCGCGTGATTCCCGATCCCGTGGGAGTAACGGGATAAAAAGTATCCTGTGTTACTCTCCAACCTCTCAACTAACTATGCCAAAAATCATTTCGATTGGTTTCACACACACACACACACACACACGCATCATCACACTTTCGCATCGCATTTATAATATTAAAAAATATAGTTACGACTACGATCACGTATTAATAAATAGTTACTTCATAACTACGATTTAACAGCCTTGTACCTTTACCATTTTAATTAACAGATTTAAACAGATCTATTTTACTACTTTGTAGTATATAATTACAGAAACTGCCTTGTGAAACGTAAACATTTTGCTCTAAATTACAAATTAGATATACAATTAGTGAGGCCTTCAATAAATTCAACAGTATCTTTTATGCAGGCAACAGCTTAGTATTATAATACTAGTTGCTGTCTGCAACTTTGCCTGAATTTAGGTTGATCCAGTAAACTAAGATTTATTAATTAACAATTTTTTTTAATAATTAATTTTGTAAGGAACGGATATTTGTTACAAAAAACGCTGTACTGCATATTTAGTTATAAAATAATATTTATGGGTAAAAAACGATAAATAATTACCAAAACGGTTCGATATTTCAGTCACGATAAGACAACAGACAAACATATCCATCTACTTATTGTAGACTATTGCGGATTAAAGTAATTACATTTACAAAATAAGGTTTAAGAGAATTATTAATTAGTAATTGCAAATACAACAATGTTGTATAATATGTTTTAATCGGTTATGTTCCGTTTTTCATCACTATTTATAAGAACTAGCGTGCATACGACTTCGCTAGCCTTGAATTTCTTAATATTGTGACCCTTAATCGTAATAGATAGTGAACAGCCTAGCTATGTTCTTCATTATATACGTACAATTAATTTTAATCGCTTCTGTGGTCTAGTGGTACAACCACCGGTATCCAGGGTAGACCCAGGGGTCCCGGGTTCTATTCCCAGCGGGAGATTCATATTGTATTCGGTTTGGTTGGTGGTAGGACTTGTTCTAAGTCCCACTGGCTAGCTACCACCATCTTATCTAAGTCTGATGATGATGGTGGTAGCTAGCCAGGCGGACTTACAACAAGTTCAACAAGGTCTGATACCCGTGGTTGTACCACTAGACCACAGAGGCGGTTAATAATATATATTAACATCACACTCACAGCCACACCTCAAAGTCGCCACATTTGGCAATGGTTGGGCCAAAAATGATTTCCGGAAACAATAAATGACACCTTCCCAGCCCATAGCCTACAGTAATTTTTGAGTATGTCCAGCAGGCCATCTCGTACAAACCATCATATCATAAGAACGTTTTGTTTTCATTGAAGTTGTCAAATTTTGAGACATTTCACACTATAAAAGCGATGATTAGGCATCAAAATACAAGCTTACTTTATGAGGGTTGTAGTACGAAATAGCATTGTAAGATAGAATGAATTTGAAAGAAAGAAAGAAACAAAATTATGTTTATAATTTGCGCTAAGAGATGGCGCTATGGCCCATATCCTTTGATAGAATAGAATCACAGACCTATGTCGAGATAGACGAAAAGGGCGCTTCAAACTGTAAGAGAACCTAGCGTGTCGAATTTTTCGTATGTACCATAACATCACGAGCGAGATTTAGTGATGTGGAAATGTTATTGACGAGCTCTTGCAAGAAAGCACTGCACAATTAACCATTTTCGTTTCTGAGTAACGCGTGTTTTCATGGCAATGGTCTCAAGCGGACTGACTTAGGTTGACCGTGGATCAAGCTTTTTACACGCAAGGAAGGTGCACTTTCACCGTCTATCTCGATTTATGTCTGTGAATAGAATAGTGGCATCTTATGTTTTGGCGCGCACTCTTCATTGAAATAAAACAACTTTTATGAATATCAAACGCGCTATATCACGAACTAAGTTGTAATTGTCCGTATTTTTAGGGATTTTTTTATTTTCCCGACGTTTCGGCACCTTTTCAGCTGCCGTGGTCACGGGATGACTGGCTACTTATAAGTCTACAGTCAGTCAAAAGTTAATTTATTTTTTCGTTCGGATACGGTTAGACATTTACTATGGCAACAATTATTATTGATTTGATATTTTGATTTAATTATTATTTTAAATCTTTATTATTAAGAAACGAGATAACTAAAGACTCTACTGGCAGTTAACAAATTGGGAAGACCTTCGAAGAAAGAAGCTGCCAAGAAAACTTTGAAAGCGGGCCGACCTCCACATTTATAAAGAAACTAGCTGTGCCCCGGGGCTTCGCTCCCGTTGAATTTCGGGATAAAAAATAGATAGTAGCCGATTCTCAGACCTACTCAATACGCTCACAAAATTTCATGAGAATCGGTCAAGCCGTTTCGGAGGAGTATGGGAACGAAAACTGTGACACGAGAATTTTATATATTAGATTAAGATATGTTATCTCCACCTTTACTTTTTGATATTTATCTACATAAAGAGCTAACTGTATCTTTGGGTCTTGCAGTGCGTGATTTGGGTTGAGATTTTAATTTATGGATAATATGGTCCCAGGCTGGTGGAATCTTCCACCCATCATCTCTATTGAAGTTTGGATATTTGGTGATTTCAAAAGCCTCATGTAGCATTCTGGGGACAAATTTTTGTTACCTGGCAAGGATCTGTGGCTTTTCAAACCTGATGAAGTGCGTGGGTCCCTCAAAAGCATGTTCACACACTGCACACTTGTTTTCGCGCCATTTTCACGTCAGCTACATGTTCCGCACATGACCCGCGTTAGAGAACATGTAGCTTGTGAACTGCCAGTAAAGTCTTTAGTTTTCTCTTTTCTTAATATAATACCTATTTGGCGCAGGGGTACTAAGCCCACCTTCTGCGCCAGAAGTCCCGGGTTCGACCCCCGGACAAGACAAATATTTGTGAAATAGAAATAGAAATTATTTATTTGCTCAATACAGTGTGATTCATTGAGATGGATGACAATGTGTGTTTACTGTGGTCTACTGTATTCTACCTTAAATATTGTAGGCATGCAAAAATTATATATTCATTAAAATTGTACAATGTCAGATTATTAAATATTAATTAAATTCCAACTCGTGATAGTGTCAGTATATGAAAAAAAGAAATGAATACAATATAATTACATTATAGTTACATTTTTATAGTCATATTCTTGAGTCAATGTCCACAAAATTCATTGTTAACTTGTTTGTAGTCTAAGTATTATCTTACAGAGTAAAAGTTGTTTTCGATAAGCCAGTGTAAAAAACAATGCTTAAGACTAGCGGTACTTATTCGAGATCAGATGGCAGTTTATTATATAATTTGATTACCATGAAATATAAATTTTTCTTTAATAATGTTAATTTACAATGCGGTATTAATAATTTAGTTTTTCTGGAGCCTCGTACATTTTCTTCAACATCATGAATTTTTGTAAAATACTCTGGATGTTTTTATACTAACATACACATCTCGACTATGTAAATGCAGGGAAGAGTCAGTATTTAATTTTGCTTAAAACAGAGTTTACACGTATCCCTGCTACTTCTAAGACCACATAGTGCACAAATGCATCGTTTTGGGCTTTGAAAGCTCTTTCGCACTCGACACTGTTTCCCCAAATTATGATGCCATATCGTAATATGGATGATACGTATCCATAATAAGCTTGCAAAGCAACTTGAAAGGAAGCAATTTTTTTATATCTTTGTAGTGCGTATACAAACTTATTAACTTTTTTACAAAGATTGTCAACGTGGTTTTTCCAATTACAATGCTCATCAATAGTTATTCCTAAAAACTGTGTGCACTTTATAAGTTCTTTTTTTTCATTATTATATTGTATATTTAGATTTAATTTATGTGCTTTATAAGTATGAAAATTAATAGCTTTTGTCTTATTTATATTAACATTTAAATTATTTTTGCCCATCCAATTAGTAACGTTAGATAGTGTATTATTTATGTCAATTTCAAGTTCGTCAATATTTTTATTTTTATTTTCAAATAGCAATGTGCAGTCGTCTGCAAACAGAATACATTCATTATTAATTATGTCAGGTAGGTCATTTATATATAAAATAAACAGTAAAGGTTCCAAGATGCTACCTTGTGGTACACCGCATTAAATCTGACGACATTTAGATCTTGATGTCACTTTGGTTTCATTTTCTACTCTAGTAATTTCTGTACATTGCTTTCGATTATTCAGATAACTTGTAAGCCAGCTGTGAGCTGTGCCTCTAATGCCATAGTCAAAGAACTTTTTTTATAAGATTGTATGATTTACACAATCAAATGCCTTTGACATGTCTAGGAAAACAGCTATGGCCAAAGTTTTGTTGTTGATAGCTTCTGTAACTTATTTATTAAAGTAAAACAAGCCAATGATGTAGATTTGCCTTCTTGGAAGCCGAACTGATTGTTTTTAATTATTTTGTTCTTGCTAATAAAATATATTAATCTGATAGCCATAACTTTTTCAAATACTTTTGAAAAGACCGGTGATAGAGTGATATGCCTATAATTTCCTATATCTTTAGCGTCTCCTTTTTTGAATAGCGGTTTTACTACCGAAAATTTTAGCCAATCAGGAACATCAATATATTCTAATGAGAGATTAATTATGTAGGAAAGCGGAACAGAAATCTCTTTGGAACACATTTTAATTATTTCTGTACTTATGTTATCGTGCCCTACAGAGTTTGTATTTTTAAGACCCATAATGATACGGTGTATTTAGTCAGGGGTTGTTGGGTAAAGAAAAATACTATTGCTCAAATTAAACTTATTTGTGTTTTCCATTTTGTGTCTATTTATCTTGGTATGTGTGTTTAATATGTAAATTATGTATGTATTTACAAAAAAAAGTATATAAGTATGTTTATCCGTTATCTAGTATCCATAACACAAGTTCTTCATGAAACTTAACGTGGGCAAGATAATTGGTGTGTTGTATGAAATTATTAATTTATTTTATTATAATTTTTATGGGTCCCATTTTTTGGGTCCTTCATTTAACTCATATTTATCGCTGTGCTAAAATACATAAAAAAATCGGTTTTAGATTTTACAAGAGACATCATTGAATCGCCTACTTATTTTATCTATTAAGATCAAATAATAATTTGAGACAAGAAATCTAATTGGTATCATAAAAATAAAGAACTGGCCCTTTAAATAATACTTTGTTCGAAAACTAATGTTTTATTGCGATGGTCATAAACAAGATTACATCAGAAAATAATTTGTAATTTAATTAGTTAATCAACACAAAATACTGATCAACCTACAATCAATCAGGGGGTCGACTCTGCTAACATTTAATCATAATCGTATTTCAATCGTGTTTCAATCTAATGTAGTATATATACCCTTTTAGAGAGAGCGCGCACGAGCAACTATTGTTTCCGCAACTATTTTGTCTCTGTCATCAAGTCTACGGGCTTGTGTATGAGTACGCGCATGTAGCGAAGCGACAGCCGGAAGACGTCTATGTCCAACCCCGCGACGCAACGGTTGTGATGACAAAAAAGTTGCTAAATGCGGAAAATTATACAAAAAAAGTTGTGCTGCTGTTGCACTCGTGGGCGCTTCTTTGAAATCTCAGAAAGAAGATAAATAATTAGATGCCGAGACAAAAGTTGCTCGTGAACGCAGTGTCTTAAATATCTTGTTATTTCAGTGTAAAAAAAAAACACTTGTTTGAAACACGATTGCGATACTATTATGACTAAGAGTTCTCAGAATTGACCCCCACAGTTTCCTTCAGGCAAGTTATTTGGAATGCTGTTGAGTCATATTAATTATCAGTTGTATTCGTCGCTGTAATACCTACAGTCAAAATTCGAATTTTGGCAATAACTATTCATTTCCGAAATTCATGTAAATAATATTTTAATGAAATAATAAAACTTTTTAAAAGTCTTCTAAATAACTAGTTTATTTTGAAACTAACTCAGTGGGAACTTAGTGTGTTGAGAATAATAGAAAAAAAAACATTAAAATAGTTTTTATTTTAAATCCGTCAGTTAAAGTTGTGACTACTAATTTGTATGGTCTGATTACAAAAGGTATTTAAACCACTAACATTTCAACCCATCGGAAGTGATTTTCAGATGGATGACCAAAAATTAAATTTTCAATCTACTTGAAGCCGTGTTAAGGTAACCTAAGTTTATTTCTTTCATTCAGAGTGATTAGTGCGAGTTTGCAAATGTCCAAAAGTTACCATCGCGTCAGAGTAAAATTTTGACAGATGCCCTTATGCAATGGGAATAAGGTTGAGAATTAAACTCTATTCGCAAACTACGGCGTAAGCGAGTTAGGTGAGGAAACTCACACTAAGCACTCATTTGTATAGTGTGTTTTGTATATACGTACCACCACAGAACAAGTTACTGTCTTGTGGGTACCACTAAAACGGTACCAACGAAAGATCAGCGTTGGTAAAAAGCCAAGCATTCTGATACGGAACTATTTTGGAAGAAACCGTTTGTTTGTGTGTTTTTTTATCGGATAAGAAAAAAATAATTCTTCTTTTTCTTCTTTCTTAATTAATGGCGTGCTCGCGTTAAATACGCGAATTTTGCCAATGTCAAGTAAATATATTTTGTAATATATAGAAATTGTACGGTAGATTGAGTTAAAAATGGAGCCTCACAACACGTGTTATTACGAAAAGAACACGGGTGAAACTCCAAAAAAAAAAAAATTGAGACAAAGAACAAAAACGACTTATGTGTTTGACGTTTTTTTTTTTTTGTATTTCATATTTACTAAAGTTTGTTATTCCCCCTTATTTCAGTGAATCCACAATGGCAAATAATTTTGTGTGGTTGAGTGTGTTGCTCTGTCTGTATGTCTACTCAGTGGCAGGAGAATGGTATGATACATATTTTGGGAATGAGATCACTGAACAGAGGAAGCTGGAGGTAGAACTGAACGGCCTTGTACCGTAAGTAAATAAGTATTCTTATGAATTAAAACAACTTTTAAATTGCACTATATATTTCACCGCTAGCACAATTTAGGCTCTTGCGACACTTTTTCTGTGAAATATATAGTGCACTTAAATTCGTAAATGTTGTATTCCTATAATGAACAGTGCGCGAAGAAACTAAGGATTCTAATGATACCTCATACCATCATCCAAATTTTCGTTGAAAGTTTTTATAAAGATCTACAGCATATATATTTTTTTTATTTTTCACTCTCTTATTTCAAAAGTTAGAGGGGGAGACAACAGAGGGGGACTACATTACATTTTACAACTTTGGAAGTGTACATCTTTCAAACGGTAGACTTTGAGACTTTGAAAAAAATATTTTAGAAACCTTAATGTAATGTTTAAAGACCTATCCATAGACACCCCACACGTATAAGTTTGATGAAAAAAAAATCAATTTTTTCCAATATTTTTCTATTTAAAATTTACCATAAGTATAAAATAGCATTGAAAAATGCAAAAATTACAAAATTATAAAAAAAAACAGTTTCAGTTCCATGTATGGTGAGATTACATATGATTTTCTATGATTATAAACGAAGGTTAACCTTCAAGTAATCTCAAGAAAATGTACAAGCTGCTTTTGGGGAGTCTGCTCCTGCGTTAGCAACAATTACTTATTGGTTTCGTGAATTTAAACGTGGTCGAGAGAACTAAAACTATGCCCCCAGAACCGGCCGACCAAAGTCAAAGTCAAAGTCAAAGTCAAAGATTTTTATTCAAATAGACTTATAGATAAGTGCTTTCGAATCGTCCAATTTTTTTTTTCCTACCAGCCATTCAGGACATCTTTTAACTGATAAGAAGAACGGCCGCAAGAAACTTATCAGCTTTAACAGAAGCAACAACATTAACAAAGGAACATGTCGTTGCCAAACACAAATCTACAATCTTGAAACATATTTAATATAAGAGGAAAATTTTCTTATACTCAGTTATTAGAATATTTTCCTTTTATACAATTACAATAGTCATGTTTTATGTTAGTATCACTTCCATGCATTTTGGTCTTTCAAATAATCTTCTACCTTGTAATAACCTTTGCTTAAGAGCGTTTTTTTAACATGTATTTTAAATTTATGCAAAGGCAGCTCAATCACTTGTTCTGGAACTTTATTAAAAAAGGCTATGCCTTTCCCCAAAAACGAGCGACTGCATTTTTCAAGTCGAAATCTTGGAACGGCAAGCTTATTCTTGTTTCTAGTATTAAAATTATGAACATCGCTATGCTTAATAAATAAATCGTGATGTTTCCTTACATATACTATATTATCATAAATGTATTGTCCCGCCAAAGTTAGTATATTAATCTCTTTAAACAATTCTTTAAGAGAATCTCTCTGTCGAAGGTTGTAAATGGCGCGCACAGCTCTTTTTTGAAGTATAAAAACATTTTCTATATTGGCTGCTGAGCCCCACAACAACAGGCCATAGGACATTACACTATGAAAATAACTAAAGTAAACTAGTCTTGCCGTTTCAATATCAGTTAGGAGCCTTATTTTCCTTATTGCGAAAGCCGCAGAACTAAGTCTACTCGACAAGGTTTCAATATGTGGATCCCATTGTAGTTTTGAATCTAATGTAATACCAAGAAATTTAGTACTCTCAACTAACTCTACAACATCCCCATTCAAATTGATGTGCATGTCGACCTGCCCTACATTAGGTAATGTGAATTTAACAAATTTCGTTTTGGTAGGGTTAAGAGACAAATTATTACTGTTGAACCAGTGTGCGACTTGAGAGAGAGCACTATTTACTTCGTCAGAACAGTTGTTTCCTCTATCAATTTTAAAAATTAAAGATGTATCATCTGCAAATAGTACTGTCTCACATAAATTACTCGCGTAGTTAGGGAGATCGTTAATATATATTAAGAACAGCAGAGGGCCCAATATTGAACCTTGGGGCACGCCCATAATAATGGGGGCTCCAGTAGAAGCAGTATTATTTACAATTACTTTTTGATGTCTATTGTGCAAGTATGACTGCATAAGGCTAACTGATTTTTTAGAGACACCATAATGTTCTAGCTTCTTTAAAAGTGTAACGTGATCAACGCAATCGAAAGCTTTAGACAGGTCACAAAATATACCAATTACGTCTTGCTTGCCCTCCCAAGCCTCAAAAATATGTTTGAGGAGTGCTATTCCAGCATCTGTAGTATTTTTACCTTTAGAAAAGCCGAACTGATTATTATGAAGGATTTGATTTACTGTTAAATAGTCTAATAATTGAGAGTATATAATTTTTTCAAAAATTTTACTAAGTGCCGGTAAGACTGATATCGGCCTAAAATTTGTGGGGTCACTTTTGTCACCTGATTTAAAAAGAGGAATAAGCTTACTATATTTCATTAAATCGGGAAAAGTACCTTCATCTATGCATTGATTAAAAATGAAAGCTAAATATGGAGCTATTATTTCAATTATAGATTTAATAACGCTGGTTGATATGCCCCATAAATCTTCAGTCTTTTTAATATTTATAGACTTGAAAGCTTTTAAAATGTCTTCACTATTAATATGCTTAAAATTGAAAACTTTATAACACTTCTCAACACATGACTCTAAGAGGGCAGCAGCAACGTTTGGACAGGAATTTAAATTACTGGTAGTTTCTAAGGGTACCCGAGAGAAGAAATCTTCAAAAACACGGGCAACCTCAACGTCAGATTCAATTAATTTATTATTTACTTTAAGGGAGAAGGAGTTTACATTATGTTTAGTTTTCCCAGTTGTTTGGTTAATAATATTCCAAGTAGCCTTTATTTTATTATCCGCTAATTTTATTTTATTTGAAAAGAACATCGCCTTAGCAGCTACACATACATTTCTAAACATTTGAGAATACTTCCTGACATATTCAATAAAATTTGGGTCACAGGAAGTATGCTTTGACGCATAAAGGTCATATAGTTTCCTTCTACTTGTATAAATTCCCGGTGTGGCCCAATCACTAAACTTTACTTTATCCGAATTACCATTGATCACTTTTTTCTTAAACGTTTTACTAAATTCGCCTTCAACCACATGAAATAAATCATTATAAAGGTAATTAGATTCCATAATGGGAACTGGTAAAGACTCAATTTTATTAATCACATTGTTTCTAAATACATCTATGCCCTTTTTAGTTATTGGCCTACATACAATTTTCCGCTTAGGACAGACATGATGGTGCTCTATAGAGGCTAGTTGTCCACTATGGTCAGATTTAATAACATTTATTATAGATTTTTCAGTGACTACACAGTTTGAAAAAATGTTGTCTAAGCAGGTGGCAGATGTGGGTGTTATTCGTGTAGGCTCATTAAAGGTATGTGATAAATTATACGATTTAAATAAATTTAAAAATCTGCTTGAGAGCTTTGACAACTTTGGGTCTAAAATGTCAACATTAAAATCCCCACATATGACAACCTTTTTATTACTTTTACTAGTTATTCTTAAAACTTCCTCCATAGTGGACTCAAACTCTAGGTAATTACTCTGAGGGGGTCTATAAACACATATTACAATTATTTGGTCTAGTTCCACACAAGACAATTCAATTATTCGTTCAATTGAGAGGGATATTATATCTTTGCGCTCTTTGTATTGAAAATTATTATGTAAAATTATAAGAGACCCTCCTCTAATAACAGATTGCCTACTAAATGAACTTACAATACTATAATTATCGATATTTAAAATTAATTCGTGACATTTTAACCAATGCTCAGTGATACACAACACATCAACATTTTCACAGTTTATAAATAAACTAACTTCTAGATCTTTATCAGAAAAGCCTTGTATATTTTGGTGTACAACTCTTAAACAATTAGGCTTTCCTGTTGTCAACACTGGGCTAGAGGGCGCCTCTGTTGTCTCTAATGGTAATTTAAATTAACCAAGTCAGTATTGGGATTCAATAGAATCAAATTACTTGGAAAAGATTCCAAGGTTGTATTAGAAAAGTCTGAATTTAACTGCTCAATAAAAGCAGAGGTTCTACTAGCCAGATTATTGGCTAATTGTTTAAAATAAAAAGATAGCGAAAGCGCTATTTGTCTCATAAAATAAATAGGCAGATAATATTTATCCTTGGTCAAGTTTAAATTCTTAAACAATGTATTTATGTCAATCAAATGTATTTGTTTACTATTATGATAAGCTATTGTACTTAACGTTAAATTTAAATTGTATCTTACTTTATTTTCCAATTGAGAGAAACCTTGACTGTAGGGAAATGTAAACATAACTACTTTCCTAACATTTAAGGAGCATATTGAGTTATAGTATGATATTAATTGGTTTTTATTAATATCACCCCTGTCCCCAATCAAAATTACCAAATTTGTATTGTCATCATAAGACTTCTTAACTATTGATTTCATTATACTATTTATAGTACATCCAGGCATACAATAGTTAATAACATTTTCCTTACATTGTTTCTGGAACAATTGGCCTAAGTTTTTTCCAATCTCATCACAGAAAATAATTGTTTTAGTCACACTATTTTTAAAAGGGGATTCATTTAAATTATTGAGTAATACACAATCAGAAATATTAGAGACTGAAGTCTCCAACATCTCCGACCGCGCACCACTCAAGGTCAAGGAGGCCTGTTTACCTACCAGCCCTGAAGGGCTGGCAGGCAAACAAACCTCCGGAGCAGCCTGGCTTAGTGACTGATTATGGCTTAAATGATTGCTGTCAATCATACAACTACATCTGCATTTCTTACCTAGGGACTCAAATCGGTCGGTATTAAAATTACAAAGGTCGATCATGTCATTTGCAGCCAATTTTTGATAATTTAGCTGCTTGCGGGAGAATTCACTAAAGTTAGTGTTCATTTCCCGAAGTGAAAGTTCCAAATTATCAATTTTGTCACTTAATTCAATACCTACAATTTTACTATCTTTATTCTTATTACATGTTTCTTTGGTAATCACTTTTAATTGTTCTAACAATAGTGTACGTTCTTTCTTTAAGTTACCATATTTTTTATAATAATTTTGTCTTTTGATTAATTTCTGTGTTTTCCTTATGTATCTATTAATTTTAATATATTTTTTTAATTTCTTACCGCTACTAAACTGAAAAATACTATTATTGTTTTGAGATGGTTTACTACCATAGTTAACACATTCCAAAGTTGAATTGTCATGTGTTGCAGAACATTGCATTAACTCATTAAAAAGGCTCTGAGAATGCTTTTCTTCTGTTATACATTTAATTTTATTTTCTAAGTTTAGAACTCTCTTTTGAGAAATAGACAAACTTATTTCTAGTTCCGTTATGCGACTCAATGCCTGTTCATGAGTGTCAGAACAAGCCCTAAATGACAGAATAAAGTCTTCCATTTGGTTACACTTGTCCACCACTTCCGCATATTTAACATGAAACTCAGCAAGTTCATTCTTAAGTTCAGAGTTACGAGTAATGGTCTTGAGAATCTCATGCTCGCTGTCCTCTCTTTCCTGTAGTAATGTATCATTCAGTTCTTTTGCTGCCTTGAGGTCCTCCAGAGCGTTCTTGAGCTTAAGCTCCATATCCTTTGCCGATATCCTTCGGGTCATCATAATTGCGAATGAAGGGTGGATGTGACGTTCAATGCAGCTATCACTAAAATATAAAAAAGTGATTACTATATAATAATTAATCAAATAAGTACCTACTACAGGTTTTATTTTTATGAACTGAAATATATTATTTATAACAATAGAGAGAAAAAAAAAAAAGTCAAAAATGTTAGGTGATGGTATGTAAATTATGTAGCGTTTAATAAATCAACAAGTATCACCATCAACTTTACTTTGTGTAAAGAGAAGCGAGGTAACTCCAACTATGGTAGTGTAAGTATGTTGTTGAGTTACTGCTTATCTGCTTAATGTAACAAACTTAAAGTTAATATGGTAAATCTATGTATAAGTGGCATACAGGTGTCACCGTCAAATTAACTTTTAATAAAGTGAAGAGAGGTTAAGCCTTTAAGCAATTAATTACTCTGTAATTTACTTATATAAACCTTTATCAATATGAGCTATAACAATTAAAAAGAATCATAAGTATAACTTGAAAAAGTTGAAGTAAAATAGAATATTCAATATTCATTAGCCCTAATTTCATTAGATTTAAGTAATTGATTATATATTTATATATTTGCTGATAAATTGGCTTCACAATCTTTGATAAAAAGTGATTTGGATGTCTCTGAGTTGATGTCAGTAGTGATTGGTAAGAGTAGCAGTATGGTGAATGTCTGTGACAATAGTAGTCACCGTCAGCTTTACTTCCACTATTTGTCAAGTAAAGAGAGGTTGTTAACAATGCCAAATCGTAATGAATTGTGACGTTGTTCACTAAAAGTGAACCCGGTACCAGTAGTGAGAATTGGTGTACAGTAAATGAGAAGCCAACTTAACACAAAATCTTCCATAAAAAATAAGTCACTCTAATGTTTAAACTACTTGATGGGTATAATACTTATTAACTAAATTATGGAATAAAGGTACTTCCCCGGTTTAAGTGTAGTTTATTATCGATTTATGCATTCATCCTTTAATTTATCGGCTTTTCTTGAATCTTGATGCTACGTCAGAATGACGTTTGGTCGTTACAATTTTTTTTTTCCACTTTGTTTAAAAAATACTTTATGGATTTATTGGATAACACTTGTACTTATTAAATAACAATTAAGGAACACTTTAAAAACATTACACTATAATAAAGCTGTGGTTTTACATGAAAAATATTAATTAAAAATCAGCTGCTAATATTTGACAAGTGAACGGGCTGAGGTTGCCAGACCAAAAAAAAAAAAAAAGAAAAAAAAAAAAGAAAAAAAATTGCAGTAACTCATGAAAACGTCATCAGGGTAGAGTGGCTATTGCGATAGAATAGACATATTATACATCGAGAGATATAGGATGAGCCAAACATTGGATCACAGGCAGTTTCCACCATCCTGCATGAACACCTTAAAGTAAGGAAGCTTGCTTCGCGATGGATAGCTCATTCTCTCACCGATGAGCAAAAATGTCGTCGTGTTGATTGGTGCAAATTTATGTTAGAAAAGTTCGAAGGAGGAACTTCGCAAAACGTATCCTATATTCTTACAACTGACGAATCATGGATATATAGCTTTTATAAATGTTTTGAAAGCCTGTTCACCCGAATGCATAAGTGCATTGGGATTAGAGTGGGATATTTTGAAAAGCTGTGAATAAACTTTTTTATATTCTAACTAGTTTTCATTTCACTATTTTTGGAACAGCCCACGTATGTACGTAAATAAATCCTGAACGTAGTACCTTTTTGTGAACAGCATATTGCAGCATATAAGTTATCTATGTTTTCTAATCGGTTCTTTTGAGCTCTTTAATATGAAAGAACATGTGATCAACAAGTAAATAAATATAAATAGTTCTTACAGGCACGCCAATTAACCCAGCCCCAAAGTAAACACTGTAAGGCTTGTGTTATGGGATACTAGGGTAACGGATATATACATTATAATTATATATAATATAAGTATGTGTAGTAATTAATTTAAACGTTCACGACTCAGGTACAAATGCTCGTATTCATCATACAAACATTACCGCTACGGGATTCGAACCCAGGACTTCAGAATAGGTCTTCACCTTGAAACCGGTGTACGCACCACTCTACCACGGAGGTCATCAAATATAACCAGGCTCAAGTCTTAAAGTCCTATTTGTGATAACATTCTTTGAACGGCTATTAGTGGGTGACGTTCTAAGCTCAAAATCACGAATCGAGCGCACGCAAATATCGTCTAAAGGTCGACAAGAAACTTCCGTGACTGTACATAATAATTATGATATTATGATAAATATTAAAATTTATTTTTTAGATACTGCGCCATAGAAGTAGACAAGTGTTCCTATGAGGAGCCTCGCCGGTTGGACTACTCATGCAACAATATCTACCACCCGACACGTGGGGCCATATTGACCCCATATATTCGTTTGCTGCCTTCCCACTATGCGATCAATGGGGGACTGACAACTGCCAAGGTAGACCATCACAATTATTCTAATTTGGCTAGTCCAATCTAAGCAGCTTTCTCTAAGTGGTTCCTACAAGGAGCCTCGCTGGTTGGACTACTCATGCAACAATATCTAACACTCGTTACGTGGGGCCATATTGATCCCGAACATCCGCTTGCTGCCTTCCCACTACGCGATCAATGGGGAACTGACAACTGCCAAGATAGACCATCACAATTATTCTAATTTGGCTAGTCCAATCAAATCAGCTTTCTTTAAATGGTTCCTACGAGCATCCTCTCCGGTGGGACTACTCCTCCAACAATATCTACCACCGGCCACGTTGGGCCATATTGACTCCGTACATCCGCTTGCTGCCTTCCCAATACGTGATCAATGGGACACTGACAACTGACAAGTTAGACCATCGTAGCTATTCTAATTATGCTCGTTCATTCAACGCAGCTTTCTTTATAATCCAATTCAATTAAATTTTAGTTATCTTGGTCTAGGTGCTAAGAATTTACAAGAAATAAATTAACAAAAATAATAAGTACTGGGCCAAACTGAATTGTTTTTTTATGGGAGTAAATGGCTACTACTCCGCATTGAATAAAAAAATAATTACGTAATGAGTGTACATACATAAAAAAATACCATTCGAATTCAGAATCTACTCCTTTTTTAAAGTCAGTTAAAACTATAAAGTATGTTAATCTGATATTGTAGTATCTATAGCACAAGGCACAAGTTCTGAATTAAACTTACCTTGCGTTACTTAGTATAGTATTATGTTATATTGATTTGACGTCATTGTATGACATTCTGCTGATCGAAACCATATTTTTTGCAGACGGGTTTGCCTCTACCAAATGCAAGACGACTAAGAACTACTGTAGCACCAGATGCTAGAACCCCTGACCATCGGTTCACGAATCTAATAGGCCACTTAGCCGTCTCCATTGCAGGTACGTGATAATGAGGTCTCATGATCTTGCGTGAGTAGGCTTCCGACAAGATGGACTGACAATCTGGAGTAGGTCGCGGGAAGCCGCTGGCGCTGGATGCTGGCAGCGCAGGACCGATCGTCCCGTGGAGTGTAGGAAAGATGGTGGTAGTATGGAAAAGTGTGGTAGATGGTAAGCCACCGTTAGGAAGGTCAAATGTTGAGCTCTTCCTCCGGGCTGAGTGTTGTTAGCCCGGGGACCGCGGTCCAACTGACGTTCGTCGGATAATCTATTTATGTTGGCTTTCTGTTTAAACTTCGTATGCCCTATGTAGGTATCAATACAGATTGGCCATATACCTTACTGAGTTGTAATCGGCGCCATCTATGTTGTATGGTGTGATATTTCGTTGTGTACTGTGTAATCCGTGTTATGTGCGGGGTCAGTAGGTGCCGCCACAGGAGATCTTTGGGTGAGTCTCAGAGATCATGATGATGATGATATTGTAAATTGGACATTTTCCTCTACAAAGATATTCCTATAATATGGATACGCCGGGAATTGAAGCAACATTGATTTTATTGAAACTTGAATAAAAGCGTAAGTGTAATTGACGGTAAAATCGTGATCTATTTTTTACTGAGATGAGCGGTGATATAGTGGACTGGTGGAGAAGTTCGTAGGACGTAGGTACAGCTCAAATAGAATTGAGGTAAGGCAATGGTATTATATGTGTGTACTTGAAACAGATATGTAATAATTATGAGCTCGCATTGTAAACATTGGTGAGACCCTATATGGGGTCCGAATGAAATTCCTCTCTTTAATTTCCGTGCTTTTTCGTGTCTATTATCTTACTTGTCAGTAAAACATGTCAGTTGTCTTTGGTCACAAATTTCAACGCAAATTAAACACTAGCTGCCGCCCGCGGCTTCACCCGCGTTGTTCCCGCTCACGCTAATATCGCGATAAAAAATATCCTATGTACCTCTCCAGGCTTTCAAATGTCTGTATCCCAAATTTCATCAAAATCCATTCAGCCGTTTTTGTGTGATTGAGTAACAAACATGTAAACATCCAAACTTTCACATTCATAATATTATAGTAGGATAATTGGGGTAAGGTCAAGATGATGATGACTCTGACTTATTTTGCAGCCGACTCAACTTCAGCCCATGATACTTTTAACTACATATTGATGACGACAACATGCTGTTCGCCTGGAGGAGAAGTGGATCCGAGGTGCATGCCAATCGAGGTAAAACAAACTAATAACAAGAAATAGGTTAGAAGTCATACGTCACCCTTTTTTTTTACGGGGATTTAGCCTTCATCATACCTGATGTAAGGTTGAAGACGGAAGCGAGCCTCTCCCGGAATCCTCAATCACTGAGGAGCTGGCTATCTTATCTCTAACTGCCGGAACACAACAATTCAATTCTGAAAACATTGTTGTTATGGCGTCAGACTTAGACAAACTGGTGGAAGCTAGCTTCTTTAGACAAATCCAATCTTACGCCTTGTAGTCCAAATGCGATTGGAGAAATATGTCAGTTTTGTAAAACCTTAAATAATTTAACATTCTGAAAGCCGAACAAAATGCTTTTCGTAAAGGCAAATCTACAGCCCTAACAGTTTTGTAATTAATAAGTAAGATAACTGAAAACATTGATCGAAATAAAGAATCTATGGTAGTGTTTTTCGATATGAGCAAAGCGTTCGACTTTGTCTCACACGAAATACTGCTATTAAAATGTGAAAAATATGGTCTTAGAGGTATAGCTCTACAGTGTATTAAATCATATCTTCAAAACTAAACTAATGTAGAACTAAAAAATATAAATAAGCTCAAAGAAGAAACAGCATTTAAATCGTCTTCTTTCTTTCTTTCTTTCTGTTAACTGTGCAGTAGCGAGCAAAGAAATCTACTCCCAGCGATCACCATACAAACATGCTCACTTCGCGGTCTAATGAATAATTACGTTTTTCAGACTAGGTCAAATGTTGAACTAACCAATTAGCTTATAACTTTTTAATTTTGCATTTTACAATGCTAACCAATTAGTGTTTGAAATAACTGAAAATATTTCCTGATTTGATCAAAAGTTTAAATGAATAATGTTTGTTTTTACCCGACTATGGCAAAACAAAAAAGGAGGGTTATGATTTTGACCGGTATGTATGCATGTATGTATACATAACTTTTAAACTGCTGATTATATATTCACAATTGAGGTATCGTTGGAAGCGTCTCGATTGTCCGCTGGTTATAAGGCTATGTCACGTCACATGAAATTGAATATGGCGCCCTCTAGACGACATAAAGCCATGAACTAAAAAACGTTCTTTTTTAAAGAATATCGTGTTTGGTGTCATATGAAAGCTCTTGGTAAGCACGTTTCAAAAACATATTTTATTAGTTTTTGCTCGCGGCTTTGCTTGCATAAATCGAATTTTGGTAATAATTTCCATAAGATTACGTCTTAGAAGGGAGTTAAACTCAATTTCTCTCCAAACCTTCCCAAAATACAAATATAGTCATCTTTATCAAAGTATCTACGTTGAATTTAACATTTGACATTTAACAAAAGAATTTAAATAAAAAATAAGTTCCAAAACTAAAACCCGACTACTGAAAAATCACGCTCTAAAAAGTATGAAACAAGAAAATATTCTCATCTTGCCCTCGTATTCCACTTTTCCCTAGAATGTATTGTTTTGTTAGAGTAAGTGGTTATTTTTTTTCATTCCATATAAAGTTTTACGAAATCAAAACATTTATAAAATAGATATGTTTTTTATTTTATAAAATAATTTAAGCAAATATCTTTAAATTCATCAGTCGGGCTCATATTGATTTAGCAGATAATACTTTTTTTTTATAATGACACCGTTAAGTGATCAATGCGTTCGCCGTTGTGTAAAGGGGTTTTCCAATAGAGGTAGTCGATGTTGTAATGAAATAAAAGAAGCTGACAGTGAGTGAGCTATTGACTTTTTTTTATGGAAAGGCCCATTTATGCCAATTACTATGAAATTGTTACAATAAAACTGTAATATCCGCCACGTTTTCCAGGGCCTTTTTTTATTAAACTCGGAATTCTACATCGACTATGACACCGCCTGTAGTATAACCCTTTATTTTCTAAACTTATAATGTTTCCAAATAGGGTAGGGAAAAAAAATTTTGGACTATTCGAAAGTACTTATCTATAAGTCTATTTGAATAAAAATCTTTGACTTTGACTTTGAATACTTTGAGGTGTTTCCGTTAACCTTTCTCATTAATATTTCTAAAAAGCATCTAGAGCGTAAAACAAGAAGATTATATTTTCTGATATTTGGGAAGTCACAACTCAACATCGGTAGTCATACGGCTGACATGATGATGACGAAAATTTCTCATTCTTTAGGTGCCCAATGACGACCCGTACTTGAGGACGAGCCCTGTGAGGTGCCTCAACTTGACAAGGGCTATTACATACCAGAGATTAGGTTGTATACCTGAGACACTGCCTCCAGAGAGGGTGAGTTTATTTTTGTCTACAACGGGGAAACTTTTAGTCTTCATTATTCGTCATTGCCTTTTTAATGTCTCCTGCTGGGGAACTTGCCTTACCTGGATGGATAACGAGAAGGGAGAGTCTTCATTATACCTGATGTTAAATAAACATAAAGTAGAAGGTCAGCCACTGAGGAGCTGGCATTATTTAATTGCCAGATCACAACAATGCCGACAACATTGTTGTTATAGCGACAGCTTTAGATAAAACTAGCGGATCCTCGCGGTTTTACCCGCGTGATGCCCTTTCCCGTGGGAATATCGGGATAAAATATAGCCTATGTCACTCAAGAGAAATGTAGCTTTTTAATGGTCTAAGAATTTTCTTAATCGGTCTAGTAGTTCCTGAGATTAGCGCGTTCAAACAAACAAACTCTTCAGCTTTATAATATTAGTATAGATTATAGCAAGGAGACTTAAGAAACATCTATGATAATTTAGTATATGTAAGGAAACATCCTGATTTATTTATAAAGCATAGCGATGTTCATAATTTTAATACTAGAAACAAGAATAAGCTTGCCGTTTCAAAATTTCGGCTTGAAAAATGTAGACGCTCGTTTTTGGGGAAAGGCATAGCCTTTTTTAATAAAGTTCCACAACAAGTGATTGAGCTGCCTTTGCATAAATTTAAAATATATGTTAAAAAACGCTCTTAAGCAAAGGTTATTACAAGGTAGATGACTATTTAAAAGACCAAAATGCATGGATGTGATACCAACATTAAACATAACTATTGTAAATAGTGTAAGAAGAAAATATTCTAATATGAGTATGAGAAAATTTTCTTCTTTTATTAACTATATTTCAAGATTGTAGATTTGTGTTTGGCAACAACATGTTCCATTGTAAATGTTGTTGTTTCTGCTAAGGCTGATAAGTTTCTTGCGGCCGTTCTTCTTATCAGTTAAAAGATGTCCTGAATGGCTGGTAGGGAAAAAAAATGTTGGACTATTCGAAAGTACTTATCTATAAGTCTATTTGAATAAAAATCTTTGACTTTGACTTTGACTTTGACTTGGAACAAGTCCTACCACCAACCAAACCGAATACAATATGGGGTGTACACACACTGTAAATCGAACCCGGTATCTCTAATTGTTATCGGTAATGTAGGCCACAGCATTTAAAAATTAGTAAATGATCCTAAGCTAACTGCGTGATTTTGATAACAGCTAAATTTGGCGACCACTGCCTTGGATCTGAACTTCGTGTATGGTACGGAGAAACCCAAGGCACTACGAGTACGTGAGATGCGGGGAGGGCGTTTTACAGCAGAGAAATTGAAAGGGAAGGAATGGCCTCCTGGTGACGGGACCATGTGTATGCTGAACCAGGCGTCGAAGAACGAGACCAGGTGTCACAACAGTGGTGAGTGGAGTGAAGAATATGAAGGAATGTGTGTAGAACTCAGTTTTAATCAGGTTTTAAAACAAAGACCGGGTTTTACTTTGAAGCGCAAGTCAAACCAATAGCAACGCTGCACAGCATATCACAACGCAGCACAACTTATGACGTAGTAATACTCGTTTAGGGAATATGGGAAATTATACACCTAACGCGTGTTGCTGCAACGCGTTGCGCAATCCAGCAACGCGCCGTAAGTGTGTCATTTCCCACAACTCCATTTCCAACCTGTGAAGCTACGCTGTTCTGCAGGCTGTTTGTATCGCAGCAATATTTAGAGCAATTTTTGTTTATCACCCGTTATTAAATGATTTACTTTTTTCCAGCTGAGTTAAGCGCTAACGTTCTTATCGGAGTAAACTTATATTTCATCTGGCTCTTCCGTCAACACAACTACATAGCTGATCAACTCGCTAAAGTCAACCCCTGCTGGGATGATGACAAACTCTACACAGTGGCTAAGGATATCAACATCGCTATATGGCAAAATATCCTGTACTACGACTTCTATCCGAATCTCATAGGTAACATTCTTTTACATATTCACTGCTCTCTTTCTTTCTCTCTCCCTTTCTTATAGTATAAGGATTAGTGGCCACCTCTGGGTTTATCAAGTTAATTTGGCTCAGTTTTAATGCCACTTTACGATCACCCATCCGATACCTGGCCGGACCGTTGCTTAACAAACGTGTTCGAATACGATCAGACTATCAAGTGCTGCCACGAGCGATACTCATTGCTACAGCGGTTAAGCTAATTTCCAAATTTTGCCCAAAACTGTATCATGTCCACTGACCTTCAAACTTAGTACCACACTTTTTAAGTACCCGTTCAGAGACATCATTATCATCAGTTATAATGTCCCCATTGCTGGGGTACTGGCCCTCCTTGTGGATGGATAAGGAGAAAATTAGAAACACCAATGTCTAAAAAATTGTAGCCTAGCTAAATTATAGCATAGCTTCAAGCAATAAAACGTATTTTTTACTCTGACATCAACTTCAATTCTTTGGTTCTAGAGAAAATGCAATTTTAAAAAACATGTGACCTAACATTGATCCCTGTGTTATCTCAGATTACAAGTATTTACTGAAGGAGGGCGTTATCTTTCCTGATCATGACCATGTAGATGATTACGACCCACGCTTGGAACCGCGTGTCTTTATTGATTTCGTTATCACTCTGAGATGGTTCCATTCATTGCATCAGGGAAGGCTCAAGTAAGTTGATTGTTAAGTACCTTATCAATTCTAAAATTTCATAAATAATATTCTTATTGATAATATTCCATCTAAGTACCAACTTAATTGTTTTCTTGTTATAAGTTAAGTAACTTACTATTATTGCATGCCTGAGTTATTATTTGACTTATGACTATAAAATATTGCCTTGATTTTTATAGTAGAGGCTAAATTGTGGTATCTTAATAAAGCCACTAAACTGTTTTTCGCACATTTAACAGAAATGTTGCGTCATATCATAAGAACCAAAAGCAAGCCATTGGAGTATAATTTGTAGTAATAATTGAATTATACCTATATATAGCGAAATACCAACTAGCTGCACTGGACACGGCACGATTCAATGCAGAGCGGAGAGGCTAATTGGCGACAAGAACTGGCGAAGAGCAAGTGTCACACCCTAGCTCACCGTCGCAAAGTTGCCTGTCTGTCGGTGTTTTACAGACTATACTTCGGAGTGTGTACTCAGGAGCTGCATGAGCTCATCCGCCAGTCCCCTTCTTCTATCGGACATTCAGACGCACTGCGGGCTACCACCCTTTCATGGTTGAAATTTCCAAATGTCGAACCAAGTGCTTCTCAACTTCATTTATATTGCGCACAACAAAGGAGTGGTACCTGCGTCTGTGTTTCCGTGTACTTATAACCCCTCCATCTTCAAAGCAAGGGTGAATAGGCATCTTTTGGGTTGGCTCGCTCCATCGTGGGTCCATCTCCATCTTAGCGTTTAGCTTGATTGGGATCAAATAGCAAACCCAATTATAGTAAAAATTTAAATAGTATTTATAGTAATAACTCGTAGCTCAATGAATCAAACCAATTATCTTAATAACATGAACTTACGTAAATTTGTGTGATAGTAATTTGTTTCTTCTTTCAGTTTGTATGATAGTTATGGCAAGCTATTCGGTCAAGTGTCAACAGTTGACTTGACACTGCATACGGGCATATTACCCCTTAATAACACCCTTGAAGGACTGACTCAGGGCGGCTTCAGGCAGCCGTGTGCTAAGATCGATAATGCTGTTGATACTGATGTAAGTACACAAGGGCTAGTATTAAACTGACCATGAAACTACCTACAGGAACCTCATAAAAAATATTGAAAAATAAAAATTGCCTTATTACCTTTAGAGTAGGCGACACTTTGAAAACCGGTGTGCCGCGGAAGTCCGCGTTCGTTCGAATTGGACACTCGTATAGGCTTACAATGTCACCCTATGATAGCAACAGACTAATCTGCCACGGAGGTTGTCAGAACGATGATTTTCTGAGCAATTTGTAGGTAATTTAGGACTGCACCAAGTACATTATTGTTTGCCTGGTTTATTTTTTTTTACTAAAAATGGCTTCAGTATCCACTTATCGCTCCATATTTTTAAGATTAGACTCTTTTGTCAAAATTATCATTTCAGTTTGCCGAACGCATCCTCGGTCCTATGCAGATGGCATCAGATGTGACGTCGAGTGATATTATGAAGGGGAGAGATGCTGGTCTACCACCATATAACAAGTATAGAGCGCTATGTCACTTACCGGTTGCAAAGGACTTCGAAGATCTGTTAGGATGGATGCCTAAGACTGTAAGAACTTCATGATCATTATGAAATGACTCTTCGTTATGCCTTCACGCTAGTTAGCCCTAGCGGGGCGGGCAGACTATCAAAAGTGCAACTTACTTACTTCGCTGGCTCAGCGCTCTGAAGTGCATATTGGCCTCCGACAGCAAAGTGCGACATTCTTTCCTATTTTGCGCAAGGTTGGACTAGGTGGGTACATCAAGCTCTTTCAGATCTTAGGCGACTTCGTGTTTCCAACAATGCCTCGGATGACCCACCGGGCGACGTCCAGTTGGTTGCCCAAGATATGATCTTTTTGCAACACAATCCTGACCCTGAAGTGGGCATCTTTTATTTCTCCAATGATGTTTGGTTCCGACAACAGCTCTTCTATCTCCAAGTTGTTTCTTTGCCTCTTGTGCAACGTGGAACTTGAAAAAAAATCTATAAACATAATTCTAATAGCTACACCTCAACGACGCCACATTTGGCAATGGTTGTTGTATCCTTATTTGGTCCGGAAACAATAGTACCAGCCTTGAACCAGTGGTAGATTGCCAGCCTTGAACAAATTAACCACTGGACATGAAACCCAAGAAAAATGTATGGTACCACAATCGACCAATTTTCGCGGGAGTGAGGATATTAGAAATGACATTACTGCTTGAAGAAATCGATATTTTTTATCGATAAGAAAATTTGCCCAAGACCGCGTGGTGGTTAATACATCCAAGTAGTCAGGGCATCGCCTACAACAGGTTTCCATTATATGGCGGTTGAGAGAGGCTTTTACTATCTGCACTGGGCCCGCAGACAAAGTAACATCGTTATGTAGCGAAACGATAATTCGATTCGTTATTGTCTATATGCGCCAATTAACTTGCGGTAAGACCACGTGATTTAGCGGGGCCTATGCCAACCCGCCAATCCCATACATTTAATTATTTTCGAAATTCGTTATCGTTTTTGAATTGTTACTTTGACTAAGGGCCCTGGAATGATAGTAGAGGAAGGTTTCTATTTTTTTATTTCGCTCCCAGTCCAGTATGGAAAAGGAATAGACCAAATGGAAAACTATAAACCGAATTCTTTGTGAATAAAGTCCAACAGAATACCATTAATTCCGAACAACATTTTAGACCCAACCAAAGCCAAATGTAACGTCGTTGAGGTGTGGATGACAGAGATGTGTAAACCTTAACTTATTCCTCACAAGCTGTAACTTTCATGATCTGCCAACCCAACAAGAGACATATGTAACACTTTATGTCCCTGTTTCTTCCAGCAAGTAGAATCTCTGAAACTCATCTACGACGATGTGGACGATATAGAGCTGATAGCAGGTATACTGAGTGAGACGCCAATGATGGGAGCCTTGCCACCCACCCTCGCATGCATCACGGTGAAGCAGCTGGTCAGGTGGCGCCGCTCAGATCGCTTTTGGTTCGAGAACACTAGCCACACAGCCGCATTTACGTCAGGTAAAAAATAATAAAATTTAATACAATGTATTTCTTGGTCACATGACTAAGATATTTCAGTAGTGGGTGTGCGTGCGTGAGTGTGTGTGTGTGTGGGCGGGCGTGTGTGTGTGAATGTGTACCCACACATCTCGGGTAGGTGTGTGGGTGTGAGAGAGACACAAGAGAAAGAGAAGAGAGGGAGAGAGAGGGTGCTTGCTTGCGTATGTGACATAATAATATGAATGCGTACGAGTAGGCTTGATCGGTGTACATAGGGTTTGGCAGTAGTGTCTTACAAGCTGCAATATCCCTTACGTTTAACTTAGTTTTAATGGGATTTAAAATATCTACTTATGGTTTCTCAACACTCTTCATCCGAAATTCGTTAGCAAAATTGTCTTCATGACTAATTAACAAAAAATTAACAATAACTCTGTTCAATATTGTTTGCATAATCTGGTTATTTATAATATTATCCACAGAACAACTCAGGGAGGTCCGCAAGATGAACATGGCTAAAATGCTCTGTGGTCACGGCGACAGCGTCGATGCTATCCAATACAACGCTTTCCGACTACCGGGCCCCGGGTGAGTTTTTGAACTACCTAATGAGGTAGAACGCAATTAATAGAAAAAACCCACGGAACACAAGAAAGAGGTTAGAGTTTACTAGTTAGTAGACAGTTTGCGGCAAAATTGAAAACAAATGCATCTACGTCATCCCTTTGTACCATTGTTTTTAACACAATTTCCTCATGTTTCAATGGCAACTTGCCAGTTTCCGAAGCGACACTTCGTCCAGTAGGTACTAATGTGTGACTTGCCCCTTCAAACCTCCTTCTTGGTATTATGTGAAAAAACCCTAGTTTCTCCAAATCGCAGAAGCTAAAGCCTAATCACGCTCTGCTATTAATCGCAGCTAATTAATCTACTTTTGGTTTATGTAAGGTAGTTATTTGATAGAATTATTACCTGGAGCTCTATTTTTGATTCACTCGTCTCGAGGATTCTACTGATTTTCGTGCGACGTTTCAGTTTCCGTATTCCGTAAAAGCGACATTACCCATAATACATAGCTTCGCTTTTCGCCTTTAGTGCCACCTCCCAACGCGAGCGCGCGAGGGGCAAAGCGAAAAGCGTGCTATGTCTACGCCTGCAAGGTCGCTAATCGCCTGTTAGCCTCCTCGTTCGCCTCGCCACTCGCGCGACGAGTGATTCAAAAATAGAGGTCCTGGCTTATTAAAACAACTAAATTTGGAACTAATATTATATAACTTTCATTGGCTTGGTATTGAACGCTAATTCTTATGTTCCTTCGTCAAGTTCTAAGTTATCGCAATATTGAAGTGCTAAATAGCGTGAGCTATACGCTATTTTACGCATTACGCCTTACGCCATTTTGCATAGGTACGAAACTTTGATGCGTGCGTTATGATTGAGTAATTAAAGGAGGTAATTACCCAGTACAAACGGTTTTTATTACAGAAACGAGATAATCCCGTGTACGGAATATGAAGACTTGAACATAGAAGCGTGGCGTGACGACTCGTGCGCAGCGGAGCGTGGAGACGGCGCGCAACAAGAAACAGACAACACTGGATATTCTTTGCCACGCTATTAGAACAATAAATTATAATACAAGCCCTGGTCACGGACCCGGTTTTAGCTATTTGGAACCTGGTTTTGGAGTGACCATAATGTGTTGTTTGCCCTATAAGAAAGTTTGTTCTCAATGAAATATGAATAAATGATTATTTCTTTATCACGTTATGTATTTATTAAGTATCATAGATTTTGTTTATCCGTGTGTAATATAAACGAATAATGTATTACCTATTATCATTTTATAATTAACGTTCCTTGATTACAGTGCTAGAATTTTATGCTAAAAAAGCCAGCCAGTTTATTCTAGCATAAAATTGTAGCATGCGGATGGGTGTCGGATTACACATATTTAAGTATGACGAGAGACATGACAACCCTAAAAACCCCTACAAACGTGCTTTATATGAGATAACAGTTTATATTACAAGGAATTAATTACTTTAAATGCTTTCAATACTGCAACTATAATTATTTCTCACACAGCACAGTAAACTAACAAAAAAGAGGGTATACAGTTTCGTCTGCTCCTAAGATCTATCTACCCGCAATAACTTCAGTTACTTCGCGATCGTGGTGCATGTAACTGCGCCGAAATATCAGGGATTCGATAGCACATGCAAAAATTGTTATATACCGTTTTTTTAATCATAATAGTGATTGTGACCATGATATTTCAAAATGAAAAATACTTTAACTGGGTACATACAGTGAGAGTGCCACTTTAAATGGACTTGAGGAGTGAACCAGTTTTATTATGTGCCTGAGTTTTGTTCTTAGAATAAAAATTCCCAAGAACCTGTGACGTAGTAGTGGTGATCTATTAAGAGGTAAGCAGTTGCCTTTTACTACTTAATATCTACAATTTTTGCTGTCCGTGATATAAAACCCTTGGCGTCACTTACACACTTGTTTATTTACAAATTAGAAGGTCATTAGTCATTAGTCGTTTATTTATAAATCGGGGAACTTCCCGGTTGATCATTAGAGTTTTTTTTTTGAAAAATATTTCGGAAAGTACTTATTAAGGTTAAAGAAATAATTTATTTATAAAATGAATGAATTTTATTAATGCTCTATTATTTGTGACTAGCTGGTGCCCGCGACTTCGTACGCGTAATCTCTTAATTTTTTTAATTTGACGTTTAAGATCGACCATTAAATCGTGGTACTTACTATCCGACCGAGACAATTAGGCGCATGTCAGGAATGCGGTTTTGCACTTTTGGCACCTGCAGCCCACTTTTATCACCGCAATTCTCCTATTATCTGATTTTAATAGCGCTACAGTGATTAACTCATTGATTACCGCTTCTTAAAATATTGGCTTTTTACTTAGTTTTTGTAGTTTTTTCTCAGCTGTTTGTCACTGCTACTTATTTATAGTCATTGCAAAGTACGGGGGTCACCCAGGGAACTGTGTGCGCTTGAACTCGAACGGAGAATTGTTAGAGATGAGCGGTATACGCGGTATAAACTCAGTTTCACCGGCAGGAGACCCAGTCAGGATCTCAGCTTCGCTAATATTTCTTTGGAAAGCACTTACTTCAAATCGGGTCCCGTTGCATAATTTTGGTTTAGTAAAATTTCGCAAAAGCATTAACACCGACTTTAAGATTGATCTTGTGAGCAAAGAAACCACTCGCTGGAAGTGAATTTAAAAATTCAATTGGGGTAATTTGTGGCGTCGTCCTGATCAATTACATTGTTAAAGCAAGTGTAAACTATTTCATCCGCAACAATTTGCTTGGTAATATTTGGGTGTTAGTATGGCGCGTTCACATAACCAAGAATTTTCCTAACCTGAGATACACTTGAGATCCTCGACTATTGAGTGTATAGGTTCCTCTTCTGAGGCAACGACTTTTCTCAGTATTCGGGGAAGACTTACCTGACCAAGATCTACATTTTTGATAATATGCTGAAAATTCATATTTGTTGTCAATCCCAGCTAATGTATCTGAGGCCTTATGGTATATGACCTTAGAATTTTTTAATGAGGCGTTAATCTCATCGGCTCTTGTCCCCCGACTTATAATAGGAAGGGTCTGTCTAAAATCTCCTGAGAAGAGGGATGTGACGTTACCCTTGGGTCTGTTATCTCAAAGTCTTCAGAGAGGAATGTTTTGTATTTTTTCCACAATACTAAAGTATCCAAAAGACCACAAAACACTAACATAATTGCGAACAAATGTTGAAAGCAGCGGAGGCTGTCACTGACATAGGCCTCCTCGAGAGTCTTGCCCCAGTGTTGATCATCGTCATGAAGATGAAGTGCTTACAGGTTGCTTCAAACGCAGGAAGCTCTACAGCATCAACTCTTCAAGTATCAAATCTTTAAAAAAACTAAAAGAAGTCGTTCCTTGAATAATATGGAGCAACAGGTGCAATAATTAGCATTCCAATTTTTTTTGGGTTATTTTTTTCGAGTATTAAACAAAACGTGTCCTTGATTTTTATATTTTAACAGAAAATGGCCCAAACAAATTTGCTAGGCTAGGCGCCATTTCCAATCTCCTACATTGGGTTTTAATATCCTTGATTTTAATTTTAACAGATAATACCCTTAACGTTAAACAACTTTTGCTAAGGAGTCATTTCCATATCTCTAATACTTTAGCTACATGAGTTTCAAATATTCTTGATGTTTATATGCCAACAGAAAATGCTCATCACACTTAACAACTTTTGCTAAGGGTTCATTTCCATATCTCTAATAGTGGCTGGTCTATTACTTTTCTGGCATTTCCATTGTCCTAAATTGGGTTCAAATATTCTTGATTTTTATATGCCAACAGAAAATGCTCATCACGCTTAACAACTTTTGCTAAGGGTTCATTTCCATATCTCTAATAGTGGCTGGTTTATTACTTTTCTGGCATTTCCATTGTCCTAAATTGGGTTCAAATATTCAGGATTCTAATATGTCAACAGAAAATGCTCATCACGCTTAACAACTTTTGCTAAGGGTTCATTTCCATATCTCTAATAGTGGCTGGTCTATTACTTTTCTGGCATTTCCATTGTCCTAAATTGGGTTCAAATATTCTGGATTTTAATATGTCAACAGAAAATGCTCATCACGCTTAACAACTTTTGCTTTTGTGATATTTCCATAACTCTCTTATTTAGCTGATCTCTTAGTCTCCTTCATAATTTTTTACAGATTAAAAAAAATTGCCTATTTTATGACCCGACCTATTAGCTACATATCACAAAAAAAAATATTCAAATCCGTTCAGTACTTTTGGAGATTAGCGTGTACATACAAACAGACAAACAGACAGACATAAATTTAAAAAATCGTCTTAACGTATTCTCTTACTGTTTTTACGTCGTCCCCAGTTGGTTTTTGGTAAATATATTCAATGTACAGAAATTATAATTTTACAGTTTTATTATATGTATATAGATATAGATAGATGAAACGTTTTCTATAAGTCTATTACTTCAAAGAAACTCTACTAGTCAACCGGGAAGTTCCCCGATTGTACAATTTTAAAATTGTGACCATCTTCATCTTCACCCAGTAAGTTACGGACTTTGTTGTCTCAAATAACTCAACATAATATAACTAATACACTTTCCACCAAAAATACACAATATGTTCTTCTTTACTAGAATAGGTAATAAACTTTAAGTTTAACCGCCTCTGTGGTCTAGTGGTACAACCACCGGTTTTAGACTCAGGGGTCCCGGGTTCGATTCCCAGCAGGGGTACATATTGTATTCGGTTTGGTTGGTGGTAGGACTTGTTGTAAGTCCGCCTGGCTAGCTACCACCATCTTATCTAAGCCTGACGCCATAACAACAATGTTTTCAGCATTGTTATGTTCTGGCAGTTTGAGATAAGATAGCCAGTTCCTCAGTGGCTAAGGATTCCGGGAGAGGCTCGCTTCCATCTTCTACCTAACATCAGGTATGATGAAGGCTAAGAGTCTCACCTTCGTTCATAAAAAAAGAACATGAAACTAAACTAGAAAAAAGCAAATTGTCTCATGTCGCTCTGACGGGATTCGAACCCACATCCGTGAGAATCCGGCCCAATGCACTAACCATATATGCTACAGAGACCTATGAGGACACGTCGAGTTTTCTAGTATATTCACTTTTCTACGGTGTTGGCCACCGTCGTTTCATCAATGAATAGAATATAATAGAAACTATTTATTAACAACACACACAAAAAAAACAGAAATACAATCAGACAAGTAGGTAGGTACATAAATTTAAACAGAAAAACATGAATTATATTAGGTACAACAAAACAAAATGTGTGCTGCTAATAGGCCCTGTCTCAGCACAATTAACTTCTGGGTCATTCGTTGATGGTCAGAATAACCCAGAAGCACTGATATTCTGACGGGGCCTAATAAGTGAGTAGCTACACAATAGACACAACAAAACCACAATTATAAAACACTAAAGATAAAATAAACAACAGTAAAGAAATAAAGACAGCGCCATGCAACAATTATTTAAATAAAAACTAAAACGGGACATTAAAAAAAAAATGTTAGGCACAAAAAATTGCGACTTCTTTGCCGAAATACATAAAAAAAAATACACAGTAGTTCGATTGGCTATTTGATCAGGCCCGATGACCCTATGACCTTTGACATTTTATTTGATTGATTGATACATCTGACATGACATTTGTTTGGCATTCATTATGGTTGTCATTTTGTGAAAAATGTTTTACAACGAAAGAAAAATATTGCGAAAGATTATGGTGAGGATAATGAGAGAAATATCCTCGTATTCGAAAGAAATATTTTTACAAACTATAGATTAAGATAGATTAATCATAACTTTTAATTTTACATTTCACAATGCTATTTTTATGTGATAAATATTAAACAAGAAAATATACTAGGAAAAAGCAACTTGTCTCATGTCGTTCTGACGGGATTCAAACCCGCAGCCTCAGGAATCCGGCCCAATGCACTAACCAATTGCGCTAATTTGTAAACCTATAAAAAACGGTTAATAACAAATTACTACTTCAAAAGAGGCAGAGCTATCCTAATTCTTTATTAAGAAAACAGGAGTTCTCCCCATCCGATTAAGAATCTAGCCAGGCATGAATATTTTGATTAATTACAGAGTTTCCACTCAATAAAAGTTGTGGAAGTTACGTTGTTATTACTGGCAACAAAGAAAAAAATTAAAACTTTGTATATTCAAATTAAGCTAGATATCTTTTTCCTAGAAGCAGTTTGAAGTTGCAAGTTCTCGCAATGGAAAGTTCATAATGATAGCTTTTATAGTCGCCAGATAGTTGCTGATAGGATATAATTGAGCGAGCAAGGAAAGCGTTTTTAATAATAGTGGCAGACTCGATAATACCTACTGTCAACTGTTTTTTTCTTTTAATGTTATGGGTTATTGTCGTATGTTTACTTTACTTCATAAAACATTTACCTATCAGTACCAATGAACATAACAGTGTGATAAAAAAAAACAATGCCAACTTTATACTGCGTGCCTACCATTATCTATTAGAAACCATCATGTCATAAGAAAGTTTTGTTTGCGTTTTGTTGAAGTTGAAGTTGTCACATTTTGACACACTTCACACTTTCAAAGTGTGAAATAATACTGCGATAAGAGAAGGCGGTAGGCCCCCTGGAAACAACTTGTCTCCAAATAGCTCAAATGTCACTTAGATCCTCAACCTTCGGTTTTCCTGTCCACTGCTTTAGATTGAGCTACTACCGAGACTTGGGCATTGAGAATGTTCCATGCCAAACACATTTAATAAAGCCCTAAGCCCTATCTTCTAGGCCCGGCCGCAGACCCACGGATTCTGTTCCATTCTGCCTAAAACACAAACATCGCACCACTGCAGTGAGGCAAGATTATAGATCATAGATACATACCTTAAAACTAATCATATGTACTATTTTGACAATGTTGTTATTAAATAACTAAAAAATATGTTATTAATAAGAAATTTTGACACTTCCTGTGTCGACTCGGTGGCACGCGACGGCGTTCCTCTGAAGCGCCTGTACACCTCTCCCTGCGGCCAAAAGTACTCCTTCATGAAGAGTTTCAGCCTTGATATCGGGATGCGCACCACCGGATCCGGGATCTGGTGCCTCGGGTTGTAATAGGTGTGTGACAATCAACCTGCATTCTATCTATTCTGTGCTTGCCTGCTCTGTCTAGAATAGCATAGAATCGGTAGGTTTATCGCTAGGCTAAAACTTTTATAACTTTACATGGGTATAAGTCCATTATCTCCAGGGAGCCTACCGCTATCTCTTAGCGCAGAATTTTCTCAATCTCACCATGCCATTTCATACTACGAATCTCATAAAGTCTTCTTTTTTGACCGACCGACGTTTCGTAACGTCTTCGCTAATCATCGCTCTTAAAGTGTGAAGTTAGTCAAAATGTGACAACTTCAATGGAAACAAAATGTTTTTATGACATGATGGTTTCTAATAGATGTTGGTATCCCTACTGAACATTTCAACGTTATAACCGTTTTGACATAACAGCACGCAACTCTTGTGCTTTATCCAATTAACAAAATCTGGGTCTGTATTCAGTCCTAATTATGTTGAGAATGTGCGCATTCACTCTTCCAAGTTGAAAAGTTAGCCAGAAGTTGCCCTACTCAACCACTTACCAAGATAAGTTACTGAGCTAACTGGTACGTTCGTAATGCTTAATTTAATTAACATGGAAGATTTAATTAGAACTTATTTTACTACTGTTTTTGACGACCTTCGTTGCTCATGACGAAACAGGCATTTACCTTTGAGGTTAAAAGATTTAGGAGGCATTTAACCCATGCTGGACTGGGAGTGAAAGAATCAATCATCCATCATCAGCCTGTGGACGTCCACTGCTGGACATAGGCCTCTCCTAACTCACGCCTATTGTTGCGTTCATAGGAGGATATTAACCTACTGCTACCACGCTGTGAAAGAATAACATGTGCCAGCTGTAAACTTTTAAGTGCAGATAGTAAAAGCCTATGATTTCATAGAATATATTTGAAAACTAATATAGACGTGGGCTGGCAACCTATCATTATTGTTTCCGGACAACATCTTAAACCTGACCATTGCCAAATATGGCGTCGTTAAGGTGTCGCCATGAGAGTAATGTTTAAAAATCACTCAGTACAAGCGCGCTCGTATTCGATAACGTTTGATAAGACGCTATATCGAAAAGTACGTACTTATTGATATAAAACTATAGGACGGATATAGTTTTTTTTTTTATACAAGCGACGGTGAGGCTCTAAACCTTCATCATACCTGATGTTAAGTATTGATAAGGCTGAAGATGGAATCGAGCATCTCCCGAAATCTTCAGCCACTGAGGAACTGGCTATCTTATATGTACATCTTATGTTTTGGCGCGCACTGTTCATTGAAATAAATAACTTTTACGGATATCAAACGCGCTATATTTCCACGAACTAAGTTGTAATTGTCATGTTTAGGTTTTTTAGGGGTTTTTTTATTTTCCCGACGTTTCGGCACCTTTACAGCTGCCGTGGTCACGGGATGACTGGCTACTTATAAGTCTACCCTCGAAAAGTTAATTTATTTTCGTTCGGACTAAAATAAATTAACTTTTCGAGGGTAGACTTATAAGTAGCCAGTAGCCAGGCAAAAAACCCCTAAAAAACTTAAAAATACGGACAATTACAACTTAGTTATTTAGAGCTCATAACTAAACAAAGCTTTACTAATATTAAAATTATTAATAAAAATTTACTATCTCGAGCTCCTCCGTGCTTTGGAAGGCACGTTAATCTCTGGTCTCGGCTGAATTTGCAGTCGCTAAAACCCACCAATCCGCATTGGGTCCGCGTGGTGGGTCATGGCCGGTTCTCCTTATCCATCCATAAGGAAGGCCGGTGCCCCAGCAGTGGGGACATTAAAAATGGCTGATGGCTATGATGAAGGCTTTATAAGCATACCGTGTTGGTAAAAAAATAGCAAACAAAACTTTAACTCACTTTACTCAATAGCAAAAAGATTGCCTTTACGACTACACCTATATAATTTTACAACACCTTCCGGTTGAATTTGGCAAGCTTTGTTTAGTTATGAGCTCTAAAATTCTCTTTGGTATCTGTGCCAGTAAAGTTTTAACTGTTTCCAAATAAACTTCGTATGGAATCATATTATGATTTGGTGGACTTGTTGTAAGTCCGCTTACCATAAGTCAAACGCCTTAACAGCGTTGTATGTTGTATTCCCGCAGGGTTATTACCTATCGCGACAGCAACGCGACAGCGATAAGTCACGAATCACCATAGCAACCGCACGGTAGCTATGGTGATACGTGCGGTTGCTATGTTGATACGTAAATTATCGCTGTCGCGTTGCTGTTGCAAATTTAAGTAATAACCTTGCGGAAGATATAGGTAAGATAGACAGTTCCTCAGTAGTTGAGGATTCCGGGAGAGGCACGATTCCACCTTCAATCTTATCAATACTTAAGATCAGCTTTGAAAAATTCCCCGTTGTTAATGAAAAAAAAATGTTTATTTATCGGTGACTCTCTGTCAAACAAAAAGAGACAAAACACAAAGTTAGTAATGACTCAATAATAAGATAAATATTGACAGTCGTCTCAAAATAAGAAGCCCGTTTGGACAGATGGCAACGACCCTAGAACGTAACTTTGTGTAAAACCGAAAGTTTTATTTCCAACTTAATTTCATTCAGATTAAAGTTTCATGTTTAATTATTTTATTTTATTTATTAGGGATATCGTGTTCTATATGAAGGTAAAAAACCGGCCATCTCGACAGACTCGCGCACCGAGGGTTCCGTACAAACCTGTAGGTATATAAGTAAAAGTTCACCCATCACGACAATCGAGTCATAGTTATGGTATTTTTTATTGCAAAATGAAATATTAAATTTTCAAAAATATTTTTTATTATATGATGTAACTGAAAATTTACGGTTTTCGCAATTTTTCCTTTATCTGTACTATAAGACGTTACTTCGTACCAAATTTCAAGATTCTAAGTTCACGGGAAGTACCCTGTAGGTTTTGATACCCGTGCGAGTTCCGAAAATTTTCGGAAATTTGCGGCATAAACGGCTTGCTTTGGTTTAGAAGTTTGATTTTTTCACAGCTCCAAGGGACAGTAGACCTGAGTATTAAATATAAATTTCAGTTTGATACCTCCACGCGTTCCTGAGAAAAACGGTCTTGACAGACGGACGGACGGACGTACAACGAAGTGATCCAATAAGGGTTCCGTTTTATCCTTTTGTAACACCCTAAAAAAATCATAATCATACATTTTATAGTCACAATGTACATACTTATTTAACTAAAAAACTCAGCTGTTCAATTAGGGACAAATTGAGATTTATCTGTATCTAAAATACAATTTCGTTTTGATATAACGAACTCGAAAGTTGAATCAAATCCACTTATAATACCAAATCTAATCGATTCGATCGGCAAACAAACTTGAATCGATTTATCGCGAGTATCGATCACTGACTCGTATGGTTACATTAGTGATTACGTCGCGATGACAGCTGTCCAAACGGGCTTATTATTTTGAGACGACACTGTAGTAGGAGTTTCACCCGAGTTCTTTTCGCAATAACACGTGTTGTGAGACTCCATTTTGAACATTTTGAACATTGGCAAAATTCGCGAATTTTTTCGTGAGCACGCCATTAATTAAGAAAGAAGAAGAAGACACTGTAGTAAACGGTATTTGAAGTTGAATATTTAACGATGTTTCCAAAAACATCAAATATGATCAGTAACTAAGAACCCGAATGTTAACAAAACAATTAAATTTCGATAAACACAACATATATTTGAAAATAGTTTTGCTCTTAAAACATTTATCTGTATTCAAATCCTTTGGATTGTATATGTCGCAGTCATTTGGTTAAATCAGCCATGTATTTATAAGGCTAGTCCGTACCGGATGCAAAAGGTCTTATAAGTTAATAAAAAATTAATATTCATCTATTTGGCCCTTATTATGAACAATAGCTTTCGAATATTCTAGAAAGGTATACAATTTCCTTGGTGCAATACAGTGATGTTGTCTGCACTCCTATCGCATTCGAGCAAACACGTATTGTAATACGATTTTTTGTTGCTTCCACATACTGGATCATATATTTTAGAGCAAATACATGTACCATGTATTACTCTTTCTGTAGTAGTATCCTCGGCGATTGTGTCACTGCAAAAAGAAAAAAAAGAAAATAATACATGGAGATGGAAGCTCCATCCAGCTGGACTAGTAGTGAAAGAAATCAGCATATGCCAGCTGCTTGCTTAGAATTTTTTTTTATTTTATTTTTTTGCTGCTTTTGCTGCTTGCTTGCCAGTGTAGATAGTAATAGACTATCAAGCACAAACCTATATCTAGTATCCATAACACAAGATTTTCATGAAACTTAACGTGGGCTAAATAATTGGTGTGGTTGTATAATTATTCATTAATTTATTTTATCTAAATTAGTTATTTTAGAAATAAAATGGAAAATAGAAGATTAAATCAAACGTAAAGAGGTAACTTTGTGAATTTATTCTATCGAGTCAACTTTACCAAATAGAATAGAATAGTAAATCGTGTTTCCATCGGATGAAATCACTATAATATACCCTCGACACTGAATATATGCTTCAAAACTAAACTAAAGATATTACTAATAGAAAAATCTTATTATACAGTTGACGCATATTTAAGAGATAAATTTTAATTATTTTAATGTAACGTATTTATTATTATTGAAATCAACATGACATATTTTATTTTATTTTTATTTTTTTTATGTTTCTGTATTGTATTTTGACATTAGTTTGAAAAAATCAAGTGTGAATTTTAGGTTTAAGATATTATTTATCTACCAATTTAAATTTAATACGTATTATTATTTTATTGTTATTAAGATTTTCATTTACCTAATGTTGCATGTCAAAAAGGCAGAATACGGCTGGCCAATTTTATCGAGATGTATGAACTTATGTAAACCTGTATTCGCAATAAATAACATTTGATTTGATTTGATTTGATTTATGTTTTTTATTTTAATTTCACTGTTTACTACTTCAAAAATGGATTGTAAAAACGTGTTTATGTGGATTTTGCAGAACAATCCAGTCTTAACGTGCTATCTGAAGCACGGTGGAGCTTGAGATAATATATTTTTGGTCACCCATCCCATGACCGGCCATTGAGGAAGTTGCTTAAACACCAAAATCCCAAGCAGAACACGATATCCACTTCTACAATATTTTTATTTATAGAGTGTAAGCACACTGTTTATTTAATGCATTTTCAGTGATTGCATTAAATAAACTACATAAAATAGTGAAGTGGCAAAGTACTTTTTTAATTGAATACCTAAAAATATGTCATAATGCGTTCCGAATCGCACTATTGACTTTATTGTTACATTTTATTCTTATTTTAAATAGCTTTAAATTAATTATAATACTCCGTTTTGGTTTTATTATATTATTTTAGTTCATTGAATCATAAAAACAATAACAATAAGATTAAACTATTTGTTATAAAAAAAAATTAGGCTGGGTGAGATTTCACAACCTATGATTTCGGAACGTGACTTACGTGACATAAATCAAATCATACATCTGTTTTTCCTTAATATTTACTAACATAGAATGTAAGATAAAATTTGTAACTAACAACAAATAATATGGACATAACATAAATATTGTAATAAGTATTGTAGTACTGAAATAAATGAATATAGTAATAATAATAATAAATCTTAATTTTTAAATTGTCTTTGTCGGTCGTGTGCCTCATGTCAGTGTCAACATTTACGGAATCGTTTTTATTGTTATTTATAAGTTACAATATATTACAATATATACACTCTAATACTCGCTTTTTTATTATTTTAGTTTTTTATATCATTAAAACAACGAGAATAAGGTATATTTAGATTAAACTTTATGTTTAAAGATTTTTTTATCGGAAGTTGACCGCGGAAACAACCATAAAATGTTCCTCGCTGTTGTGTGATGAAAAATTGTGTGTTGCGCTCGGCAGAAAAGTTTTTAGCGTCTTGTATGTTTGAAATCCTCGCTTCGCTCAGGATTCAATCTTAGGATTCTTCACTTGCTCAGCTTTCAATAGAGGTAACTCGCCGTTAAATAAGCAACTTTCCAGCCTTGCATTACAAATAACTATTTACGGAGCAAAGTGAAAATCAACAAAAAAAATATTTAACTTCGTAAACTGGAAATTATTAGTGGGAGAAATTGCAGGAATTATTTCATTCAGAACTTATTTCATTTATGCTGTGCCAAGCCGTAGGATGATTCAGACTAAAAATAATAACAAAATACGATCGAACCGACCCTTTATTTTTGGAACTTGATACTTCTAAAAACGGAAATTCATTTTCGATCGTAAAAAGAAATCATAAAACAATTGATATTTTGTTCTATTATTATCGCGCGCATTTTGTTTTTAGGCAAGTAAACTTGAGTAACAAATGTAACAATCGGTTTTATACGAAGAGGAAAATAAAACCATTCCAAATAAAAACTTCGATTGACAGGCAGGCTCCGCAAAACCAGAAAATGTGTTTCGGACATCTAAAGAGCTCGGAGCTAAAGGCTTTCGCGCAAAAATGACAATTTGAAAGGGCACCTGTGGAGCATATCGCTGTCAGTCCAACCACAGACTATTTAATATCAGTACTTTTACTTTTATAATAATAAAATAACTAGCCGCCGTTCAAGGTTTCACCCCGTAGGAATATCGGGATAAAAAGTATCTAAGTTCATAATCAGGCTATCTACTACCTGTGTACCAAATTTCATACAAATCCGTTTAGTAGTTTTGAGTTGATTAGTTGCAAACAAACAATCATATCTTTCTCTTTCTAATATTAGTATAGATAAACGTCAGACAGAGAGATATTGATCCGAATAAAAAAACAGCCCTTGACGAGTTTCTCGCCAGTTCTTCTCGTTACAAGGTCACCCGCCCCGTAGGGTTTCTAACCCGATGGCGTAGCTTCTTTAACATTCACAAGTGTTTGTGTTTCAATTAGGTACGTCTAAACTGAAAAAATATAGTGTTACGGGTATCACAATTCACAACTAATGACGGTACCAAAATTGAAAAAAGGATTTTGTAGTTGCAAGACTGGGGTAATAGCTTGTGATGTATTAAGCGCGATTAAATAACTATAACTAGGATCGAGAATATGTGGCCATTTTTTGTTTATTTCAAGCGAGCTCCACCGCTTCGCAACATTATTCTTTTTTTTTAGTTTTAATAATTTGCTTTATTTAGCGTCAGCTAATTAAACTTATTTTCTTAATTTTTATACAGAAAATGAAACTGAATGCCAACATACTCAGTTCAAGTAGGTATGTACTTGATTTTAAGAATGTTAACATCTGGTAAAGAAATATGACTAAGAACAAAAACATACGTACTGACATTTTTAAGCTGTGGCAATACAGAGAACTGTTAAAAAGACCTTACCTAAGTCTTAAGACCCTCGATATTGCTGATTGCATGTCTTCTAGATCTTTTGGGTTCTTATGTTTTTTCTCTATTGTGCTTACTATCAAATATAAAGAAACATCTGAAAAAAAGTACTTATTTACATATCACAATTAAAATTAGTTTTTATATTTTTTTATGATTTCATTAGAAGAAAAAATACAGATGTAAAATTAGGTATAATGATAGAAGAAAAAAAAAAAGATGTGAAATTTACCTACCGCCTCTCCCTCTCCCAGAGGTCCCGGGTGCGACGCCCAGTGAGGGTACATATTGGATTCGGTTGATGGTAGGACTGGCTTGTTGTAAGTCTGCCTGGCTAGCTACCATTTTATCTTACTCTGCCGTCATAACAACAAAGTTTTTAACAAAAGATAAGATAGCCAATTCCTCAGTTATTGAGGATTCCGGGAGTTCCTCAGTTGTTGAATAATGGAAGCGAGCCTTATTATTCAGCTTTATTAATGCTTAACATCAGGTATGATGAAGACTAAGAGCCTCCGCGTCTTATATCTTTCCATATTTAAACAAACAGACAAAGCTACAAACATTCCCATTTATAATAGGAATTAGTAGTATACTTACAAAGAATTCCAACATGGATTCGTCCCATCTTTAGTATCTCCGATAATGGTTTTGGAATTGAAATGTCGAATCGGATTTGTTTTATTTCTAAGTCAATTTCAATCGATTTCACGATGTAATTTGTTATTACCATGCCAAATGTCTAAGATAGAAACGACATGTGATTAAAATCGCTGTCTCGGTACACAGGAGACTTTTTTTGAATAATGATTCATTTTGAAGCTCAATAGCGCAGTGGTTATTCCGCCTTTGATTGTTAAGTTTACGGATAAATAAATAGTAAAATAGACAACATCATATACAAAGATAGAAACTGCCTAACATCTAGACACATCACTTATATGTTTGACACAGGCGGGGATCAAACGAACCCATTGAGCTCGTCGAATTTGTATTGAGGCGATTAAGAAACTAAATCGGTCACCAAAAATCTATTATTTCGGATTCCATCGTGATTTAGCTGTCAAAGTCAAAGTCAAAGTCAATATCATTTATTCAGTTTAGGCTGTTACAAGCACTTATGAACGTCAAAGAAGCTACCCCGTCGGTTCACAAACCCTACGGGTTCTAATCCTGCATTAGAACAAATCTATTGATATATGAGTATGTTATTTTCAATATTTCATTTATTTTTAAATTTAAAGCTATGAGAAATTCAAATAACTATTTATCTTTCCAAGTCATTGTAGTAAAAGATGTCATTGATCACTCCAATCTTCACTGAGTAACAGAAATATAGTTACTAGATGACCCATAAATATGGAGTATCTTGGCGATCTGTAAGGGAGACACCGGTGTCTTGACTAGACACCGGTGTCCAGGCGAAATATCTGAACAAAGTAAAAAATATTCATAAATTACATAAATACAGTTTACAGAATGAAAAAAAATAAACTTATTGCGAAGTTATCTAGCTTATCGTGAAAGAAGGTATTCTATGTTTCCATCTTGCCAGTTAGGATGTGGGTGTTTTTTATAACATCTACATGGCAGGCTGGGTCCTGAAACGTGTACTTGTGTTACGGATAAAGGATATAAACAATACAACACAAACAATATTATTACAACACAACACAAACATACAGAAAAAACACAAAATGGTCATAACATACTTAAATATTAGTCCGGGGTAGAGATCGAACCCATGACCCCTGGTTCCGCAGAAAATAGGGAACTTGAGAGAACATTTCCAGGAATCAAAAATTCGGTGTAACTAAAACTGAATAAAGCGTAGTACATTTATCTCAATCCATTGAGTCCAGAATATCTCTTGAAGCTTGATCGATCGAGAAACGAGAGGAAGCGATTTATAATAAGAAAAATTGGGACTCTCACGGGTTTGTTGTTATGAAAACTTTTATGCTCTATCCGTCAAATTGTGATGGAAGTGTCATAACATTTTTAGGGACTTCGGCAAGTACAGGAGGCAACACCTCCATCCACCAAAAAAATATCTTAGATACAAATTTAACTTTATTCTTTCGGTTCATAGGTCCAAAATTGATTGAGGAAATATCTTTGCAAAGTTGACCCGATGCTGACTGTATGTAAGTAGTAACATTTATTGATGGACGGAAATATAATCTTGAAAATTCACGAGCGTAGAACTTTTGTGAGGTTTATAGGCGTGGAATTGGCTGCTGCTGATAGGCAAATCGTGAATTTTTTGTGGGTGAGTCAATAGTAGTACGACAACCCAATATTTTACCCACAATAATTAACTCGAACGGGCTTCTCGTGACCACCTTCTTAGATATGTGCCGGAACTACGGCAAAATAATTATAATGAAATCGATTCATTTAATGTATGCTGTTACAAGCACTATAAACGTCAAAGAAGCTTCGCCATATCGGCTTGCAAAATTCTACGGTGCCGGCGCGGCGGACAACCTTGCTTGTGACGAGAAGAACCGGCAAGAATTTCGTCAAGAGCTGTTTCTTTGCCCCGTTTTATTTTGTACAGTTTTCAAATAATATTTATTATTTATTTTAAGAAGATTTGAGTAGAGCTGTTGTTGTTGTCATTATAGACTAAATCTGGGAACATACTTAGAAGATCGTTAGTAGTTTGTAGCTCATTAAAGATGAATCCGTAATATCGAGCATCTTCTATGAACCATTGTGCATTTTTCAACAGTAAGTTTAGAACTTTGATATAGTATTAGTTTGGGGATCTAAAATGTTGTGTAGCGACAAAGTTTAAAATTTATCGGGCTTTGAAACACTGCTTTAGACATTTTAAAATTGTTTTAAAGAAATTGTCCCAGCGCAAAACTTACCAAAGTGTACTTACAGCTTTAAGACACTACTTAGCGTCGTCTGCTTAAAATTGTGTGTTAAAGTTTCTGTTCTGGTGATTATTTATGGGAACTAGGGGCTGGATACGACCTAATAATGATACTACGGGGATCTAATACCAACGCTGGACGTTATGCCTTCAATAAAAACACTTATGCAGCTTTTATTACTGAATAATAAATAATGGCGAACAGCCAGCCGATACATATTTGTATGTAGAAAATGTCTTTATTTTGAAATAGTAAGGATTTTTTGATTGATAAAAAAATTAAAAAAGGATTAAATACGTAATTTTTATACGTAATTTCTAAATAACAAATAAAAACGTAGGACAAATTTTATGAAAGTTGTCAATAAGCTAATCGGTTTTGTATGATTTGTATGGTTGTAGCTGAAATCAGTGGTTGAGGCTGAAAAACAAATCGCTGAGCTACCACCTTTTTATGCTGCTGCGGCACACACACACACGCCCAAAATTTTACAGTTTAACTTATTTTTGAAAATGAACGAATGTTTCCCTTGAGTAGAATTTGTACTTTCAATCCAATGACCGTCTTTTTTTCCACCCTGTATATGTATAATTGTATGTATTAATATACGTCATCCTAGTATCCCATAACACAAGCCTTACAGTGCTTACTTTGGGGCTAGGTTGTGTATGAGTGTAAGAAATAACAAAACGCCATTCCTCGCTCGCGCAGATTGACGTAGCATTTACAGGAATTCTCGCGCATTTTCAAGCAAAAGTCCCAACTAGCGACAAAATGTGGTCAAATTTATAAACGGCCAACTAAGTGACTATTGTCGAAACTGGCGGAAGCGGTACTTCTGGTAACTTTATTTCTTTGTTGTGTAACTAAATTAGTTAACGATTTTTAAACGTTAAATGTTATGATTTTATCAACGACATAGTAGTTCAACTTTGGCATATCATTATCTTGACAGTTTCACAGATTACGTGACAGACTGTTTTCGACAGTTTTGACCTTCCCGTTTTCGCCTATAGAAGCAAAAAAGAATTCATAACAAAGTGCTATACATTTCTAAAAACCTTGATTATAGGTTCATAATTCTCCAGTTAAGGCAATACTAAAAATAAGTCTGACATTCTAGTAACCTACTTATTAAAATGGCTATCATCAGAACTCATTAAGCTACCAAGTTATTAGCGCTAATGACAAAGAGAAAAGTAGCCGAACGACAAAAGCTTTCAAAATTCACAACTCGTACAATACTTAACAATAATTTAAACTTGATAATACTTAGGCTTGGACTTCACCAAAGCAGAGACCAAATCTGAGGAGATGACAACAGGTTCTTTTGTCGATTGGACCTACGGTCATGAGACCCGCGGGTCCAATGGACCTAATGGATAACATTTTAGGAGATAAGCTTTTATATTTATGATAAATTTTAAATTGAAAAAATATTGGAAAAGATCAACTCGGCCACAAGTGAATTCACAGATGGGACTCAAACCCACGACCTTTTTGAATCCGGTCTAATGCTCCAAGCACGGAGCTACCGACGAAATTCTCCAATACTTGTATATTTTTAATACGCTGTAGGCCAGGGTTGTCACATAATTGCTAGTAATATCCTTGCATTCGAAAGAAACATCTTTTCAGTAGGCCTAGCAGTAAAGTAAAAAAAAATATGAGATATTGAGCAGCGTTCCTGCCGGACGTAAACGGAACTACATTTTCCTATACATTTTTTGACATTAAGTGCTCGATGCTTACTCGATACTATTTCGATAGTTATTCGTGCTAACCCTGCTGATGTTGTACAACGTATTAAAAATATAAAAGTCTCGGTAGCTCAGTGGTTAGAGCATTAAACCGGATTTCCAAAGGTCGTGGTTGATGAAGTTGATTTTTTTTTTATTAGTAAATTATCTTAGTTATAAAAGTAGCATTTAAAAATACTTAAATTAAAAAATTATAAAGAGAAAAGTTTTCTTGGCATTTGTAACTAACAAGAAATGAAATGCGAAGTTCGATACTAACTTAATCAACCAGGAGTTATTTAGATTTTTGTGGAATCAAATCTACCATTTTGTGCACATCTCCGCTTTGGTGGAGTCCGGGCCTAATGCAACTTAGTTGAACAAGTTATTTTAAGTTTGACGCTGAGGCCGATCCATCAAGCGTTCCTTATTCAAGTTATTTGTTTGTTTTCATAATATTTTGGTCAATTTGCTGAATTCTTCTAATGCACAAGTTTGTAAAGGGATCCAAATGTGATAGATGGTGGAATAATAAAACGTGGTTTCACTGTTTTCTAAGTAATGCATTAATACAGGCTGGACTTAACATTAGATCACAGGCAGTTTCCGTCATCCTGTATGAACACCTTAAAGTTAGGAAGTTTGCTTCGCGATGGATACCTCATTTTCACACGATGCCGAGCGATGTGCAAAAATGCCGTCGTGTTGATTGGTGTAAATTTATGTTAGAAAAGTTCGAAGAAGGAACTTCGCAAAACGTATCCTAAATTTTTACAACTGACGAATCATGGATATATTATTATAGCTACGATCCTCTCACGAAGCAGTAATCCACGCAATTAGTGTTTGAAGAGAACGATTTGCCCACAAAAGTTGTTCGCGGTCGGAACGTTAATGAAAACTAAAAGCGGTTTTTTTTCGACGCAGTGGACCAGTAGCAGTAATTCCGCTAGAAGACCGTAGAACAGTTACTAGTTAATGGAAAGGAAAAGCGAAGTTAGTCTGCCTCAAGCTTTCGGGGAGTTGGATAGCGTGCGCCTAAGGAGCGATATCCGTGGGCCTTGTTTTCACCAAGATAACGCGCCCGCTCATACAGCTGCTAGAACCATGGACTATTTGACAACTTCGGGGGTACAAATGTTACCCCATCCTCCGTACAGTCCAGATTTAGCTCCAAGCGTTTTTGTTTTTTATTTCCCACGGTTTAAAAATGCTTCGTGGGCGAAAATGTAGCACTACAGACGAGGCCGTCGAAGAATTTCGGCGGATATTTTTCGAGCTCCCACAAGAAACGTTTTTTAAATGTTTTGAAAGCTGTAAATAAATTTACTTTTTTATATTTTAACAATTTTTCATTTCACTAACTATTTTTGGAACCACGTATGTAATTATATCCGTTACCCAAGTATCCCATAACACAAGTCTTACAGTGCTTACTTCGGGGTTAGGTTAATTGATATGAGTGTACGAAATATGTATCATTTATTTTATTTACTTTTGATTTGAGCTTCGAGATATTTGTATCTTATATTATTATTTTGTGTGAGAATAAATAAAATATTTTCCTATACTACTGCCACGAAATATTCTTAATAACGATAAACTGAGCTACCGGGAGTTATCGTCATAATTATTATTTATTTTATCTTAAGTACAAAAATAGCATTGTAAAAGGCAAAAATAAAAAAATCATATATTCTTAATTAGTTCACTCATTACAGTCTAACATATCTATGAAGTACCTACTTACCGTTTGACTTCTTTGAGATATTGTAAAAAAAGGATGGGGTCAAAGCTATAACATCCGATTCATACGAGATATCAATTTGATTTCTTTGAGTATATGCATCGATTATAGTTTTTTCGGATTGATACATTATGTCGTAGCCAAATCTTAAAATTTAACACTTAACATAATGTGGCCGCATATATTTTGTATTATATTAAACAGTTCTATTCTAAGGAAATACTGTGGTTTGGCCAGATTAATGAACAAATCTTATACACTTTTAATTTCAATTATGTGTTTTCATTGAAAGTTAATGTCAGCTGAAAGTTGAGTATCAATAAATATAAAAAAACGGCTGGAAAAACAACGAGTCGTTATCAATAAGTTTGATTATTCGTATATTTTTACCGATTAGTCGTATACAAGTGAATTCGAAGTGTCCCAACACTGTAGGAAAGGACGTAACGATGTGACTTCGTAACGAAATACAGAAAAAATAAAGTTTTGAGTGTATATAGTTTATTTAGCTTTATTTGATGTATTTAAATTTTAAGTTATCATGCGATTTAGCAAAAATATCTTCATAATTTCATAGTTTTACGTTTTTTTTTTAAATTGTGTGAGTAACGCCTGTACAAAGTTAGATCGGTTTAAAAAAAATGAAACGTCAAGCGGTACTTCTTGGATTTGATAGACTTTTTTTACCGTCTCTGTGGTCTAGTCGTTAGAAACACCGGTATCAGACCCAGGGGTCTCGGGTTCGATTCCAAGTGGGGATTCCAAGTACATATTGTATTCAGTTTGGTTGGTGGGAGGACTTGTTGTGAGTCCGTCTGGCTAGCTATCACTATCATATCCAAGTCTGACGCCATAACAACAATGTTTTAAGCATTTTTGTGTTCCGGCAGTTAGAGATAATATAGCCAGGGGCCGGCTTCATTTGATTCTTCATTGGCTTCATTGGCTTCATTTGACAGATGGATGTGACACATTGCTGCTTCTTTTTGACACAAATGAAAACTTACCAAATACTGAGAGCAATATGACACATCCATCTGTCAAATGAAGCCGACTTCGATGCCGACGGCACTTGCGCGGTACCAGGGCAGGTCCTCAGTTGTTGAGGATTCCGGGAGAGGCTCGCTTCCATCTTCAGCCTTATCAATACTTGACATCAGGTATGATAAAGGCTAACCCCCATATTCTAAGTCGTTCCTCCATAACTTTTTACACTCCACTCAACCTCGTCGTTGGTAAAAATGATAGTGTGCGCTAGGCCTAACACGGAGTGGCTACGTACTCTTTGGCTCCTCCAGGTCCTTACGGAGTTATGACTTAGAATACCGATTTCGAGGAGTATTTCGAAGAGGTTTTCAATGAGGTTTCGTTAAGTCGAGGACGAGTAAGTTTTGGAGGAACGACTTAGAATATGGGTGTAAGATTCTCCCCGTTGTTCATAAAAGAAGACTACAGTCATTCCGTCGCCCAACTCCATATTGCCCCACTCTCAACTCATCATCGCAACGTTTCCCCAACTTAGCATTAAAGTCCCCCATCACAACTATGTAGTGGGTTTTGTGGCTATGCATGGCTCTACAAATGTCCTCATACATAGTCTCCACTACGTCATCTTGGTGTGTCGAGGTCGGAGCGTAGACCTGTATAACATTCAGCGAATACCGTTTGGATATTCTGAGTATCAGGTACGCTACCCTGGTCGACAAGTATCGAGTTATCGTGTCCTCTTTCTCTCTTCGGACTTCAGACAACCCTATGATGTCCCAGTGTAAACAGCTAATACTTTCTTCCAGCTCTGTTAACTTCGCGTCAGTTCGCAGTGTGCGCGTGTTGTACGTTGCCAGGTGCAGTGTCCGGTGTTTGTGACAGCCTAATGTAGCCCGGAGATTCGTAGCATCCCCTGCCCTGCCGTTACCATGGTCGCTGTCATAGCCAGGAATGGCAGGGCTGCCGGGAACTGGGGGTCGATTTTTTTGGGTCCTTTCATAATGGGGGGATTTTTGCCATAATCGCCACGCTTGGCAGGCGGGTTGGCGATAGCAGTATGGCCAAGCTATGTAGTATCGGCTTAGAATAGCACTACCCCCTCTCATCCCATGGGTGTCGTAAAAGGCGACTAAGGGACTCAGCCTTCAGAAAACGGGCAGCAGCGTCTCCTACGAACTTGGATGAACCTGTAAGAACATGAAATGATTTTAGAGTATTTTTTTTTATGAACATCGGGGAGACTCTTATCCTTCATTATACCTGATGTTAATAATGGTAAGGCTAAAGTTGGAGGTGAGCCTCTCGCGGAATCCTCAATCACTGAGGAACTGGCTATCTTATCTCTGGCTGCCGGGACACAACAATGCTGTAAACATTGTTGTAATGACGTCAGACTTAGATAAGATGGTGGTAGCTAGCCAGGCGGACTTGCATCAAGTCCTAACATCAACCAAACCGAGTACAATATGTACCCACGCTGTGAATCCAACCCGAGACCTCTGGATCTGATACCGGTGGTTGTTACCACTAGACCATAGAGGCGGATGAATGTCGGATATAAACTATTACAAGAATCATGATCAGCCATTTTAATATCCCCATTGCTACTGGACCACTGGCCTTACTAAGAGTTGGTCAAGAAGATTAGATATAAGCCATCACGCGGGCTCAACCCGATGCAGGGAGGAACTCGAGATAAGATGTCTTTGATCACCCATCCAATTCAGGCTAAGCAACTTTCGAAATGACCAATGATTTCAAAAGTTGCTTAGCCTTAATCGTTAACCACTACACAGCTTCCATTATTGTTTTTACAGCATGTTTATCTTTGTAATATGTTTATTTTCTATTTTAGCATGTTTATATTGGTCTAATTTAAAACACTTAAAAAATTTTTGAAATAGACATTCGCTTCCTAACCTTATTCCCCATGCACCGATCCTACATAACGAAAAGTAAATAATAATTTTCTCGAAACCCGACAATAGTCTCCCGGGACAATCTAAGTTTGTTGCAAAAAGTCCAGGAAAACGGACTTGGTAATCCCTTAAGTTATTCTGGTGATAAATCTTCAGACTTGCGGACCATTCGGCAATTTGAAAGTAGGGTTAATAATAGCCATAGCTTGTAAGATAGCTGAAATGAAATAAAATTAGATAGTTATTTTAAATTTCTATTTTTGATATTTTTTTTAGATTTGAAGTTGATTATACTCGTAAGTATAATCAACTCGATTATAACCAAGAATCTGTTAAAGTGCGGCCATTTTTTCGTAATATTATTATCATTATAATATTTTCTAATCAGCCAGATTATAAAATATTTTGCAAAAGATTGTAGCAAAGACGTTCTTAACTCTCAGATCGAATTGATGCCGAAACTAAAGTTGCATTAAAATATTTTGAGTATAAGCCGCTTAGCTTTATCTATCCGACCAGCTTGTGAGTTGCTAAAATTAAAGTTGTTACAAGTATTATTTTTTCAGTTGATCCAATTTTAATGCAATCGTATCAGAATTTCTAGGACTTATTTTAGTGCTAAAGGCATAACTTGCTCATTCTTGACTTTTTCTTGAGTTCTGTGCATAACATCATCTTCTACTTGGAATCCTCTACTGTAGAACTGGCTATATTATCTCTGAGAGCCAGGCCACATCACTGACTTGCGGCGTCGCATCGCAGAATTATCCGATGCGCTGTCATACCGTCGCAATGAAATTTTCTGCGATGCACCGTCATAACGCAGTTTTGGTCTAACACCCTATTGCATGCCTATTAGGGTCCAATTTAAAAAAGGTTAAAAATTAACCCTTATATTATCACTTTGTTGTCCGTCTGTCCTCGTTTATCTCGAGAACGCGTAGAGCTATCGAGTTGAAATTAAAACCATTATTTCAGGTCAACAGTCTGTTGATGGGGTAAAAAATCAAACTTGTAAATTAACGTAAAAAAGATAGGACCGTTTATGTCGCAAAAAAAACGTAGATTGTGACACTGTCAATGGAATCAAAATTCATAGGGTATTTCCCGTAGACCAATAAATATGAGATTTGGCAATTATATCGTCTTTTACTACAAGTACAGGAAAAAATCTGAAAACTAGACATTTATTATGTACCTAGGTGCGGTACCTAATTTGTGCAGAACCCTCGGTGGGCGAGTTTGTTTTTTTAATTTCACCATCCTTATTTACATTTTGGTATGCAATTGAGTGTTGTGGCCGAGCTCTAACTGTTGAAACACAACAATACTGAAAACATTGTTGTTATGGCGACAGAATTAGATAAGATGGTGGTAGTAAGTTAGCCAGATGGACTCAGAACAAATCTTACCACTAACCAAAACAAATAGAATAAGAATCCTCACTCGGAATATATACCGATTTAATATGGATATATATCTATACCTTGATTTATAAAATTCAAAGCCCGTTTCTTTTTAATTGTAGGAACAAAGCCACGCGACAAATTCGAGGCCAACCGCCAGTCTATTACAAAAGGCTCTACGTTAAACACCTTAGGACGTCAAAGCAGCCATTACCCTCGACCGAAACAAATCTTTCTGGAACGATCCATTACCTACAATTTCCCTTTAGATCCGATGACAAATCGTCCCCATTATGTTTGAAAAACTCCAAGTGTCCCCACGATATTTCATTGTGATCCCCAGATTAAGCGGATAGCCGCGTCCCTTAAATTCATCCATTATCAAATATTTTAGTGGTCGCTTTTAATAATTCGGTTAATATAACTGATGATTAAGTGTTTTCTCTACGGTAATGCCCCGTTTGGGTATCAAATGAAGCGTAAATGTTATCTTGTCATGGCTGAATAGAGTTAGTATTGAATAGGAAGTTTCTGACAATGGATAGGATTATTGGAATGATTTGACGAGACCAGTCCGAGTGCTTGCTGAACCAGGGGTCGTGGGTTCCTGAAGATTTTTATAACATAGTGAACCTAAATTTTGTTTTAGAGTTCAAGTCAGAAGAAACCTTATTCTACTGAACTTTCTAATAAGTCAATACTTGGCAAAAAGTTTGCAAGATTTGACGATTCAAACTAGAAGAACGAGTGCAGGAAACATGTCAGTTTTATGAGAATTAGGTAACGGCATTTATAGATACACATATCGATGTTCTGATATCTGTACATTAACTCATAAAAAGCTATAGCATTGTTTTCTCGCTGTCAGATCGTGAGATGGGGGAATGTGAATACATACTGCTTCCCATCGGCTTCCCTTTTAGAAATACCACCCCAGCAATCCACCATGCAGATCACAATGATTATGTCACCATTAGTTAAATATACGTGGATGCTTGGCAGTTGCAAAGTGAACAAAATGTTGTATTTTTTCATGTTTATTATTTTTTGATTTGGGGATTTTTCTTGGGCTGGCTTATCTTCGCCATATTTCGACCCCCTCGTTAGTGGTGACCAATTTATTACTTCAAATTCCGCTGCACTTGCAGTCTTTAAGACCCCATTCACATGAGGTCCGTGTGCAGTTTTTAGACCTATTCTTGTAATCCATCGACAATGAAGACCTGCCCTGGTATTATGACCTCTTGTTGTCAGCCATGTTCCAATGATTATAAAACTCTGTACTCACTCACTGGAATGCGTGGTTGGTCAAAAGACTGGTCGTTGGTCGATTTACCGGGGATTGGACACCAGTCCCTGGACTAGCGAAATTATGGTCGTCGTGGCTCACACTTGGCCGTCTCTCATTTTCCTTTACTTTCACGACTTACTGAGGTGTTAGCTTGTCAAGATCCAACTAAAGAAATTATAATATCATAATCATATCATTCATATCATTTAATATCATGAAAAATAATAACACTGACATTACGCACATGCAATAATATTATACTTTTAAATAAGCTCCCATAAAGCGGGTAAGTGTTGGTTTATACAGTTATTATATGTAGTTATACCCTTCGTTCGCGACGTTGTTTGCGTGGACATTCAGGAAATCCATAAGGAACATTTTACCGGGATAAAAACTAACCTTGTCTTAAGTACCAAATTAATTCAGACAAAACAAAGATCCAAACTGTTCTCATTGATGTCATTAGGAATGTCCACGTGAATGACACAGCATTTCTATGTCGATATTGTGTTTTTGTTTTATTTACAATCTTGAATATTATATAACTTAGATTGTTCGTAGTAGGTATTAAAGAGGTCACAAAACCCGATCTCACAATTTTACCTCTGCTCTTAGCACCAATTTTATAAATTCCTTTCTGTTTTTATGAACAACAGTTTTTATTTTAAGAATTAAAAAGTCAAATATAACGTAGGTATCATCTGCTTCAGGTCGCTGATCTAGTAAGGTAAGTAAACAAAAATAATACCGGTCCTGCATGGTTATTATAGCCTTTCCCGAATTTGGACTAACTACGCAAAAAAAACACTTACCAATTATACTTCTATAAAACCCGATTCCAATAGAAAAATAGCTGTTGTTTATACTCGTTCAGCTTGTAATAGAAAAAGAACTGTCGTTTATACCCGTTCAAGTATTAACAGTTTATAACGAAACACGGAAAACATTCTCAGTGAAATTGTAAAAAAAGTTCGAACCTTTTCTGCTATCTACACGCACACCACGTCCAAAGGCAACCACAGAATAATAAGTTACCAGAAGCATCACTCCCGCCATACTCGAAAAACTAGCCTGTCTCGCTAAGAATGCTACTGTATTGACTCTGTAGGTTTTATTTGTGACAGTTATTAAAACTCTTTGTTGGTTGTGTTCCTGTTTGCCATATAATTATAAAAATCATTAATGGTAGTTAGTGAGTTTCGGAACAACAATAAAACAGTTAATGACTTTATGCATAGGCCATAACGTCTAAAGAAAAGTTAGATGAAAATGAATATTTACATTACAAAGGATTATGCAGCTGAACTCATTGGTTCTTTTAGGTGTACTTAATGATTTTTTGTAGTTAATGAATTCTTTCAATAAGCTGAAGTATAAAACAACTTACTCATTTTGATAATCGCTACAAAAAACTACTTGAAATTGCCTAAAAACGCATGTAAGTGTAACCACATTATGTGCGTGATAGATGGCACTTCTTTTTGCGGATTTAGCATGAAAAACTAGAAAAAGTATTATATATTGAAATCGTTTGTCAACAAATGTATGAATTATTAAGCAGAGCGTTCGTAAATGGAACTAAATTTCCGTATACATTTTTGACGTGATGATGACGATCCAATTTCACTAATTTATTGCATAAAGTAATATGTAAAATACAAACATGTTACAAAAGAATAAAGGCCATTATAGACTCCGTCGAGCGCAGCAACTGGGATAAGAAGACCCTTCTTAAATTCATAAATTTTACTGTAAAATTATATTAAAACAGCTTTTATTTAGTTCGAGACTATTATGGGTCTATACACCCGAAGTAAACACTCTACTTTTCATTTTGAATATTAGGAAAGTAAAAACAAACAGAATATTCTAAAAAAAAATTTGTAAGGTTTCTACGATTTTAATTATTTTATAATGTAGCAAAATAAGCTGTATAGGCTTCTGTGCCGTTGCCTACATACCTTTGGTAAATAAAAGTCCAAAGAGATTACAGATATCGATTTGACATGACACCCCCCATTCTTTTTTCAAATTTATTACAGCCCTAGGGCCGCCACATATCACTTTCAACCCGCATTTTAGGCAAGTTATGAGTTACTTTCAGAATATGAGACATGAAATAATTATTTTATATGATATGGGATTCAATCAAACACTTTTTCGATGCTTTTTTTTTATTAATTCGCGCCAGCCCCACTGAGTGCTTTTTCTGCTATGACGCCCCACACGCCGCTAGGGCGGGGATTCGGTGCTGCCACAACAATCCTGACGGTCCCCGTCCGATGCGCGGACGGAACAGCTCAGGTGTTTTAGTGGCCACACCACATAACCACCTCCATCTTCCCAAGACGGAAGGGTATCAGAAGGGATTTCACCAGAGATAAAAAAGGCGCCCCACCCGCCTTGCATGCTTTGTGTCCAAAGGCTGCTACTTAATAATTCTCGTTGAAATTGGCGAAATACCAAAACGGAACAACAGTAATAGGAGCTGTTACAACAAATAACAGCCGGTATTGCGATCCGCCCGGAGGCTTCCAACTTTTTTAATTGATATTTTTCTCCAAGTTTTCCGTTTTCATTTTTAGCCCTGGCTTTTTCATTTTCGGCACATAGTATTTGTGGGCCGGTTTTTATTGGCACTCTGATTGCGTTAACGTTTCGTTGCGTTAAGGTTAGATAGATTCGTTTGACACCGTTCTTTTGTTTATCTCTAGCTCTTTTTGTTACACAGGATTGAGAAAACCATTCGGATGCCTGCGAGCGGTATTCTTCCTCTCTTAAGGCCAATTTTTTATTGTCGGATAAAGGTTATCAGACAGTAATTAATAACCAACTAAAAGAAATATAACAATCATAAACTACAAGGGATATTAATGACAATAAAAAATTAACTAAAAAAAAAAATATCTATAATACTACTATTTTTCTTTTTTTTCTTAGTGTTTATATTCTAGTAACTTAGGTGTGGAAGCATCTCGCTCGCTAGGCTGGAACTGGAGTGAAAGAACACCATATAATGCGCCAGTTACTAGCTTTCCAGTGCTGATTCTTTACCAGATAGCTGTAGGACCCTATCAACAACGATTGACAGAGCATATTCGAAAACTAATGTAGACGATCTATCACTAAGTCACTGCCCATCAGTCTCTGAACCACCAACTTTGAACCAGTCTCTGTAAGAGAAGTTTGCGGTTAAAGAACCCTTTGTATGTTTAACAAAGACTAGAAGGTCCACTACGAAAGACAGTGGAATAGCCGGACAATTTTCGTTGTTCAATTTACTGAATATTGGTCCTTATTTTGAAGCAGATAAAGTATCAAAACGAAGCTAACTTACGACCAATTGTCGTATTTGTCTTTCGGAGTAGACTCCCAGGTTCTTTGTTTTAAACAAGTCTTAACATTTCTCGAACCGTCTATTATACTTTGAAATTATTCGAATAAGTTATTCATCTGGATTTCCAACAACATGATGTCGATCTTAAACAATCGTATGGAAAATGGTTTTCAGTCATACTTTACGGGTTTACTCATTTGAACTGGCGTTTAAATGGGTGAAACTTTATGTTACAGAAGAATAGTCCCTAAGATAAACACATAAATTTTATGTTCAGATTCAACATCTTCCTGGTCGTGCAGTAGAGTTTTTTTAGGGAGCTACGATTGTACTACTACTCTACTACTCTTGCCGCGCAAAATCCCCTGAAAGGTAGTGTGTGACGTTGTATTGTAAGCCTATCATCATCAGCCATTTTTAATGACTCCGCTGCTGATGTACTGACCTTCCTTATCGATGGTTAATGAGAATGGGTTCAATGCGGATTGGTGGGTTTTAACGACTGCAAATGCAGCCGGGACCAACCACGGAGGAGCTCGGCATAGTACCAAAGTTTTTGGTCACCCATCCCGTGACTGACCATTCCGAAGTTACATAACCTCAACAATCGCAGGCCGTGCGCGGAACCACTCCGCCACAAGCTCCTCGAAACCCTCCCGAAACCTATACAACGGACCAAATCGAGCGCCCGCAAATATCAGCTTAAGGTGGTCGTCGGAATTTCGGCGACTGAAGGTGAGTCCTACAGGAGAATGAGGCAGAAACAATGGACCTCAATTCTCAATTCTGACACAACATAGCTTTAGCCTCACATTTGGTCCGGACCATACGTATATTATGTGAGGCTTAGGCTAATATTAGAAAAAGGCTGCCAACCCAGCGTTTTCAAATAACTATGCCCCCTGTCCGTTAATAGGCTCTTACCGTAAGCTAGCAGCAGCCCCTTTCCACCATCGGGGTACCAGACGCAGGTTAGCTTATCACCCGTACGTCGTTGACATTCCGACGGTCCGTACCAAGCGATTTGCTATTGATTTGCGACACATTTCTTATGCCAACCGCTAAAGCATAGAATGCGCTGCCTGCTCATGTGTTCCCCAATTTCTCCAACCTTGGTCTCTTCAAAGCGACAGTGAATAAGCATTTTCTGGGCAAGCATGTTACACCTTAAACTACTTCCTGTTTATTAAGCACGATGGTGGTTAAATGCCTGCCCAGCTACTAGTAAAAAAAACTGGCGTAAAAAAAAGTCCAACACAGTTGTATCGAAATCAAAGGCTTCAAAAGAGTCTAGGGATCAAGTACTTTTTTGATTTTAAAGAATATCCAGCGAATATTTATCAAATGTAGGGTTTCCGACTTGCTTCTTACTTTAATTCATTCCATAATGAAGTAGTGAAAATAACAAAAAAAGAATCATTACCGATCTAAAGATGTTAAGAATCCTCTATAGGCGGCGATACCCCCATATTCTAAGTCGTTCCTCCAAAACTTTTTACACTCCACTCAACCTCGTTGTGGGCAAAAATGGTAGTGCGCGCTAGGTCTAACACGGAGTGGCTACGTACTCTTTGGCTCCTCCAGGTCCTTACGGAGTTATGATTAAGAATACCGATTTCGAGGACTATTTCGAAGAGGTTTTCAATGAGGTTTCGTTAAGTCGAGGACGAGTAAGTTTTGGAGGAACGACTAAGAATATGGGTGTTAAACTAACTTGATCCCTAGATACTTTTGATGTGTGTACATTCCCTAGAGAACATTGCATCAATAATGTATTTAAAATGGCACAACCTTCTCGTTTGTGTTCGATAACAAATGATAATTGATTGGAATAAATTAACAGCTTTGTTTCAATATTATGTGCATTTAAAATCGGATCATGCGGAATACGAAATATACCTGAACAAATGTATGAGATTATCTGGCACATGCAATGTGGTTACAATACTAACTTAATACAAAATTCATCGGAATTGGATATTGAAATTTAAGTTGGCCAACGGTGTGGAATCGATGGTTTTGATCTATAGCATTATATAATCTGTGGTTTTGACCTCACCATACAATAATTTTATCGCAATATACAATATACAGGGTGGAAAAAAAGACGGTAGCTGGAGGGAAACTACCCTCAATAGTACGTAATAGTGATGTCAGCAAATTTTACTCGTAGGAAACATTCATATATTTTCAAAAATAAGTTAAACTGCATTCAAAGATTTTTTATAAAATGATAAAAATTACTTCCTGTTGTTTTATGGTATTAATCGAGAGTCTTAAGTACAAAGATCAATTGAGGTTAAGAAACTTAGTGTCTTAAATTATAGACAAATCCTGAAAAGCTTGTTCAAAATACTTTATGGACACAATACATTTTAATCCGTTGAGCTCGCGTCCCGTCGCCTTTTCTGGTGAATATTAGTCCAAAAATGTTAATTATGTACCTAAAAATTAAAATCTATGTATTGTCGCTCCCATTTCGTTCAAAATAAAGTTAAGAACTTAGTTTTTTTAATATGCTACTGACTGTAGGTACAATAAAGTGTATTGAACTATTTTTTTTTATCTTTTCAGTATTTGTCTTTAAATGAGAACCTAAGTTACTCAAACTAAATTGATCTTGATTGAGTATCGATTGGTACCGTTTTTATGGTATTGTAGTAGTTGGTAGTGTATTTTTATGGTACAGGAAGTAATTTTTCTCATTTAAACCAGTTCGATTCCTGGTCGTGTAAGAGATTTGTCAAACATCTTTTAATGTAGTTTAACTTATTTTTGAAAATAAAGGAATGTTTCCTTTGAGTAAAATTTGCTTACAAAAATATTTAGGGTACTTTTTATCCATCTACCGTCTTTTTTTTTCACCCTGTTTAAAATATACAAATGCTTGCATCGCGGCGAACTCTTCATTTTGCCACATGGCTTTTCGGTATTATCGAAAAAAGAAAGCTTACCTATTTATATGAAAAGCTTGCTTTGTGAAAGGCCGCCTTTCTGCTGCCACCAAATTTTGGAACAATCTACCACCACCGAACAAAAACTCTGTACCCACTCGTTTTGATGTTTATAGTTTTATACTTGCAATAACTTGAAGAATATTCTGTATTAAGAATATATTTTGGATTTAGCTTAAGCACCTACACTAAATTGTAATTTAGAGGATTTTTATTTTTATGTTATGCATGTGCTGCAAATTTGTCACTGACACACGCTGCTGGCGCTACGGAAGATCAGGGGCCTACCGCCATCTCTTAAAGCAATATTGTTTAATGTCAGTTTGTATCGGCGCAATGTTGTTATATGTCATATCGTACCGTGAAACTCTTAAAACAAGCTTGTCTTTTGACGGAAGTTTTGTGGCGTCATCGCTCAATCATTCACTCAAACAAGATTTTTATCAATCAAACCTACTACGACGTCTTGTGTCAAATAAAGTTATTTAAACAGTATAGAAACAAAAGGAAAACAAAACGTTCTTACGACATGACGGTGTCTTAAAGATGGCGGTAGGCCGGCAGAACTCTGACTTTGTGTAAGGTCACAGGCAGCAGAGTAGCGACCATTTGGTTGTTTATTTTTGTCTTTATTATTTTTTTCTGTCCTATGTGAAATTAACCAATAAACCTTCTTTCTTTCTTCTGCTTTCTTTGTGTTATGACCCAACAAAGAGTGAACGTATCAGATTGGTATGTAGATTTTTAGGATTTCCTGATTTTCACATTTACTTAATGCTTAATGTGTTTTTGCCTTTTTTGTTCAACCTCAATTAATAATAATTGGACGAAAGTGTCGGCCCGTACGTACACGATGAGCTAATTAGTAAAAAAAAAAAGATAATTATACTTATTAAGGTACACACGGTTTTTTATTTATTCATTGCTAGCTGTACCCAGCATGCGTTGTATTGCAATGCCACGTAAAGTGTAAAAAATATATAAGTAGTTTCTTTTTTATCAGGATCCCTCACAGGCGACCCCAGAACACTCTACCAAAGTTTCATTACAATCACATTAATGGTTTCGGAGCGCATAGAGGACAAACATACAATCATGATTTTTTTTTAAATATCTTATTGTACAATTATTATTAATGTTAAATTTACTTTTTTATCAATTATTGACATTGTAATTCTTAATGTAATTATACTTACGGAATATATTTGCACGCCATAATGTTGGCTAAACATGTTTGGCTACTTACTGTTATTTAAATGAACACAATTGTAGGTATACCATGTTTACAAGCAAATAAAGACATTATTTTATTTATTTATTTTTATAGATTTTTCTTTCACTACAAGAAGCAGCATAATTTGTCGTCTAAGATCTCTAAGATCTAATCTATCTCTGCCAAAATTCATCAAAATCAATTCAATCGTGTAGGTGCGAAAAAGGGACATACAGCATCACACTCGCATGTAAAATACTAGTGGATAATAATAAAAGCTTTATCTTTTTATCAGTTCAGTTTCATTCACAGAATATTAAATAGTTTTTAATAATGAACAGTAATCCTTAACAGTGAAAGGTGAACCGGCTCAATGAATTAATTTATATCCGCAGCGACCGATGTACAGACGGCAACAACAGTTTGTTCATTTTTTATATGATCAACGGGAAGACCCAGCCTTCATCATACCTGCACCCCTACCGTCTAACGGTAAAGCTTATACTGTCATTATAGGTATCAAACTTCAAACTCTCATAAAACCCTTGAACGTGCGGTTTTTATCTAATTCCTACATATTTCTACTAATCTATTGGAGTCACTATTGCATTTTTAGTATAAAGTGATAGCGTAAGCGAGAGCCTTTTCAATGGGTTTGAAAAATCGATAGCTATAGCGATAGCACAAGCTATACCTGGAGGCGGTCGGTCCGCTGATAAGTATTGATAAGGCTGAACATGGAAGCGCGCCATTCCCGGAATCCTCAACCATTAAGGTACTGGCTATCTTATCTCTAATTGCCAGTGTAGGATTTGCAATCCTGAAGAAGTTTCCACTGGCTCACCCTCACATCAAGACAGGCACACGTATCCACACACTAGAGAACCTGAAGCCGAATCCTCTTCGCACTCCACCAGAACTCCCGCCTAGCTATTATGTCATCTGTCAATCTATCGTTAACAATGACAGCTACTAGTGTTGCCCTCCTGTGTGTGTGAGACAGGGTTGATTGTACCCTTTTCCATAGATACAAACACTACAGCCAGTACGAAAATGCTGAAAACATAGTCATGGCGTCAGATTTAGATAAGATGGTGGTAGCTAGTCAATGGGACAAACAACAAGTCTTACCACCAACCAAACCGAATACAATATTTATCACCAACTGGGAATCGAAACCACGGGACCTCAGGCTCTGATACTGGTGGTTGTTACCCCACAGAGCTTCCGCCCGCAGTTTTATCTGCGTTGTTCCCTTTCCCAGGCGAATATCATGATCATAAGTAGACTATGTTACAATCCGTACTTTCAACTAACTTTAAGCCAAAAATCAAGTCAATTGGTAACTTAGGTAGGGCGTGAAGGAAGAACAAACAAACACACTCTCGCATTTGTAATATTATTATAGTTATAAAGGATTAGATAAGATTATGATGTCAAATTACTTCAAGCAATTCCGAATTCAATGCTTTACGTCTGAAAGTTTAAAGTCGATTGAAAATAAAACAGAATTGATACTGATTTGCTGTGGACCGTACTATGCGAACCCGATTGAATGCATCGCTCTGGGAATTTTATATCACAAATTATTCGAGTATCATTGAGAAATTTCAATAAAAAATGTGCTAATATTCAAATGGGAAAATGGACCCACGGAAAACGGAATATATTGAGTTTTTAATTCTATAGCTATAACTTTTTAATTTTGCATTTTACTCTGCTATTTTTATGTGATAAATATAAAACAAGAAAATATACTAGAAAAAAGCAACTTGTCTCATGTCGCCCTGACGGGATTCGAACCCGCATCTTTGGGAATCGAACCCATTTTTTTTTCTAGTATATTCACCTTTCTATGGTGTTGGCCACCGTCGTTTCATCAATGAGAGAATTCAATTCAATTCAATTCATTTATTTCAAGTAACATTTGACTCATTATTTTTTTGTAACAATTGTACTTAACCTATGTCAGTATCATAAATATATTTAATAGTATAATAATATCCTCGCATTCGAAAGAAATTTTTTTACAAATGTTTGACTATCGATTAAGGTGAAACAGCCATCTAATTATAACTTTTTCATTTTGCATTTTACAATGCAATTTTTATGTTATATTATACAAGAAAAAATTCGACGTGTCCTCATAGGTCTCTGCAGCATAATTAGTGCATTAAACTAAACACCCAGACCAAGACAAATAGACATGTTCATGCACACAAATATTTGTCTTGTCCGGGGATCGAACCCGTGACCTCTGGCGCAGAAGGCGGGGTTAGTACCCCTGCCCCAAACAGGTCGTCAATGTAGGGATGCTGACGGGATGTTGATGTAGGGATGCTGACGGGATACTCAATACTCAATTATTTATTGCATTCCATAATGTACACAAAAGATGGTGAACATAAATAAAAGATCATCATGGACCCTGAAGGGCACGCAATAGGGTTTGGAAGAGAGGAGGCGCTAATTAACATTAGATAGCAAAGTTTTACATCTAAAAAATAAAAAATTATAATAATTAAAAAAAAAATATGACACAAAGTAATTTTAGATGACAGATTTTTAAATACCTTTTATTATTTAATAGTGTCATTGAAGTATTCAAGTAAACTTTAATAGCATTTATTTATTAGATTTTTTTTTTAACAAAGAATGTTTACTTTCATTAATTATTAAAGATGGTAATTGATTATATATTTTAATGGACGCATGCAATGTACTATTAGATGTTAATTTTAGTCTGGAACCGGGTAACATTAAATTATTTTTGTATCGCGACGGATATTTAGACGGATTATCTTGTCGTTTTTTATAAAATTCGCTATGCTTACGTACAAATTTGCAAACCTCTAAGATATATAGACAAGGTAGAGGCAGTATTGAATATTTTTTAAAGTTTGCAGCTCTCCGTTTGTTCTATGTTGGCTATGATGCGGATTAATTTCTTTTGCTTGGTGAGTAGCACAGCCGCGTCCGTGCTGTTGCCCCACAGCATCACTCCGTAACTTAGCCAAGGGATGTTGATGTAGTGATGCTGACGGGATGTTTGTCAACAGCAACTACGGCGGCATAGGCTTATATTGTACTAGCGGCCGCGCGCGGTTTTACCCGCGTCGTTCCCGTTCCCGTGGGAATATCGGGATAAAAAGTATCCTGTGTTAGTCTACTATTTGAAGTCCCTCATACCAAATTTCATCTAAATTTAGTAGTTTTTGCGTGAAAAAGGAACAAACAAACAAATACTTAAACAAACAAACTGACACACTTTCGCATTTATAATATTAAGTAGGATAGCATATGAAGATGATAGTATAATTAGCAAATTGGTTGTCACGCGTCGTCACGTTTTTGCACGAAACAGAAAAGTCCATGCATTTTCAATTATACTTGGCTTCGTCCTCGAGATTAGCATATAAGACAACATGTAGTATCGCCTAGCGGATCGCCATATACGCACTATTTGAGAGTAAATTTTAATATTCTCCCGTTTTTTTTTTTTTTTTTGTTTTTTAGCTTGCCACACCGATGACGCGTCATGTCTACTCTGCGCGCCGTTTTTCCCGGCAAATCATTCTTGCTTTAGTGCATCGCCAGTACGTACACTTTCTAGCTTCTTTTTCAGATATATTGAGTTCTAAGCGTAAAAAAATGCCCAAAAGAAAGTCTAAAGACGACTATGAACATTTGCGCAAAAAATTACGAAAATTGGAACGAAAAATTCTACGCAGGAAAGGATTGTCATCGACTTCATCTTCGGAATGTGCATCACCGGAAACTATAAAGGATAAAGAAGGTTAGTCCTAAGTGTTATTTTATGTAAAACTAAGACATTTTTGGTATAATTTGGGTACTGCAAACAGTTCGAGGGGCTGTTTCTTACCAATCATAGTAAAGCAGATAGTCACCGGGCTATCTCTTTTTTCTATGAAATTATACCTACCTACCTACAATAAAAATGTCAATATTTAATTATTTCTTGTTAAGGTATTGCAAACAGTTTAAGGGGCTGTTTCTTACCAATGAAAGTAAAGCAGGTAGTCAACGGGCTATCTCTTTCCTATTAAATTATATCATATATACTTTTACATGAACCTTGAGGATACGTGCTTCTCTTTGGAGTTGTCACTTCCTCCAAATTAGTTTTTCAAACAGTATTTAGGGCTGTTTATTAACTAAGTATGGTCTTTATGAGAATCTTTTTTCTCTGCAATTTCAGACGACAACATATCATTACCATATGATATTCCAATTGACTTAATAGAAGTCGAACAGTCAGACACAATGGTGGATACATCACAGCAGGTCAACAAGTCATTGTTGGATGAGCCTAGCACCAACACTGCCACTACAGCAGTAGCACAGGCAACAGAGCTTACTGAACCGACCATTGAACTGGACCAAGATATTTTGGAAATTCTTGGTTGTGACCCGACAACGGACACAAAATATGGCAAGGACGTTAACGCTGATTTAGCAGTTCGATTGCAACATTATACAACGTCTGGAATAACAAAGGAGGTACGCAGGGAGCTTTGCGAAAAATATTTAACACCGAGCAACTGCAAACTTATTGATGCTCCACAACTAAATGCCGAAATTAAGGCGGCATTAACAGATCCTGTCGCTAAACGCGACAAATATATAGAAAATAGACAAAAACAATTAGCTACCACCTTATCTTGCCTATCGGAAGCATTGACACATCTTTTTTCAGCAAATAATAAAGATACATACCTAATAAAGCTGATTATGGATGCAAGTCGAAATCTCTGCGACTGTCAGCATAACGACTCGATAACTAGACGAAACTTCATTCTTTCCACATTAAAGAAAGACATGAAAGAACAGCTTCAAAACACAAAATTATCCAATCTTCTGTTTGGCGATAACCTATCTGAGACGATAAAAGTTGCGAAAGCTATTAACAAGTCTGGAGCTGAATTGAAAGCGACTTTACCGCCGCCTCCAAAACCAGTTCAAAATAAAAAAGCCAATCCTGGACCGTCAAAAAACTGGAAAACTCCGTTCCCAACCAGGAAACCGCCCGGGACAGCTGCTCAGAAGACGAAGGAGTCGGCGCCACCTCAGAGGAGTCGGCCCGCCAACTCATACAAGCAGTCGCAGCCTCGGCAGAGCAACACTCGCCGATAGAATCGGTAAATATGTATGCTGGCAGATTGTCCTTATTTTATAATCAGTGGTCTATGGTAACACAAGACCCAGTGGTTTTATCATATATCGAAGGATACAAACTTACATTTTCAACTCCTGTTTATCAGGCTTACCCGCCAATGGCACCAAACTACTCAGATGTAGAAAAACAACAGTTTGACGAAGCTATAAGCAAACTTTTATCTATTGGTGCAATTGATGTATGTCAGCCTTGCGATGGTCAATTCTTGTCAAGTATATTTTTAATACCGAAACAAAATGGAAAAATGAGGTTTATCCTCAATTTAAAAAAATTAAACAAATTCATTAGCACACAGCATTTTAAATTGGAAGATTTACGTACCGCTTTAAAATTAATCAGTAATAATTGTTACATGGCAAAATTAGATTTAAAAGACGCATATTTCTTGATAAAAATGCATCCAAAATCAAGAAAATATTTACGCTTCCAATATAACAATAAATTATATGAATTTAATGTGTTACCTTTTGGCCTCAATACGGCACCCCTCATATTTACAAAAATAATGAAACCTGTCGCAAGGCTATTACGCCTAGCAGGACAAGCATCGACCATCTACTTGGATGACTATTTTCTAATGGGACACACTTATATTCATTGTTTAAATAATATTAACTTAACCAAAAAGTTGTTAATCTCTTTGGGATACATAATAAATGAAGAGAAGAGCTGTTTGATACCTAGCCAAAAATGTACTTTCTTAGGCTATCAAATAGATTCAAAGAATTTCCAAGTCAGTCTGCCTCAGGAAAAAATAAATAAAATTTATAGTGAAATAAATAAATTCATAGAATTAACTAAAAATAATAAAAAATGTAAAATTCGCGAATTTGCTAGATTCGTAGGTCTATTGATTTCCTCCTGCCCCGCCATCGAGTATGGCTGGCTTTACACCAAGGCCTTTGAGCGCCTTAAATACCAAAAATTAAAAAATGTCAATAATAACTATGACCGCTATATCAAGTTACCTGCATTACTATTACCAGATATGTTATGGTGGAAAAATGCTATTACACTTTCCGTTAATAAAATAAAAAGTGAGGCCTACTGCTTGGAAATTTTTACAGATGCCTCAACAACGGGGTGGGGCGCAGCATGCAAAAAAGAGACGGCAAGCGGGTTATGGAGTAAAGAGGAAATCGTTAATCATATTAATTATCTGGAAATAATGGCAGCATTCATAGGTTTAAAAACATTTGCAAAAGATCTAAGAGACTGTGAAATCCTATTACGCATTGATAACACGACTGCCATCTCTTATATCAACCGTATGGGTGGAATACAGTACCCACACTTGACTGATGTAACGAAAAAATTATGGCAATGGTGTGAATGCCGTGGTTTACATGTGTTTGCCTCTTACATTAGATCAGCAGATAATAAAAAGGCGGACTTTGAATCCAGACGCATACATCCAGATATAGAATGGGAACTGGCAGATACAGCTTTCCAAAAAATTGTTTCACAGTTTGGTACACCAAACATTGACCTTTTTGCCAGTAGATTAAATAAAAAATGTAACAATTACATATCATGGCACCGTGATCCAGATTGTTATGCTGTAAATGCATTCACTGTCCCTTGGCATAATTTTTATTTTTACGCATTTCCTCCATTTTCAATGGTATTGAAATGCTTAAGAAAAATAATCTCTGATGGCGCTACAGGTATCATGGTGGTCCCTTTATGGCCTTCGCAACCATGGTTTCCTCTATTTCGTAGCCTTTTGACAGAAAAACCAATTATACTAAGGCCAGAAAATAATTTAATTATTTGTAATTCCAGACACCGCAGCATTCACACCAAACTTACGCTGGTGGCCGGAATCTTGTCAGGGAAGCCTGGTTAAGGAAAGGTATTCCTCCCTCATCGGTCGAGGTAATGCTTGCATCTGTTTCTTCAAATTCATTCAAGCAATATGATGTGTATCTTAAAAAATGGTATCAGTTTTGTCAAACCCATAACATAGATTTCTATGCAGCATCAATTCCAAATATAATTTATTTTTTAACAAAATTATATAATGAAGGTGCCTTGTTTAGTACAATTAATAGTTGTAGATCAGCATTAGCCCTACTATTAGGTAATAAGTTGAGTAACGATGATAGAATCAAAAGATTCCTTAAAGGCGTGTACCGCCTCCGACCTCCATTGCCTCGTTACAATATCACATGGGATACGTCTATTGTATTGAATTTCTTAGGAAATTGGTATCCCAATGATGATATGTCATTAGATGTAATAAGTAAAAAATTAATCACTCTGTTGGCGCTAGTGACAGCCCATCGGGTACAAACTTTTTCAAAAATACTTATTGAAAACATAGAACTTTATGCAGACAAAATTTGTATAAAAATACCAGATCATATTAAAACTTCTAGGATAGGGTCCTTCCAACCTCTATTATGTTTACCATACTTTGAAGAAAGATCAGACATTTGCCCAGCAAAAACGTTGGAATCATACTTAAAGAAAACCAAAGCTCTTAGGAATAATGTTAAAACTCTTTTTATTACTATTAAAAAACCCTATAAAGCCGTTACCTCGCAGAGTCTTAGTAGATGGATTAAGACTGTGCTACATGATAGTGGCATAGATGTTTCAATGTTCAGTGCTCATAGCACTCGCCACGCAGCTACGTCTGCGGCACATAGATTAGGCGTCAGTATAGACACCATCAGGAGCACCGCCGGATGGAGCGGTGACTCTAATACCTTTTTTAAATATTATAATAGATCCACTATAGTAGATATTAATCAAAATGATTGTTTTGCAAGAACTATTATTAATAATGCATAACACTAACAGAGTTAAATAAAACACGACTTATTCATGATTCTCAGAGTATTGTTTATTTTTCCTTTGTTGATACATAATAAATATGTCAAATATATAATTGGAAATAACATGTTTTATTATGATTTTACTAATGATACACAGTGAGCATTTAATTTCCGACATGGTGCTCTAAAAATCTACATGTTGTCTTATATGCTAATCTCGAGGACGAAGCCAAGTATAATTAATGATTAAGCGAACTTACCTGAAGTGAAGTTCAATCATAATTATACGAAGGCTTCGTCCGAAGAGATTAGCATCCCTCCCCCCCTTGAATAATCCCTATGTCGTAAAGTAAATTAGGTAGGTAAATACACTCTAAACTAAATGATTTGCCGGGAAAAACGGCGCGCAGAGTAGACATGACGCGTCATCGGTGTGGCAAGCTAAAAAACAAAAAAAAAAAAAAAAAAGGGAGAATATTAAAATTTACTCTCAAATAGTGCGTATATGGCGATCCGCTAGGCGATACTACATGTTGTCTTATATGCTAATCTCTTCGGACGAAGCCTTCGTATAATTATGATTGAACTTCACTTCAGGTAAGTTCGCTTAATCATTAATTATACGATTTGAATTTCTTGTCGTTGTACTTCCCTGTTTCCGACCGAGATGACACTTTTATCGAAATTTATAACCAGGCTAACTTCTATCTGTGTAGCAAATTTCATCCAAATCCGATCGATAGTTTCGGCTTATTCAATGCAAACAAACAAAGAAACATACAATCAAATCTTAACTCTTTATAAACTACGATTTATACAAAATATCTCTTAAACAGACAAATCTGAACTCAACGCCATAAGTCTGAAAGTCCAAAGTGGTTTCGAGAATTTGACAGATATGTAAAGCTGTAGCTGCTGTTGGCTGTACATAAATACTTAAAAATTCACAATTCATATAAAGGGCATTGATTACATAGTAATACATCAAAATACTTTGAAGGATCACAGACATTGAAAACCTCCTGAGAAAGCTTCCAAAACGTTACAGAAAAATGATTCGTGTTCCGTAGCAATTAGGTCGGATTTAGATCACTGAACAAGCTCGCCGCAATGCGGAAGAATGCAGGTGAATTCTGTAAATTATTTCAGACTAAATTCGAGATCGAATCCGAAGTGGTTTCCGAAGTGTTATTATTGATTACGTGACTTTTCACGTTCACAAGAAAAAAACTTATTAAAAAGAGATACTTACTTATGTATTTTGATATTTTTTTTATAGTCAATATTTAAAAACAATAAACATTCGATTAGATTTTATTCACAGATAATAAAATAATATAGGTAGTAAAATAATATAGTAGTGCTTACAATGAACTGAGGCAACAGAAATAATTGATGTACCTAGACTTAAGTTGAAATAAAAAAAAAAGCAAAAAGATACCAAAAGACATCACTCATGATTATCAAATTAATTGTTTTTTTCGAAAATATAAAAGAGAAAGCTTCTAAAATAGATTTGTTTTTTGTTACAATTAAAATGGATTTCAAGATCTTCAGGGGGCTTACCGCCATCTCCTAGCGCAGTATTGTTTTAATCTTACTATGCTATTTCGTACTACGAATCTCATAAAGTAAGCTTGATTTTTTGATGGAAGTTTAGTGACGTCCTTGCTCAATCATTGCCCCCATAGACTTAGAAGTTTTGTGAAGTGAGTCAAAATGTGACAACTTCAATAATAATCTCATAGATGATGGAAGGCCCGCAGTAACCTGAAATACTATAAATCAAATTGGATTTTCTGGAAAACTTTCAAGTACTTTCTAGTGCAGGACATTTTGTACACTTAATCTCGGAACCGGATCTTAAAGTTGAAGGTATTCTCGTAACAAAGACGGTTGTCTCTTCACTGAGATCCTACATCTTGATTAATTCTTTGTGACGGATTTAACTCGAGGATAAGTTTTCTCTTGTCACCACTTCACTATATTATTATTAATTGTGTGATTTTCTTTAGGACAATGTTTTATAAATAAAATAAAATAAAAATAAAAATGTTTATTTATCGGACAACAGGATCCATAGGTGTTAGTTAACATCCAAACTTAATAACTAATGTTAGTATTTAATAACTACTAGGGATTTCGTAATATTAATCATATGCTAGAGCAGCGGACAGTCCCCACTGCCAGCGATGACCTGCAGAACATTGTTGCGGCTGTCACGAACTCGCCGTTTTAACGCATTTAAACTATTTAGACTAAGAATACAATAGGCTATTTGACAATGCGAAAAATAAAGTGCCAATTACTGTTATCAGTATAAATTATGAGTTTAAAAACGGTTTTTTATTAACGTAAGTTGAAAATAATTATAAATTTATTTAAAAATCCGCAAATAAAAATGCATTTTTTAAACGTTTTGTCACGTGACACAAAACGCTCCTGATTCGTCGAGTCTATAATGACGTCACCTGCTTGTAAACCTCGTTTGACTACGTATGTGGATGATATGCAGAATACAGGCAAGTGACGTCACCGAACCCATTGCAGCGCCATATTGTCAAAGTAGCGTTTTGGCGCGCTATTTAAATATTGAATTTTTAATTTTATATTTTTCAGCAAATATGTACCAGAATTTAAAAAAAACAACTTTTACTGGGTTCCTTAAACTCCACTACATAATATGTATGGATTTTCAAAACCTGTCAAATAGCCTATTACTTGTTTATGCCATATACTAAGGCATAACACCAACTGGCACCGCGTCCCGCCGCGGAGCGCGGATCAGCGGATCCCGCGCGCAGCGACGGAAAAGCAGCAGTTTCATTTTTGAAACAATCGAATTACTTTTCGCATACAAGATTTGTTATGTCAAACTAGCGGCCGCCCACGGTTTCGCCCGCGTAGTTCCCGTTCCCGTGGGAATATCGGGATAAAAGTAGCTATGTGTTAGTCCACTATTTGAAATCCCTTCATACATAATTTCATCCAAATTCATTCAGTAGTCCCATCTGAGAATTCACTTGTGGCCGAGTTGTTTTTTTTCCAATATTTTTCTATTTAACACATTTATCATAAGTATAAAAAATAGCATTGAAAAATGCCAAAATTCAAAAATCAAAAATAATGGCTGTTGCATCTTAAACGATCGTTAAACACCAGCTAGCCTAGCATGAGCGACTTTTAGCTCGATAACGTATCACTGTCTCGCTCACATCGTAACGGGCTAAGCAAGACAGCATCATGCGCCATATCATATCGCGTGCTCATGCTAGGGGGCCTGAAAAGAAGTTTCTTTCGAATGCAAGGATATTCCTAGCATTGATGTGACAACGCTCTCCTACAGCGTATTAAAAATATAAAAGTATTGGAGAATTTCGACGGTGATCCGCAAGTCTCGGTAGCTCAGTGGTTAGAGCATTTCCAAAGGTCGTGGGTTCCTGTTTCATCTGAAAATTCACTTGTGGCCGAGTTGTTTTTTTTTCTAACATTTTTCTATTTATCATAAGCCATTCAGTAGTTTTTGCGTAAAAAATTAACAAACAAACAAATACTTAAACAAAGAAACTGACATTTTGCAGTTATCATATTAAGTACTTAGGATAGGATATGGAAGATGATATTATAATTAGTACATTGGTTGTCACGCGTCGTCACGTTTTTGCACGAAACACAGAAAAAGTCCACGCATTTTCCATTGTACGATTTGAATTTCTTGTCGTTGTACCTGCCTGTTTTCGACCGAAATGACACTTATCTGTAGGCCTAGCACGAAAAACTATGGATCTAATGTCAAAAAATGTTAGGAAAATGTAGCTCCGTTTACGTCCAGTAAGTCAATATGTCATACATTTTTTTTACTTTACTTTCTCAATGCTTACACGCAAGTTTTTCGTGCTAGTAGTACCTACTAAACGCGTAACATGATCCCTCTAACCTCCTTTTTTTATTCTGTGTCTACGACCGTAACTTGGCTCACCCGCGTGATCCAAGAAAACGCATTGTGATAAACAGATGACACACTACCTTAAGTTTTGAATACTTTCTACAAAAATTACTTTAAACTAAAAAAAAGATCTTATCTATGCACATTTTAAGTTTCTTCGCGCACTCATAATTGAAAAAAAAAACAACTTTTATGGATTTTATTACCCGGTATTCAGTGGTATTTATATTTTATGGGTTTTTTTTAAGGTTTTACCCATGACCACGTTTCGGCACCTTTACAACTGCCGAAACGTCGGAAAACCATAAAACCTCAAAAGCCCTAAACCCAAACCGCATTAAGACAGACTATTAATTTGGGTTTTGATCAAACAAATGTTTACTGCAGCGCCCCTGGTGAGTTGTCACCGTAACACTTATCTAAGAACATTTACCAATCAAACCCAAACCCATTACTGAAAACCTCATCAAAATCGGACCCGTAGTTTTGGAGATAAATGGTAACATTGGTTTGCAAAACAAATGCTTACAGCAGCACCCCCTGGTGAGTTGTCTCCGTAACACATATCTAAGAACATGCACCAATCAAACCCGAACCCACAACTGCAAACCGCATCAAAATCGGAATAGTAGTTTTGGAGATAAATGGTAACATTGGTTTGCACAAACAAACAAACAACGTCTCCGTACCGTCTCGTTGGTAATCAAATATAAGTACCACTAAATATCAGGTGATAAACAGTGTGCACTGAAATCCGTAAAATTTGTTTCATTTCAAAGATCTTATCTTCAAAATGCTTATGACTATAAGGGCAACCAAAACAACAACAGCAAATAAGCGTTGATCCTTGAGAAGGCAATATATTAGCAAGATTAAACAAGACTTAAGCCCATACAACAAGCGTGTAGGTCGGATAAGGGATGCGGGACCAGCGGGGCAATCCCGCTATTTGTTCCCAAACCACAGGATAGTACGGGTATGCCCGGGTATCGTAAATACCCCGACGACATCGGTATGAGAGTCACTACCTAAATAATTATATGGTGATGTAATTAATTCTCCTTGGTTAGCGTGGTTCGAAAGTTTGACCTTTTTGGGGATGAAATAAAACCTTTACGGTGGCTCGGAATCCGGTGTTTAAACTGTTTTTAACTACTGTTGGATGCAAGTAATGATAGTGCCTGGAGCTAGGCACGGAATAATTACCCTTTGAGACCGCGGAGAGACAGAATAGATATTCCAATGTTCTCTAGATACTGGTGTGCTGATAGGTTATTATCTAACGTCCGGTATTAATAACCTATCAGTAGATATGGATTGGGCTATCTGAGATAGTTGCCTAGGATATTTTTGTTAATATGACCAAAAAAACGACGGTTGGTAGGCAACGAAGCCAGTATCCTTGGCAACTATTTCAGATAGCCCTACCCATATCTACAGATAGGTTATTAATTTTGGCCGTAAGCAAACTTCCTTGATATTGACGGCTGAAACAGCGGAGATTGCCCCATTTTCAATATTATTTGACAGCTAATGTGACATTTAGTCATGACAACAAAGTCGATGTTTGCTTACGGCCATTCCCAATAATCTACCCTCAGTAAGAGATAGGCCTACTGTGGTTCAGTTGCTAGGCAATCTTTGTTATTTCCTGTAATGTAACAGAAATAACTAAGCAACCAAACTATAGTAACCTTATCTGTTACTAATGATAGGTTATTGGGAACGGCTGTTAGAGAATTACTCGCCTGATAGCAATGACGAATCAAAATGTTCTGAGCGCTGTAAAAATAATTTGATGAAAACAGTACTCCATAAAACAGTCTCGCATAAATCTGCCTAAACCTATGCAGTATTGTGGTAAATTTTAAATAGAAAAATATTGGAAAAAATTAACTCGGCCACAAGTGAATTCTCGGACGGGAATCGAACCCGCGACCTTTGGAACATGCAGTATTTTTCGTTTACCTAGATAGGTCTTTCTTTTTAGAAACCAAGGTCTAACCGCGTAGGTAATTGATAATAATTCATTGTAAAACTGAGAGATATTATCATAAATGGGAGGTAAGAAATAGGACGATTCAAAAGTAGTTAAATTTTATTTCTACTTTACTTTACAATCACCATAATAATACTTTAATACATCTCCGCCCGCACTCTAATAATACTTTTGCGTATTGTTAACAATGTGTACAAAGGTATATATTATATCGTCATCAGTCATTTTTAATGTCCCCACGGGCACTGGCCTTCCTTAAGGATGGATAAGGAGAACGGGCCATGACCCACCACGCGGGCCCAATGCGGATTGGTGGGTTTTTAACGACTGTAAATGCAGCCGGGACCAACGTCTTAACGTGCCTTCCGAAGCACGGAGGAACTCGTGATAGTACATTTTTGGTCACCCATCCTGTGACCTGTGAGGTTAAGTAACTTTCGCAATGGTCGAAAGTTACTTAACCTCAACAATCGCAGGCCAAGCGCGCGAACCACTGCGCGACGGGCTCCTCATATATTATATATCTCGGGATATATTGTATATCTCACAATATTTATCGAATTTCTTTACCCAAACCGTGAAAAGGAGGTCCAAGGGTCAGGAAATGATAAAAAATCTCCTTTCAGTAGCGGACACGATGGAAAATAATTGAAAAACCCAAGAAACGAAATATTCGAGTTGTGTATACGTTAAGCCGTATTTGTGTTCGTTTGTAAATAATATTTTCGTCGTTTGTATTTTATTTCTCAGAAATATCATTTATGTTTGTTTGTAATGTCGACTTTTATTTATTTTTAGTTCAAATTATTTTGTATAGGTAGCAATGTTAGACTGGAGTTTGTTTGAGTCTATTTATTCGTAGAGGCTATGCTAAAATCATCTAACTCTGTCTCCATAACAATAATGATATTGATTAATGATGATACATTATTGCTATGGCGTCAGAGTTAGATAATGGTAACTAGCCAGGCTGACTTAAAACAAGCCCTACCATCAACTTGACGACCTGTTTGGCGCAGGGGTATTAATTAACCCACCTTCATCGTCACGGGTTCGATCCCCGGACAAGCCAAATATTTATGTGCATGAACATGTCTATTTGTCTTGGTCTGGGTGTTTAATATGTATATTATGTATGTATTCACAAAGAAAAAAAGTATATAAGTATGGTTATCCGATATCTAGTATCCATAACACAAGTTCTTCATGAAACTTAACGTGGGCTAGATAATTGGTGTGATTGTATAAAAAAGAAGTAAAAAACTACGCTCCCAGCTTTACTGTGGAAGGGAAGCATAAAAAAATTAAACAACCATATTATATTGCCTTCTCAAAACCATGTATTTGCAGAACTCATCGTTTCTTACAAGTTTTTGTATGAAAGCCACCCTGAAATCGAAAAAAAAAGAGCTATTACATACAAAACTAATTTGAACTTTGCTGAATTGTACGAAACAGCTGTTCTTTTCGCGATTTCAGCGTTGCTTCATACAAAAAGTTGTGCGTTAATGAGTCTTTAAATAACGTTGTATACAGATTTTCTAAGTATAAGTAAATAGCATTACTTTTATCAAAATGACAAAACTCATGTTTTGGTCTTATCGTATAAAAGCACTACGATTGAACATGTTCAGCTGCGGCCCCTTTATTGTATGGCTTTAGCTAACTATAGGGGAATGGAAGCACAATATATGAGCTCAGATTACTAATTAAACAGGTTACAAATCGCGTTGACCCCATGCTTACAACAATGTACGTGACATTTGTGGTGCTCCGAGGAATATTTTACGGAACCAACTTTAGCAATAACGTGCGCGATATAGGCCTTGCAATTGCGGTACTAATATAACTCACTCAAATAGTTTAAGCAATCTATATTCGTTATAGTAAACGAATCGCTACGTACATTGATTTACCGAAGCAAAAATAATTACTAAGCTTTTTTCCTACTTAACGAAAAATATCTTTTTACTGTTTTTCTTAAGCCCATGCTATACGGAAAGGTATCTTTGGATTGGGTTAGGTTAGGTTAGTGCCGTGTGGTGACGGCCTAAGAATACATGTGTCACCACTCCCTTACATGCCTGGGATGTCGTAAGAGTCTACTAAGATGCTCGACGCATTGAACACCTGTGCGAAAGAAAGAAAACTTGAAACAAACGCTCTACCAACCCGTCTGGCCAGCGTGGTAGCAGTAGGCTAATAGCCTCCTATGATCGCCATTATAGGCGTGAGCTAGGAGAGGCTTATTTCCAGCAGTGGACGTCCACAGGCTGATGATGGAGGTTAGGTTAGAACTGTGACCAAAACGCGCGAGCGTAGCGACCGTCTAAGGCAGACTGAAAACAAGTCAAGCGTAATATATAAGCACAGATTACAAATAAAACACAAATCTCGGTGCCCCCATGCTTACAACAATGTACGTGACATTTGTGGTGCTCAGAGGAATATTTTACGGAACCAACTTTAGCAATAAACTGCGCGGTATAAGTCCGTGCAACGACGGTACTACTGTAACTCACTTATAGAGCTGTGCCATTAATACGAGTGTACGCAATCTATATACCGCGTGGGGCCTATAATCGGAGAAAATATTGAAAATAGAGACTCTCTAGAGTATTAGTATTTATTCTGAAAAGATTTTAGTTTATCAAAACCCATGCATTACTCACAATAATGATTTAAGGTTACGATTCATAATCAGTGTAGTATTGCAAAACGATATTATCGCTAACGTTGCGAACTAATCGTGGTATAGGGGACAACAAAAACTTACTGCAAAACATCACGATATCACTATCCATCAGAAAATTTACCTTTATTATCATTGAATAGCAACAGCCCCTGCTACTTCCCACAGCTTAAAATCTTTGTTTCAAATTAATTAAAATTAGTTTAATATTAAATATCGCAATGACAGTTATCTGTTTATAATTTTATCTATCATGCATGACATGTCATGTCAATCAATACCAAGTATTCTCTTTGTACCAAGTAGATTCAGCCATGGAATTATTAAGTACTAGTACGTAGTACCTGCTTATTCCATGGATTCTACGCTTTTTACATTATGATCTTTTTATAAAGAAGATCATAGTGTTAAAAGAGTGTAAATTCAAAAGAATAATTTTGATTAGTAAAGTCAGAATATTGTCATGGGAATTTCTTTGGTTTCAGTTTAAATTGATTTCAATTTAAGTAATCGAATTGGATTCATTTACACAATTTATGTGAAAGTGGCTCTGAGTGAAAAAAACACTCCAAAAAGAAAACAATACCTTCGTTGATTTATGAATTACGATAGTAGGTAAGTCAGACAGTATTATTTTTCTATCAGCCGACACATAAATTGTCAAAAAGACGTTCCGAGTAGCTCCGAAAAGTTGAGCGGTACTGTTGTTTGCATTATATTGAATTCACGATTAAGTTTGTTAGAAAAATCAAAAAGTAAAGATTAGGTTTTAATTGAAATTTTCAGTTAGGACCGTAATGATTCAATCACTCGTGACCTATAGAGCCTCCGTTTGTAATATTATCCCCGGTTCTAGGCCCCAGACGGTATAAGTCACAACAACCAACTGGTTAAATCAGCCGTTCAATTGGAGGGATAGCCCGTTAATTAAATGCCGGCATTCAATGAAAAGGCTAAGGGAAAACTAGCCAAACCGTTGAATGAATCGTTTAACGACTTGGCTGAACGTCATATTTAGCCGTCTCATTAAATGAGATGTAACTTTAGATTCAAACTGTTCCTGAAAACTTCTAGCCGGCGGTGTAATATGAGGACCATATTTATCACACATTTTATTATATTCATATTGATAATAATATATCACTTTAAATCAGGTTAAAACAAAAAAGGCACATAAAATTTCCAGCTGATGCGAGCGATCTGACGCCTTATTACAATAAGCCAAGTAGTTGAACGTTAAGTAATGCTGGTTCAATCAACGATCGGCCTAGGTATTCAATTGAGTGCCGGCGTTTAATTAACGGGCTAGCCGTCTAATTGAACAGCTAAATTAACCAGTTGACTGCGACAAATACATCGAAAACTATCGCTTCGCACATACATTGATATTTTAATACTTGGCAGCGCCCGGATTTGTGTGCATCACACACAAAGCTGGATTAAACTAATCAGCATCTCATCCACATGACACCTACTGCTGGGTATAGGCCTCCCCCAAAGATCTCCATGACGATTAGTCCAGCACTGAGCACATCCAGCCCCTTCTTGCGACCCTCACCAGATCGTCGGGCCACCTTGTCGTTGTCTATTATTTGATTATAATATTGTTGGTATTTATTGATTTTCAACCAGACGTTTCTTTGTTTTCATATTTTTTGTCGGTAATATTTTTTAATTGATTAAACTAAGAGCTAGCGCAGACGACGGATAACGGAGGACTTTTTGTCCGCGACACGTTTTTATTGTTAACCAAATAAGATTCAACTTAGATCGCGTATATCCATGAAAAGTACGCGAATAGTCCTCGTTATTTATTCAACTTTATGTTCTTAGTAATAAGGTCGTGTCGCGGACAAAAAGTCCTTCAATGTCCGTCGTCTGCGCAGGCCATAAACCAGAAATCATTTCATACCTGTGGTAGGGGAGTTTCCATTTTAGTATTAAACTATTAAACTGCCATTGCCCTTTCCCAGTTGACCGAAGTCATTTTAGATATTACTTTAGATTCCTGTTATGATAAGCGAACTTGTTGCAGTAAATGAAAGAGGGTATAAACTCGAGATTTCTTATAATTGGAATCACAAATTAAAAGGAGCAAGTACAAAGTCGTTGACAGATGAAAAAGATACAAAATCACGAAGGCGCGAAATTACCATAGACAATATATAATATTTATATTTTTTTTTTTTAACACTCCTACCAAATTCGTGCCTTCCATAAAATAATAACTTACAGATTGTTAAGCATTGACAGCAATAAAAACCTGTTTTAAAACAAACAGTTTTCTTTTCTTTTCAAAACATAATTATATTATTTAGATACAGGTTTTAACATGCCAATATTATTTCTGACATAAGCAAATTTGTCTCTAGGTAGAGCCTTTGTAAAAATATCAGCATACTGATAATTAGTGTGCACATAATTTAAGCTTATAATATTTTCAAAATACTTTTCTTTAATAAAATTATATTTTATATCTATGTGTTTGCATCGCTTATGAAATTCACTATTCTTTATGACATTTATAGCACTTTGATTGTCAATGTTAATGCACACAGATTGTTGGTTAAATTCACTTATATCACTGAGTAACTGTTTTAACCACATAGCTTCTTTAGTGGCTGCACAAGCAGCCATGAATTCAGCCTCAGTAGTGGATAAGGCCACAGTTTGCTGACGTTGAGATGACCAAGTAACAGCAGCCCCGTTTTTGATAAAAACATAACCAGTTATTGAACGTCTGGTAACTGGGTCATTAGCATAATCAGCATCACTGTATCCGATTAAATCAGTACTGTCAGAGTAAGATAGGTAGCATAACCCATAACTTTTAGTTTCTTTCAGGTATTTTAATATTTTCTTTACAGCGTTCCAGTGGGAGTCATCATAAGAATGTAAGTATCGACTCACCTGGCTCACAGCAAACATAATGTCAGGTCTGCTTACTGTAGCTGCATGGATCAGGGATCCTACTGCTTCTCGGTAAGGATAGCTGTTCTTTGGTGCAGCATCAGCCTTTTGCAGTTTCACATTTGGATCAGCATGTTGGGCTTGCAGTCTAGTCCCTCAGGTGCTGTCATCAATATGTTTTCTTTTAGTTCTCCATAGAGGAAAGCAGTGGTTACATCAAACTGAATTATTTCTAATATTTCTTGAGCTGCAATGGACAATAACACACGTATGGAGTCATACCTTACAGTCGGAGAAAATGTTTCATCAAAGTCAATGCCTTCTTTCTGTGCATAGCCTTTTGCACATAGTCGAGCTTTATAACGTGGACCTGCTGGTTCATCTTTAATCCGAAAAACCCATTTACAACCAATTGGCTTTGCATTCTGTGGCTTTTCAATCAGTGCCCAAGTTTCATTTTGAGAATGAGATTCCAGCTCTGTCTGTATTGCAGTTTTCCATTTTTTAGAATCAGCTGATGTGATTGCCTCACTGTAGTTCAGTGGCACAGAATGATCTTCACTGTAGCACAGGTAACCTTTTCCTTGAATATCTTTAGACTTTAAAAACACGTCTTTATTTCTAGGTCTCAGAGTTATATTTGAAGGAGATGGTGTTTCAATATTTTTATTAGGTGAGTATTCACTGTCTGTACTGGTATCTGGTTCAGAGTAATAATCTGTGTTTGTGGATTGTATAGTATCATTAGCATCAGAGCTCTCAGATGTGTGCTTCTCAATTGGTTCAGATGAAGAGTCACACATTGAGCTGTCTTGTATGAGATCCACCGGAACATAATTTCTTTTTACTGTAGATTCAAGAAAGACTGCATCTCTACATTTTATTATTTTTCTACCACCAGGTAATACAAATCTGTATCCTTTTGTATGATCACAGTAACCAACGAATATTGCTTTCTGAGCTTTAGGATCCCATTTTCTTCTTTTTTCTTTAGGAAGATGAATCATTGCTTCACATCCAAATATTCTTAAGTGACCAACCTTCGGTTTCTGCCCAGACCAAATCTCTTCTGGTGTCTTATATTTCAGTGATTGAGTTGGAGTTCTGTTGATAATATAGGCAGCAGTGTGTACAGATTCAGCCCAATACTGTTTAGGTAAGTTGGCGTTAATTAACATGCACTTTGCCTTTTCTACCAATGTCCTGTTCATTCTCTCGGCAACTCCATTCTGCTCAGGAGTGTATGGGATGGTGGTTTGATGGACAATTCCAGCAGTTTTCAAAAAATCTGAAAAATTGGAGTTAACATACTCAAGACCATTATCAGAGCGGAGGCACTTTATGTTACATTCCAGTTGCTTCTCCACTTGGCTTTTAAATTCTTTGAATTTTTCTAGAGCATCTGATTTATTATGTAAAAAGTATACAAAAACTTTCTTTGAGTAGTCGTCTATCAAAGTCATAAAATATTTTCCACCACCTAATGAACTTGTCTCCATCGGACCACAAATATCTGAGTGTACCAGTTCGAGTAACTTTGAAGATTTTGTTGTACTTTGTTTCAGAGATAAGCGTGTCTGTTTTCCTTGTAAACATGTAACACATGTTAACTTATTATTTTTCTTTAATAAACTTACACCATCAGTGTTTTCTACTAATTTCTCCAGATCTTGAAAATTCAAATGGCCCATACGTTGATGCCAGAGGTAAGCATCTTGCTTGTCAACATCTGATATGTATGCATGTTCACATTTCACATCCAGTCTGTACATATTGTTGATTAAGCTTGCCGTTGCAACAACTATATTATTTTTATTTAATATTACACAGCCTTTACTGTTGAATTTTACCTGCCCTCCATTCTTAATGATCTGACTGACTGATAGTAGATTTGTTGCTAGCTCTGGTACATATAAAACATTTTGAAACAGAATTTTATTGTACTGACCTTTATCATTGCACACATCTAAACTCAACTGTCCAGTACTATGAACTGATAGTGACTTGTCATTTGCTACCTTAATTGTCTTGATAAGTGGCACCTTTTCATTTTGCAATAAATTCTTGTGTTTAGTCATATGCACTGAAGCGCCGGAGTCTATGTACCAAGGATCTTCAGGGTTCCCTGTGGAAGCTATGAATGCAGCTGCATAGCTTGAACTCTCTTGATTCTTCTTTTTGGTTTGTTTTGACTTGCACTCAGTAGCGACATGGCCATATTTGTTGCAACTATAGCACCGAGGTCCCTTTCTAAATGGTTTCTTTGGCCCTTTATTTTTATGATTAATTGCAAAAGCAGATGTGTCACCTTCACTAATTTTGACATCTTGTAGTATTTTTGACTTGACGGAGTCTGCACTTATTTTCATGCCTGAACTTTCGATGGCTATGATCATAGGCTTGTATGATTCTGGTAAACCGGAGAGAAGCAGTGTTCCAAGCCACTCGTCATCTACTTTAAAGCCTATATTTCGGAGCTTGTGAGCTGTGGTCATAATTTTACTCACATATTCTTCTATGTTCGAACATCCAGTAAGACTTGTTGTACATAAATCTCGAAGTAAACCCACACGGCGTGTTAGCCCCGAGTCATCAAACGCACTTGCCAAGCAGTCCCAGACCTCTTTTGCAGACGTTGCCTCTTGTATATGGACGTAGATTACGGAGTCCACAAGCAAAACAATTTTTGATTTCGCTTTAATGTCACGTTTCGGATCTACAGCTACGCCGGGAATAAGTTCAACACAGTCCCACAGTTCCTCGTGTTGGAGGTATGTTTTCACCGCAAACCTCCAGGTGGAATAGTTGTCTCGACCAGTTAACTTTTCGATCATGACGAGAGGATTGCTTGATGACATGTTTTAATGTGCAATTTGACGAACTGATTGATATTTCACACTTTGTAAGTGACGTGCACTTTGAGGTTATGAAAACCGGCTTGCAATAATTTCTCTTCACTTTGCACTGTTTTTAAAATACCGAATGCACATTTACTAGGGCTACTGGGCCCATAACCTGTTGCAGTAAATGAAAGAGGGTATAAACTCGAGATTTCTTATAATTGGAATCACAAATTAAAAGGAGCAAGTACAAAGTCGTTGACAGATGAAAAAGATACAAAATCACGAAGGCGCGAAATTACCATAGACAATATATAATATTTATATTTTTTTTTTTAACAGAACTCCACGTAAAAATTCCCTAAGTCTGTGTTGAAGACTTTTAGAGCTGTTTTTAGTACTTTATTTTTTTACTTCCTGTTTCTATTTACTTTACTCTTTGAAGTGTTTTCGTAGGTTCTACATGCCGCATTTACAAGTTATTTTAAAATTAAAAAAACCAAAATAAATTTTAGACAATTTTTTTTTATATGTATTTCAAATTAATAATATGTTTGTTGCACGTCACTTATCATCATAGAGGCTTTGCAGAGGTTTAACGATAATTTTCAATTACTTATATTAATAATAATAAAAATTACTAGTGGTAACGTTTTACGCTGAGCAATCATATCCGTTTTTTTAGTGTTAGAGTTAAAAATTGTTTTTTATAAATAAAAACCTTTAAGCATAAACAAATATAAAGTATCATTTAAATAATTATGATCCAACAAAAGTAACACATTAGCTGTTACATTCAAAGTAGATGTGACAATGAACATGTTGACATTCGCACGTGGTTTATGGAGGTTATGGAGGGCCGTTGTAGGAGCGCAGATAAGTGTAAACGAGCGATACATGGAGCTTAGAAAAGTGAACACTATAGTCCGTTACATTAAGTAGGAAAAGACAAAAGAAATAATATTATCGAGAACGATATGAACGCAGAATACAAGTTACTCGCAGAAATGTAATGATCCGAATTGATATTTGAACCAGTGTCGCCTCTATCTGAACTAGTTGTTGATTGTACATTAAAATTGGACTGATTCGACAGGTCACAATAGAATAATCTGGACTAGAATATAAATAAACACTAAACATAAGAAATGGATAAGATGTTAACACGGTAAAATTAAAGAGTCGTTTGACAAGTAGATGTGATAATGAACATGTTGACATTCGCACAAGGTTTATGGAGGGCTGTAGGAGGGTTGTAGGAACACAGATAAATGTAAACGAGGGGCACATGGAGCTGAGAATACTGAAAAATATACTCATCACATTAGGGTCCTATTGACAGATAAAAAAAAACAAAATAATCTTATCTCGATCAGGGAGCCTACCGCCATCTCTTAGCGCAATATTGTTTCAATCTTACCATGCTATTTCGTACTACGAATCTCTTAAAGTAAGCTTGTTTTTGACGGAAGTTTCGTGACGTCTTCTCTTAATCATCTTGAAAGTGTGAAATGTATCAAAATGTGACAACTTCAATAAAAACAAATCAAAAACAAAACGTTCATATGACATGATGGTTTCTAATAGATGATGGTAAGCCCGCAGATATTAATATTCGAATACAAGATACTAGTGTGTCACCTCTATCTGAACCAACTGTACATTATAGGTAATAGGACTGATTCGTCAGGACAGATTAGAAGAGAATATTCTAGAATATAAATTGACACAGAACATTAGAAAGGGGTTATTCAGTTACATTTAACCATCGTTTTAAAGTGGATGTGACAGTGAACATGTTGACATTCGCACAAGGTTTAGGGAGGCCGGGCCGTTGTAGGAGCGCAGATAAATTTAAACGAGCGGTACATGGAGCTTAGAAAAAGGAAAACTGTAATTAGAAATTTTTTGTTGACTTATTTAACAAAGAAAATGAAATATAATTTGAAAGTTTTAAAAATACATCTTGAAAAACAAATTCTTTATTTACTTTTTATTAAACAAAACAAACTCGTGAAACAAAAGAGTTTATCAGCTGAAATTCGTCCTCGTGCGCTAGCAACTTGTCACTATTTGTTTCCTACCAGTGCTGATGTTGGCGGAATTTCTGTGGAAAACGGAAGAAGCCAAAACACAAAAAAAATAAACAAATGTTGCGTCGTTGTGTAGGTAGCTATGAGGAGTGGTGTTTCTACATTTCTCTCAAGCAGATGGGGGCAATTCTCGCGCCCTCGACATCTCGAATTTGACATTTTTTTAAGTCAAAAATATGTAATATAAGCTCACTGAAAGCATAATATTATGACAGCACGAACCGAAAAATCTCCATAGACAAGCCCTTTTCTTTCTTTTTTTTAAAGGAATGATTAATAAAAAAGAAAGGGAGCCCGCAGTGCATCTGGAGGTCCAATGGAAGAAGGGGTGATGGCGGTATGAGCTCATGCAGCTCCTGAGCACAGTCTCCGAAGTACAAACTGTAAAAGACCGACAGACAGGCACCTTCGCGGCGGTGAGCTAGGGTGTGAAACTTGCTTTTCACTAGTTCTTTTCGATTATACAAAATGCCTCATCCACATTTTACTGTTTCAGATACCGACCCTTACACTCCAAATATTTGTCTTTCTGTGTGTTCACTTTAAACTTCAACTGTGTGATACTGGCACACATTCGGCCCTACAGCCTCCGATGTCAGGATGAAAAGGGAAGTTGTACAGCCACCAATAATAAAAAAATCTCGTTTTTAAATGAAAAATTATTAACGGAAGCGCCCTAAATTGTCACTAAGTTATGATTGGCAGAGTATGAAACAAAGCTGCAGCTTGAGCAACTGCAACAGCACATCACACAGTCACACCTTTAGTTATTATTACCATATTTTAAACTGTAATTAGTGACATCGAGCCCCCATTATATGGTCATAAAAATATAGTATTATGGTTAGATTATAACCACTTACAGAACTGCTTAAAAATATAGACGATTTCACCTTATTTATCAAGAAATTAAAAATAACTTAAAAAAGACTTAGAATAATTACTTTAATGTTATGTTATGTATACTACTTTGCTATATCCTTACAGAACGTCACATGTATACCTTTGTGCATTTTACCATCTTTGTACTATTCTTGATGGTTTTTTTCACTGTGACATGCAATAAAGATTTGACCTCAGCGACAGATGTTGTCTGTTATTATATGTATGTTGGAAGTAGGGCAAAAATGCTTAGGTATATCAAGTTCGAGGAGTGCTGGCGCAGTGGTTCAGGCGTCCGGCCTGCGATTGTTGAGGTTAAGCAACTTTCGAAATGGTCGGTCACGGGATGGGTGAGCAAAAAAATTACTATCTCGAGCCCGTTAAGTAGTTGGTCCCAGCTGCATTTGCAGTCGTTAAACCAACCAATCCGCATTGGTTCGGTCATGGCCTTGGATGAATAACGATCATGGTCTCCAGCAGGGGGGACATTAAAAACGGCTAATGACGAGGATGACATAACAAGTTCATTTGAATAAAAAAAAATCATTTCACAAGATCGGTGCCGGAACACGATCAAATTCGTTCATACGCTCAATACCCATCCAATTGGTCGGCCACACGAAAACGAGCGACAGACAAAAGCTATTGTACTGAAAACTAGCATAAAATAAAGATACATACAGTATTTTATCTTCCTAAAAAAGGTCCGCTCGCGAGTAATACCCGACGCGCCTCGTCTCGTCGAGAGCTCGGCAAGCGTCTTGAAGTCTCGAACGCACTGTGACGATCGCATGCTGTGAAAGTTTTGTACCACAGACCTATATCAAGATTGACGATAAAAGTGTACCTACCTTGCGTGCCAAAAATTATATCCGCGGTCAAAGTTGTAGGACCTAAGTCAGTCCGTTTGAGATCATTGCTATGAAAACACGCGTCAGTCAGAAATCAGAAACGAAAATGGTTAATTGTTCAGTGCTTTCTTGCAGGATCTCGTCAATAACATTTACACATCACTAAAACTCGCTCGTGACGTCATCGTAGGTACGAAAAAGTCGACACACTAGGTTCTCATATAGTTTGAAGCGCTCTTTTCGTCTATCTCGATATAGGTCTGTGTTTTGGACGCAGTAAGCGCGTGGTAATGGCTAATCTATGTTGGCAGGCAGCCCTATCGCGTGATGGGTACCGCGCGGCTGCAACAATAATAATTTACTTTTATCAAGAAAAAGGCTAAAGCTGGGTATCCACTATATTCGCGAACCTCTTGCGCTCCGCGCTCCTGCAACCATTCTAATGGAGACGGTTAGCGCATCTCCACAAGCCACACGCATGCTTCGTCCACGAGCAGACTGAGCTCTCCTTTGTGTTCGTACAAAAACCGCCACATATTGTAGCGCTGAGCGCGGAGCGCGCACCGTTGCACGCTCCGGGAGCGCGAACGTATTCATATGTGGAGCAGTTGCAGAAGCGCGGAGTGCAAGAGGTTCGCGAACATAGTGGATACCCAGCTTTAAGATAACGTACTGTATGTTGGTACATAAATTTATACTGTGGCACTATCCTTTCCGATGGAAAATTGAACTATCGAGATAAAACTATGAAAACACTACCCCGCCTTTCGCACAATAAAACGTCGGCCTAATATTGGTCACCTTGCCTTTTCCATTTCATAAGGGTCCGGAATTTTTCAATTACTTTAACACTGTCGTGAGTCGCATGAAATAGAGGGAAGCGCGAATATTGGTATTTAATATGGTTCTCAATAATTGTTGGAATTTGGTGGTGCAGTGGTTCACGCAGCCTGTTTTTTTATGAACGACGGGGAAACTCTTACCCCCATATTCTAAGTCGTTCCACGAAAACTTTTTCCACTCCACTCAACCTCGTCGTGGGTAAAAATGGTAGTGTGCTAGGCCTAACACGGAGAGGCTATGTACTCTTTGGCTCCTCCAGGTCCTTACGGAGTTATGACTTAGAATACCGATTACGAGGAGTATTTCGAAGAGGTTTTCAATGAGGTTTCGTTAAGTCGAGGACGAGTAAGTTTTGGAGGAACGACTTAGAATAAGGGTGTTAGCCTTCATTATACCTAATGTTAAGTATTGATAAGGCTGAAGATGAAAGCGAGCCTCTCCCGGAATCCTCAATCACTGAGGAACGGGCTATTTATCTCTAACTGCCAAAACACAAAATACTGAAAATATTGTTGTTATGGCGTTAGACTTAGATAAGATGGTGGTAGCGAACCAGGCGGACTTACAACAAGTCCTTCCAACCAAACCAAATACAATATGAAGATACCCCCGCTGGAAATCAAACCCGGGACCCCTGGGTCTGATATCGGTGGTTATACCACTAGACCACAGAGGCCTGTTATTGTAACTGTATTGCAATAGTCGCGAGGTCATGGGATGGGATACTAAAAATTTACTAACTATTTTGATCTCCTACGTGCTACGGAAGCTGAAGGCATAATTTACTCGTAAGATGTTGGTCCAGGGGGCTAATTGTCTAATTTTAAAATCTATCGCAATCCCTTTCAATTCGTCATTTGAAAGATATTCACATACTTCAGGCAGAAAGGTATTGAATGAACGAAATTGAACTGACTAAGCTAAGTGACAGACGAAAATATCTTTCAAATGTGTCATTTAAAACATCATTCGTTCCGAAACGGATTGCGATTATAAGTTACACAATTCCCTAGATCACTATCACAATCACAATACCTTTGAAGGGGATTGTGATTGATTTTGAAATTACACAATTAGGTGGCTGGTTGTATTTGCAGTTGTTTAAGCCTACCAATCCTAATCAAAACCACAATGTCTGGATTTGATGTCTATTCATTTAACTAACGGGTTAAAGTTGTTATACGCATTTGTTGCACAAAATATTATTTGCTTTTAAAAATTAATCCTAAACACATTTTTAAAACATTCACAATAGACGAGGAGAAATGTTACTGCGGCCATTATTAAGTGACTCTCACTACTATTTTTACGTCTCTCGTAATTCCGTAATTCTGTTCCTAAGGAACCCTATTCTGTTTTCGCCTAGTCATCACGATGGCTCGCCTCTTCGGTATTGATGAAGCAAACATTACCTTAAGAGATTGGCGTGACGCGGTGACCGCACGGTGATCGAAAAACGAAATCCTTTTAGGCTTTTGAGGATTAAAAACTTTTTTGCTGAAGTCTAAGGTTTTTATAAGAACTATACTATAGTTTTTTTAGGAAAAGACAAAAACCGTGAGTAATTTGTGAATGGAGTTGTAGTATTGACTCATACATATTTGTCATCATTGAGTTGCAGAATATTTCGGAAAATGTAGGTAATATTTAATACGCTGGCTGGCCTACAGCGTATTAAAAATATAAAAGTATTGGAGAATGTCGACGGTGGTTCGCAAGTCTCGGTAGCTCAGTGGTTAAAGCATTGCACCGGATTTCCAAAGGTCGTAGGTTCGAGCCCCATCTGAGAATTCACTTGTGGCCGAGTTAATTTTTTTCCAATATTTTTCTATTTAAAATTTATCATAAGTATAAAAATAGCATTGAAAAATGCAAAAAACCAAAAATCACAAAATGTAGGTACTTCTACAATTAAAACTTATTTCCGTATGTAATTCTGGAACTGATTTCACGTTTGAAAGAAACAAAGAAAGAAATAAAAAAGAAAGAAGAAACATTTATTTTGACATTGCACGACAATCAACTACATACAGATTATAATTAACCCAAAAAACGACTCATTTTTCTTTATGTTTTTTATGTAAAAAAAAAATCAGAGAGTTATATGTCATTAAGTTATGTACAGTCAACAATAGCTACTTTACATTTGCACTACGAAAACCGCCGCTATTACTAGCGACGTAAGGGCGCTATAAGGTCAGTGTAAAGCTGTAGCTCCTGTTGACTGTACTTGGGTGGACTGTATTTCCCAGAGAACACAAGACAGACAATAGAGTACTGTTTGGCTCAGGGCTAGGCTAATAAGCCCGCCTCCTGCGCCGGTTATTATACAAAGTGCTAAAACCAAAAATGATAAATAAATAAAACTCCGTAATTACAACAAAAACTTGTTGTAACTACGGGACTTGATGAAAAATATCAGTCCCGGGTTCGATCCCCTTCTTCTTCTTCTTCATACAATACGGGCGGTTTCCGCAACTCGACGACTTTTTGCGCCTATTTTATATATAATTAGTATGTTTTGTATGGAATTATTTATTTATTTTTATATTTTTGAAATGTGTTAATTAAGCCCTTTCATTTGATACTAAACACAGCATCATTTATCATTTATTTAAATTTATTTTTTTACTTATGACCTCTCAAAGGCGCCATAATTTCTATTGAATATAACGACACATTACCCGTTACGCCTATGTTACCCGGGCCATAATAAGGAATCGATTGGCACTTTAGTCATCAGAATCGGTTGAATAGTTTAGGTGCTACAGAGGAACATAAGTAAAAAACATACATAGGGGAATTGTATGGCAAAGTTTCTTTCATCCAAAACTTTTTCTGGGGCGCCAGATTTTTTTATAAATAATTAAATATTTATAAAAAAATATTTTTTATTTTTTTATGATTTTTGCATTTATTAATGCTATTTTTAAAATATTGGATAAAAAACAAGTCGGCCACAAGTGAATTCTCAGATGGGACGGGCTCTTTCATTATTGGCTGTAATCGATCGTTAAACATCTGAAAAGATGTTTCTTTCGAATGCAAGGATATTCCTAGCATTGATGTGACAACGCTGGCCTTCAACGTATTAAAAATATAAAAGTATTGGAGAATTACGACGGTGGTTCGCAAGTCTCGGTAGCTCAGTGGTTAGAGCATTGGACCGGATTTCCAAAGATCGTAGTTTCGTGTCCCATCTGAGAATTCAGTTGTTTTTTCCAATATATTTTTTTCTATTTAAAATTTATCATAATTAAGTTATATTGTCTCTTTGTGAAAAAAATGTAGTCCAGACAACCTGACGTCAGAATGGCTGACCATTTTCTTTTCATGATTTTCACTGTTCATCGAGGTACTAAATAATTTAGTTTTGGTATCAAAAAGGTACTGAAATTTGATAGTTTCAAAACATCAAATATCGCACTTGGTCCAGCTTGGTCCGCTTACTTACCAAATTAAGATAGTAAGCGTACGAGCAACTTTTGGCTTGTAAAGTCAAAGTCAAAGTCAAAGTCAATATAATTTATTCAGTCTAGGCTGTTACAAGCACTTATGAACGTCAAAGAAGCTACGCCATCGGTTCACAAATCCTACGGCGGGAGACCTTGTAACGAGAAGAAATGGCAAGAAACTCGTCATGGGCTGTTTTTTTCTCCCTGTTTTATTTCATACAGAGTCGTCAAATTGAGAAGTGACCTTAACATATCAGTAAGGTCAATTTCCATCACAAAAGAAAATACTAATTAAAATATTACATTTTATGGTTATTGTAACAATAAACAATTTTTAACTGGCAAAGAAAGACTTGTCTATCATACATTACAACATTTCTCGCATTACAAGATTACTGTACTGCAAGTTGTGAGGTACATACAGGTCAGTATCAATTTATTTTAGATAAATATATTTAGGCTTTAAGCACATCATTACGATAAGCAGACTGAGGTAGACCCATTTCCGCTGGCGGCACCCGTTCACGAGCATGACGCATGAACCAGCCATCGCTTCGCTCAACCATATTTTAGGGAACGTAACGACCCGCCTCACACGACACCGCCGAAGAAACGTTTGAGTGAGCATGACGTACCTCAAGTACTAATGTTAAGCTGTATAAATTTAAAAAAATACAATAGCAACAGCAAAAAAAAGAAAGATAAAGTGCATTAATGTAAGACACAACTTACAATGTTACTAGAAGACGCATCAGCTGGGTCATAATCTCAAAGCGTAATTAAAGTAAGTTAAAATATATATATAAAAGCTTTTATATAATTGGAATAATTGAAAACATTATTTAAGTATTTCTATTTATTCTGATCAAGCAGTCAAAACATCATAAATAACATAAAATCAAAACAACGTAATATCTCTACACATTTTAACACAAGCAAACATGAGCAGACGCATCCCGCTGGCAGCACCCGTTCACGAGCATGACGCATGAACCAACCATCGCTTCGCTCAACCATATTTTAGGGAACGTAGCGACCCGCCTCACACGACACCACCGCAGAAATGTTTACAGAGATTTGAAGGTTTGACTCTACCGAAACCTTAATAAAACGGTTTCATGAAAGAGCAAAATCAATTAAGCGGTTTATACAGGTTTTTTCTGCTCTTTAATAGTTCCTAAACACAAACGGGACAACACGAGCGCGTGAGTCTCAAAGCGAAAAGCGACCTGCCATACGTAGACATAAGCTTGCTACTTGCCTGAAATACCGCTCTCCCAACGCGAGCGCTCGAGTGGTAAATCGACTAGCAAGCTTATGTCTACAGATAGAAGGTTGCTATTAGCCTGATCGCCTCACCAGTAGTAGGTATCGGTAGGAATCCAGTTTGTTTAGGTTTTAGAAGCCTCTCATTCCAAATTCGTCGGAAGCGGTTATTGTAGAAACCTTAATCAAAAACCTCAGTTAAGCTATATACCAGGGCTTGAAACCGGTTTGAAAATAGCGTCAAACCGGTTTCAAACCCTGTATGTACCTCTTATGTAGCGCGCAAGGCAATTGTCGCCCCGTCTTAGTTTCAAATCCGGTGCGCGCGCACGACGACAAAAAAGTTGCCGAATGCAGAAAATTATACTGTAAAAGTTATTGTATCGCTGTCTCTCTCGTGTGCGCTACTCAGAAGCAGGTGACGACAGAGACTAAAGTTTCTCGTGCGCGCAGTTGTCTAGGTCACACTTCTTTATAAATACTGCGTGACGTTATGCTCATTTCCGATTACGTCTTTCTTGAGTGCTACGATACAACCTTATTTAGAGATGGATTCATTATTTGTGAAATTCATTTCGACTCATATTCGTTAAATAAATATACTTTTCTCACGAAATGAAATTCATATCCTTGAAAAAGGAATGATTCTTTCCATAAACCTTAATTTCTTCTATTTTAATTTCATCCTAATGACTTCTTCAAGAACTTTCGCAGTCACACCGGTTATCCACTGTTTAATATAAAGATATATTACTTATGTAACTTTTGGTACAGTCCCGCAAAAAGGACCCTGCGTTTTTTTACTGTAAAAAATTGACTTCATTACTCTAGCTACTTCAACGACAAAAACAACAAAGGATTTAACATAGGTACGAGTATAAGCCCATGAGCCGGAAGTGTCTCGAAGAAAATCCAAGCTTTTAAAATTATCTCAAGTAGGTAACTAAAATTGAAAATCAAACCAAAATGTGTTAAATATTAAACAAGAAAATATACTATAACCCGCATCCTTGGGAATCCGGCCCAATGCACTAACCAATTATGCTACAGAGACCTATGAGGATACATCGAATTTTTCTAGTATATACGTTGGCCACAGTCGTTTTATCAATGAGAGAAATATTCTTGCAAATAGAGACATTTTTATAAATATTTGACTATCGATTAAGACGAAACAGCCATCTAATTATAACTTTTTAATTTTATGTGATTAATATGAAACAAGAAAATATACTAGAAAAAAAAACAACTTGTCTCATGTCAGGGCGACATGAGACAAGTTGTATTTTTTAAGCTTTTTTAGTAAAAAGTTATTATCAAACTAAACTATTACTAACTATATAATGACTTTGCCCAGTCTTTCCCTTTCACTTAAAACATCATTCTACATTTAAAACATCTAACTGGCTTTTGTACGTTACCCTGGAGCTGATCAGTATCTACTTTATAAGTTGTTCACACAAGACCAATTTTCGAATCTCCATTGGAAACTGCATCGTTCGTTATGAAAATCTTTTCGTATTTTATGATTTTTATATTTTGCAGTTACAATGCTATCTATATAATAAATATGATAGAAAAATATAGACTGGTCTTAAACATTGTTTTCAGGCAGAACTTTTTTTGAATAAAGGTAAAATCGAGTGGCAGCACATATATAACAAATGTTTGCTTTTAGGGTCCAACCTCAAAAGAAAAAAATTAACCCTTATAAGATCTCTTTGTTGTCCGTCTGTCCGTCCGTCTAACTCCATTTATTTCGGGAACGCGTGGAGGTATCGAGTTGAAATTAAAAACATATATTCAGGTCAATAGTCTGTTGAATCTGTAAGAAAATTAAACTTGTATAATAACGTAAAAAGTGTTGCCGCAAAAAACGTCTATTGCGACACAAGTTATTCTCAGACACGAAAATAGCATTGAAAATGCAAAAAATTATAAGTGCAAAAATAAAAATGTAATCTTTATTTTTGGAAACAGAATTTCGGAAAAAATCGGTATAAAACTGCAAGACTCGATTCCTGGACTATTTATAATAAGCACAGGTTTGTGCGAGCAGGTTTGTTTGTGTTACCTACAAATTTGTGCGGAACTTTCGGCGGGCGAGTCCGAATCGCACTTGTCCTGTTTTTTTTATAGTAATGTTAATTCCTTCATATAAATATGTTGGCATAGTTTTAGCTTGAACATAGCTTACTATATACTACCAGCTTAACGACCTTTTAATGTTATGACTTTGATATAAAATGTGCCAGCTAATTTCAGTTCTCGTTGACACATTAATCATTCGATATTAAAAAATACCCTCGATCTTTTTTAACTTTTAAATTACTGCTTGACGTCGAGATTGGACGAAGGGAGTGCAATGTTGCAGCTTAATTGAAGAGCGTTTTATGAAACGAATGAGACGAAAATTCGGCTTCGAAATGAGAGCCTTTTTTATTACTTTTGTACTCGGCATCAATCAAAAATCGGTTTGCATTAATCCCTATTGATTGGTTGCGACATACGTTATTGCGAATAACGATGAAATGCAATGAGTAGCCCCATAAAGTACTTCACTTTGATTTGCTGACAGGACACCGGCACATTCTGAACATAACCAGTTGTTGCACTCGGCCGATTTCACGCGGTCTTAAGGTGGATTCACATTTTTTTTTAACTACGGTGAGTCCATCATATCTGATGTTAAGTATTGATAAGGCTGAAGACGGAAGAGAGCCTCTCCCGGAATCCTCAAACACTCAGTAACTGGCTATCTTATCTCAAACTGTCGGAACACAATAATGCTGAAAACATTGTTGTTATGGCGTCAGGCTTAGATAAGATGGCGGTAGCTAGCCAGGCGGACTTACAACAAGTCCTACCACTTACCAAACCGAATACAACATGTACCCCCGCTGGGAATCGAACCCGGGACCCCTGGGTCCGATACCGGTGGTTGTACCACTAGACCACAGAGGCGGTGGTGTGGTGTCGTGACGCGTTATGACGTCATCTGATGCGTATCCAAACTATGTATTTTATATGGCTAGATCATCATTTTTGCGGTGTGTTGTGTCGACGCGACACACGAGAAATATGTGATTCTAGCCATAAATAATATATAGTTTGGATACAAATCAGATGACGTCATAACGCGTCACGACACACCACATCACAAAAATGTGGATCCGCCTTTACACACTCGCGCCGCTCGCTATCGCCACAAGGCTGGCCAATCGATCTCACTGGTTTTCGCTGGAAAAACAGCTGCGAACTTGTAGCGACGCGTATCTGTGTGAGTGCGTCACTTCAGCCGTAAGTAGGCAGTGCAAAGTCTGTTCAGACTATGACACCGTTGTCCAGAGAACATTATTTGAATGCCAATGATAAATTTTAAATAGAAAAATATTGGAAACAATAAACTCGGCCACAAGTGAATTCTCAGATGGGACTCGAACCCACGACCTTTGGAAATCCGGTCCAATGCTCTAACCACTGAGCTACAGAGACTTAGCTCAATCCTCATTCACTAAAAAACCGACTAGCTTATCCCTAATTGACGAAACACAAAATTTGTTGTAAACTGTAGACTTGGATAAGTTGGTGGAAGCTAGCCAGGCGGATTTCGAGCAAGAATCGAACCCGAGTCCTCTACATCAGATACCAGTTGTGTTATGGCACCAGTTTTACCACGAAACAAAAAAAAAAAATTATCATGTAAGTGTCAACACACTAAACACAGTGAATTCTTAGATGGGACACGGACCCACGACCTTTGGAAATGCTAGACCGGATTTCCAAAGGTCGTGGGTTTCTTGATTCACTTGTGGCCGAGTTGATATTTTCTAATATTTGTCTATTTAAAATTTATAATAAATATAAAATTAGCTTTGAAAAATGCAAGTGTGTTTTAACACAGACGGTTAAAACACACATGATATAAAAATCTTTTTTTCCAGACAGATATAAAACGAAACAATAGTTATTTGTTATGCAAGGTTGGAAAGTTGGTTATTTAGCGGCGAGTTGCCTCTATTGAAAGCTGAGCAAGTGTTCAAAGATTGAATCCTGAGCGAAGCAAGGATTTCAAAGGTACAAGACGCTAAAAACTTTTCTGCCGAGCGCAACACACAATTTTTCACCTCACAACAGCGAGGAACATTTTATGGTTGTTTCGGAACGCATTATGACATATTTTTGGTATTTAATTAAAAAAGTACTTTGCCGCGCTAGGCCGCAAAAAGCGATTTTCTACGCCTAAACTGATTGACAAAACCTCCTTTTCAGAGCGTGTGAGGTGAAAAATATTGTTTCTTTTGTTCGCCAAAAAGATGTACCTAAAGAAACTATAACAAGCGAATGCCAAGACTTGTACAAACATTACACCTCCTTGTTCTAACTACAAACAAGCCTTCGGCAAAACACAAAAGTAAAAATAGTCACCTTTTGAAATCGTCAAAGGATTTCGTCCCCTATTGTGTTCGGAAACAGACTAGAACAGGGCTTCCCAAACTGGTGAATCGGTTCGGGGTGTCAATTCTCGCTCTGACATAATATGACAAATTTGACAATTTTTCTATCCATAATATCTTTAAATATGAGTGTAATTTATACTACTTACTGTCAAAATCCTATAGTTATACCGATCGATGGCAGTCTTTTAATGTCTAAAATTGTTTTAGTGAGTATTTAATACAGATTTTTGACTCCAAAAAATTTCTAATTCGACATAACCTCAGCGTGAGAAGCGGGCCCCAGGGGCGTCGCGTGCCGATGCGCTTACTACGAAACTCTTAAAGTAAGCTTATTTTAAGAAGTTTTGTGACGTCTTCACTCAATCATCGCCTCCAAAGTATGAAGTGTGTTAAAAATATGACAACTGCAATAAAAACAAAACGTTCTTATGGCAATATGGTTTCTAATAGATGATGGTAGACCCGATTGTCATGAAAAGCTATACTCAGAAAAGCCAGCACATCCTTCTCATTGATATCACTTTTTATTAATTTTTTGCATAAAATAAATAAATACAATCTCACAAATTATCTCGCCCAACGTTAAGATTCATGAAGAACTTGTGTTATGGATACTTTATAACGGATATACATACTTATATACTTTTTTATAAATACATACCTACACAATATACATATTTAACACCCAGACCAAGATAAATAAAATTTTAACTTTAATTTTGCATTTTACAATGCTATTTTTATGTATTAAATATTAAAAAAGAAAATATACTAGAAAAAGCAACTAGTCTCATCCCGTCAGGGCGACATGACATGAGACTAGTTGCTTTTTAATAGTATATTTTCTTGTTTAATATTTTATCACATAAATAAACATGTTTATGCACACAAATATTTGTCTTGTCTGGGGATGGAACCCGGAGACTTCTGGCGCAGAAAGCGGGTATAGTACCCCTGCGCCAAACAGGTCGTCAAATCCCGCTGATATGTTTATGTTTTGGCTTTGCTCTTATTTTCTAATAACGATAAAAGATAGGTATAGTTTTTCTAGTAACCTGTTGGGCTAGTACTAAAACCGGTAGGTATTTTTGAATGGGCGATGGGATGAGAGTTGAGGAGGGCGCCGTAAAAAATGCAAGTTCCAAGGGCGTCACAGTACAATAAGTTTGGGAAGCCCTGGACTAGAACTTTTGTTGACATGCTTCTCTCGAATGAATGCAATATAACGGATGAAAATATATGAGGCTTAGGTGTTTTGTCATTTTATGTTTATTTGACGTTGATTGTTAATGCTAAATAAAGCTATCCTTTAATATTATCCGTATGTCTGTTATCATTTCACGACAAAACCAATGAAACAATTTTGTGTGAAAATTAGATTGGATAGTGGGAATGGTTAATTTTGTTCTGACAATACGCATGTTTTCATTTTTGGCAAGGTACCTTATATAGAAAACCAATTTGAGTTTTTTAAAATGTCTAACATCGTATATTCGCTCCTTACATATTTTTTCGGCTTGTTCAATCATTTATTTAACTAAATATTTGATATACCCAAAAAATACAACAAGAGAGTGGCTGTGGCATACGGATGGACAGACAGACAGGCAAACAGACAGACAAAACGAATCTATAAGGGAACCGTAAAAAAGGGCAAATTTATTGGAGTTCATGAGGCAATTATTTCGTAGTCCGTCAGTAGTCATGAAAGTATTGTAAGTACTATTACTTTATAACAAGTACAGTCAACACCACGAATGGCTTTACATTTGCAAACCTACGAAATACGAGTAATCTACGAAAATCGACGCTATTACGAGCGACGTAAGGACACTCTCAAGGTCAAAATGTAAAGCCGTGGGAGCTGTTGACTGTACATGCATACAAAAAACAATAATACTTAAAGAAAATTGTACTACGATTCAGTACAATATTCAAGCTTTTAAAATAGTAAGAACTGAAGTCCTCATGAATACCAAATGCACCGTTATCTGGCATGAATTTAAATTTTAATATTATTATGCTAAACCTAAATTTGATTCAGCTTCTAAAACCTAAAAAATTGAATTGGATTATTATTCGGTATTTTCTAGGGTTATTCTAATCTATATCATATTTCTCTCGTTTATTGTCAAAAGTTTCGAAAAATAATTACTTATAGATTAATTATGTTTTCATCTCACACGTTCGGAAAAGGAGGATTTGTCATTTAGTTTCTGCGCATTTGCGCGGTAAAGTACTTTTTAATTTAATACCTAAAATATGTCTTAGTGCGTTCCGAATCGCACTATTGACTTTTTTGTTACATTTTATACTTATTTTAAATAGCTTTCAATTAATTATAATACTTCGTTTTAGTATTATTATATTATTTTAGTTCATTGAATCATAAAAAGTAATAACAATAAGATTAAACTATTTGTTATAAGAATTTTATATTAGGCTGGGTGAGATTTCACAATCTATGATTGGATTTCGGAACGTGGCATAAACCTTTATTTTGAAATTGTCTTTGTCTTGTACCTCATGTCAATGTCAACATTTACCGAATCGTTTTTATTGTTATTAAATTTATAAGTAACAATATATTCCTACTTTAAAGAACTTTTAATTTATTATAATACTCCCTTTTTTATTATTTTAGTTTTTTATATCATTAAAACAACAAGAATAAGGTACCTATATTTAAATTAAACTTTTTGTTAAAAGATTTTTTTCCGGAAGTTGAGCGTGGAAACAACCATTAAATGTTCCTCGCTGTTGTGAGGTGAACAATTGGGTGTTGCGCTCGGCAGAAAAGTTTTTAGCGTCTTGTACCTTTGAAATCACAGAACAGAACTGTTTTTTCTGTTCTGTGTTTGAAATCCTCGCTTCGCTCAGGATTCAATCTTTGAACCTAGAATCATTCACTTGCTCAGATTTCAATTGAGGTAACTCGCCGCTAATAACCAACTTTCCAGCCTTGCATAACTAATAACTATTTCTCGTTTATTGTCAAAAGTTTCGAAAAATAATTTCTTATAGATTAATTATGTTTTCTTTCTGGGTTTGTAAGAATTTGGAAAAACCTAGTGCTAACATGATTTTTCCTGCATATTCTAATTATTTAATATGAACTAAACGTGAATTAAAATTATCCCGCGCTAATGAAGAATGCTTTAAAACCTCTCATAGTTAAGGTATCAAGAGTATGTAATCTTTGGTTTTGAGATAAGGGAAAACCAAGGCCTTCCATTTAGTGAGGGCGAGCGCGAAACCCCTCACTACTTGAGTGTGTTAAGAAGCACTTACCCTTATCTCGGGCTCGGAAGAACGTGGAGACGCAGTGGTTAAGCAACTTTCTCAATGGTCGGTCACTGGATGGGTGATCACAATTTATTATCTTGAGCTCCTCCATACCTCGGAAGTGTTTGCCAGTCATTAAATTCTACCAATACGCATTGTGGCAATAGTCATGGGCCATTTTCCTTATCCATCCATACGAAAAGGAAGATGATGATGAGTCCGCAACTTCGTCCGGTAATTTTACCAGTTTCTCATACAAACTTTTCAATTTCTTAGCTTACCTACTAGCCTGTATTTTACTATACTAGTATGCAGTACTTACAATAGTTCTACTCTGCGTTGTTAGCGAAATATCTCACACAAACAATACCGAACTAATTTTTAATTAATTAAAAACATCTTCGTTAGAGTCCCTTTCACAAAAATATCCTCAGGGCTTCTGTTTTAATGAAAAATGTGGAAAGTTTTCACTGTTTGAGCATCGGACTGAATTCTAAAACAGAAAGTTACTTACTCATTTTCATATACAAAACATGTAGCCACATTAGTGTTGGTTTAATAAATAACATGATAGAATTAAACAATGTGAACGTACATTGGAAAGTCTTTTACGGAGCAGGATGGCCTTTTATGTCTATAATACTTAATAATAATAATTACTTTAATAACAAGAAGATTGTGTATGATTTCAGAAAATAGACGCATTTGGAAAGTTTTTGAGATCTTCCTCTTAATATCATATGAGGATTAGTGGCCACCTCTGGTGTTAGTTTATCAAGCCGCCGATAAGGCCTAAGACTTGGCTTAACGACTATTATCAGATGACAACAGCGGGGACCGACGCCGACGGTTCAACGTGCTCTTCGAAGCACGGACGTACGCAGTTGTAATGCCACTTTACGGTCACCCATCCGACACCTGCCCGGAACGAGTGTTGCTTAACAAATTTGATCGAATACGATCAGTCTGTCAAGCGCCGCCACGAACGCTGCTCCATTGAGAGCCTTTTATTTGTACGAGAAAGCTTGCAGCTAGTACAATCGGAGAACTTCCCGGTTGACCAGTCCGGTTGACCAGTAGTTTTTTTGGGAAACGTTTTCTCGGAAAGTAGTAAGGTTTACAAAAACATTTTACAAAAAAAATCAAATCGACTTCAAAAAGTAAAAAATAAAAACTTTTGGAGTCGGTGCCAGCCAAGGCATTCTACATTGCACTTCTACTAACTATATATTTTTTTGCCTTAGCTAGCTAGCACAATATAGCAAAATATTATTCAAATGCAACACCTGATGTGTTATTTGTGATATAAATGTTTTCTATACATCTATTACTTTTTTAAATAAACCTCCCTAAAAAGACTACTGGTCTACCGAGAAGTTCCCCGACTGTACATTCTTTGTTTTTCTCCCACTACAGTTTGGGAACATTCTATTCCAAGAAAGTATTTCAAAAATATTTCATCAAAATTACAAATTAAACCCCCAAGCCGGTACAAAAGACCTCGGAACATAATAACGCATCACCATTAATATTTCGCTTTCAGGACACATCAAAAGATAAATTTAATAAGGAGGGATCATCTCAATTCGATTACTTCTCTTGAAAAAGATATAATCCTCAAATTTGTCTGCGATTATCGCTACTGGAGCCGAGTTATAATGTGGCCCACAATGGGTGGATAAGGAAGTGAGCCTAAAATACGACAATGGGCCTCAGACATTCCTTTGTAACTTGAAAAATAAGACCCGAGCAAATGAAGAGCCTACAGAATTATAAGCGTTTGAATTTCTCGCCGATTTCCCTCAGTGGAATATTTTTTGTAGGTATTCTTTTATTATCCAGCTTATTCCCAAACTTTATTGAGGAAAAGTCATAACGCCTTATAACTAATTTTAACACGAGAAAGAGGTTGGGTGTCACACGTCTCCACCCTTTCGCACGGAAGCAGTACATGCATTTTTTTAAATTAACAACGGTGATACTACCTTCATCATACCTGATGTTTAGTATTGATAAGGCTGAAGATGGAAGCGAGCCTCCCCCGGAATCTTCATGTCTGAGAAACTTACTATCTTATCTCTAACTGCCAGAACACAACAATACTTATTGTTGTTATGGATACTATGGTAGTAGCTAGCTAGGCGGACTTACAACAAGTCCTACTACCAACCAAACTGAAAACAATATATCCGCTGGGATTGGAACCCGGAACCCCTGGGTCTGGAGGTCTACTCTCTAAGGACGAAACCCGTAATAGTTTCGGCATTAGGTTACGGACGTTTCCTACTCCGTATCACCTACGGACAGCTTATTAGTTCGGAGACCCGATCTAAGAATGAAAGAGAATACGTTTTGACATTGTCTACTCTTTTCTACTCCCAATGTGTTTGTGCCGTTTGTCCAAAACTAGTACATCCGAAATCAATAGAGAGTAGGCTCCATCCATAGTTTCGGGATACTTACGGACGGGGGCCCGTATCTTAGTTGACGGGCTTAGAGAGTAGGCCTTCTGATACCGGTGGTTGTTACCACTACACCACAGAACCGGTTAAATTCCTATTAGGTATACAATTTAAAATTTCTCCACGTTGGGCAATGTGCGTGTTTTCGTGTGTTTCGAGCGTGTTACGAATAATAAATGCGTAACATGCGCCTTCTAACATGTTAGAGAATTGTTACAATAATATTGTAAGCGTAAAAGCGGTAAATGCAATCCATAGCTCCGTCTTTTTAATATTGCGATTACCACTGATGTAAGACTATTACTGTTAGTTTCCTAGAAGCATGGAATCTTCCTAGTTTTAGAGATTTTAGTTCTTCCGGGAATGATAATGTACGTTATCTACGAATAACACTGAGCAGAAGAGGTTCGAAACGCACTTATCTCTGAAAATATCAATCGGGGTAAAATATTATCAATCTAACCAGAACTCATCGATTTTGGACAGGAAAATCCATTATTAGGAAAGAAAAATAATTTATTTTGTGCACCGAAAACAAATGTCAATTTTATATTTTATAATTACATGTATAAAATAGCATTGAAAAAAGCAAAAATTCAAAAATAGTTAAATACTTAGGTGGTACACAAAAAACACTCAGCACAATGTTAGGGCACCTAAGTGTGTTGCCTTAACGCTGATCATCCATGTTCTCCTCTACTCTACGAATTTAAACAGTAAAATGCGAAAGTAAACTCTAATCAATTAACTTTTTACTAGCTTTTGCAATGATTAGTCGTTATTGAGGAGCTCAGTGGTGCAATGGTTCTCGCGCTTGGCCAACGATTGTAGCGGTTAAGCAAAGTTTGCAATGGTCGGTCTCGGGATGGGTGAGTAAAATTCAAGAAACAAGCTTATCCGTACGTCGTGCTACGTTAAGCCGTTGGTCCCCGCCTCTGTGTTTGCTTGAAACTTACCCACCAATCCGCTTTAGGCCCGCGTGGTGGTTCAAGGCCCATTCCCTTTATCCATAAGGAAGGCCACTGGGGAGTTTAAAATGCCAATGATAAATTGGTCCTTATATCGTTCACATAAGGTACTTTTTTGGCGAAAGTGCAATAGAATTTAATTCCACGCAGATGAAGTCGCGGGCAGAACGCTTGTTTGATCTGAAAAAGATAATTGTTTTCCTATGTTGCATAAAACTAAAACTAGACTTTGAAAATGTTCTCCCCTCATTTTTAGACCAAAAGATAAACAAAGACTACGCCGTATGATTTTTAAGCTTTTGCATATTCAATTCTATTTTTACACTTTAAAATTTCCATTACTTTATCGAAAGATTACGCTTTTTAAATTATAAAAAAGTAAGGGCACGGCTCTAATGCTGAAAATGCTAAAACATGAATTACACTTGGATAACTTCACGGTTAGGTAGATAATTTAATAAGTTGATCAGTAATAGGTTAGTATAGGTTTTTTTTAATAAATAAACATGAAAAGGTTACATTTAGCTTCGGAAATTATAAAAAAGAATCTTAAAAAAATCAATGTTGGTAACCCAATTCCATCAAACCTTAAAGTTACGTACCAATCTCACAGGGGACATGAACATAATAGGCTGCCTGTTACACCGTGTACTAGAATTAAACATAAAGAAAGAACATCGAACCTTATTGGCATACATAAACTAATTAAAAAAAACAACGGGTTGCACTCTGGGAGTGCCGGCAGAAGTGAAAACCGCTTAAACGTATGTAGATCTTTCAAGTGTAAGATCTAATGTAATTTGAAATAAGTCAACGGTAAATGGTCTTACGAATTTTCGATCAGGGTCACGTGTCCTGAGGGGACTTTAACATTTTTTTACCCATCCCAAAAATTCAAAACTCTAATTTGCACAACGCCGCTAAAGAAGTTTTCACTTCAAAAATGCGTAGTTATTTTAGTGTACATCTATAAAATATACGCCAATTGACTGAGACGATATTTACAAACTACAATTACTCTTCGATTAAAAAATTAAAATAATGTACCTTCTGAAATAGTTCAGTTTGAAGATGTGAAAACATTTTATTTTACACATTTAAACTGATATTTTTCAAAAATTCTATCATTTACGACATTTTGTCAAATAGTATTTGTCGTTTGTAATTATTTTCTCGGTAGATTGGTGTATGTATTATAGGTGTACACCAAAATATGTCATACTTGCAACTAGGTAAGCCAGGCTCCTTATAAAATGTGCGATGTCTTTTTGTTTCTTATTTCAGAATTACTTTTCTTACCCGTGGTCCACCTATAAATTTACGAGTAGTAAGAGTATTATTAGGTTCATTGTATAATAAGTGTATACTTTATGTATTCGAATGTACGTAACTACCGTTAATTATAATATAATACAATACTACTTGTTACGGATAGCAGCAGAATTGAGGGAAAACTAGGACTTTTCGGGATAATTAGGAAGAAAACATCATTTAGCATAAGTATAATAAATGGCAACTGATTTAATTACGTAAACGTCAAAAGGACATATGAAATACAAACAAAACCATCGTCTACTAACATTATTCATTATTATATACATGTATTGTGTTTGTCCCTATTGCAGGAAGCTCAACAGCGGGTTCTATAGTTTCAAATTATATTTAAGAGTACACTTCCTTGTACCTACCACTTGTACCTCGTACATAGCTGTACCTAGCAGAAGCACAGAGTCTCTGGAACCAACCCACTGAGCCAAAAACTGGACATTGGCGAAATCCAAAAGGGCTTCGCCACTACAAAAAAAGAAGAAGAAGAAAACCATAAACTAAAATACAAAAAGATCTTAATACTAATGATAGCCAGTTGGCAACACTAGTACTATAAATAACCTGTGACGTATCTGTACCCACAGTCAAACTACATACCTAAGTAGTTTTGTGGAACCCTATTTAATAATGTAGTTGTATTTAAAGTGAAATAAATAGTTCATTCCTTCATTCATTCATTACATATATTCGTATTGAGTGCAGAAATAAATGGAATTATTACAAGATAAAAAAATACGAAAACAATGTTTTAAAGATGTCACTGTTGGTTTTTTGATGTCACGGTTAGTTGTTGTGGCCATATTGACTGACAAGTTTTAAGTGAAGCCATGAAACAAGACATCATATTATAAGTATATGTTTATTACGGCTTATATGTTTAAGCGTAAGAATGACTAAAATTATCTTTATTATATTTGTATTAAATAAAGTCCCTTCAGAGCGACAAAAGACAAGCAAGTTGTGATATTTTATTGTTTAATATTTATCACGTAAAAATATCAAAGTCAAATGCAAAAGTTATAAATAAAACTTTGTATTTAAACATTACTGTACTGTGTAATCGCGTGCCAAAGACCCTAATATACGCAAGCAAAGATCTCTGATAAGTGGCAACACAGACTATTTTTCTCCCATTTACCCCAAAAAGGAGACCCACCCATCTTTCTACTATATTTATTACTTCAACCTTTCTTTCGCGACTTGATTTAGCCTCCCTCCGTTGTCCTATCTTAATTGGTAAAGTTCCCTAGTGATTGCCTACGTTTATCTGTGTATTAGGAAGGCAAATATTTTTTGTCAGTGAGACTAGATGTGAGATCTTGAGGAAAACGTAAGCAAAGGACATTTCGACACAATGAAATGGCCGCTTTATTTATATTCATGCTGCGCTGTTTTCATCTACAAATGTTAGAGGGATAGGGTATCGTAATTTTACTGGTATTTCTATTTACAAGGGGAAATGTTTGAAGGTAATTTTTTATCTCCCCTCTCAGACCCCGGGTTATGTAATAATCCATTGTTCTCTGGACACCGGCGTCCTTTTTTTGTTTTGAGTGAGGGGAATCCAGTCTTTACAGATTCATGCCTTGAGGATATGCTGGGGTCACCTAGCATACCCGTCCTGGTAAAGACTTAGGAACAAGCACACCATCTCTCGCCACCCCTGTTATCCCGTGCTAATATATGACGAATTTATAAAAAAAAAGCTCGTAAGCTTATCTAAATTATGTATCTTTTCCTGTGTTATCTTCTTGTTCGTATCTCAAAAACAGCCGCTCCAAAACTCAAATTTTCAAATATAGGCATTTAATAATGAAGTTTCTTCTAGTTACTAAAAAGACTATTTCTGTATGGCAGGTTAATCGAATCTTGCAGATACCCACATATTCACATTAGGCGAATAGAAATCAGAAAATCAGACTAAGGCAAGCCTATTGAAAATGTATTTAGAAATAAAATAACTAATAATCTTGCAATACGTATAATATCTTTACATATAAAATACCTTACATTAATTAAAATAAACTTATATCTAACTTAACTAAATAATATCACATATCATCAGCGACATATTGCGTTTACACGAAAACATTTTTAATGTTCGTAGTTTTTGGCAAGCAAACAAAAGGAATCACAGGCATATAAAATTGCTTGCAATTAATATCGTTGACACAGAACTACAGTACTAAATAAATAAACTAACAAAACTGTAAGTACTGCCCAATAAATATTTAAAGTAAGGGCACTCCAATACTGAAATGCTAATACATGAATTTGTAAAGTAATAACTTCACTGTTATTCAATTAATAAGTACAATCTCGTATAATACTTGTTTCACTTATAAACAGTCCTGACACACATTACACTACAAATTAAACAAAACATTACGTCCCTAATACAGATTTTAGAATCCAAAAACTAACTACTGCCAAAACTCCTGTGATTTCGCTTAAAGTGATTCCGGATGAAGTATTATTATTATTGTTATTAATAACAACAACAGGCCACCAATGGTTGATGTTAATTACATCCTTCGGTTTCTCCGTTGTTTCATTTTCTAGCATATTATCAGGCATATAACTACCACATGTCGGGAAATTTCTTGGCACTGGCACCATATCTTTATGTTCACCAACTTTGAAAACTAACGCCATGCCTACCTCAACGTGAAATTCTATATGGCAATGGAAAAGCCAGTATCCAGGATTGTCTGCTTTGAATCTAATAACTGTGTAACCTCCATCGGGTACTGTCACAGTATCTTTAATAGGAGCGTTTTTAAGATTCCTTTTTAGACGTCCGGCTTTATCAAACGCTTTGATGTCTTCAATAGTTGTTTCATTAGCTAGTCTTCTTAAACCGACTACTCTGAAACTATGACCGTGTAGGTGGAAAGGATGGTTAGCGTCAAAAGTGACTCCTTCATCAAGAATAATGAGCTCTACCACAGAGTTGAGTTTTACTGACAGTACGTGGGAACATTCGCAGTAGCCTTCTTGACATTCTTCATCTATACTGGAACTGTTGCAGAAGTTGTCTGCTGATGGTCTGGAGATGAGGAGAGGACTTGAAGGCATCTTCATACTGATGTGGTTGAGTTGAGGTGTGTATAGACGATTTTCTTTATTTGGAACTGTAAAAGAGAACAGGCTATAAATATTTTAAGCACTACAGCTAGCTCTGATCCATGCATATCCCAAATCTGGGTGACTTTGGGTCTGTCTGTTGAAATAGTAATTCAATTTTTCGTTACTTAATGTGGCAATTTTTTTTCGATCATCATATAAATACTTTCCCGTTGGAAAGTAGATTTGTTCCCAGATATGGAGTTTCGCGATAAGTGTCCGATAAGTGTTAACTAACTCACATGTCGAAACTGAAGATCTTTATCACATATCGATTATATTTCGGATCCCTATCAATACTCTATTCTCAGTCAGTAAGAGTTGTACTATGAATCAGCTTTACTAGGCTAAAGCTACTGTTGTTATTCACAAGTTGATATTTCTTGGCATTTAATCTTATTAGGGATAGGGAAAGTTCCTATGGGTATTTATGATAAACGTAATATAGGTACTTCATGTCATTATAAACATACCTTGGTAATATCCATAATACGGTGATCTATGGTAGTGCGAATTGTTCTTCGCGTAGAAGTCATATGCTACATAGAACTGATAATCTGGGACCTCTTTCAGACTATCGTCGTAACCAGCCAGAGACCTCATGCCTGCCACGCTTATTGTATCTTCATCTTCTTCACCTTTGTTCAGAGCATTTAGTTGCTGTAAAAAAAAACCATATATTTGAAAGGAGAAAAATTATAATTCTTATCTAAGCTAAGGATTGTTGCCTTATGGACTGTGCTCCTGTCCGTCATATAAAACAATTCTGATCTAAAAGTTTATCAACTTTATTCATTCCCTAATCGTAATTTTTTAAATCAGACTCTAAGAATCAGGTAACTATTTTTTTTCACTTTAAAATGTAGAAAGACATTTTTTAAATGTTATGTCCACATCAGCCATTTCGATTTGTTAGATGTACAAAAACTGTAACATCAATATTAATGAAAAACTGAATTTCAAATTAAGATGCAGCAAACTACAGGACTAACACAAGTGACTATGTTACTTAAAAACACGATTGCATAAAATTTTCTCGATAGAAAAAATTGCGAAGTTGCCTCCAAATCACTATAATTAACACGATAAACTGCTAGTATTCAAGTAATACATTAAAATAAAGCTTGGAGCTTTTTAGTATAAATACACTATAGATAAGGCAGGGCTTATGTTATATATTTTTTTGTAAATAACCTTTAAATATCCTTTAAAAAAAGTATTTCCTTCATTTCTTCATTCCGGACCGGCCGAATTGGGCCGGAGAATCATATAGTAAATGCTGCCTTATTTCTCATAGAAATAAGGCAGCATTTACTTTGCAGTTCGCCGTTGCAGTTATTACTTTTGCTTTTGGCCTAGAGCGCGCCTTTAACTTCAATTTGATGTAACGTCGTAAGAATGTCACTAACTTCATTATTATTCATTCGACTTAACATTTTTTTTTATAATCCCAGAATCCACTATCAGCATAGTCCTCCTGGTTAAACAAAGTTCAAAACGGTTTGGCAACAGGCATTATTTTCGATAAAAAACAAAAACATACGTATACTGACTAAGCCCTACTCATTTTCGTTGTAGACAACGTGCCATGTGTTGCATACAAAGACGAAATAGACATCCGATTCTCCTTCCAATTTGCCAGTTGACTCTCTAGCGCATATTATTTTACTCTTTGGACTGAGTTTAGAAAAAGTCGGACGCAAAAATCGGACGTGTATTGAGTGAATCCGATCAGATTGTCTGATCAGACAATCGGAAGCAAAATCTTTCGTCTATTGCCAGCTTTAGGCACTCGCTAATAACTTCTTGAATTATCCAAATGATATCTAATGAATTGTATTTGTAAACATTAAGTGGAATAAACTTTGCTTCTGTTGTAGAGGATAATACAAGCCAGTGTTTCCTAATAAGACAGATCCCAAAGCGCTGAGCCAAGAGCAATAACCTCCTAATCAAATACAAAGCGACTTGTATACATTGTCGTGGTAACAAATTTAATTACCTTTGAAGTTAATTGAATTGCAAGTAACGATACTGTTACGAGCTTATAATTAACTGTATACTGTATTCTATTATTAGGGGACAATAAATAAATATTTGGATACAAAAATGGCTAAGCGATTTTAGGCGTTTTAAGTTATTGGATAATAATCATATCTGGTTTCCAAAAACTGCGTTCAATGTTGTCAAATTATATTTAAGTTTGATATTGACTTTGTTTCATTTATCTCAGTACTTGATTGACTGAGTGACTGACGTAGTCTCCGTTTTTTTTTGGGAAACGGAAATCAAAAAACAAAAAAAACTTAAAGTATAAATTGCTTTGGATCCATTGTGTAGGTATGTATAGTAATCTACATCAATCGATCAAACAATCTATGTCAGTTCCAAACAAATATTTTTTCTTAATTATTAAACAAATATTATATTGTATTATTGTATTGTTGACATTTTAAATTTAAAATTATATTTGCATGCCTACATTTTTAAGGTATAATCCACATTGACTAACATTCTAACTCTGTCTGTACATGTGTCATCAACGATTTTTAATGTCCTCACTGCTGGGGCACTGGCTTTCTTTATGGATAGATAAGGAGAACGGGCAATGACCCACCACGCGGGCCCAATGCGGATTGGTGGGGTTTAACGACTGCAAATGCAGCCGGGACCAACAGCCTAACGAAGCACGGAGGAGCTCGATATAGTAAATTTTTGGTCACCCATCCCGTGACCGATCATTGCGAAAGTTGCTTAACCTCAACGATCGCAGGCCGAGCGCTTGAACCATTAATATTCTTATTCTTGGTTATATTCATTTTCAATTTAATATTTTAATTTCCTTACACCTAAATACTCGTACAGTTTATTGCATCGATTTTAACATTAGAAACGGTAAGAAATAACCTTAAGCATCCTCTTGGTACAGCAAAATAAAAAAAAACTGAAAAAAATTAAGCTAATTTGAGTCCTCCTGCTTTGACTTAAGGTACCTCATCACGAAACGATGAAGCGCAAGACTTCCTTATCAGCTTAACGAGCGCATTACGCAGCTCACAAAATCAAATAGCTTGCAGATTCGGAATTATCCCTTCGACGTTATAACGGTATTTGGCTTTTGGCCAGGGGGTCTACTCGCGTTGACAGCTCGAATTTTGACAGATAAACACGTCAACAATACAACTTTTAAAGATGTGGAAATAATAAAAAACAGAATAATAACGCATTTTTTTGTAATAAAAATCACTTTTGAAGCCATAAGAGAAGTTTTATGAAATTTAATAGGTATGTGCTTGGTAAACGTGATTTCAAAATATCAATTTTATTTTTTCTTTCTCGCCTTCTTTGTAAAGGATAAAGAGTATGGACCACATAACCTTCAATAGCTCAGTATGAGTGTAAGACACCTTCATGTATCAGAAGAGCTTGAAAAAACTTATTTTTGTTTACCCGTCCTGCGATTGCGCAAGATATCGCGGGATCTTCACAGTTATTTTACGAACTACACGAAGTAACTTCGGCCGTAATACGAACTTCGAGTAGACCCTTGGCCTTTAGCCAGACTATCGCGCCCTCTGGTGGATTATTCGAATAACGGAACGATTTAAGTACTCGCACAGTCATTGTAAAAGTATATTTATGGGCAGTATTATTTGGTTTAAAATATTTTGGGTATAATAAATCTGACGGATAGATGTGTTAAGACCTTTTTTTACTCATTCAATTTATAAATATATTCTGGTTTATAGCAAAAAAATATAGCCAGTGCCAAATAGGGCATCATAATGGTTTGTAAGAAATTTTATAACTATAATTTTTCATATAACCGTGGCTTAGGTACCTATGAGTCTTGAAATTTTAATGGCTACATTTATGAACTCAAACTTATAATTAAGCAGACCGATTTTAACATTCCTGGCCTCCAGCCAAATAATACGGAAGCCTTCTGCAGGTTTATTAAAAAGTGTGCTCTTGACTTGATTTTCTTGAGATTGAACTAGTGCATAAGAATATGTCCTGTACCAAGTTTAAGTTGCATAGTAAATTTTACTAATAACTATGTTATCGGTGACTAGGTACTAAATTTCCAAACCACGTAGGTACAGTCAACAGAAGCTACGGCTTTACATTTGCACTACGAAAACCGCCGCTATTACAAGCGACGTAAGGGCGAACTCAACGTGTAAGCCGCTCTACTGTTGACTCTACATTCAACAGCATGTCTCACATGTACATATACACACACTCAATCTAGTTCGCATGCATTCACTTCATACATTCCTTTTAATTTAATTTAGTTCTATTAGTTCCTTAAGTAATTAGAATAGAGTTCATTTATGGAGCATGCTGTGTTCACTTATAAGTGGTTGTACATTAAGTTAGGTCTTTAATTAAGTAATTATTTCTGATGTATCAATGTATCAACTGTTGGTGATCCTAATAAAGGAAAAAAAATGTCTTGCTTGTCACTTGCTCTACAAAAACCGAAGCTATTACAAGCGTCATAAGGACGTATATCAAAGTGTAAAGCAAGACCGTGCTGTTCAAATAAAATACTTAAAACTTTAAATACTTTTCGGGATGTAAACGCGCTTTTTCACACTGGTTTTGATCAGTCATCCCGTGACCACAGCGCCTGAACAGCACCCCGATCGCCTAACGGTATAGCTTATGCTATCGCTATAGCTATCAATTTTCAAACCCCCACAAGGACTCTCGCTGATGTAGGAATTAAATAAAATCCTATTGTTAAAGGGTTTTATGAGAGTTTGAAGTTTGATAGCTATAGCGATTGCTTAAGCTATACCGTTAGGCGATCGGGGTGCAGGTCGGAAAATCCAATAAAAAAAAACTCTTAACTTCAAACCAAGTATTCAATATAAATAGAAAGTGCATTTTCATACAGGTGCTTTATGTATAAAATAACATAAATTCCTAAAAAAAACTCGAACATAAAAACATTTTTCTTTTCCCACCATTTTATACAAGAGCATTTCATTAGCACAAGAGAACTTGACATATTTCAAGTACATTTATACAAGTCGAAATTAAATAAAATCAAGCATGGGGAAGCAGATGAAACTTGACAGAAATGGCGCCGTGAAATTCGTATAATGAATCAATTTATTGTCTACAACGAGTCGTGCCTACTGTGATTATGTCATTGGGCAACGTTGAATATTGAATAAAATTATGAATGTAAGCAACTTTTGCAGACGTCAGTTATGGGATGGGTGACCAACATTCGTGGGAGAAACTCTTAAAATGGCATTATTATTTGTTCTACATTATAATTCTCTTTCTAAGAACGAAAGTAATATTATGCCTACAGCAACCGAAACCTACGAAAACTATTTTTTAACAGATTTTTTTCAGTTAAAAGTACTTTCAGACTTTTAACTGAAAAAAAAATCAGTTTTCAAAAATAGTTTTTCACTGCTGCCCTTGGATAAAAGTGGTTTTGACCGTCATCGTAAGATTCACACTATATCAGTCAAAATTCATAAAAAACGAGTGCTCGGAAGACATGAAGAAAATAATGAGTCTGTTTTATTCCTGTAAGTCACGTGATAGTTTAGAAATTAAATGTAGTGATTTTTTTAAACAGAAGTAATTTATCTACTTATTTTCAGACTTGGTTTTGGCTAACATTCTTAGTCAAACCACTTTTTTAACCGATACAATTTGGCCATAATCACTATACCCAATATTTTTGCCGTTAAAAGTGGTTTTTGCCAACGTCCTTAGTTAAAAGTACCTTTGACTGAAAAAACATTTAAAACTACTTTAACCTAGGGCATCGGTGTACTTTTAACTGCTTTTTTTCAGTAAATAAAAACTTTTTAACGTTAATTAAGACTATTTGACTGTAACATATAAACTGACAATGTAGTATAAAATCACTTCGCTGCACGAATTCTGTAGCACTCCTGTGAAGTCTGATGTCTCTATTTTACTAGTCGGCAGTCCGAATTCCATAGGTAAGTGCTCCGCATCCGAATTCGGATAAATAGTCTAATGAGACTTCATTAGACTATTTATCCGAAAGGTGCGACTGCACCTTTATCTTAACTAATCCTAATCTTAGAGCGCAGACGACGGATAACGGAGGACTTTTTGTCCGCGACACGTCTTTATTGTTAACTAAATAAGATTCAACTTAGACCGCGTATATTCGCGAAAAGTACGCGATAGTCCTCGTTATTTATTCAACTTTATGTTCTTAGTAATAAGGTCGTATCGCGGACAAAAAGTCTTCAATGTTCGTCGTCTGCGCAGGCCATTAATATTATAAATGCGAAAGTGTGTTTGTTTGTCCTATATTGACGTCCTAACTAAGCAGCCAATCGACTTGATTTTTGGCATAGAGTTAGTTGAAAGGACGGAAAGTAACATAGACTACTTTTCATCCCGATATTCCCACAGGAACGGGAACCACGCGGGTAAAACCGCGGGGGGAAGATAGTACAATAATAAAATTGTAAAGTTTAGTTTCGACCACCTGTTTGGCGCAGGGGTATTAAACACGTCTTCTGCGCCAGAGGTCCCGGGTTCAATCCCCGAACAAGACAAATATTTCTGTGCATGAACATGTCTATTTGTCTGGGTGTTTAAAATGCATATTATGTATTTATTTACAACAAAAGTATATAAGTATGTTTATCCGTTATCTAGTATCAATAACACAAGTTCTTCATGAAACTTAACGTGGGCTAAATAATTGGTGTTTGTATACAATTATTTATTAGATCGGACTTGAGAATACTTAAAGCATAGTATTCATACACAAACTTATAATAACCAAACAAAAACGGATCGAATACATCCACAGCTATCAATAGCTTTTTCATCTTAATCAATTGTCAAAACATTGTTAAAATATTATGTAAAAACGTGAAAGAATGCGAGAATATTCCTCTCATTTATGAAACAATATAGACAAGTGAAAAGTACCAGAAAAAATCGCGGCAGCTCGATTGGGAGAGCAGTCGAATCGAAATGCTTTTCGGGTTCGAGTCCTGTCCGCGTGAAAGTTTGACGAACTACCTAAATTTAAAATCTCAATTAATACTTATTTACAAATAAGTAGAAAAAAAACTACAAAACGTTATAATAATATAATAAACGTAATAAACTACATAAATTGGTTGAATATAAAAAGAAAACACTCGCTAACTAAAACAATTTTGTCAAAGAAGTACTATGTTATATTTAAGATAAGAAAACTTATAAACTCCTAAGTATAAATTTCATCAGTGCCGAAGTCCTTATATTTTGTTACACTAGCCTAGTCAACGATACGTGCGTGCCTGAGTTTCGTTTATAGGTTTCAGATAATAATAGTGTTGCGCCGGTACTTATCGATAACATTTCATCAATATATTTTTTCGAGCTTTTATTTTTTAAACATATTTGATGTCCTCACAACCAGCGAGGCATAGGAGTTCCTTATGAATGGAATAGGTGAATGGCGTAGGCCCATTGCGTATTGTCATATGCTTTTTGTTTTTAGTCATAAGAACCCAAAAGGTTTTTGCTTGAAAGAGTAACAAACAAACAAACTGACATACTTTCACATTTATAATATTAGTAAGTTATCAATTACTATAGAAAAATTCGGGCGACTAAGCGAAACTAGGGGCATGAAATGAACTATAATGCAAAATAATTATGGACCAACAAACGAAATATTCGCGTCAAGCCGCTATGGCGCTTTAGGCATTTTAGGCTTCAAGAGCTGTGCTGTGCGTAGATAACAAAATAAAAAACTGATATTTTTTTATACGTACATCTTATGTTTTGGCGCGTACTGTTCATTGAAATAGAACAACTTTTACGGATATCAAACGCGCTATATTTCACGAACTAAATTGTAATTGTCCGTATTTTTAGGTTTTTTAGGGGTATTTTGATTTTTCCGACGTTTCGGCACCTTTTCAGCTGCCGTGGTATGATATTTTTTTTAATTACTGATGCAAAGAAATACCCTAAAAAAGACATTTGATAAAAAAAATCTATTCAAATTTCATATAATATATAATTAAAAAATAAAAAAGTATCCATCACTACGTTAGCATAAGCCACAAAACCTTATCGTATCTTGATTACTCGCTTCGGTACGACAGTACTTTTATGATCGCCAAGGGCGTCCTACAAGGACCAATATCGATACTTCTAATAAAAAAGTTACGAGTCAGCGTCTGTGTTTATTCCACGTTTATTTTGTACCCGGAGGCCGCATCGATAATAACCAACCAACAAGTAAAACTTTTCGTAAGAAATTCCTTTTGATGTCTTTCGAGTGCGTAGATAACAAAACTAAAAAACTTATTTTTTTTTATAGGTACATCTTATGTTTTGGCGCGCACTGTTCATTGAAATAAAACAACTTTTAAGGATATGAAACGCGCTATATTTCACGAACTAAGTTGTAATTGTCCGCATTTTTTTTTTTTAGGGGTTTTTTGATTTTCCCGACGTTTCGGCACCTTTTCAGTTGCCGTGTTAAGTTTTTTTTTTATTACTGATGCAAAGAAATACCCTAAAAAAGACATTCGATAAAAAATATCTACTCAAATTTTATATAATATATAATTAAAAAATAAAAAAGTATCCATCACTACGTTAGCATAAGCCACAAAACCTTATCGTATCTTGATTACTCGCTTCGGTACGACAGTACTTTTATGATCGCCAAGGGCGTCCTACAAGGACCAATATCGATACTTCTAATAAAAAAGTTACGAGTCAGCGTCTGTGTTTATTCCACGTTTATTTTGTACCACGGAGGCCGCATCGATAATAACCAACCAACAAGTAAAACTTTTCGTAAGAAATTCCTTTTGATGTCTTTCGAGTACGGAATATCGATATTTTCTATAAATGGGAATAAGGAAACGGATTTGGGTATTTGAGAATTGATAATGTAACGTGAGGAAGGTCTCTTTTGCGAAGTTCTTTTGTATCTTAAAGTTTTTGTTAGATGCTTTTTGTGATATTAACATTAGAGGATTTATATATGTTTGAAAGGTTATTTTTACATTACTTGTGGGTTGATAACTTGTAATGTGATTTGCAAAGGTCAGAGTGAAGTTAAATCTCAGTGGGGGCATATTTTATACCTACCTATTACTAGCGAGCGACCACCGCCTTTGTACTTTTGGTCATTTGTCCAATTCCAGATACATCCTTACTCTTTTACAAGTAAGTATTAAAATAGGAATGGTAACTAGTAAAAAAAAATAGTTTTAAAGTTTGTGCTCGTATTAAGGCTGTATTTTTAGTGCTTCTGCAAAGGCTACGTTAAGTTCTTTAATAAATACTATACAAGAAAAAAGCAAATAGTCTCATGTCGCCCTGACGGGACATGGACTAGTTGCTTTTTTCTGGTATATTTTCTTGTTTAATATTTATCACACAAAATTAGCATTGTAAAATGCAAAATTAAAAAAAAATAAACTTAGTTCATGTAACTGATTGCTGTGATCGTGAGGTGCGAACCTCCAAAACAATCAATCGGTCAAACATTAAAGTATTTTAAGAGGTATAATAATACAATCTATAATACGACCTGTTTGGCGCAGGGGTACTAAACCCGCCTTCTGCGCCAGAGGTCCCGGGTTCGATCCCCGGACAAGACAAATATTTGTGTGCATGAACATGTCTATTTGTCTTGGTCTGGGTGTTTAATATGTATATTATGTATGTATTTACAAAAAAAAAAAAAAGTATATAAGTATGTTTATCCGTTATCCATAACACAAGTTCTTCGTGAAACTTAACGTAGCCTAGATAATTGGTGTGATTGTATACAATTATTTATTATTATTTACTATTATATTTTCGTTATTTCTGATCACACAAGACACGAAAAAGTCAGTAGAATCATGTCACGCAAAACTAACTCGTTGCCATAATAACGTGACGAAATGTGATCAAAATCGAACAGAGGTAAATGCACGAACTGTTTCTGTGCTTAGCACGACACGTGACAACCAAATAACTACTACCATTTTTTTTTATCTGTCTTTGGTACGTTATGAAGTCACGAGTGCGTTCGAAAACTAAACTTAAAACTTTTAAGATTTTAAATTTATTACTTGCAAAATTTACTTTCACTAAAATTAACCGTGATTTATTATGTTTATATTAATATTTAATCGTTTATATCATAACAATGCAATTTTAGCAATAACAAAGAAAAAATATTACTCAATAATTTAAACAAACACGCAGCAAAACCAAAACGTTCGAACGTTTTTGAACTTTCCTTTTTACTTTTTTATTTCTTGTTATCGATTTTTACAATGAAAATTAATTGATTCAATTTTGTCTGTCTATTATATGTTTATTACAAGAAAGAAATAATAATACTTAGTATTTCAATGGAAATATATACATACACTTCAAAACATTAATATTGTACCTACGAGTATATTTTGTTTGAAGAATTTTGATGTACTTGGCGGTATTTTATTTGAAGCGATTTGTTATTGTAAGTACCTAATCGTTTGTTACTCCCAAAAATGTTACAAGTTACTTGCCTTATAATATCTAATTTACTTACATAACCCCTAACATATGTCTTTTGCATTTGTTCCAGATTTAAAAGCGATGTAAAACTAAAACATCTTACTTCATTGAAATCAATTTGTTTAAAAATGTGATTCACAAGTTCATTCATAAGTGTAGTTCAAGAATGGTCTTTGGCAGTTGCGTGCAAAATACTTACATAAAAGTTCATAATAAAATAGTTTTATAGTTACATGTGGTTTAATTCGATACAAAATTTACAAAATCTTAGTAATAGTAGATTATAATATAAATAGCTGACACTAAATTTCACTGAAATACTTAGAAAGAGATGGTGTTTAGAAGGTCTTCGGCCTTAGGTACGTTATAGATTTATTTAAATATTTTTTAGCACAAAAACAATAAATTTCTTCACAGTCACAACGATTCCATGCAGATTCCACGTTGATTCCACGCGTTTCTAAAACGTGGAATTTTTGACAGTTCAAACCACGCGCAAGTCACGTTCATATCACACGGTTTCATTTTTAAGTGTCATAGAGAATACGAATTTTGAAAATGTCGTAACCATGTACGATATTGGCGTGGTTTTGAAGCAAGGAATCGCAAAGTGGTCATAGAGAATAAGGGCCCTGGGTGGGTACTACCAACTAAAACTCCTAGTACTTGCCCTCCAGGCCGCCATTAGTCACGGGGGGGTAGGGTTCGCAATCACCCCTAAAGACCAGGCGGCCGTGGTTACCCGGGCCCTCACGGCAGCCTTCATCATACCTGATGTTAAGTATTGATAAGGCTGAAGATGGAAGCGAGCCTCTCCCGGAATCCTCAATCACTGAGGAACTGGATATCTTATCTCTAACTGCCGAACACAACAATGCTGAAAACATTGTTGTTATGGCGCCAGACTTAGATAAGATGGTGTTAGCTAGCCAGTCCTTCCAGTAACCAAACCGAATACAATATGTACCCCTGCTGGGAATCGAACCCGGGACCAGGGGTCCCGGGTTCGATTCCCGTCTGACACCGGTGGTTGTACCACTAGACCACAGAGGCGGTTCTTTTTGTGTTTTGTGGTTCTTATATTCGCATCAATAGTTCTGCAACTTATCACCATAAAATGAATTTACGAGTATGTGACCTTGGTAGATAGAACGGGCAAATCCACAAAATATATCGCAAATCTAGTTACCAGTCCTTCGTTGTGCAGGTCTTCCCAGGTCGGGTCTCCAGGTGGCTCGGACTCCATAGCGCCTTCGTAGTGAAGCACTCCCACCTGCTTCGCTTTAGTGAACCTAGACAGAAAAACAAGTATAAAAATAAAGATGTAGTTTAAAAGAAGAAAACTAGATATATATATATATATATATATATACCTTCCTTCCTTCTACGACAATCCCTTTAGTTTCGAACGAGGTATTTCGGAATCAAAGGGATGCTCCTTCCTTTTCTCCAGCTCCGTCCTTTTTCAACTATTGCCACTAGACCATCAACAAGTCAATTTTCTAGTAAAATTGATTGAGACAGGGATCCTCAAATGGTTCCGTAAAGAAAGAATGAAAGAAGATTGACCTAAAATATTTCAGAAGTGAGTGGATCTGCAGGATTTAGAAACTTAGGCAAGTCTTTTTTTATCAAATAACAGACATTTAACGAACATGTAGGTAAAAAGTAATCGGTACTATACGGTTATCTAGCGTTTTTGTAAGGATTAAGGGTATTTTAACCACCTAATTCCGACCAGTTAAGACGCTATACGACTGAAGCGAAATAACCCATTTTGCAGATAAGGCGAAAAAACCACGAAATCACTCCGTAGTAAATAACTATAGCGATTTAAAGAGAAACGAAACTACATACATGAATGCTAAATATTATTGATCTCCACTAAGTAAACCAATTTCCGATAGTATATGTAACCCCATTTGTGAATAATCGTATTTTAATGGGACCTTTCGAAAAGAAAACGTGTCGAAGCAAAATCATAAAATCGTGTTTCTGAAACTCTACAAATTCATAACGTCATTATCACCAGATTCATAACTGTCTTGTAGTATCATAACAAAAAGTTCGTTCTTTTTTCTTATTTAGCGTCTTTCAAAGAACACGTCGTACCCTCGGAGAAACAAAGGCTCAATTGCAAAAATAGCAAAATTTAGTTAATTATGCCAAACCATTTTTTAAGTGCACCTTTAACCGTAGAAACAAAGATCCAATTGTAATTTCATCAATTTCCGCTAAATGTCGTGATGTGTCTTTGAGGTTCCGTTGTAAATTTTGTACGGAGTCGGTGACGCGGGGAGCGAACTGTCAGTTGTGCGGGGCGCTCCGCAGGTAGTGAATTTAATTTAGGGATACAAAGGCACATCTTCAATTTTATGTCAATTAGAATATTATTTTTATCGCTTTTTTTTTTGTTTCCTTTCATTATGTTACTATTTTTATTTAGATATTCATAATTAAATACAATATTACGAGGTAAAAATGTACTTTTGTTTTCAGATTCTGTCACAACTGTACTTAGCAATTCATGTACTAGTGCCACAAAGGCACATTTAAGGGACCTAATTACTTCAGATTTTTTTTTTACAGTTGGTAACTATTTTAAATTAAAAAAAAAAATTGATTTTCTTAGTAAACACCCTCTTGTTACAGAAATCGTGAACAAAATAAATAAATAAATTATTCCCTGATCAGGAAATCCACAAATTATAGAATAAAATCTTTAAACTCAAGTTCTGAAAAATGACAATTTTACAGTTGTGCCTTTATTTCTCCGGAGGTACGACGTATTAACAAAGAATACTAAGTATTAATGTAGGTATCCACTATGCTCGCGAATTAATTCGTCCAAGTCGCGAACCTATTACGCTCCGCTCCTGCAACTGCCACAATGGCTCCGGGATGCGCGCTTTTCTTTGTGTCCGCGCTAAAGTTCGCAAAAGTTTAAGAGCAAAAAGGGTACCTTTATACCGGTTATCCTGAAGGGGAATTAAAGAAGTTGCATAGGGTATGCTAGAAACAATTTCTAAAACATACCGACTTCTACGTTTTAAAAATAAATTACCTTTCATCGCAGTCCATCAGGCCTCTAAACCTGATCCAGTAGTTATCGATCTCATTGTTGGCTTCCAGTATGAAGTCATACCGCTCCCCGGCGTATGTTACCAGTGACGTAGCTGGAACAAAGAAACAACATTTTAAACTCCCTTTGTACAAACGGGTTATTGATACTTACCTATATATAAACGGGGAAATAGCCTTCAAAAATATAGAGGCTAAAGGAGAAATTACGATTCTTCCGGAATCCTGAACCACTGAGGAACTGCATCTCATCTGGACTTACAACAAGTCCTACCATCAACCAAAAACGAATACCGTACCCCCGCTGGGAATCGAACTCGGGACCTCTGGGTCTGCTACCGGTGGTTGTTACACAGAACACAGAGCGGTTATGGTGACAGAATAAGATAAACTGGTGGTCTAGTAGAACCTATATGTTTAAATCCAGAGATCTAACCTATAGGTTTTGCTGTAGCTCTCAGAAAGGCTCTTTTAGCATTCAGTAGTTAATACGAGGTTAATTTAAGGTTAGCACGACTATTAAGACTTGTTGTTAGATATAATTGTGCCGAAATCGTAGGTCGTTGTGTAGAAATCGTAGGTATGAACGCATCTCTTGTATATATATATATTTCTTTTTGATATTTTTTAAATAGGAAAGTGTTTAAATTAAGTTGTTTTTTGTTTGCTTTCTAATAGTAAAAATTGGCGCATGTTGTGGCAGCCTTTAAGTATGACAACGATTTGAAATGCTTATAGAATGTGAATGTTGGTTGTCCTTAAATAAATAAATAAATAGACTTACGAGCAGATTTCCATACAAAGGTTCTAGAACCTATTAAAAATCTTTGTAAAACCTAAAATGTTACTTGAGTTACGTTTTTTTGATATAAGTCTTTCAGAGTAAGCATCCTTCTCAGAAAGACTTATATGAAAAAAACGCACACATAATACGATTAACCTACACAGAAATGGATCGAAAACACACGAATTTCGAACATGTCTTATCAAGTAGGTCACTGCTCACCTTCGCAGAGAGCCTCCTTAAGGTTTTGTTGAAGATTGTATCGGTTTTCCTTCGTATGTGACGTCACATTATCGTCAGAACACACGTACTCAGCCACGTTATTTGTCAAATTTTCTCACTCGATTCTCAACCTTATATCCGAGGATTTGAGGTGGGAAATCATTTGAGGAGTTTGATAGTATCGTGAAGCCTAAGAAGCTGTTGGCCGTACCTTCAAGCGTTTTCGTTTATAAAAGTGGACGAAAAGAAATGGTATTCTGTAACCAATAGCGAGAGTAAATCCCACTAATATAAAAAAATATAAGTTTGTGTGTTACTCTACCACGCGTTAAAAAAAAAGAAATGGTTTTATACCGATATTCTTACGGAAAGCAGTCAAAACTAAGAGGCTCACCTAGTTTTCTGCACAGCAACGGAACAAATGTTAATGGCGCCAGCATTAGCAATCTTACTTTATTATTATTTGAATGTTTATAAGTATAAAATTAAATACCTATAAAAGAACTTTAAAAAAAACCCATGTTTCAGCTAGGTACAGTACATAAACAACACAAAAAAATGGGTAGGAAAACAAAGTTAGCAACTAACAAAAAAAAGTAGGTTCCTAACATTATTAGAAACAATTTTACAACTTACTAACAAAATAAGCACAACATCGCAGCAGATGCTTACTAAAGCTTGGTGTAGACTGCTGACCTTTTATAACAATTTTGGACACCCATCCCGTGACCGACCATTGCAAATGTTGCCTGTTCACCCGGGCCGAGCGCTCTTAACCACTGTGCTACCGGTCTCCTCGCATCAAAATAATAGTTGTTGAAATTGAATCAAACAACTTTTCGCCGCCTTTCCAAAGGCCTTATAACAATTTTGGACACCCATCCCGTGACCGACCATTGCAAATGTTGCCTGTTCACCCGGGCCGAGCGCTCTTAACCACTGTGCTACCGGTCTCCTCGCATCAAAATAATAGTTGTTGAAATTGAATCAAACAACTTTTCGCCGCCTTTCCAAAGGCCTTATAACAATTCTGGACACCCATCCCGTGACCGACCATTGCAAATGTTGCCTGTTCACCCGGGCCGAGCGCTCTTAACCACTGTGCTACCGGTCTCCTCGCATCAAAATAATAGTTGTTGAAATTGAATCAAACAACTTTTCGCCGCCTTTCCAAAGGCCGTGTACTTACCTATTTTATTTTATTTTAATTACAAATTTTGTATTACAATTATTGTAATGCAAAAAATTAAACCTAAATTAAATAGATCTTAAATTTTGGCGCGCATTTTTCATTGAAATAAGGTAACTTTTACGGATGCCGTGCCAGCTGCCGTGGTCAAAATAATAGTTGTTGAAATTGAATCAAACAACTTTTCGCCGCCTTTCCAAAGGCCTTATAACAATTTTGGACACCCATCCCGTGACCGACCATTGCAAATGTTGCCTGTTCACCCGGGCCGAGCGCTCTTAACCACTGTGCTACCGGTCTCCTCGCATCAAAATAATAGTTGTTGAAATTGAATCAAACAACTTTTCGCCGCCTTTCCAAAGGCCTTATAACAATTCTGGACACCCATCCCGTGACCGACCATTGCAAATGTTGCCTGTTCACCCGGGCCGAGCGCTCTTAACCACTGTGCTACCGGTCTCCTCGCATCAAAATAATAGTTGTTGAAATTGAATCAAACAACTTTTCGCCGCCTTTCCAAAGGCCGTGTACTTACCTATTTTATTTTATTTTAATTACAAATTTTGTATTACAATTATTGTAATGCAAAAAATTAAACCTAAATTAAATAGATCTTAAATTTTGGCGCGCATTTTTCATTGAAATAAGGTAACTTTTACGGATGCCGTGCCAGCTGCCGTGGTCACGAATTGACTCCCGTCTGGTCAACCCGTGACCACGGCAGCTGAAAAGGTGCTTAAACGTCGGGAAAACCAAAACACCCAGAAAAATCCCGTAAAATAAGATCTTAACTCGTGTAATAAACAGTGCGCATAATATCCGTAAAAGTTGATTTATTTCAAAATTAAATACATAGTTTTGTTGCTTTTTTATTTCCCACTAGTCTCTAAGTTGTTCAGAGAGTTAATTTAGAGACTAATTGTTTTTTTCAAGTAAAAAAGTAAAAAATTGCAAATGCATTTTTTTTTATCTTAGCAATATTTTGATTCCCTTATAACCGTATAATCGTTTTTATAGGAAACTGAATTTACATTAAGTCGAAGAATTCACATAAATAGGTCGACATTTTTTTATTAAAAATATAAAAGCGTCTCGGTAATCCGTTAAGTGCTTTTTAAATAGACCGCAAAGCCAGTTTTGACGTAAAAAAGGCAGCATTGGACTTAAAACGTTTAAGGCAAAAATCATTTTTGTGACCTTTTAAAATATATGTTTATGAAACTGGTCAAAGCACTAATGTACAAAAATTGTGTATACGAAAAAATGCTAACTTTTTTTATAATACTTTAAGACGGTTAGAGATGTTACAAATCTGGTAATAAGATATATAACTATTTCTTCATACTTTTATCTAGATTTGTAAAGTTTCAGAAACACGATTTTATGATTTTGCCTCAACACTTTCTTTCGAAAAAACTGCTAAATTTAGGAAAATTTAAGATTATTCTCAAATGGGGTTACATCATATACTATTGAAAATTGGTTTAATTAGTGGACACCTTAAATATGAAGAATCGCAAAGTTTAATTTTTTTAAAAGAAAAGGACAGTTTACAAGACTCACACTTATGTATACATACATGAAAAACATGATCGAACCCAAATCACTTAGTGTGGCCTTAGTTACAAACTGCCACGGCATGTTAGGTTCACAAAAAGCAGTTTAAGAAGCAGTTCATGAAAATCAAAAATTTATATAAGAAAAAATAAAATTTATATAAACAAAAAAACACTTATTATATGTGTAAGTTACTTAGTAGACAGAATTTCCAATAACATTCTCTTGAACTCGGAAAATTTGGAGTTGATATCTAAATCAGAGTTTAAAAAAAAATGTTTTAATCACTATAGTTATTTAGTACGAAGTGATTTGGTGATTTTTCACCTAATCTGCAAAAACGGTCTCGCTCCCGCGCGCGTCGCACATTGGGCTGAAATATTGTGTTTTGGACATCCAGACGCTCTGCGGACTATCACTCTTTTAAGGTTGATATTCTTAAATGTCGCACCAAGCGGTACTCAACATCTTTTATATTTTTTATATATTTGCGCACAGCAAAAGAGTGGAACTCCCTCCCTGCGTCTGTATTTCCGAGTACTTATAACTCGACCACCTTCAAAGCAAGGGTGAATAGGCACCTTCTGGGTTAGCTCGCTCCATCGTGGATCCTGATTTAGCCCGTGGGCTTGATCAACAGCAAACCATTCAAAGTAAAAAATGAAAAAAAAACCTTTGAAAGTACCTCCTTTTTTGTTTGCAAATATTACCTACCTCTTTATTATATTAGATACTTTCATGTAATATAACTATAAAGGAATCATATATATTTTTTTATGATATTTGTAATGTTTGCATTTTTCAATGCTATTTTTATACTAATAGTAAATTTTTAATTGAAAAATATTTGAAAAAATTAACTCTGCCACAAGTGAATTCTCAGACGGGAATCCCGCGACCTTTGGAAATCCGGTCCTATGCTCTAACCGCTTTAGATTCAGATTCCCGTCTGAGAATTCACTTGTGGCCTAGTTTATTTTTTCCAATGTTTTTCTACTTAAAATTTACTATAAGAATCTTATTTTTCCAAACCTACATGAACCTGGCAGTAATATAAAGCATACCTAAATACACCAGGTGGTCAAAAAAACGTAAAATATTCCCTTCCCAACGGCCTTTTATCCAATATGTAAACAATGTGCAAACAGCCTAACCCAGGAAACTTTTTTCACGGATTAGCCTAACAGTAGTGGTCGCAAAAAACTGTTTATATAAACCCTTCGGGGTGTTTTTGTAACAAAATTGAATATGTGCGGATCACCTAAAGAAAAACGGTCGACAAGGATTTGAAATTGAATAAACAAGTCTTGGGACGAACAGTCCTTTGGTTTTTGTTTTCCAACGAGTGAAGTGTGTGTTGCCATTTTATCTGTAGTGAGAAATCGTACATAATAAGAGAGCGCAAATATGTGTGAAAACGTAACGTAAGTTCCTAGCTGCAGTGTGTAAAATACATAATAATAATAATAATGATCTAAAATATATTAAATTATTTAAAGACAACATTCTTGACATTTCATAGTCGGTAAGTATTTCTAAGTGTCGGCTTAGAATAGCACTACCCCCTTCTCATCCCGTGGCTGTCGTAAAAGGCGACTAAGTGACTCAGCCTTCAGGAGACGGGCAGCAACGTCTCCTACAAACTTGGCCAAACTGCGATTGCCAACCCGCCTGCCTAGCGTGGTTGTTATGGCAACCCCCCCCCCCCCCTCTCATCATCATCATCATCACCCTGTGGAAGTCCAATGCTGGACATAAGCATCTCCTAGCTCACGCATAATGTGGCGTTCATAGGAGGCTATTAGCCTACTGCTACCACGCTGGCCAGACGGGTTGGTAGAGGGTTTGTTTCAAGTTGTCCTTCTCTCGCACAGGTGTTCAATGCGTCGCGCAATCGTTAATCAATAATAAAAATATGCGAAATGCGAATGTGTCTTATAAATATTACAACCTTATGAACTCAGCAACCTTTCACCCAAAATACCTCTTAATAATGAGTAATGTTTACATTTAATATTGGATGAAGAGAGAATCTGCGAGATTTCAATATTAAATCCTGAAAGGTGTGTTTATTTCGAAAGACTCCGAGCGTATTTTAAGAGGCGTATTCGTACAAGGATATATAAAAGATTATTTATATGTTAAACGCATAAATGGAACATGTTTATTAATAGGTTATAAGTATTCAACCTATTTAATAACCAACATAAAGGGGTTTGAACTTTTTTGTATGGAGGCCAGCCGCGTCCAAATCCGTAGTATGAGACGCCATTTTGGTTTTTTTTTTCAAAATGACGTGGCCCGATAATACTTAAGTATAAAGGGTGTCTTAACCAGATAATTAGAGTTAAAAATTAATAATGCTGACCCAAAGTATCACCTTTGTATCTTTAACTTTAATTATCTCACTAACCTGACACTTTAGGGCATTATGTTGCATAATATTTTTTGTTCATCTTTACGCTCACTACCCATTGATATTATATGTATTAGGAGCGGCGCGATTTAAAAAAAAAAATGGCGGACCAGTGACAAGGCCAAAAGGTAATAACCCATTCGGAACCACCACCACCACCTTTAAATTATTTTATATTGTTTTTGTATCGAAATAAATATTTATTACGATTATTTTGAAGCTTGGTCAATGGTAGCTTTCACCGCTTGATGGAATTGGTATCGATACCGATGGAGACAACTTGATCACGATCCTCAGATATAAGGGAACGACTGAGAAGAAGAAGCAGGAGCTCGCTTGCGCAGTGGCTCGGCTTGCGATTATAGCGGTTAAACAACTTTCGCAATAGTTGGTCACGGGATGGGTGACAAAAAACTTGTTATCTCGACCTTCTCTGTGCTTCGGAAGGCACTGGTGCCGGCTATATTTGCAGTCGTTACAACCCACTAATGATGGGAGCCGGGACCAACGGCTTAACGTGCCTTCCGAAGCACGGAGGAGCTCGAAATAGTAAACTTTTGGTCACCCATCCCGTGACCGACCATTGCGAAACTTGCTTAACCTCAACAATCGCAGGCCGAGCGCGCGAACCACTGCGCCACAGTCTCCTCATATGATGATATATTTTTTATTAAATAAACATTTTACATGTTACTACATCCTACAACACAATGTGATAAAACCTTCAACATAAAAGTCAGGAGGAAAATAACTAAATTGTTAATGAACTATGTTTTACCAGTTAAAAGGCCATAACTTTTAATCGCAGTCTCGTTTAAACGGTTATTGTTAAATTTAAAATGATTTAGATTGGATTGTTAATAATGATTAATCCCCGAGATTCGGGTAATTTGGGTAATCTTACGAACTTTGAAACAATAACTTTGGGGTCTCTAATTAAGGTTATTGTCTTCGTTCACGTTTCGGCCTTTGAAAAAGCATTGTATAACTAATTTGTTGTTGAATCGCACAACCATTTAGTATTTAACGGGAACAAAACAGCTTTACAATAATAGAATGTTCACAACTTTGTACTTAGTAGAGTTTAGAACTTTCGAATACTACTGTTTGTAGCTTATTAGTCATTTGTGTATGAAGTACCTATTTTTAAATTAGCCTGGATCAGATCAAATCCCGTCAGGGCGACATGAGACTAGTTGCTTTTTTCTAGTATACTTTCTTGTTTAATATTTATCAAGATCAAATCTATTTGAATCAAAAAGTTTCTGATACATGGTCGATTTGTGGGTAGTTACAGAATTAGAAATAGTGGAGTCGGTTAAAAAATACGGTTATTTGTACTATACATTAACATAAGGTCACGCGGGCGAAGTCACAGGCCATGTTTTGTCCATACCAAATTTCATTAAAATTGGTTCAGCGGTTTACGAGTGAAACGGTTACAAATATAGTTACTTTCGCAATTTCAATACATACAAGTATGGATTTTATTGCAACAATTCAACAGTCTTTTACATCAATAAACCGTAGCACTGTAATTTGCCGTAGCCGTAGAACTCAACATTCGGAGCACACAGCGAACCGTAGCACATTGTAGCCACCGTAGCCTACATTCGTAAATTATCCAATTTAAATAACTAACGAGACAGGTGTTACCGAGAATTCTGAAACTATTTTTCATTTATTCTTGTATGGTAGTTGAATCTACTCGTGCCAAAATAATTAGGTATAATATCCAACGTTAATTATTAAAAACTGGGAATTTGGTATATAATAATATTATCCTTTGTCGTTTTGATAAAAGTTTGAAACATTAAGCGCTCATAATTTCTTCATAGTTATTCTTTTTTATCAAAATGTTTTTCAGTTGTCCCATTTCCATTATTTACCATTTTTAGTAGATTTCGAAGCTTCATGTTATATCATTAGTGGCTGGATACAGTTCAAAAATGGTTAAAAATATCAGTATACTTAGGTACACCGCGAATGACAGAGCTAAACTATGCCAGCATAGCGAACTTCTAAGCGCCTCTGTGGTCTTGTAACGTCGACAGATACAGAGATTCTGGGTTCGAACAACAGTGGAGGTGCATTATTGTCGTCGTCTCAGGCACACTGCTGGGCACAGGCCTCCGACATGGATCTCCACGACGATTTTGGAACGGTTTGGAACGGTCCTGCGCTACCCACATCCAGCGGCTTCACGCGATTTGTTCCATTATTGTACTCGGTTTTATTGGTGGAACGACTTGATCTTACTCAGCCTAGATAGCTACTTACTACCTTTTCTAATTCGGTCGATAACAACAATGTTTTCAGTATTGTTGGGTTGTGGCAATAATTGGAACGATAGCCATTCCCTCAGTTGTGCGGTTTCTGAGATAAGCACGATTCCACCTACAGCCACGTGACTTAAAATCGGCGGGTTCCTTACCTACAGATTAGGAATAATCGCGCAGTGATCGCGCGATCGCCGCGGAACGTCAAAATAAAATTGGTATTACGTATGTGATTGCTAGCTAATCGTTCGCTGATGGTTATAGCAGCGTCTCTCTTCATGGATCTCTGGATTTTGATTCTGTTTAAAAAAATATGTGTTGTGCAATCAATCAATATATTCTCCGTGGTGGTGAAAGAAAGTGGAATCCAGGATGCTAACTTATCCTTTCACTTAAAGTGTAAAATAGGGAAACAGTTTGTTCATACGGTCCTTCATGGAGATTCACGAATGACGGAAAGAAGAAAACGGATGTAGAGCGTAAGCTACCATACAAATAGTTCTACGGCTATGAGAGACCGTATTTTCACAGATCCATTTTTTTACGGATCTGGATGCAATGCGTAAGCGCTGTAAAGCAACTGTCACACTAAGAACCAAACGAAGTGTTTTGTTCCATGTCTTATGCTGTTTGGGTTAAATAGTGGAAGCTTTGGCCCCTAACATGAACACCGCTATATCACGCGATATAATATGGCGCATGATGCTTACTAAGATGGGAGCATGACAGTGATACGTTATAGTGATGTAATAGATGGCAGCGATGGCTGGTTCATATGTCATGCTCGCGAACGGGTGCCGCCAGCGTAAATGGGCCCACTTCAGTCAGCTTATTTTAATATTGTGCTTAAAGCTTAAATATTTTTATCTAAAATAGATTGATACTAACCTGTATGTACCTCACAACTTGCAGTACAGTAATCTTGTAATGCGAGAAATGTAATGTATGATAGAAAAGTCTTTCTTTGCCAGTTGAAAATTGTTTACGGTTACAAGAACCATAAAATGTAATATTATAATTATAGTATTTTCTTTTTGTGATGGAAATTGACCATACTGGTATGTTAAAGTCACTTTTAAATTTGACGACTTTGTATAAAATAATACAGGGAGAAAAAACAGCCCTTGACGAGTTTCTTTCCAGTGTTTCTCGTTACAAGGTCTCCCGCCGTAGGGTTAGTGAACCGATGGCGTAGCTTCTTTGACGTTCATAAGTGCTTGTAACAGCCTAGACTGAATAGATGATATTGACTTCGACTTTGACTTGACAATAGGCGTTAAAAGCCGCTCATTTAAGGGCTACAGATGTGAGGGGTGAGGGGGACAGTGGCACGTTACCGAGCTACGAGAGTCGATAAAAGGCGCATACGCAAGGGATACCGATATTCACCGAACACTCGGAGCGCAATTATCCACAATTCGTTTTTATTCCTTCTTAGTGTAACCAGCGCTTAACAGAATCGTTCCGAAATGTAAATGTTAGTTATTCGAAAGTTATAAAATCTTCATCTAAAAGCATTTCGTCGAATGAAACTATTATTAGTAGCGGTTACGAGGTCCACTGTGTAGTTAGTACCTTATTTGAATATTCAGATGTGGGATCAAAGTGAGGTCTCCACTCTTGTGAAATTGTTTGACGGGAAATGTTAGTTGCGAACTAGACAAAGTGAGTTTCGGAAGCAATATATAGGGTAAACCCTAAACTTTGGCTAGTATGCACTTCTTTAAAGATTTTGGAAGCTAAAAGATGTAGTAGAAATCTCAGATAATAAGATGTAAGGGGACTGGATGAACTTATTGGCCTCATTCAAGGTCCGCCATTTTGAAAAACTTCAAAATGGCGTCGCACGATACAACTTATATAAATGGAAAGGGAACGTAAAGATAAACAAAAATGTCACATAACATAGAGCCCTAAAGTGTCAGGTTAGTGAAATAATTGGAGTTAAAGATACAATACATATATATCATATATAGAGTCGGCATTATTCATTTTTAACTCAAATTATCTGACTACCGTGGCACTTTAGGGCATTATATATCATAACATTTTTTGTTAAAACCAAAATGGCGACTCATACTGCGGACTAAGACGAGGCCAGCCTCTTTACAAAAAAGTTTAAACCCCTTTATGTCCTTTATTAGTTTAGTGTATGCTGGGAGAAAATATAAAGATGGTTAGGTACACACAATGTTTGCGAACTCAGAACCCGTTCATGAGTCTACGCTATGCTAACTTTTATTGTTTTTCTTCTACGTTGGGCCAAAAAGCTTTTGCAACGTGAAAAGTTGCATCCCACAGGATCGTGCAAGAACTAGCTAGGATAAGCCTTTACAAGTTTGCAGAGCACGCCAAGTTCACAAACATGGTGTATACCTTAACATACACTTCAGGAAGTCACCCAAAAAAAAAATCTTTTCTTTTTTTAACGAAATAAATATAATAATCATTTATAATAATAATAGCACATTATATTACATATTTTTCTCGAAGGAGATCGGTAGCTCAGTGGTTTGTTCGTTCAGACTCGATTGTGGCGGTCAAATAAGCTTTCTTATGGTCGGTCACGGGATGGGTGACCAGAAAATTTGAACCTCCTCTATGCTTCAGAAGGTGCGGTAAAACGTTTTGTTTTTGACTTCTTTAGCAGTCGTCGAAGACTCTTTATCCAATAAGGAAAACCTATACCTCAATTAGTTACATCACTTGTGCCTGTTTCACAATGTCTGATTAGGACAGGACATACTTTCCAGTTTATTTGACAGTTTTGTATGGACTATCTGTCAAGTAACAACTAATGAGAACTTACTTACACATTGTGAAACAGGCCCATATACTATTTAGGAAATTTTTCAATTTGATGACCCTACACAAAATAAGATAGGTTTTGCCCGTTCTTCTCGTTAGGTTTGTGAACCGATGGCGTAGCTTCTTTAACAAGTTCTTGTAACAGCTTAGCCTAAATAAATGCTTTTGAGTCGGAGTTTATTCTTACCTGTAATTGGCTCCAAGTCGTAACCGTCAGAGGCGATGACGGTAATGTTGTGGCCGTCCACTGACATCTCTATAGGACAGTTCAGGAACTCGGCATTGATCACGCGAAACCGGTACTTGTAGCCCTGGAAATAAAGACCAAAATAAGTTGAGTACCTAATGAGAAATATATGAGGAACTAATCCATAATTTCGCAAATTAAGGGGCATATTACGTTGCATTTATATAAGTAAGATAAGTAGAATGTAGCTACTACGCTGCTTCTGTTAACTTTCTTACCTACTTAACTTTGTTATTCAAGCACGCAAGCGTAAACTTTGCATACAAATAAACTTAAAATAGTACTGACGTTAGTAAGGGTGACCATTCGTCATCAGCTATTTTTAATGTCCCCACTGCTGGGACACTGGCCTTCCTTATGGATGGATAAGGAGAACGGACCATGACCCACCACGCGCGGGCCCAATGCGGATTGGTGGGTTTTAACGACTGCAAGCGCAGCCGGGACCAACGGCTTAACGTGCCTTCCGAAGCACGGAGGAGCTGAAGATAGTAAATTTTTGGTCACCCATCCCATGACCGACCATTGCGAAAGTTGATTAACCTCAACAATCGCAGGCCGAGCGCGCGAACCACTCCTCAGACCGGGTGACCATTAGTATTAAATTAATAATATCAGAAGCCAAGAGGCGAATTTTTTTATTCGCATGAATCTGAACGCTCGAACTCGAAAGGTTAAATAAAACAAGTAACTACTTAACTATACAATTACTTGATGTACCTACCTATTGAAAGTGTGTGATTTACATAACCTTGTTATAAGTGTTTGTTTAATTATTATTGATTATTTTTTAAGTTTTAGCATAGAAAGTTCGCAATTTGGCTAGCAGAAGGAATGTTTGCGCGTGCAAATGACAGATTGTTCAAATAAAACAACTTTTTCGGATCACTAGCGCACAGTTTATTTATCATGTGTTAAAGTTAATGTCTTTTGGGAAAACCAAAAAACCTTAAAAAACGACGTTTCGGCACCTTTTCAGTGCCTGCCGTGGTCACGTGTTGACTAGCTACTTATACGTACCTTCGGGTCAACCAAAGGAAAGGATACCAAAGAAAAGAGTAAGTACCAAAGGAACGTCGGAAAAACCCAAGAAACCTTAAAACACACGAAATATTAGATCTAACCTTGGGTAAATAAACTGTGCACTTGTGATCCGTAAAAGTTGTTTTATTTCAATGAACAGTTCGCTCAAAAAACTTAAGATGTACTTATGATAAAATTTAAATACAAAAATATTGAAAAAAATCAACTCGGCCACAAATGAATTTTCAGATGGGACTCGAACCCACGACCTGTGGAAATCCGGTCCAATGCTCTCGAATTTCTAAAGGTCGTGGGTTCGAGTCCTGTCTGAGAATTCACTTGTAGCCGAGATGATTTCTTCCATTTCTTTTTTTTTAATGTATCATAAGTATTAAAAAAGCATTGAAAAATGCAAAAAATCTAAAATCATAAAAAAAACTTCAGATGTACTTATGGCAAGATGTTATTTTAAAATAAACCTAGTTCTACACTATGCAGCAACTGAACTGTGATGAGAGGAAACCCGAAACATTAGTCTCGACGTCAGCATCTAATCCACAAAGGAGGTGTCTACACAATCAGCTTGGAGCATCTCTAAGCTAGATATAGCCTAGATTTCTTGGCAGTTCCAAATCATGACGCGTGTTTCAAACGTTACCTTTGAGTTGCTGATTCGAGTCCCATGTTAGAGTAAATTTGTTATTTTAATTTTTAAATAATAAATGCTTTTTCTTTTTTATTATTATTATTGCAAGGATAGTTCTCTCATTGATGAAATAACGCTCACTTACGATTTAACAGTAGGTGACCAATCTTGGATGTCAATTCAAACTATTTGTTTGGATGGAAAATACAGATATTTTTTTACAAGAAAAAACCTAAAAGCATAGGCCTAGACAGCCGACAGATGGCGACTTCGAATCCCAGATTGCAGGCAAGTAGCTAAACTTTGAATTATATCTAAGAAGATACCAAACAACGATGTTAAAAGATACGTGACTTTGAACGAAGATCCCTAAAAACCAAACTTGAAATGACAAACGCACCTACTGAAACGAGACACATAAGGCACACAGTCAACGCAATTTAAATTATTACGGTCATAAAAGAACCTCCTAGGATGTTGCCTTACGAATTTATTCGTTTCCGCTCTTATGCACGGAGGCTCGGTAAATTTTTAAACAGTATTTTGCCGTCACGACAACACGTACTTGAATATTTTACAAAGGCATCTGCGTGGAACTATGAAGCGAAATAATTATTAAAGTTTTATATCTTTGAAGCACTTTTTCTGTTTCATAGTTTATTGCTTCATCGTCATCATCAGAACTTGGGATGTAAGTACTTTAAGGAATCAGAAACAAGTAAAAATTCGTAGGAACTGATGTCCAAGATCCTAGCATTCTCCTCCAGCACTACATTTCCCAGCATCTATTTGTTTTCCTTTTCCCTCTTTAAGTTCCATGTTTCTGCGCCATAGAGAAAAATTGAAAAAACTAAGAATCATCTAGTCTATTGTTTGTTGTCTTTCTTATGTTTCGGTATTTCCAGATCTTGGGTAACTTATCTATGAAACTTCTTGCTATAGCAATGTGATAATTGATATCGTTCTCCAAGAGTAAGCCCAGCTGTACCTACCGATATTATTCTGTTCAACAATACAACACGGAGCCAGCGATTTTCCTTACTACACCTTCAGTTGTACGATGTTGGCAGTTTTCTTGCTGACCACGTTCTTGCCAATTCGCATCTGTAAACGTGTTACGCGTGGTATATTTTGTATTGCATTTTTGCTTGCCCGTTTCTAATTTCTTCTCGACAGAATAGCAGAAAGTGTCACAGCCAATAAAATGCAGAGCATCAAAGGAGGTCTTGAGAGTGAAATGTATAAACATCACTCTAATGACCACACCTCAACCACGACACATTTGGCATTGGTTGGGTATTAGATGTTGTCCAGAAACAATACAGACAGGTTGTTAGCTTCTTGTCTACATAGTCTTTGTATACACCTTAGGGCTGATTATCTAACGAAAACTTGGTTCATTTTTGAGTTTCGTCGCTATTTTGGCTGTCCTTCAAATGTGACAGTAATGACCGCGAAGAAACTGGTTGCTTGGTGATTTTTCTTAGAAAATCTACCTGCCTGTCCATTGATAGGTTTTCACTATCTGCGCTGGAGAGCTAGCAGCAAGCACAATCTATTTTACTCCCAGACCAGCATGGGAGTCTTCTGCATGGAGGCAGAAGAGACAGTTGCTCACGTCCTGTTCGATTGTGACGGAGTAGCCCCTTACCGGGCGAAGTACCAGGCAACCTCCGGGAAGTCGTCTCTGACGTGAAGGCGCTGGGAGCACTCCTGGTGGAGCTGGGATGGCTGAAGTGATCCGGTCTGACACCCTCCGGACGCAAAATAGGCGCAAAAAGTCGTCGAGTTGCGGAAACCGGCCGTATTGGATGAAGAAGAAAAAGAAAGAAGCATGGGAGTCTCATAAAGGTGATTAAACAGACAATTTTGAGACCTTTAGTCTTACAGCGAATGCATTGCAGCCGGCAAGAGTCAACCTTTCCACCCTCTTCACACGATTTTTACATCGATATAGCCACAAACAAGCGGACGCGAAGCATTTGTCGCAATACAAGCTTCCACATAACTACGCCACATGGAAGCTTTTGAAGCGCTTTTCATTTCCTCTTGTATCGCTACAAACGAGCGTCGACATTTAGTTTAAAGAATGTTGTGTAGCCCTTTCAGAGTGTTTTAACTCAGGAGCTTTAATCTTCGTCTCTTTTTGTTGATTCAAAGTAAAATGGTGATTGGACTGCTAGATGCTATGCATCAATCAGAAAAATACGATTTTTTTACACCACAACATCATTAAAATGAGTCCGATCGAGCCGTTCTTAAATAATGATCTTGTATGAGTTTTCGTGGCAAGTATTTAAATACCTAGTTTGTATTTTTTCCAACAATTTGCAGAAGCCGTTGTCATCATATGAGTGGGTCACATATAACTCCAATGATACATGTTGTAGGTATCATTGGAGTTATTACACACGATTTTTTTCAAGTTTTCAATCAGAATAAAACTGAATAGTAGCCTTTTAAAAACTCCTTTATTTCATTTAAGGTGGTACGACTTCCATACAAACAAACATTGCACATTAATTGGTTCCTCATACATTAATAATTCATAAATACATGTATAAGATATTAGTATATTCGTGTTTTATGTATAAATGTAATTTTTTTTTATTATTTCGCGCAAACAAATAACTGAAACGAGTTAGTTGCGCATGTATTTATGTATTGTTAAGGTATGATGAACCAATAATTGTGTAATGTTGGTTTGTATAGAAGTCGTACCAACTTAATATTAAAACTGCTAAGCTGTTTCCAAAATAAATACCTTGACTTTACCAATAGACAAGAGTACAATAACCTTTTCAAAATCCCTTTAAATTCATAAACCTAATATGAAAAGTTCTATTCCCAAAATGACCAGCTACTACAAAGTTTGTCATCCCCTAAGCGGCTAACAATAGTCTATTAAAACACAAATCCAACTGCATTCGTGACTGTGCATCGCGGTGCACTCTCAATCCAGGGGACTAATAATTGTCTAATTTTAAAATCTATCGCAATCCCTTTCAATTCGTCATTTGAAAGATATTCACATACTTCAGGCCGTCACTAATTGACATTTGATATAGATTGTGACCGGGACGCGTTTTGAAAGGTATTGAAATAAGTTGACGAAAATATCTTTCAAATGTATGGAGAAGTGTCAAATGAAGTGTCATTTACAATATCTTTCGTTCCGAAAGGGATTGCGACTATGTGTTACACAATTCCATAAATTACTATCACAATCACAATACCTTTGAAAGGGATTGTGATAGATTTTGATATTAGACAATTAGAGGGCTGATCCCATTTATAACTCCACGGTAAGATACTTCGTCATGAAACCTGTTAAAAAGACAATATAAAAATACTTTTATCATAAATATGACATGTAAGTACAGCGTGTGAAGCTTAACCCTGCGTCGTCCACGTGGAAAATTGTTACACCGAGATCCACGTTCGGTCAAGATGACCCGGATATAAATTCTAGCTTATTGTATAATTTTCTCAAAATATTTAAAAAAAATATAGTTTTTAGAAATATATGATTCCTTGTTAAATGATGTGTAAAATAAAATCATTAAAATGAAGTATTTACAACTAACAACATTTTTTTTTTTACACTAATACTTCGAAAATACAACAAGAATAAAACCATGGCACGCACTTTAGACTTAAAATTATTTCTGTTTTTACTAACAATTTAGTTTAGTATACAAAATAAAACATTATCTGTGATAATGAAGCAAAAGGGAACATATAAGACGTCGATTAAGACCGCAAAACTTTTTCTTTATTATACCTGATGTTAGGTATTGATAAGTCCTTGTTACCACTAGACCACAAAGACTTAGAATAAGGTGTCAATGATGCCCAGTAAGTTTCCTTACTGGGCATCATTGACACCTTATTCTAAGTCGTTCCTCCAAAACTTACTCGTCCTCGACTTAACGAAACGTCCTTGAAAACCTCTTCGAAATACACCTCGGAATCGGTATTCTAAGTCGTAACTCTGTCTCGACGTAAGATCCTGGAGGAGCCAAAGAGTACGTAGCCACTCCGTTTTAGGCCTAGCGCACACTGCCATTTTTACTCACGACGAAATGGTACGGAGATGGTTTTATGCGTTTGGGGTGAGAGGATGTTTGTTTGTTTGTTTATGCAAACCAATGTTGCCATTTATCTCCAAAACTACTTGTCAGATTTTGATGCGGTTTTCAGTGCTGGATTCGGGTATGATTAGTGCTATGTTCTTAGATTGATGTTAAGGTGACAACTCACCAGGGGGCGCTGCAGTAAACATTTGAATGTGCAAAACCAAAACTACTAGTCTGAATTTAATGTGGTTTTTTTAGTAATGACGTTTATTAGTACAGAGTACATAATACCTATGCTTAAAAGGTTTTTTAAACCCACTACGGTTTAAACGTAAATTAAATAGGATAAAATAATTAAAAACCCCCAACTTAATTATCCGTCCGAGGCTGCCATCACTATTGTAATGTTCAACAAATATAAATAAGTATTACAATAAAATATCTCCAGATATTCACGTCACTATAAAAGTGCAAAAATAGTTAATTTTCTTGTACATAATACATACATGATATGTATTTATGTATGTATTTACAAAAAAAGTATATAAGTATGTTTATCCATTATCTAGTATCCATAACACAAGTTCTTCGTGAAACTTAACGTGGGCTAGATAATTGGTGTGATTGTATGCAATTATTTATTTATTTGTTATTATTGAATGGTACCCCGGACGGATAATATTATGGAAACATTTCGAATGGAGGAGATGGGTATAAATTTCCCATAATTAATATACTTTTTTGGCTATGGTCACTTAAAAGTTGACAAATAGAAAAAATGGCGTAAAAATTCTCGAGGTTTCTCAAAGGCACTGTCTGTTGCAAGGTTTGATAGTTGTTTCCTCTACTCTAGCAAAGAGTACTAATTATTACACTCAAGTGGGGAAAATTTTGAGTGGAGAAATTTTTTTGCAACTATGATTACCAAATTTCTCGAATGAGGTTGAGTGGAGTGTAAAAAGATTTAGAGGAACGACTTAGAATATGGGGGTAACACCCGGAAGCTTGGCTGGTGGTTCTTCAGTAGTTTCAGTAGTTCTAATACTCTTGCGCATATCACATCGTAAATACTAAACGTTTTTGTGAACGGACATAATTATGCTCGCTTATGCGATCAAATCCAATGCTTTTATGTATTTGCGATGTTGGGTTATTGGATGATACGCACGAACACGACACTTTTAAACAAAAATAGATTTGAAATAAAACAACTTTTACGGATATCAAACGCGCTATATTTCCACGAACTAAGTTGTAATTGTCCGTATTTTTAGGATTTTTGGGGTTTTTTGATTTTCCCGACGTTTCGGCACCTTTACAGCTGCCGTGGTCACGGGATGACTGTTTGCGGTTTCCAGTCCGTACTGGTTCACATACGTACATCTTATGTTTTGGCGCGCACTGTTAATTGAAATAAAACAACTTTTACGGATATCAAACGTCATCCCGTGACCACGGCAGCTGTAAAGGTGCCGAAACGTCGGGAAAATCAAAAAACCCCTAAAAAACCTAAAAATACGGACAATTACAACTTAGTTCGTGGAAATATAGCGCGTTTGATATCCGTAAAAGTTGTTTTATTTCAATGAACAGTGCGCGCCAAAACATTAAAAAAAAGATTTTTTTCTGTAGGCGATTCTCACGATATTAATTTAAAAGCGTGCAAATTGACACCCCCTTAAAAATAGTAGTAGTCAATTGGCCCATATATTATTTTAGAGGTCAAAAAATAAAAAGTGCAGTCGTGTACGTCTCGTAAATAGTATGAAGAAATAATCAAAGTTTAGATAATACAAAATTTTACTTGAAATTAGGAAAGCCGTTAGTTACTACTTAAAACGTTAAATAACTCTGATTGACAGCCGACAACTGAATAAGAGAGAAAGAGATAGCACATTTTAAAAAAATAAAGAGAAGGCTGTATACGCTACTCACTCATCAGCGTTGGCTATCTCGGTGTATTATTATGATTACAACTATGACAAAACAAAAACAACCAAATAATTTGAAAATACATCATACTAAAGTGACACGAAATTGTTACACCAAATGCCACTTTGTTGGGTCAAATTTACTTTTTTCAACTTTGAACGTGTCTATATAACGAGGATTTTAAAACAGTGCAAAACGAACGAAACGAAGTCTTATTTCCAGCTACTAAGAACATCGATATTTCTGCAAAATTATGTACAAAATATCCACATTTTAAAAACGTGCGGGTCATTATGACCCAACGTGGATGTCGCCGGGTTAATTGCCCTGCTTAAGCACAAAAACCTACTGGGCAATGCACAGACGGTAAATAAAATGACCGAGCATAGAGAGACATGAGACAGCACAATGAAAAGCATAAAAAAACGAAAAGACATTGGAACTTAGTATGGATACGAAGTAAAACATAACTGAAACCTATAGAAATTATTATTACGCACATATAGTCTCGGAGCAACTTAGTTATTCTGTGATCATGGTGGTGCATGCAACAGTGTTGAAATATCGGGGACTCGACAAATACAAACAAAATCCACAGAAACCTTTCAAAATATATTTTAAATTTATACCATACGAAAACTCCTAAATGAACAGCTAAGTACTGCAAAGTTTGTCATCCCCTAAGCCGCTAACAATAGTCTATTAAAACACAAATCCAACTGCATTCGAGACTGCGTCGGGCGCATCGCGGTGCACTTCAATCCTGTACCCATTTAAAAGTCCACGAAAGGAAAGTTCGTTATGAAACCTGTTAGTGGTTTCATTAATTTGTTGTTTTAGTAGTGTGACTGAAAAGTGTTGGATCTGTAGCTAAAAATAAGTGTTTAAAACTTATTAGAAAAATATACGTACAATCGGGGAACGTCCCGGTTGACCAGTAGAGATTTATGGGAAACCTTTTCTCGAAAGTACTCAGGTAAAAGCATTGACTTATATATTACTAAATCATTGGGTGAAAGAAATAACTTATTATTCAAATTAAACACCTGGGCCCTGTTTCATAAAGATTACAATTGTCAGCAACAGGTGACACGTGACAATTTGACGATTGTACGTTTCATAAAACATTGGTGCTATATGAAAAGTCGACATAATTGTCAAATTATCGCTACAATTGTACAATTTAAAGTTTCTTATGACATTTGGTCTGACTTATCTGTAATCGGAAAATCTGTCATACTTGTCAAATTGTCGCACGTTTTTGATAGGCATTCTTGGTATATGTCAGGATGAGGAGTGACAGTTATTTTTCTTTTAAAAATTCTCACACTATCGAAAGAGCTCGTAATAGGATTTTGAAAAAGATAACTTATATTGTATGATTGCTTTTTATAGAAAACCTACCTTCTGCAATTATGACAAAGGTCAAAATTGTCAAAAATCAGTTACAAAAAAAGTATGTTCGAGCATAGTTGACAAATTGTCGACTTGTCAAGCTTTATGAAATAGGGCCCTGTTGATGATCTATTATTTGAGATCTAAAAGTGTTCTATACATCTAAAACCTTTTTTAAATAAAGCTCCCTAAAAAAACTACTGGTCAACCGGGAAGTTCCCCGACTGTACTAGTAAAAGTCGACCAACTATGTAGCACCTTTCTACGCTGTTGTCCAGCATCGTTTCATCAATCAATGAGAGGAATATTTTCGCATTCGAAAGAATCATTTTTATGCAGGCCAGTAAACTTGACCGTGTATGGCTATGGGTGTGCATGACAAGTCTACAGCCCACAGCCATACACCGTCAAGTTTACTGGACGCCGCATCAAGTCCGCTGCAAACTTGACGTCGAAGTTGATGGGGTATGGCCTGCATAACAGATAAAACAGCCAACAGCGAAGGCCGAAGCACAGTGTAAACATTAAGCAGTCGCTGCACTCGGCGATATGAGGCGCTCACACACACACGCTCGCCGCTAGCTGTCACTACACGGCAGGCTCTTCGATTACTAAGTAACTATTATTAACTAATCTGTGCCTGTGCACTTGTGCTGTGTTGTGACGGCCTAAGAATACAAGTGTCACCACTCCCTTACATGCCTGGAATGTCGTTAGAGTCGAATAAGAGGCTCGAAGCATTGAACACCTGTGCGAGAGAAGGAAAACTTGAAACAAACCCTCTACCAACCCGTATGGAAAGCGTGGTAGCAGTAGGCTTAATAGCCTCCTATGAACGCCATAATAGGCGTGAGCTAGGAGAGGCATATGTCCAGCAGTGGACGTCTAGAGGCTGATGATGATGATGATGAATCTGTGCCTTCGATCTCACTGGTAAAACAGTTGCGAGCGCGAGTGTAGTGGTGCGTATCTGTGTATGAATGCGTAATTTTGCCGTGTTTAGGCAGTGCTAAGTCTGTTTAGACTGTCCCGTCTGAGCGATATGGAGACTAGTTGATTTTTTTACCGACATAAAAATGGCATACCAAAATGGCTTTATTTAGGTAAGCGATAAAAGCACACACAAGACCAACATTGTACATTTTGATTAACTACTGACAGTACATAACTCTTTATCAATCAAACGAACAAATAAAAAACTTTTGGAGTCGGTGCCAGCCAAGGCATTCTACATTGCACTTATGTTTATTGTCTTAAATGTAATTTTACTTGCCTTGGCTAGCACCCACTCTAAAAGTTTTAATTTTTACTTTTTGATGTCGGTTTTTTCATAAAAAATATAAATTTCCTTAATGTTTAGTTACCTACATTATGTCCTGTAGTTATACAAAAAATCGGCCATTACAATGATGTCATCTAGATAAACTTCTATTTGCCAAAACGTAATAATATTTTTCAGGATTATGAAAAAACTGCCAGCCAGATCGTCGTAAAAAAATTACATACTTGTAATTCTTTTTTTTATCTTTCAGATAAAAAAAAGAATTATTAAAATCGGTTGACAACTAACGACGTTATGCTAAAACATATATTTATATACAGTCGACTTGAGAACCTCCTCCCTCTTTTAAAGTCGGTTAAAAAACGACTCAAATTCATTAAAATAAAGATAACACCAATTATTTACGGATGCGCAGGAATTGTAGTTAAAATAACTTCAATTTATACGCTAATTATGCAACAGAGTGTTATCCAGCGAGTACCAGGCGAACATAAACACTTGGGAGGCTTTTTGAGAGCTCGGGAACGCTAAATAAGCGCTTTCTCGTTTAACATTATGTACCAAAGTTAGCGCAATTAATTCTACCGCATGTATTAAGCGATCTTTAGTATATTGGATAATGTTTTGGGGCCTAATTATGAACAGAATGTAAGCTTAGATTGCTTAGAGAACAAACAGATTGTTAAACATAATAAATAAATGTTTCAGTTACGCAGTAATACAATACAATAATTATACGAGTTATATTTAGTTGAATGCAAAATGGATTCCAGGTTTGTTTATATAAATGAACGTCAAATAAGTCTTCAGACGATTTCGTCAGGCTTCGTTTTAGATCCCCAATTTCGGGTATTCCATGCAAAGGAGAAGGAAAGTTGTAATATGACCTTACTTATATAAACACTAGGGCGGTTACAAACCGATACTCGGGTTCGTCGATCGACGAAAAATTCCAAATTATGCGAAAATCTTTAATTGCAGTGATCATCACGTTTAACATTTTGTATATTTTATAGTTTTCGGAACAAATAGACTCGAGTACCTTTAATTTGATACCTTACTCGGCCGCGTACTACGCGCCAAAGTCCCTATCGAGTCGTCACAAATTTTGCGAACCTGAATTAAGTATATAGATCTAATTTCTCTGATCTCAGATTGCCAAATCCTACTTCCTCTTTCACACAAAAACTACTGAATAGATTTGGATGAAATTTGATATGTAGCGACTTGAAGTAGTGGACTAACACATGGGCTAATTTTTATCCCAATATTATCAAGGGATCAGGAACCACGCGGATAAAACCGCGGGTGGCCGCTAGTTTACAATATTTTCAGCGATGGGCTGATAAGGTAGAATCTACAAACTCATACCATTTTCATTTCATTAAACAGCAATGGTACCTTTAAAATGGATGATGATGACGATGAAGAAGAACTAAGTAAGGTTTAAAATTACCTGTTCCACATTAAATCTTGCAGCCTTCATGTAGACAGGCTTTGCAGAGTCGTTGAAGTACTTGAATCTTCCAATGCCATTGATCAACAGGGTAGGGGGTTTGTTGTCCCCTGAAGAGTGGTGGTGGTCGGTGAACATCGCCACGGACAGCTCATGGATCCAATCTGTTACAATCATGGTGTGTTCTGACCTGCGGAAGAGTGAAAGGAAATTTCAAGCATGATAGTCTGATTTCAACTTTTACGATTGAGCGATATTTCATCGTGGCCATTTTATGATTTTTAAACTGAATTTTATTATTAATCTAACAAGAATTGCTCAATATAACCTTTTTAGGACACAGGTGCCATCGTTAAAATTTATTATGGGACCGAAACAGTGGTATCTCGTTTATAATCTTAATTTAATATTGCTCCATAACTCGTGAAGGTATTACGTAGAGGTAAAAATACCCTATGCTCAAAAATCGCAGTTCGATTTCCACACAATGGAAATATTTATAAGATTTGAAACTTTCGCGTTCCATTATAGGTAGGTATATATTAAAATAACGGAACTAAACCGCGACATTTGTTATGTAGTACTACTATTTACTTACAGCTTGACGTTTCGACTATGTTGCAATAGCCGTGGTCACAAGCAGACAGTCTACTGCACAGTACAAAGTTGTACTACATAACAAATGTCGCGTTTTAGTCCCGTTGTTTTAATATATATAAAAACTTATAACCTCTAGGTAAGTAGGAATCGGGCACCACTGCCCCATACGGGCTTACTCTCAACGGAAACGAGATGCAATCGAGATCGAATCATCGTCAAGATTCAATTATTATTGATTACGAATCAACGTCGAGATTCAAATTACTTTATTTACATATAAGAACTAACATTTATTACAAAAAACTGGATTTTTACCTGATAAATATTAAACAAGAAAATATACTAGAAAAAAGCAACTAGTCTCATGTCGCCCTGACGAGATTCGAACCCGCATTTTTGGGAATCCGGCCCAATGCAGTTATGCTACAGAGACCTATGAGGACAAGTCGATTTTTTCTAGTATATTCACCGTTCTACGGTGTTGGCCACCGTCGTTTCATCAATGAGAGAAATATCCTCGCATTCGAAAGAAACATCTTTTTCCTTTTTTTTCTATGGATGTTTACCCCCGAAATATCGAACTCGAAAACAAATACAACATGGCAAAAATCCCGTTTTTCCTAATTTAACTTTAAAATTTCATGGTCACCATCACTAATAGATAGTGATGATATTAGAAGACATGTATATTGACTTTTGACGATGATTCGATCTCGATTTCAACTCAACTCCGTCAAGGGTATCCTCCTGATTATCTAAATACATTATGAGACATTACACATACATACGGTACTCGCATCGTATTCAGGAAGTTGAACAAAGACTTAATAGCCTTCATCAACCAACCAAGTTACAACAACGTATCAGTTACAAGAAAACTTATAGTTTCTCCCGAATCTTCTCAAGCCTGCAAGTTTCATATTCCAACAATAGCATCAGTTACTTTGGCAACTTACGAGTTTGTTTCGTAGAATTTGACTTCCAATAGAATTTTGAAGTTGGTAACTTAATTTTATATGCTAGAACAACTTCAACAAATCATGAGTAAAAGCAAAATCAGTAGCCTATTCTGGGAAATCCCAAAACGTTTGTTTACTTAGAAAATGTCCATTAGATTATTTTTTAAGCTAATAAAAGCAAACTTTAAGTTGTAGTTCACATGATTAAAATTTTAGGGTTTTTGAGCGCACATTGAAATAAAAAAAAATCATATAAACAAAGCTATGTCAATAAAAACTTTTTTCTTTCTTTCTTTCTTTCTTCTATGTCTGCTATGTCGTCTTTCGTAAGTAACAAAAAAATTCACAAGCCGTTAAGAAAACACCTAAATCGATATATAGACGAACCTACCTATTTAATATTTGAAAAGTTCCCTTGGTTCCTCTTAGTTCATCCCATCATCAGATCCTGGCCAAACAACTAATGAGGGAAGAAAACAAACAACATCCAGTCTTAAGACCACCTTCACGGAGACTGGACGAAGTGTGTGACAAGGACGGCTTCAAGAAGGTGGAAAGGAAGAGGAAGCCCACCCGCCGTAACCTGTATGGCACCGCCCCGACCGGACACAATTACCTGCTTCGTCGAGCGGTTGGAGTCCCGCCACAACGTGAACTTCAATTCATTCGTGGTGAGGGCACCGACCGAACGTCTGTCGACCTTTATGAAAGAAGACATACCCCCATATTCTAAGTCGTTCCTCCAAAACTTTTTACACTCCACTCAACCTCGTCGTGGGTAAAAATGGTAGTGTGCGCTAGGCCTAACACGGAGTGGCTACGTACTCTTTGGCTCCTCCAGGTCCTTACGGAGTTATGACTTAGAATACCGATTTCGAGGAGTATTTCGAAGAGGTTTTTAATGAGGTTTCGTTAAGTCGAGGACGAGTAAGTTTTGGAGGAACGACTTAGAATATGGGTGTTATGGTCGAAGGGTGTCTTGTTCCGACGGTTTCGCGGTCGAATACGGGACGCTGCATTGCGCAACACCGAGTAATTTACCTACGAGTAAATTAGTTAAATAGTTTTAGAAATGTATTTTAAATAAGTATGTTAATCTGTAAGGTATATATTGTATGGGCCTAGATGCTTGAAACAAATAAATAAATAAATATTTACCTCAATAGGAGCAACTACAAAGTGCCTACGTTTCAAAAAAAAGGATTATTCACATCGGTTCATAGATGAACGAATACACGTCCCAGGCTCCTAGCATGTCATTATGGTTACTTACAAGAATATTATACCACCTCTGTGGTCTAGTACAAACACCCACCGATATCAGATCTACTGGTCCCGGATTTGATGAGATTTTGGTGTTGGTAGAACTTGTTCTTAGTCCAAGTGGCTAGCTTAGTTACCACCATCTTACTCGTATCTGTCGCAACAGCAAAAATGGTTTCAGCTTTGTTGGATCTAGTTCTTCAGTGGTTGAGGATTCTGGGAGAAACGTGATTTCACCTTCAGCCTTATCATTACTTTACATCGGGTATGATATAGGCTAAGCGTTTGCTCGTTGTGTAAAAAAATATAAACCTAAGTACTTATATTAAATCAATTTGATATCAAACTCAAAAACTTGTTACAGTCTATCATTACTAGGAAAAACGGATTTTTTACCACGTTTATATTTTCTTTCGAGTCCCCGATATTTCGGCGCAATTCCGTGATCGTGGCGTATGTAACTGCACCGAAATCATACAAAAATAGCGCACATTACACTTGTGTAATACGCAATTCCGCTCTATATATTTTTCCCCAAACTAGTAACATCCACAGCTGCGCCACACACCGTACCGTACCACATAGTACCATAACCTATAGATGTCTTCACCGTAGGTGAGAGACCTGGAGTCCTGAAATACAGGAATGTCCTAACTTAGGCTCCAGTCCATCCAAATGTTTGTAGTGTTACTTATTGTTAAGTTTAATGTAATGTTACTTTGGAGAAAATATTTATTTTTTAATGATATTTTTTTCAATAGTTGCCATAAAAGTTTAAAGTTGTTACAGCCTCTTAGAACGTTTAACAAAATAGTGAATCACTATACATCGTCCCTCGACGCACAGTTCCTTGTGCCTAAAACTTAATATTATATATTGTCGCTCGATAAGACAGGAATTTCATACAAAGGACTTTGAGAAATTGATACAAGCTTGATTCCACCGTTAAGGTATTGCGTGTATTTCGATCATTAGACAATCCCGTCAAAATATCTAAACACTTCCTTATCGAAATACTTATTAAACGCTTATTTTATCGGTCTTAAAGTTCGAATAGGCCACGTTTCATGTAAAAATGTTCAAAGGACTAAAAAAAGGTCTTAGGTTTTCTTAACCGTTCCCAAAAAATGCTGCTTTCCGAAGTGGCAAAATGGAAGAATCGAGAAATTATATGCTAGAATGCCGTACATAAAAGATCTTAAATTATAAAAGTCACATCACATTCACCAGAAGCTGGCATGCAAAACATAAAGGGGAACATTATAGTATGTCAAGATAATTAGATAGATACCATTACATGGCAGAATCCAATATAATAACATTAAATTGAATTATAATTATTAAATTTCATACAACCTTACCAAAACATTAAAATATTCAAATTATTTTACATTTGAAACTAGCCTTCCACCCGCGACTTCGTCCGCGAGGAAATAGGTTATCGTGTGGATTTAGGATGTCGCGTGGTGGGTGGTGCCAATTCGTCGTCTCAGCCACATAACACTCATTGCTGGGTAAAGGCCTCCCCAAAGGATCTCCACGACGATCGGTCCTGCGCTGCCCGCACCCAGCGGCTTTCAGCGACCTTCACCAGATCGTCGGTTCACCTTGTCGGGGGCCTACTTACGGAGTGTCGGCCGGTGCGCGGTCGCTATTCCAGAACCTTTTCACCCCAACGGCCATCGATTTTTCTCGCTGTGTCCCGCCCACTGCTACTTCAGCTGAGCAATCCTTGGTGTGATGTTACTTTAGTTCTCCTACGGATCTCCTCATTTCCCTCTTCGAGCATAACCTATCCATTGCACGCAGAGTGACCTTGGGCCTTCTTATCAGACCCATAGTTAGCGACCACGTTTCACTACCGTAAGTGTGTCATTTATCAGCATTTATTTGTCCTTCTGAACGGCTCAAGTTAAGTCCATTCCAAATTTCACTAAAATCAATTCAGCGGTTTACGCGTGAAAAGGAACAGCCAGACAGGCGTACAGACTTTCTTTAGCATTTATAAGATAAGCGCATGGATAAGATAAATGCTCCAAAGCTATCGCGATCGAAGTCGCTATGTCTATATTACTTTACTTTTCTATACAAAATTTGAACCCTTTTCTTAAACCATTAAGGGTCGACTCTGTCCACCGCATCGGTCTTCAAAATCGATGATATTTTTGCAATCAACATCCCTTAAAATTTCAATAACGACCTATATCGACTTTAGCATTATTTACCCCTTTTTTTCCCCCTAGGGGATAATTTCTTGAGGGGATGTTTTGTATTTAATTTTCTACTATAAGCCTAATAAAATAATAAATGACTTTTACTTTGAAAATAGGTCTTACTCAACTTCATCCCACTTTTCACCTCTTTGGGGGTAGAATTTTCGAAAACATCGAGATAGGTGAATGTTTTTAATCGACAACCTAAATACAAAATTTGAAGATCCTATCTTAAATACTGACTGATTTTCATACAAACTTTTTATATAAATACTATTTCACCCCTTTAAAGGTTGAATTTCGAAAAATCCTTTCTTAGAGCACCCCTGCACATTTTTTTTTTTTTTTTATAATCACATCATAAGCCTTTGTGCCAAATTTAGAGATTCTAGACCCAACGGTTTGGGCTGTGCGTTAATTATCAGTCAGTCAGTCAGGACATTGAAATTTATGTAGACAGATCCTTAATGTCGTAAGGAATATAAATAAATATTTGAATAGCCATAATATAACAACTCTTTGACCTGAGTTCCGTTCTCATCTTTGGTAGTCTCATAGATATATGGATACCTTGTAGGAAATTTTCTCATAAATTTGTCATTTCTTTTAAATAAGTCAGGATGCAAGATTTTAAACAACAATACATATTTCTAGAATGTAGAAGTAATAAGAAATGGAAAAGTGTTTCGCAGTAATAAACCGAAAATACTGTTATACAATGCCCTAGTGCGCAGCATCTTGGAATTGTACAGTTGTATGGAGACCACATTACGCCACACATGCCCTTCATCTGGAACGCATTAAAAAAAGGTTCTTGCGGCATCTAAGATTCTCCAATGGCACCTCAAAGAGGAAGTCACCATCATATACTAAATAGCTAGCTTATTTCCGTATGCGTTCCCTGGAAGAGAGTCAAAAATTACTTGACCTGACTTTTGCACATAAAATTCTTAATGACAACATCAATTGCCCCGAAGTACTTATAATTTTTAAACAACGAGCACCAGCTAGATACCTGCTAGATGGAAAAACTCCTCTTTGCCCACCGCTACGGAAAACGAAATTTGGCACTAATAATTCGCCCATCCCAATACTAGGCAAATTGGTGAATGAATACAGCGATCTGTTCGATATTAACACAGACCCGCTAAGTAAACTACTTCCATACTTGATCCGAAGAGGCAATGATTGCTATTGTCCTTTGTATTGGATAAGTATTATATTATATTCGTTATCTATACTAGTTATTAACACATAATTAAGAAGTAGTGGAACATGCTGTATAAATAAGGTAAACCTTTAAGTGTTTGTTGCGGCTAGATTTATATCAAAGTCAAAGTCAATATCATTTATTCAGTCTAGGCTGATACAAGCACTTATGAACGTCAAAGAAGACCTTGTAACGAGAAGAACCGGCAAGAAACTCGTCAAGGGCTGTTTTTTTCTCCCTGTTTCATTTCATACAGAGTCGTCAAAACTGAAAAGTGACCTTAACATATCAGTAAGGTCAATTTCCATCACAAAAAAATATATCTATTAAGCCAGTAATTGTGTATATGTTTTGGTGTATACAAACGTTTGGTAAATCGTTTTTAAATAAATAAATGTATAAACAAGGGACAATTAGTAGATTCAGGCTTTTAAATAATGGCCTGAATGACACCATGTTGTCTACGTCACATATAACTATGATACATGATTTTTGTGCAATGAGTACCTTATTTATATTGCAAGAATTTCTCCACAAAATAATACGTATCTAAGGATTGAACATATATAACCATGATAATGCTTGAAGGGCCACTCTATTTCTAGCAGTTTTTGGCAATCTCCATACAGCATGAGAAAATTTGTAGATTTTGTTACATACATTATCTACTGTTTTGTACCACGTCAAGTGGTAATCCAGAGTTATATCTAAAAATTTAATGTCACTAGTTGTCTTTAATCATCTTATTTTGGTTAGTAATTTGGATGTTTTTTATGACTGACGGGGATACTCTTAGCCTAATGTTTGTTTCTTTTTTTCCTGATTATTCCTAAATTGTAACAAATATATAATATAATTAAAACAAATAATTTGATTTGTCAATATTTATCTTTAAATTGTTACGTCTTAGCCAAAGTATTATTGCCTCTACGTCTAAGTCTTATTAATGTCAGTATTATGTTTATTTATGACACTACACGGAATAATAACTGAGATTTCGTCCGCATAAACAACACACTCATATTTTGTCTAGGGAGATCGTTTATATATATAAATATAAGGAAAAGCAATGGCCCTAAAATACTCCCCTGAGGAACATATGTACTGTTCATTTTTATTTCTGATCGTAACTGACTTCTGTGTCATTTTTGTCCAATTTTGTTATGACAACATATTGTTTTGTCTGATAAAGATATGATTGAAGCTATTAGTTTGCCAAGCCTCTAATGCCGTACTTCTCACATTTATGTAAAAGTAATTTATGCGAAAGGAAATCGAATGCTTTTGACATGTCGAAAAAATTCCAATTACAGGTTTGGCTAAATCAATGTATTCAGTTATTCTATTGACTAGTGTAAAAGCGGCCATCGTAGTCATAGATTTCATAGATTTCGGTGTGCGATAAATGCAGATGATAATACATTTAGACGAAGGCAACCCCACACCACAGCATTCAAATTCGTAGTCAGTACAAATACCAGCAGTAATATGTTTACTTTTATAACTATGTTGTCCCTAGAAAGAAATCATAAGCCACCTCGTTTTGATAGTTGCAAGAATTATATGATTGCAGTTTATAGCCGCTTATACGAATAAGTATTTCTTTCACTACCAGCTTTGACATAAGTGTCAGTAAAACAAAGTTCTTCTGTTTGAAGATGTTTTTTACTAATTCTGAAGTGAGTTCTATTATTTATTTTTTATTTTGTTGTCCTGCCATATTTTGATGTAAGATAGTGAAGTCTGTTGTATTGTTATCTATGAAAAAATAGTGTATTCTTATGTAGTGTTAAATGAGGAAAATAGTCAAGAATTGATTTTTTAATTAGCTTGGTCGAGATGCATGGTTTATATGTCTCATTTTATATATGCAAACGATATTTTTTAGAAGTTTTCTAGTAATGAAGCATGTCTGTTTTTTTTAAGTGAACCTAAATTGAGTTTTAAGTCACTTTAAATATTTTTTAAAAAGCAATATAATCAGAGACGATTTTTACGTGAGCACTAGCGCCCTCTTGCCGACCTCTCTCAGAGATTTATGAAGAGAATTGTCAAAGAATGTGAGGAGAATTGTGTCAAAGCAAAGTGGCGATTCATACACTTTGCCTACCCCTCCTGTAGGACTTAGACGGAGTTGTATGTAAGTATGAAGAAGAAACTGACCTATCATAGTCATAGAGCGGTCCATGCGGGTCCTGAGACTTGGGTTTCCTCACGATGAAAGCCCCAGCCGCACCATCAGCTCGCTGCATGCCGGAGTGTGAATGCCAGAAGTGGGTGCCCGAGTGACTCGCGTTGAATTGGTACCTGGAGATGATGAAAGACGTTATTAATAAGTAGGTACATCTTAAAATTTTACTTTACATTGCATAAATAACTTTTACGGACTAAAAACTTCTTTTCGCGCGATTCAATTCTTCTACAATTCTCTCACCCATATGCCTTAGTAGGCTCTGGTGGTATCTCTGCAATTCCCAGTAAGAGTACATTCGGTATGTTTGGTTTAAGTCTGTTGCCATAACAACAATGTTATCAGCAGTGATTTGTTCTTACAGACAGAGATAAGATAGCCAGTTCCTCAGTGATTGAGGATTCCAGGAGAGGCTCGCTTCCATCTTCAGCCTTATCAATACGTAACATTAGGTATGCAGAAGGCTAAGAGTCTGCCCGTCGTTCATTAAACAAATAATAAAAAACTTAAGTACTCTAAGGTCTTACCTAAAAGTGGTCTCTGGTGGTATAGGACACTGCGTCACGTAAGGTGTGCCGTCCATATACGGGGTCCCTCGCTGATGCTGACCATGCCAGTGCACCGTAGTGGCCTCCGTCATCAGGTCATTCTCCACGTCCACTATGACGCGATCGTGTTGGCAAACCTTTGAAAGTAAAAATAAACATCAGACAACATCACTCATTTATCTGCCGGCCTTCCATCATCTATTAGAATTAGAAGAATTTTGTTTGCGTTTTGTTTTTATTGAAGTTGTAACATTTTTCACACTACACACTTTAAAGGCGATCATTGAGCAAAGACGTCACAAAACTTTCGTCAAAAATAGCATGGTAAGATTGAAACAATACTGCGCTAAGAATGGCGGTAAGCTCCCTGATTACGAAACATAAAAACAGCTTTATAGCGGATGGCAACCCCCTTTCCACATACTTTCGGAACATTCCCAAGAATGTATGAATATACTTTAGAAATAAACAAAGGCCAAGCACAGAATTCAAATCAAACAACTAATAACTAGATATAGTAAGTCTCGGTAGCTCAGTGGTTAGAGCTGTGGGCTGGATTCCCAAAGTTCGTAGGTTCGATTCTCATCTGTGAATTCATTTGTGCCCGAGTTGTTTTTTTTTTAAATATTTTTCTATTTAAAATTCATCATAAGTATAAAAATAGCGATAAATGGCTATGTTCACAATACGAAAATATTGCTTTTGGCTTAACATCAGGCGTTTTATAAAAGTTAATATATTTTACAAAAATTATTAATACTAATATCATAGGTAAGATAATTTGATTCTGCACATCAATATTACTAGTAAAAACTTTTAGTTAACAATAAACTATACTTAAGGTGGTACGACTTCCATACAAACAAACATTGCACATTAATTGTTTCATCATACCTTAATAATTCATAAATACATGTGCAACTAACTCGTTTCAGTTATTTGTTTGCGCGAAATTATTTAAAAAATGTATTTTCATACATGAGCTATATAAATGCGATAGGTCACACACACATACGTAGAATTATTGAAATTATAAGATGTTAGTAGATTCGTGTTTTATGTATGAATGTACATTTTTTTTATTATTTCGCGCAAACAAATAACTGAAACGAGTTAGTTGCGCATGTATTTATGAATTATTAAGATATGATGAACCAATAATTGTGTAATGTTTGTTTGTATAGAAGTCGTACCACCTTAATACAAAATGTTACAAAAGTATAGGTATAATCCGTTTATAATGTCCTCGAGTGCAACAGTGAATTATTTATTATTAATAATAGTAGATATATACTGTGTACCTATTATTTATAATAAACGAAATGCATTTCAATAAATTCTATACAATGCCTTTCATCCACCAGCTTGCTCGGTGAAAATTTTTCACGAATAAAAAAAAAAAAAAGGGGTAAGCCGAATCATGAAAAGTTCACTTCGGACTGTAAAACATAGACTGCTGTAAAACGAAATGCAAAAACTATCAAACTTTGTTTCCAAATTCTACAACGAAAATGAAAATAGGAGTGCAAAATCGAAGTGCTTTTTTTAAGTGAACAATCCAGAAACATTTTAATCTTTCCATCGTTAGAGTAAGCACTTTTGATGTACAGTCAACATCAGCTACGGCTTTACATTTGCACTACGAAAACCACCACCGCCATTACGAGCGACGTAAAAGCGCTCTCAAGGTCAAAGTGCAAAGCCGTAGCTGGTGTTGAATGTACATAACTAATTTAAAAAATATATTCGTTCTAATTATCTCATTAGTCACCTGAGTCAGGATTTTTAATATAAAATATATTTTTAACTTGGACTATAAACTTTTCACACGTTTGTTCGTATGTAAATGTCAGAAAAACAATTAAAAATTCTGTGAGTTACGACTAGTAATGATTTCGCCCTACAATACCTATCTTACACAATTTACAATCGGGATACACTACATTGAAAATACAATACAAAAAATGGTTCGTACTTGCCATAGACGAAATCCCGAAAACTAATAAAACCAGAATTTTAATAGGAGTAGGTACCTAACTGAATTTATCTTTATCTTACAATCAAATCAATATCAATTATTTAGTACTAGCTTCCGCCCGCGGTTTCACCCGCTCGGTTCCCATTCCCGTGGGAATATCGAGATAAAGGTAGCCTACGTTACTCTCCATCCTTTCAACTAATTCAATGCCAAAAATCAAGTTAAGGCGATACTCGAAAAAAATATGCTGAAGCGAGATAGCAATGAGAAAGCAACGCGCACGGGAGCGAGACCGATTTTGCAGATTCTGCAAAAAAAACACAAAATCACTTCGTATTAAAAAACTACAGCGATTTTAAAAAAATGCTTCTATACGATCCTAAATATTATTGGTGTCCACTTATTAAACAAATTTTCAATAGTGTAAGTAGCCCCATTTAAGAATAATCTTACACTTTCGTATTTTTTAGAGGTCTTTTCGAAAAGAAAAAGTGTCGAGGCAAAATCATAAAATCGAGTTTTTGAAACTATACGAATCTAGATAAAGGTATGAAGAAATATATATGTTATTACCAGATTTGTAACAACTGTCACCGTGCTATAGTTTTATATCAAAAAGTCCATACTTTTTCCGAGTAGCGCCTTAATTGGGGGCTTAGTTAGGGTGTAAAGGAAGGACAAACAAACACAATTTTGCATTTATAATATTGATTAAGATTAGGATATAATATTAGTCAGGATTGGATAGGCTGTTAAAAGCAGTTGTGAATTCAAAGAAGCTACGCCATAGGTTCACAAACCCTACACGGAAGACCTTGTAACGAGAAGAACCGGCAATAAAATCGTCAAGGTCTGTTTTTTTAGAGATTTAGAAGATACTTTTCTATCTATCTAAACCGGACACCGGTGTCCAGAAAACAATGATATATCTATTTTGTCTCATAATCGGGGGCGTGAAAGGTTAACCTCAATCTTACCTCTATTGCAGGTCCAGGCATTTTCCTATTAACAACATTGAGAGCTCTGCTCATCCCATCAGCAGGTATGCAGTCCGGTTTCGTACAGTCAGTATCGTTGTAAGGACAAGCAAAGCACGCCTTGCTCATTGTCTGGTACCACTCCAGATTAAAATGGTAATAACAAATCATAGGCTCTTCTCCTTCCTTACATTCCCTATGACACGGATGTTCACCACCTACTAATTCACCAGTTACTTCATCATACCTTACATGAGGTTTCAAATTGCCTCTCTTATCAGCTTTTTTAGTAACTTTGTCAATAATATTGTCAAGCAATTTATTACTAGTTGAATTAAGTTCCGAGAAAGCATTATCGAGTATCTCTTTTGATAATTCACCAAATGGCTTAACAGCAATTGGCATAATAACTCTTGAAGCGCTTTCGAGTGGACTAGTATTTAGATTATCATGTACCACGTTTTGTACTTGTGGTTGTGTTTTGTTGTCTTCATTGTATATAGTGACGTCATCTAAGCCATAATTTTCTGCCTTAGCTTCCCTTGATTGGTCATCGAGTGTTACAGCTTCTTCTGTGGTAATTTCTGTGTATACTATTGTTGCATCAGTTTCTGTCTGTGAATTGGCTCCTTGGGTACCTGTAACAAAATAAAATTCTATTGGTATTGCGTATTGTTGGAGCTAATTTAAATTCATCTATGTTTACTATCTTTTCGTTTACAATCTTATATATATTTTATTTATTTATTTGAACGTACAGCTAAACCAAAACATTCTTATAAATAACAAAGTTCTTTTTATGGTTAAATCCACAAATCTTTACATGAGCTTTGAATGGGTGTGGCAGACTACCCTTAATTCTATTTTTCACATCAAGCATATTATCTATCTTGCAAATTACATTCAACAGCGCATCAATTTGTTAAAAAAATATGTTAATTGAATCGAAAATTATTGATGAAGTTTGCCATACAGTCACCCAGCTTTCTGCTCTTGTTACTTATCAACCAATATTTGTTTATACAGTCAAATATTAAATTCTCAAATTAAGTTTTTATGTTGCACATAATAAAAAATAACATCTTCAATTTAAAACTAGCTTACATAACGCGGGTCAGTTAACACCAGAACAAAAACTAAACAAAGCAATTTAGTGAAAAGGAGTAGAACAATTATTTTAATTGAATTAAAACCACAACATAAAAACCCATCAAAACATTCGCCTCACATGACCAACACAAAAAAGCAGGTATTTATTAGATGTTGTTATAATTATGTGAATCTCATCGCAGCAGAAACTAGCTTTTTGCTGAATCATTTGAGGTGTCAATTATATCCTTTAAGCGAGAAGGCGGATCCAATTAAAATGGTAAAAAAATAAAATCTGTTCTTAAAAATTGCGATAAAAAAATAATGCTAAGTTGATTCGGGTATCAAAACTTTCGACCCGAATCAATTATCTCTGATATATAGGTCATAGACTCATACCTATTATGAGTCTATGACCTATCAATTTCAGTCATTTTTGGGTAAATGGAAACTAAACTAATGTTTTAAATAACCCTTTTTTCGAATTCGATGATTTTGTGCAAAATTATATGTAAACATATTTTTTTTTTTTTTTATTTTGCATAAATAATGGCTTAGTTATCTTTGTTATGAATAGTTGAAATATAATGTTCGAAATAGTTTTTACATTCAGAGGCGCAATTATCCACCCAAGATCACTTTAAGTCATACCGGTAAAAAAGTATAAGCATTAAGCAACTCGGTATGATTAACTTGACGATGGATCCGCACATACTGTCCTCACATAAGTCTCTTGCTTCCTGTAGGCCTAGCACGATGAACTTTCAAATAAGTATCAGCGACGTATCGTCAAAAATTTTTGACATGACATATAGAGTAGCGTTCCTACCGGACGTAAACGGAACTACATTTTACATTTTTTGACGATACGTCCTCTGTTTTAAACGAAAGTTTTTTGTGATAGCCTTACTGTCTGTACTATCATACATATCTTCTATCGTCTGACATACCCCATTTACTCAGTTTACCTAGCATTGCTCCTCTAACAGTTCATACAGCAAAGCGGTTTTCCACCAACTACTGCCCGCCCTCGCGAGGGTCGTGGCCTGATGGGTAGTGAACCACATTGCCACCAATTTTAAAAGTAATTTAATAGATCGAGCGTCCCCAAAAGTAGGTAGTTATTCTTCATCATTTTATAATATATCATCCGCGTGTCATCCACTGCTTGCTCCTAAACTAGGCCTCCCCCAAAGATCTCCACAACGATCGGTCCGGCGCTGCCCGCATCCTGCGGCTTCCCGCGACCTGCGGCTTTCCGCGACCTGCGGCTTCCCGCGACCTGCACCAAATCGTCTGTCCACCTTGTCGGGGGCTTACTATATTTTTCATAGTTCACACATATTTCAAAGTTTTACTTGACAAACGTTTTTCAAACTATACAAATGATTTATGATTTTAGTTTTTTTTTTGCATTTTTCAATGCTATTTTATACTCGTACTTATGATAAATTTTAAATAGAAAAATATTGGAAAACGTCAACTCGGCCTTAAGTGAATTCCCGTCTGAGAATGCACTTGTGGCCGAGATGATTTTTCCCAATATTTTTCTATTTAAAATCTATACTAATATTGTAAAGCTGAAGAGTTTGTTGTTTGAACCCGCTAATTTCAGGAACTACTGGACCGATTTAGAAAGTTCATAGACCATTAGAAAGCTACATTTCTCCCGAGTGACATAGGCTATATACCTATATATGAATCCTCGGGCGAGAGCTAGTCAACAATAAATAAAAAAGTCTATGGAACCCTTACACTGATTGTCGCAATGAATAATTAACCATTTATTATGAATGAGTCAATTAGTGCGAACAAAAAAGGCGATTGTTACGTAAATCGACGACTGAAAGAGTTAATTAGAGTAATTTTAAACTCAAGATCACGGCCGAACTCATAGGGTTAAAGGAAAATGAACCTTATGAAAGCTACAAAAGTAATTATAGAAAGGCGGTTACTATTTGTAACTTAATGGCAACCGAGTAGTCGTTTTGGTAATAGTAGTGATTTGTTTAGTTTTGCCTTGAAAATGTCATGAAAGTGAAATATTTAAAGAAATCTTTAGGCCCGTATTACGGAGCAGTGCGATATACGTGCGATGTATAAGCGCGTCCTGTGCTAACTGTACTCAAGTATAGATCACTGCTTGAGTCACGTTCTGTAATATTACTTTTATGACATTTTCAAGGCAAAACTAAACAAATCACTACTATTACCAAAACGACTACTCGGTTGCCATTAAGTTACAAATAGTATCTAACCGCCTTTCTATAATTACTTTTGTAGCTCAACTCCTTTTCATAAGGTTAATTTTCCTTTAACCCTATGAGTTCGGCCGTGATCTTGAGTTAGTCTTTCGGTGTCTACAAAACCTCATCATAGCTTTTTTTAATTGTTCAAGTACAGAATTGCGTTCGTTGCAGTCATCCTCAGTTTAGTTGTTCCTAGTTCGTTGAAGTCGTTAAGCCAAGTCAGAGCCCTTATAGGCTTGATAAACTCTGACACCGGAGTTGGTTACTAATCCTCATACGGTAAGAAAGATTCTCATCGTCATTTAAATATATTTATTTATGGGGCCACGCTTTGTAGCAAAGCTAGGGCGTTGGCCTTTCGTATGAATGGATAAGGAGAATGAGCCATGACCCACCACACTGGCTTCATGCCGATTGTAGCCGGGACCACGTGCCTTTCGAAACATTGAGGAGCTTCATACAACTTTTTGGTTATCCATCCCGTCACCGACAATTACAATAGTTGCTTAACTGCAACAATCATAGGCTGCGCGCTTGCTCCTGCGTCACCGAGCTGCTTATGAAAGTTTTAGAGTAAAATCGAAATGATTTTAAACTTTTTGTTCAGTATACAATTATAACAGACTAGCAGCCTCTCGCGGTTTCACCCGCGTAGTTCCCGTTCCCGTTGGCATATCGGGATAAAAAGTATCCTATGTTCAAAACCAGGCCATCTACTATCAGTGTACCAAATTTCATCCAAATCCGTTTAGTACAATCAAATCTTCCTCTCTATAATATTAGAATATATTACGTATTAGTTATATATTTTTTCATCATATTATTATCTAACAATTAAAAAGGTTTATTCTACAAATTACGAGAAATGACTTCAATATAATATTTTTCTGACAATCCGTCGAAAACATTCCGTGAACTTGTATTTTGAATGCGTATACCAATATTTCAAGAGAAAAATATCAGTGGGTTGAAAGGTTCAGTTCGGTCAATGATAATACTAACTTTTAAAATAAAATGTTTCAGCGATATAACCAGTAGCCTAATTCACGTAACAAAACTTCAACGACATGCAAGCGATTTGATCGCTGAAGTCACTTTTCGTATTCACGTATCAATCGCTCGATTTTGTTTAAGTCGGTTTTGTATAAGCGTATTCACGTGCATTAATCGAAGTTCGATCGTTGCCTCCGCGGTATTCACCTATTATTTTGACGTTTAGCTTGATCGGACGTCAGCGATTAACCGTCAAATTATACTATTTCCAAGTCGTTGAATAGAAGTTCATAATTTGTTAACTTTTGTATGGTTTTTTCCAAGATTTTCCGTAAAAAAATGGGTCTGGGACTACGCTTCTTCCTTTTGGACCTTGCCAATAAGAGAAACAGGCGTCGACGTCGAAATGAGCTCCGGAAAAGCTCAATAAATCCTTTTGATATGTCTGACGCAGATTACATCAAAACATACAGATTTTCCAATGAACTCCTTGTAAATTCTGTATGTTTTAACCAACTGGTTGAGATATTTTTACATGACAAGCATGTCCGCATGGAATAAGCTTTCTAGCGCCCTACTGTGGCGGCCGGCTCACCCCGCGCGTGGCGCGCCCCTTGTACTTGATCATTATTTTGTTGCAGTCATTTTAAAACTACGATAACTCCTAAGATATTCACTAAAATCAAATGATGTCAATGGTAAAATTGCCCTTCCTTTTTATAATTGAATACTTTTGATAAATAACGTATTAAATCGTATTAAAGTAATAAATTATGTTTAAAAAAATAACTTCGCAAATAATGCATTATTTTGGAACAAACTTGATGACCATAATAAAGCTTATAGTGAGTCAACCTTAAAAGATAGACATGCTGTCGCGGTTTTTTTTTTTGAACTTTTGAAGGGAAACAATTCCTTGATACACGATTTTTACGTAATTTTAACCGTTTACGCAGCTTACGTAATGTAAAAAAAAAACAGTTTTGCAACATTTTTCATTGATGCTGCTCTCCTTTTCGTCGTACTCGTAGCGTAATGTTACTTTAAGGTTTTATGAAACATTCAAAATGCCCTGGAGTTATAGACTGTATAGACGGGACACATGTTGGTATCATCCAAATTTCTCGCAATGAGGAGAGATACTTCAACAGGAAAGGGTATCATTCCTTGAATGTGATTATGGTGAGAAGTATTATTATAAGTTTATATCACATTAAAACAAAAAATTGTGCAAGCGCAAGTCATAATTTGTTTATGCATAAAGAGTTATTTGCCAAGTTAAATCTGACGGTTTTGTGATTACACCAAACTCACGCTCAACAGCCCAGGTTTCAAAGGTGGCCAAAACAATACACACATTGAAACTTTACAATTTTTGCACTGAGAAAGAGAACATTAAGTTTAAATGTTGACAAATCGCTGAGTTACGATCCTATCGAGTAATCGTTCTATCGAAATGACAGGTGAATACGGATTTATGACTGTTTTTCAATAGGACGACTTCTAAGCGTCAGCGACATTTTGACTATTACAAAATACGTGAATTGAACTACAGTACAGATCTAGTTTATGTAGTGTTTGACCTTTGTGTATGTATGGGTAAAAATAGAACTGGTGCTTCATATTTAATACTTTGCCTCCTGAAACATTTCTCAATGTGATATTATTTTGTGGTTCTTTTATACATAATTTATGATGTTTTCTTATAAACAGTAATAAGATTAAACCGTATACCATTAACAATTCATATCAGAATACTTTGCAAATAGTTATTACTTTTCCATATCATAAATTTTACTATCTTGAGCTCTTCCGTGCTTCGGAGGGCACGTTAAAACATTGATCCCGACTGTATTTGCTATAGGTCATTCTTCAGTCATGGAAAATTCTCTTTATTAATCCATAAGGAAATCCAGCGCCCCAGCATTATTTCATAATTTGGTCTAAATTTGGACTTTAAAACTGAAGCTGTATTCCTAGTGATTTAAAGAAACAGCTTCAGTTTAATCCAAGTTTTCCTTTAAAGCAAATTTCGTAGTACATACCTAACACTATACAGATCTGTTAGAAAAAACACATCAAAAGCAGCTTATTCGTTTAGGAGCTACGTTGTTTGCGTCGGGGGTTAAAAACTAATAATAGCTTTCGCTAGTCTGTATACGGAATCTCCCTTAATAACACCAGAGTTTCTATCGAAGTATTAAGCCTTTGTTTGATAGTAAGCGTCGAAGATAAAGGTGATCACACACGACGATATACAGCTTGTGTACCACAGGCCACGTAGATCCTGTAGTGTATAGAATGGGTTTCGAAATCTACACGTGAAAGGACTGAGTTTGGTTGATACTTGCTCCAGTATTTTGTTGGCAGAAAGTAGAATTGAGTCAACTGAACTCAATCACAAGAGTCTTTTCTTTCTTCCTCTTCTATCAAACAATGTGTAATTCTATTAATGAAAGAGACAGCTTCAGTTTTAGGCCAAGTCTAACTTTAGACTACGTTTCGTAGTAAATCTACAGGTTTAGTTTGTCTAAAACTAAAATAGCCTTAGCTAGTCTGTATACAAAATCTCCTTTAATAACACCAGAGTTTCTATCGAAGTATTAAGCCTTTATGTGATAGTAAGCTTCGAAGATAAAGGTGATCACACACGACAATATACTCCTTCTGTACCACAGGCCACGTAGATCTTGTAGAGTAGTGTATAGAATGGGCTTAGAAATCTATACGTGAAAGGACTGAGTTTGGTTGGTACTTGCTCCAGCATTTTGTGGAAAGAAAGTTCAGTTAAGTCAACTGGTCTTCATCGCAAGCATCTTTTCTTTCTTCCTCTTCTATGAAATAATGTGAAATTCTATGAATGAAAGACATAACCTCAGCTTAAAGCCAAATCTAAATTTAGGCCACGTTTTGTAGTATTTCTACAACTAAAAATAGCCAGTCTGTATACAAAATCTCCTTTAATAACACCAGAGTTTCTATAGTGATAGTAAGCGTCGTCTATCTTCTTCTTCTTAGTGAGTTCCGTGAATGACATTTTATATTTTTTAATTTTGTAAATTATTCACGAAAAAGTAAGATTATTATAAACACGGGTAGGTATTGAATAGAAAAAGGTGCTTAAACGTCGGGATAATAAATGCAAAATCCTTAAGCCTAAATAGTGTAAGTTTTTATTATTAAAAAAAAGCACTCGCGGACGTATTAGTCAGAAATAATTATTAAAAAAATATCAAGGATATTCCGAAATTTAATACTAACGTACATTGATTAATAAATTACTATCAAATTATACACGACCTCCAGACTACGTACGTCTACAGATGCTCAATTTTTTATTGCGCCATCTCAATTACCCTTCACATTCAACTATCAAGAACATCAGTCAGCGTATACAACACTAGATGAATGGACCGATTAAGTTGAGCAAGTCTGTACAACCTTGATTGGTGGACCGAACGATTGTCTACCTACAATCGTTCGATTGAAATTGACGATCGATATCGTTCGTATCGAGACAAACTAGCTGCGGTCGGAAAAGCTCTTAGATAAAGCTTTATTTTTATCAGAAACAGCGAGGAGTTATTGGTATAAATAGCGGGATTTTGCTTACAGCTAATTGATTTGAGAGTTTTATTTAAGGATTTTCATTACGGAATACGGTTTTGGAATTCTAACCGCCTCTGTGGTCTAGTGGTAATAAACACCAGTATCAGACCCAGAGGTCCCGGGTTCGATTCCCAGCAGGGTTACATATTGTATTCGGTTTGTTTGGTAGGTAGGACTTGTTGTAAGTACGCCTGGCTAACTACCACCACCTTATCTAAGTCTGACACCATAGCAACAATGTTTTCAGCATTGTTGTTTCGGCAGTTAAAGATAAGATAGCCAGTTCCTCAGTGATTGGGGATTCCGGGAGAGGCTCGCTTCCCTCTTCAGCCTAATCAATACTTAACTTAAGAGTCTCCCCATTATTCATAAAAAAATAAAAATCTAAAGGAATAAAAGCAACTGACACAGTTTCTGGAAACGCCACGTGCGGGTGCCGCAATTTGTCTGAAATGGAAATGTTCACGCCATACGTTGTCACGACATAAAGAGAATACGCCATACGTACCTTCAAAGTTCTAATTCTAAGACCATATCTAAGATTGTGCAAATACACAAAAGCAACGCCAAATCAATGGTAATAGACTTGTGCCTAAAGCCTTATGAAAGAAAAGAAAGAAAGATTTTTTTTATTTGACATTTACACGACGATACACAGATAAAGATAGAAAAAAAATTAAAACAACACATACAAGTGCCAAGCTCAGTATAAGCAGCAAGTTGGGCCTGCTGCACTGATATTGAGCTTGACACAGCAGTGACAGATAAAAGTATTAACTAAAATAAACAAAACAAAACTAAAAAATAAAATTCACTTACACAAAAACAAATTAAAAACACGCAACCAACACAACATAATATTAACTTTTGCTGCACTGCAACAGTTTATATACTTACTTGAAATGCCGCATTTGGCATAACAGAATAATAATAACAGGCCAGCAGCGGTTTTGTTAATCCGTGTTTCGTAAGGCCCGTTAAGCCGTTGGTCCCGGCTGCATTTGTAGTAGTTAAAACCCACCAATCCACATTGGGCTCGCGTGGTAGGTCATGGCCCATTCTCCTTATCCATCCAAGCCAGGCAAGAGCCCCAACAGTGAGGATAATTTAAAAAATTGCTGATGAGCGGATTTGTAGGCTTCTAATTACGACTCAAACTATGGAGCACAATATCTTCTCCTGCCCAAAGCTCTCCAGTACTAACACGACTTTAAACGACTGGCAAACTCACTGTCATTATCTATTGACAATACGAGAAGAAATGGAAAGAAATGTTGCATTCCGTACCCCAAGCACCCAAGGGACCCAAAAATCGCAGTTTCGAGTCCGATTTCTTCTAATATTTTCTCTATTAAAATTTATCATAAATGTATGATATATTGAGCAGCTTCCCTACCGGACGTAAACGGAACAACGTTTTCGTATATATTTTTTGACAATACGTGCTCGATACGACGACGCAAGTTGTTCGTGCTAGAGGTACCGCTATTTGAATGTTTTGCTTTATAGTGGTGCTATACAAAACTTTTGCTTTACACCCACAAACTACAGAGACTCTGCCGTCATTTGTTGTTAGTGCACTTAGGACCACCTTGCTTGCAATATTATCTAAATATTGTTTTAACATCACACCATTAAGATCTAGTAGGTACGATTAAGCTAGAACACATGGTTTATGGTAGTGAGTATTTAAAACAGTTTTCTCTCTTTTGTTCATAAAAAAACAGTCGTGTTTACTCACCAATTGCAACTGCTACTAACACTGCCCAAACAGCATAGTTTCTTTTATTGCTAACCATTTTGGTATCTGTAACAAACAACAAATAAATAGATTATTAATCTTTAAAACAAAGGAGTAAGACAAATAAACAAAATAAGATGTTATCGAGAAAAAATCATACAATTTAGATAATTCTGTAAACAGTTTATCAAAAAGTGCAAATACCTTGAACAAAGTCAAATTGCATATCAAGTAGCTTCTATGAACGCTAAAATATCGTTTAAGTTAGTCAATAAAATGTTTAGGATCAAAATTATTAATCATGCAATGCGGTTTACTAGTTTGTAAGGAAATAATAGGAAACTTTATTGATTTAAGGAAACGAAAGAACTCGCAGGTGACCACTAGTCGCTAAGCCGCTTATTATTTGAAAGAAATTGAAAAATAATCAGTATTGTCGTACTAATAAAAATACCCAAACGAATTCTAAAAAGCTCATCAAAGGAACATAGGTATAGAATATTTATTTATTTGCAAATTGTTTTTGTGTTCATTAAGTCACGGATATAGTTGTCCATCATTATCTTTGCAATCTTCAATCAAATAAAAACCACTAAGTTAATAATCATTAATTCGCGGAAGGCAGTGCTTCGGTGAAGCTCTGTGAATAGAAAAGCAGTATTATAGACGTCGGTATCGACTTCACTTGTTCTATGTCGGTCATTAACACTCTCCTAACCGCATTGGGCCCGCGTATTGTGTTATGACCCCCTCCTTATGGACCCAAAGGACAACTTTATAAAAACTTGTCCTAAAAATGCTTCGTTAAATCTAAAACCTTAGTAAAATTAGAATAGCAAATCGCAAACCAAACTGTCCGCTCAACATTTTTATGTATTTGTACGCTATGTTTTTCCCTTATGACGTCTATTTTGTCTACCATAAAAAAATCATCGTTTCGTCCTTGTAACACTTCAAAGGAGCGATTAAGATTAAAACTAATAGACAGTACGACCTTTTACGTATAGTAAAACGTCCAAAACATGCCGGTCACATGACAGGGGCGTGATGTCTGTCTCGCTGCGTTCCGTTGAATGACCTCACAGGTATATTCTGTACGTCTACACAGTGCCTTATTTACGAGTTTGGCAGATTCGACATCGCAAATATAGCTTAGACTTTTTCATTTTCATCGCGACGACGCGACGTGAGCAGTGAATCCGATAGTTACGATAACTTTGTTAGGTATAGTAGTTTTGAGTAATGTATGCAACGGCAACAAGCAAGTCAAAGAAGTCGATTTGATATCCTTGTTTCTAAATATTTGGCTCTTTAACATTTAGTTAGTTGGACTAAAACGAAATCTTAATGATTGATGATGATGATGATTTTAATTGGTATCTTGATTTTCATCACACAAGTATTTTAAACGACAAAGAATAGGTAGGTAAAAAAACAAATCTTTTGAATTTGTTTCAATATAATTTCGAAAGTTGTAAAAAAAAACTTTGATAAATCACCAAGAAATTTGATAAAGCACACCTTTACAATTTCCAAAAAATATATATGTATATATCAATATTGTAGTGTATCTTGTGTACCTTGTGTATCTTTCTGCAGTTCAGTCTAATGACAATCATATCTTACACAAAACCTTATTTATAATTAGATATGCAATAACCTCCTTTCCTCCTCCTTTTTTTGAAGTCGGTTAACAAACGGAATTAAAAACGACATCGACGACGGCTACGATTTTCCCTCACTTTTCCGTAATAAGGCATCAGAATAATGTGTGTCAATGACGCGTATGTGTTTGGCTTTACGCGACTATGTAATCAGCTGATTCGTTAATGAAAGTGATTTTAGTGTGCAGTACAAATGCAGCGATGTTTATGATAGAATAAAATTGGTGTTTTGCTTAATTTGTTCAAGTATGGCAAAAAGTTTACCATCATTTAGATAGATGTTCGTCTGTCTATCACTCAATATAATATTCTATTTCTCGGGAACGCGTGGAGGAATTAAATATTCAGGTCCTTGGAAATTGTAACAATATTAAACTTGTAATGGTCGGTTCCTGAATTGAGAATTCCATGTTGAGAATGTCTCTAAGCTAATTTGAAGCTAAAAGTTCATACAATATCATACATAGTGAGCTTTGAGATTTTCTCAATATAATTATTAAATACTTAATTTAGGTTCGCAAAATTTGTGACGACTCGATAGGGACTTTGGCGCGTAGTACGCGGCCGAGTAAGGTATCAAATTAAAGGTACTCGAGTCTATTTGTTCCGAAAACTATAAAATATACAAAATGTTAAACGTGATGATCACAAACTGCAATTAAAGATTTTCGCATAATTTGGAATTTTTCGTCGATCGACGAACCCGAGTATCGGGTTGTAACCGCCCTAGTTATTATTATACTAACGGCCGCTCGCGGTTTCACCCACGTGGCTCCTGTTCCCGTGGGAATATCGGGATAAAAATCCTATGTTCATAACCAGGCTATCTACTATCTGTGTACCAAATTTCAGCCAAATCCGTTAAGTAGTTTAGCAGCCTATTCAATGCAAACAAACAAACAAGCAATCAAATATTTCCTCATAATAATATTTTTAGTATAGATATAGACTAATGTCCAATTTCTCGATAGGACATTAGTCGCTGAAATTAAGAGCAACAACCGCTTCATATTCTGAAACTCGCAATAAAAAACCTATAAGTTATTGTACCTGTAAGATGTTCTTCCCGATGACCTGTAATGTAACTATTAAATTCTATTTTATTTGTCCTAACGATAAATAATAAAATGAAAACCAAAAAAATATAATTACAACAGACCCCATAATTTGATTACAACAGAAACTGTCTTCAAAATATACATTTTGGAGTCAGCGACAGCTAGAACGAAAAAAGCTGAACGTAGGCACTAACCTCTAAGTAGAACTGCTATGTAGAATGCACCATTGATGATGGCTGGCACCGGCTCCAAAATGTATATTTTGAAGACGGTTTCTGTTGTAATTATGGGGTATTATTATTTGGTATTTTTTTGGTTTTCATTTTTATATTTTCCTTGTGAAGTCGGTTTTTAAATTTGAAATTTTTTTTTATTTAAAAAAAAATGTGTTTGTTATGCTCAGTACTTTTTACCATGTCCATCGTGAGGGGCATAATTGCTTAGGAATCGTATCGCACCCGTACTTAGTATTTAATAGTTCCGATGAACATGTGTGGTTTTCATCATCCGTTGCAGTCCACCAAATGGTGCTTTATGGAAGGAACTGCACGAGTTACTTAAGAAAATACCAAAATCAATGCAGGTTCGCTATAACATTTGAAGAGTACCCTTGATTTCTCCAGGATCCCATCATCAGATCTTATCTGGACGACAATGGGACCAACTTGAAAGTACACCCTTTCAAACAAAAAAAAATTCAAATCGGTTCATACATGATCGAGTATTGAGGTAATTAGTATTTAATAGTTCTGATGACCACGTGTGGTCTTCATCATCCGTTCTGTCTACTCCACCTAATGGTACTTTATGGAAGCAAATGCACGAGTTATTTATGAAACCACCGAAATCGATGTAGATGTGCCTATAACATTTGAAGAGTTCCCTGGATTTCTCCAGGATCCCATCATCAGATCCTGTCTGGACGACAATGGGACCAACTTGAAAGTATACACTTTCGAAAAAAAATTTTATTCAAATCGTTTCATAAATGACCGAGTACTGAGGTAACAAACATTAAAAAAACACGAATTGATAACCACCTCCTTTTTTAAGTAGTTTAAAAATCAATTCAAATAGAGTTCATGTCACTCAGGAATAATGGAGCTATCTAATGGTGAAAGAAATGCCAAATCAGTTCGGTTAAATTCCAGAGGTTTCTTCCTACAAACAAACTCGCAAACTTACAAACTCTACCTCATTATATTCGTAAAATTATTTGTATAGCTAGATTAAATCCGATGACGGAACATTAGTATAGATAGATAGATACAACTGATGACGCAAAATATCCTTTAGTTCCAAAAAAAGACCTTTCAGAAACTCGAATCATCCACAAATGAGCCTGCCATTTCCAATGTCAAATAGGAAGTGGAGTCGGCTCGATCACAATGGCGGAACAACAATGATTCATTATTTTTCACGCACTATCGCTTTATTCTTTACCCCAATGTCTCTAACGAGGTTCGATTGTCAAAGCCATTTCGCAATTTGATGGAAGGCGTAAAATCGCAAAAACAAAGAGTTGTCGCTAATTATATCCTACTGTCTATACTTCCTTAACATTTTCTTAACATATTATTATTTCTAATGAATGATCTAATAATTTAGTTTCTTCTTCAGAGTTTATTAATACATTCTACAAGATATTTTGAGGTTTTAATACAGTTTATTAAATTCATAAAATTAAAGCAAGCGGCTGCCAGCTGTACTGGGTAGTTCTATTGCAATAAATTAAAATAAAACCTCATAGTCACACGAATTGACATAAGTCCTATGTCACTGTCAGTGCCTAGACCAATAAAATAGTGAGATTCAGCGTTGTTACAGTTTGTGTAGCTCAATGTGACAAATGAGAATCGAAGTTGCCAAAGTAGAAAAGGTTATGGTTGCTGTTTTATTAACTTTAATTATCTGCCTTTTTTATTGAAAATTGTTTGGGTGCTTTTTTTATAAATTGATACAAATAGATAGAAAGGTTCCTTATTTTGTGCTCTTTCAATATAATATAACGTCATCACAGTAGAATCGGACGATGGTCGATCGGAGTAAGAACAACCTGGTCAGGTGGGGTGCTGTTCCCGAAACGATGGACAATAATTTTTATTTAATTTCATAAAACTGTGTACCTTTTCTTTTCTGCAATAAAGGTATTTCTATTTATTTCTATATTAGTTTTCGAGTATACCCAGACCATTGATAAACTTTTACTATCTGAAGTGGAAACATGGCAGCTGGCACATTCTTGTTCACTCCCAGTCCAGCATGGGAATACCATTTGATTTGAACATACCAAGCAAAAATTCCATTTTCCCACTGTATTTTGAAAAGAAAATAGTCATTTAGACCAAAATCTCGGTCATTAGGTACCTTCATAAAAATTCATGGGTAATTTCAATCGGCTCCGTTATTTTTTTTATTTATCGTATAGATTTATATGTTCAGTTAACACTGTTATTCCTTTACTAACCAAAACAATCCATTTAAAAAGCCAACACAACTGACTTAAAGATATCTTAATCGATAGTCAAACATCTGTAAAGATGTTTCTTTCGAATGCGTGGCCAACACCGTAGAACGGTGAATATACTAGAAAAATTCGACGTGTCCTCATAGGTCTCTGTAGCATAATTGGTTAGTGCATTGGGTCTGACTCCCAAGGATGCGGGTTCGAATCCCGTCAGGGCGACATGAGACTAGTTGCTTTTTTCTAGTATATTTTCTTGTTAAACATTTATGACTTAAAGAGCTTTCTAATAATCATGGGACGTTTTCTTAACAATAGCAAAACATTAATGCATTCAAGCGTTTCATTTCATCGCTAGATTTAAATATTTAATCTGTATAATGAGAACAAAGTCACGCTCTTCAAACTAATTAGCAAAACTGGTCATCTGTTTTTTTTTTTAATGAACCGTTACTAAGTACTTAACGCGAAAAATTTCGTTTTGTTCAACAATATTTACAGTTATATTGTACTTGCTTTTCTGGCTGATTTTGAAATCGCCTCTGTGGTCTAGTGGTACAACCACCGGTATCAGAGCCATGGGTCCCGGGTTCGATTCCCAGCGGGGGTACATATTGCATTCGGTTTGGTTGGTGGTAGGACTTGTTGTAAGTGCGCCATCTTATCTAAGTCTGATGCCATAACAACTATGGTTTCAGCATTGTTGTGTTCCGGCAGTTAGAGATAAGATAGTCAGTTCCTCAGTGATTGAGGATTCCGGGAGAGGCTCGCTTCCATGTATGATGAAGGCTAAGAGTCTCCCCGTCGGACATAATAAAAAAAAAAAAATCAATTTTGACAATGTAGTGACGTATTTTCGTCGGCATTAAATTTTATATTATTTAACTTAATTCTATTGTTTTCGGATTTATGCTTTTTTATTGTATTTGAATGAGCCTTATTTTTGGTCACATTACACAGATAAATCTCAAACCTGGTCTGGGGACCAACCAAGGACCAAGCAATATGGGCACAGAATAAAAAAAAACTCGCCTGCACCAAAAGACAAGCCAACTGAAAAGATGGAAACAAGATCAAATATAAAAATATTTTCTTCGACATCGTAACATGCAGTCAGAGGCATGACATTATGAATGATTCGACTTATTATTAAATTCTATACTTACTTCCGACTGCATGTTATTATGTTGCACAAAATATTTTTATATTTCATCTTGTTTCCATCTTTCAGTTGGCTTTGTCTTATATGCATGCGGATCCTCCGCGATAGCGTTATCTATCTACATTTTATCGCACTATAACAAAATCAGGGACCTATCCCACGAACCACGAACTCGAGGTAACAACAGATGTTCTATTGTGTCTGGTCTGGACCGATGGCAGTCAACGTGTTAAGAATACTAATACAATCATTATAAAAAGCTGTACATAAGATAACGCCAAAGTTTTAAAAAAGATCGGTCGATCGTCAAACAAACTCTTAGACTTACACCATTTCGCTCTAAAGTTAAAGATAAATATACCTAGATTTAAATACCTAGGTTTTTTATTATTATCTTAAATACTATTCGTCTGTGCATTAAAAAAATGAGTTCTCTCCCACCCGTGACGAACATCCGTGCCCACTGGTCTGCATGGAGAGGTGCGTAGGGCTGTCACGCAACAAAAAGTAAAGTTGGACACCGAATCGTATGTACCCTGAATGAAAGCCTTTGTTTATTTCATAAGTATAAACTGAACGGATTGGCAAGGAAAAAATATTTTTTTATATTTATTTGTTTATTATTTCTACTCGTAATTATCTGTTATAATAATTGTGTATCAAATGAATACGTGCTTTTGATGGGCATATTTTGACGTGCCTCTCACAAAATAAAAACTTGTATGAGTCGAAGGCAACCTAGAGAATTAACCGTTTTTCAAAATGCCTAAACATTTTGACTTAGAAGAGTTTATAGATTCAATGACGGTATAATACAAAGAATCAAAAACCTTAAATCAAGCTTTTAAACTCATTTGGTTTACAATCTGCCAAGGCATTTTTACCAACGGTAAATCCCACAATTTCATTTCAACTTAATATAAGGCCGGCCCCGAATGTGATAATCGGCGAAAATACATAAAAAATATACGCGACGGATTGAGAGCTTCTTATTTTAAGTCGGTTAAAAAGCCTGACAACCCTAGGTGCGTAGGTGCAAAACATAAAAACTTATCTCTGCACAGTCGAGTGCAGTCTAGCGGTCTGGAACTTGAAACGTAAATAGCTGGGAATTATTATTATCGACGAACGGACACTTTTTTTATTCACTTCACTCGCCTTGCACTCGTGCGCAAAATAGTAATTTCGAACTGGAATAATGGTTTCGTTAAGTTTCAACCTCTCAGTGTGTTCCATAAATATGGAAGAAGACAGACTATTGCTTATCGGGAAAGGCATAGCCTTCATTCATAAAGTTCTACGAGTCGTAATTAAAGTCGTCGTCTCAGCCACATGACACCCACTGCTGGGTATAGGCCTCCCACAAGGATCCCCACGACGACCGGTCCTGCGCTGTCCGCATCCAGCGGCTTCCCCGTAATTGAAATGTTTTTGACTAAATGTAAATAAATAAATAATTGCATACAAACACACCAATTATCTAGCCCACGTTAAGTTTCATAAAGAACTTGTGTTGTTACTAGATAACGGATAAACATACTAATATACTTTTTTTTGTAAATACATACATAATACGCCTACATATCAAACACCCAGACCAAAACAAATAGACATGTTCATGCACACAAATATTTGTCTTGTCCGGGGACCGAACCCGGGACCTTTGGCGCAGAAGGCAGGCTTAGTGTTCCAGTGCCAAACAGGACGTCAATGTAAAAAACATGTTAAAACGATGCTGTTGAGCGATGGTTCTTTAGAGCTTTTGCGATGGTTCCGCAATAAATTTAACCCGGTTTAGGTTCAAAAATTTTAAAATAAGCACGCTCATAACTTATTTGACGACCTCTGTGGTAGAGTGGTACAAACACCAGTATTAGACCCAGGGGTCCCGGGTTCGATTCCCAGCCGGGGTACATATTGTATTCGGTTTGGTTGGTGGTAGGACTTTCGTAAGTCCGCCTGGCTAGCTACCACCATCTTATCTAAGTCTGACGCCATAACAACCATGTTTTCAGCTTTGTTGTGTTCCGGCAGTTGAGATAAGATAGCCAGTTCCTCAGTGGCTGAGGATTCCGGGAGAGGCTCGCTTCGATCTTCAGCCTTATTAATACTAAACATCAAGGGCCGTACCGCGCAGGTGGCGACTGCATCGAAATCGGCTTCATTTGACAGATGGATGTGACACATTGCTCTTAGTCTTTGGTAAGTTTTCATTTGTGTCAAAAAGAAGCATCAATGTGTCACATCCAACTGTCAAATGAAGTCGATGTCGATGCCAACGACACTTGCGCGGTCGGGGCCCAGGTGTGATGAAGGCTAAGAAGCTGAGCGAAGTCCATATAACAAAAAAAAAGTCACAAGTACAGAAAATAATGTTCTAATTTCAAATAATTTTGGTATTACATTAGTATGGGGAGCCTCTTGACGTTTGGAAAATATCCTAGGAACATTTGACCGGGACACAAACTATTTATGTTGAGGTATTTAACTATCTGTAGCCATCATCCAAATCCGATAAACAATAAGGCTGAGTTGCACCAGCTAACTTTGACCGATTGATGGTTGTCAAAGCTGTCAAATCCTATACATTATTCCACCGTTTAAGTTATAGTTGTTGTTATAGTTAGATGGTGCAATCCACCCTAAGAGTAGGTACCTAATTTCTACAGTTTGACATGCAGTTATCCTTTTTCGAATATCTTTGCAAAGTAAGAAAAAGTAACAGTACATTTTCTCTTAGCCCTATACGAAGATTTTTCTTAAATTGGCAAAATAAGCCCTTTGCACTTTGAGATAGGATTGTTATTAACATCATTGAATGTACCATTCTAAGGTCATGGTGAAACCAGCCCATAGAGTTCCAAATCTACATAATAATAAAAGACGTGAGAAGAATGTATCCTTGTTTAAGCACAGACGCGCGAAACAATACGCATATCCGTTCTTCCTCACACATATGCTCAGGTCAGGGTTGTCATTATCAACTTTATTATAATAATGATAGGGTTTAATTTCTATGGCAGTTGTTGAAAGATCTTAGACAATCTTAGTAAATTCATAAAAACGTGTATCTTGAAAAGCTCGGTGATGTAGGCGCGTTCGGCTTGTGATTGGTTTGGCAACTTTCGCAATGGTTGGTCATGGGGTAGGATGGGTGACCAAAACCTTATCATCTCGAGCTTCTCCGTGCTTCGGAAGGCACGTTAAGCTGTCATTTCTTTTGCAGTGTTTAACACCCACCAATCCGTATTGTTTCCACGTGGTGTTTATAAATCCATAGGCCATGGGGAAGGCCAGTCATGGACTGGTCTTGTCTGCTGGGGATGGCCCCATTACATTTGGGACATTTATTACTGATGATGAGTTACTCTTTATGCAAGTCACGGTAAATCCAAATGTAGACCATAAATCTCACGGCCTCAGTAATTTTGCTGTTAATCAAGTCAAGTAATCAGTTACTTGACTTGATTAACAGCAAAAATGACTACAGAAGATCAATGAATAGCCACAAAAGAAAATGGTTAAACAGACGGATTTAAATTATAACGTAGAATACTAGTACTTAAGAGTTATTATGAGACCACAGTTCATGTTATTGCTGCTTAATGACCGGCCATCTCTGATCGAAGACAAATACGTCACACCTTTTTTATTCCTTAATCACCACACTAACGGATATAATACCGGATTTTTACATTGTGCTACAAATATCATTTGAGCACCATAAGTCACGTGAATGTGTACGGTAGGTACCAGGTATTCCCAAGCGGATCCTGTCGCTTTTTAGTATGCAGCGATGGTTGGCCTTGAAGATTGTCGTCTAGGTCATGTATAATAGCTTTGATTTATTTTTGCTATGGAATTGTTTAATTATTTAAGTATTAGCGGAATGTGTCTGCAATCGCGTGGACTATTGCCCTGTTTATCAAAACTTACAAGTCTTGCATTACTTAAAAATAATTATCTTGTAAAACATTTCATTACTACAAATGTGTGTTTAATTTAAACTATTTATAAGTGTAAGTTACAAGTGCCTTTATTAATTTCACAAGTAGGTATACTACAACTTGTAGAAAATCTTTTTTGGAAAGTTTTTGGTTGGTGGTAGGACTTGTTGTAAGTCCGCCTGGCTAGCTACCACCATCTTATCTAAGCCTGACGTCATAACAACAATGTTTTCAGCATTGTTGTGTTCCGGCAGTTAAAGATAAGATATCCAGTTCCTCAGTGATGAGGATTCCGGGAGAGGCTCGCTACCATCTTCAGCCTTATCAATACTTAACATCAGGTATGATGAAGGCTAAAAGTCTCCCCGTAGTACATAAAAGAAAACTTGAGAGTGTTCGACGATTTTCCGTCGCGTCTTACTAGTTTACAGGTGTTGTAGTAAGTACAGCCGGGGGAACTTACCGGTCGAACAGTAAAGGGAAGTAAAAAGGTTAAAAAGAAACAATTTATTGTTCCAATGAAATACCTAGTTTTTGTGATCTAAAAGTTTTCTATAAATCTACTACTTTTTTAAATATCGCTACCTTAAAAAATCTGCTGAGCTACCGAGAAGATTGAAAATCGTATATAGGTACTTGCTTGTAACTATTTTAAAAACAGCCTATTAACTACCTATATAAGGAAGTGGAGTTTCTACTCAGAATCAGGAGGTCGTAAGTTCAATCCTCGAGATAAAAATTTGTGTGTATGTTTTGTGTTGCCATCTAGACATTGCAAAACGGAAAAACAATAATGAATGAATGAATAATTATAATGACGCAATTTACCGCTAAGGATGTCCCGAGCCTTGGTGACTCAGTACGTCAGAGGCCACGACACAGACCTTACTTCGTAGGGCGCCCGCGCACGCAACTACAAAAATAACAACATCCGACAAATTATTACGGTATCTTCTTTGAGTTCTGATATTTTTAACCGACTTCCAAAAAGGAGGAGGTTTTCAATTCGGTTGGTATGTTCTTTTTATGTATGTACACAGATTACGCCGATATTTTTGATCCTATTTAAGTATTTCTTTTTTTGTTCGATGCGGAATATTTGGTCCCATAAAAATATGGTTCAGTTTGGCCCAGTATTTTTTTATTTAATGAGCATTTTCGTGAACATGTCATTTTCACGATATTTTGATAATATTGTACGTGAAACCTAATCTTATCTAGAAAACTCCTATTGTAATTTACATAAAAACAACCTATTACAGACACTTAAAAGCAATAAATAAAAAAATTGGTTAAAAACCCGACTACAAAAATTAAAAAGCAAAAAATAAGCCTTATGGAGTCGCTGCCAGCCAAGTTATTGAATAATATTCTACTTTGAACTCCTATTCTCTTATTTTTCTCCAAATTTATTCCAAAGGGCTTTTTTTTGTTTTTTAGTTTTTAATTTCAGTTTTCTTATCTGCTATTGTTTATCTATTATTTTAAATATTGAAAATTGAAACGGGTATTAAACGCGTAGAAACGTGATAGGTAGTTCACCTACCTAATTTTTCCGACGTTTCGGCCAATCGGCCGTGGTCACAAGCTGACTCAGTGTATAATCTATTGTTTTATTTGTAAAAATCTTTTACCGCTTTTAAAATATATTTTAAAAAAATCAAAATTAAAAAATATGTCGTCTCCGCATGGCATCGCGTGTCTAAAGTTTGACAAGGAGAAACTCGAATCCCGAAATGTTGATACATATTTTTTTTAGCTTGGTGAGTTCTAATTATTAAAAAAGGCTAATTAAATTTGAGTTTATAAAATGGCGAAAAATTAAAATGGCGTCAATATGAACAGCCTGGAACAGCTGTTACAAGCAGAAGCCAAAGTCAAAAACTCAAACAACATAGGAGTAAAATGTAAATAGGTACCTAACCATATTTATTTAGTAGCGTAACGTTGTGGTGATATAAATAAATATATTTGTCGCAAATGTGTAGATGACCTAAGTGGCAAATGAGGCAATCTCCACGGTGGCATATCTCAGTCTCCGTAACTTGACAATATAATGTCGTTACATAAAATTTATATAATTATTTAATTAAGAGAGACTTTTAAATTACTATCTTATCGTACGATTTTTTTATTTTGAATTTGCAAAGCTGGTTTCAATAGAAAAATACTAAAAAAAATCGACTCTACTCACAAGTTGTTCTGAGGCGGGACTTCCAAAGGAAAGGGCTGATTATCGAAGAAAAACTCGGTTCAGTTCGCCAGTAGTGGCTGTCATTCAGTACGACAATGTGACAGTAATGACAGCGACGAAACTGGTTATTAAGTGATTTTTTGTTAGATCTGCGGATTTTCAAAGGTTGCCTGTTAAGTCCCGCCTGGGAACAACTTGAAAGTCAAGAGGATTTTTTTTCTAGTATTTTTCTGTAAAAGTTCGTATGAACTCTTCGTCTCTAACCTTCATAATTAACTCCCTAATTCATTTCAATCCAAGATGTTGCTTAAAAGATGTAACGAGTACAATAGTTATTTGTTATGCAAGGCTGGAAAGTTAGTTATTTAGCGGCGAGTTACCTCTATTGGAAGCTGAGCAAGTGAAGGATTCTAGGATTCAAAGATTGAATCCTGAACCGAGGATTTCAAAGGTACAAGACGCTAAAAACTTTTCTGCCGAGCGCAACACACAATTTTTCACCTCACAACAGCGAGGAACATTTTATAGTTGTTTCCGCGGTCAACTTCCGGTAACAAAATCATTAAACATAAAGTTTAATCTAAATATACCTTATTCTCGTTGTTTTAATCATATAAAAAACTAAAATAAAAAAGGGAGTATTATAGTTAATTCAAAGTTATTTAAAGTAGGAATATATTGTTACTTTTAAATAACAATAAAAACGATTCCGTAAATGTTGACACTGACATGAGGTACAAGCAAAGACAATTTAAAAATAAAGATTTATGTCACTTTCCGAAATCCAATCATAGGTTGTGAAATCTCACCCAGCCTAATATAAAAATCTTTTAACAAATAGTTTAATCTTATTGAATTGTTTGTTTATTGTTTTTATGATTCACTGAACTAAAATAATATAATAAAACCAAAACGGAGTATTATAATTAATTCAAAGCTATTTAAAATAAGAATAAAACATAACAAAAAAGTACTTTACCGCGCTAGGCCGCAAAAAGTGATTTTCTACGCTGAAACTGAATGACAAATCCTCCGTTTCCGAGCGTGAGAGGTGAAAACGTTATTTTTGTACAAAAACGAGCTTATTTCTTGATCTGGTACATTTCACAGCGTATTTTAAACTATACAGCATATTCATTAGATAAAAAGAATTGTAAATGGAAAAAATATGCTAATACAGATTACTGTTATGAATACAAATTGTTTGCAGACGATCGATTGGCCGTCTTGGTCAGACTAGCAGTCGTCCGCGACTTTGTCCGCGTGATGATGTATGTACACTGATTACACCGAGCCTTCTGGGGTTCGACTTACGTAATTTTTTTGTCTTCGATGTGGAATAGTTGCTATTTGGTCCCATAAAAAATTGATTTATGTGATAAATATTACACAAGAAATTACACTAGAAAAAAGCAACCAGTCTCATGTCCCGTCAGGGCGACATGCATGCAAAATAGCATTGTAAAATGCAAAATTAAAAAGTTATATAAATTGATTTAGTTTGGTCTAGCAGTTTTTATTTTATGAGCATTTTTGTTAACTGGACGATGTAGTTTTCTTGTAATGCGTTATGATTTTATAATGTACATGAAACCTAATCTAATCTAGAAAAATCCTACTGCAGTTTACAAAACAACCTATTTTACAGACAATAAAAAGTAAAAAATTAAAAACTGCGTTAAAAAACCGACTTTTTAAAACTAAAAAGCAAAAACAAAGCTTTTAGGAGTGGCGGTTTTAAGTCTCGGTAGCTCAGTGGTTAAAGCATTGGACCGGATTTCCAAAGGTTCGAGCCCCATCTGAGAATTCACTTGTGGCCAAGTTGATTTTTTCCAATATTTTCTATTAAAAAATTATCATGGTGGTTTTATGTTTGCATTTTCAATCCTATCTTTTAATATTTTGCCGATCTATCTTGCCGAGCCTTCCGAAGGCTCGGTAGCTTAGCAGTTAGAGCAGTGGGCCGGATACCCAAAAGTCACAGGTTCGTATCCCGCCTGTGAATAACTTGTGAGGCGAATCATTTTTTTCTTGTCGTCTCAGCCACACGGCACCCACTGCTGGGTATACCCAGCAGTGGGTGCCGTGTGGCTATAGGCCTCCCCCAAGAATCTCCACGAACGATCGGTGTTTCTAGTATTGTTCTACTATTTATTTCACCAATTTTTACAGTGACATGGCTAAGTCAGATTTCGGTGAAGCAGTGGTGAAAAGCTCGCTGGTGATTCGCGCACTCGGCCTGCGATGTGATAGTTAAACAACTTTCGCAATGGTCGGTCACAAGAGGGTGACCAAATATGAATTATACTTCAGAAGGCATGCTACCTTTACAGGCAGACTTTTACAACAATTTTTCCACCAAACATATTTATTTTCCGGGGTTCTGCTACTTATTTTTCGAAAACACATGCGCTTTTTGGGAGTTAGTTACTGACCCTTTTACGGTCACTCTAAAAGTATGCTAAGAAGTTTTTTAACTACTGAATTTAGAAAAAATACAATCAAAGTCTTAGTCAAATTATTTTTACTCAAATAAACTTAGAGATATATATTACACCCACTTATATTATTTATACGTCATTCTATTGTCTGTGGGTGGGCCTGGCGACCTGTAGCACAGGTTTCGATTCCTGAAACCTATTTCAGGCACCAGTCCCTCACAAATGGTAGAAGCCCTGTATATTCGTACCCTATAATATCAACTTGTTCTAAGTTCTATTATTTGTGATGGGAAAATAAACAAATATTTCATTTCATTTCATAGATAAGTGCTTTCGAATAGTCTATTTTTTTTCCTACCAGCTATACAGGACCTTTAATCCCCGTCCCTGACTACGCAGTAGGACCACGGGGTCCTACTGCGTAGTCAGGACCACGGGGAATGTTTTTTGTCCGAGGTTCTACCAGTAACTACGGGAAAGACATCTTTTAAGTGACAAGAGGAACGGCCGCAAGAAACTTGTCAGCTTTGGCAGAAGCTACAACATTTTTGCAATTGAATGTATCTCTCTGTTGTAGATTAAAAATAAAAAACATTTTATAAAAAAAATCAAACCGACTTCAAAAAGTAAAAAATAAAACTTTTGGAGTCGGTGCCAGCCAAAGCATTCTACATTGCACTTCTATTAACTATATTTTTTTTGGCCTTAGCTAACTAGCACCGACTCCAAAAGTTTTATTTTTTACTTTTTGAAGTCGGTTTGATTTTTTTTATAAAATGTTTTTATTTCAGATTTTTTTGTTACATTATGTGCCGTTACTTACACTAAAAATCAGCCCATACACAACAATGATGTCATCTAGGTATACGAATACTTGCCAAAAGGTGATTGATATTTTTCAGGATTATGAAAAAACTACTAGCCAGATCTTCGTAAAAATTTTATGGGACCACACATAAACCATTTTCTTCCTGATAAAAAAAGAATTTTAAAAATCTGTTAACAACTGGCGAAGTTATGGCGGAACATACATAAAAAAATAAAAAATAAAAATATACAGTCGACTTGATAACCTCCTCCTTTTTTTGAAGTCGGTTAAAAAGAGGTGACGATATCTTGTCAACAAGAAAAGGGAAAATCCCAGCGCATCGCCAAATACCCAGTAGGTGGATACAAATAACACTGCATTTATCCTACTAACTAATATTATAAATACGAAAGTACGTAGTGTGTTTGTTTGTTTGTCACGCAAAAACTATGGAATGGATTCGGATGAAATTTGGTACAGAGAGATAGCCTAAATTTAAAACATACGGTAATTTTTATGCCGATATTCCCACGGGAACGGGAATCACGCGGGTGAAACCGCGGGATTATTCATGTTCTTGCATATCTACAGGGTGGTCCAAGTCTGGTGGATATAAATTGTTTTATGGATAGTTGACCAAGCGAAATGGACTAATTTTTTTTAAGCTTGTAAATCAACTTGAAAATTTTTTTTTTTTTAAGAAAATACCTATCAGGTATACCCATACCACAAAGAAAATGTCACAAATATGTGGAAAAGTAAAAAAATACTCGATCTAGGTCGAGATAATTTTTTTTTTCTTGCAATTTGGTGGGAACGGATTTTTTTTCTTGCGGCTCCTAATTAGCCGCTTGGCCAACAATCTATAAAAAAAAATATCCAGCAGGCTTGCACCACCCAGTATATATTTTCTCGACTGAGCCGATGGTACTGATTATGCCTACCGATCTGGGGTCGTGAGTTCGATCCCAACCCAAAATAAAGATTTATATTATTATAATGAAGAGTTTGTTTTGTGACTGGTTTTTATGTAAAAATAACGTTATTATCTGTATAATACAGATGTCTACATTTGTAATACCTTCGACGGTCACTTAATCCGTAACTTAAGCTAAAAAGTTAAGGTATGTGTTGTGCTTGTAGTTATTTAAATTTATTCCTACAATGCCATAACTTTTAGATTTTCTTAGAATTCGTAAACTTGTTGTATGAAGACTTTTAAATAATTGGTTACCGATATTTAAACTGTTAATTAAATCGGAACAAGAATGTTTTGTTTTTAAAATTTCCTCAATATTTTAACAGCCGATGACGTGATTCTAAATAAACCTTGAAAATATTTGTTTAAAGATAAGTCATTTTTATTAAGTCGTTAAATGATATCCTTTTGTATATTGTATTTTATTACAAGTCTATTCATTTGAGTATTGTATTATTTTAATGACCGAAACGAATTAGGTGTCCTTCTAAGCGATTCAATGTTATTAATTAGTGACTTATTTTTTTACTAAAACATGTTGTGCATGTTAGCCAAAGTCAAATATTTTTATTCGAACAAAACCGATGACCAATTAGGACCTGGGGCCGATTTTCGCGCTTTGTCATCTCGGATTCGACATTTTTTAAAGCCAGAAATATAGGTATATTAAACTATAGGATTTTGACAGTAGTAGAGATTTTACTTATATGTTTATGTATGATGTGAAAGAAACTCCCCGTCGTCGCTCATTAAAAAAAAAGAACCTGTACCTTGTACTATTTAGTATTCTGTGCCACAAGATAGTTAGAAAATTAGCTGTCGAAATCATATTAAGCCAACTTGACCGTTCTTCCAAGCCTAATTAAAACATGAGAGTAGCGAACTTGATTCCTCTACCTGTTTCCGTCCTTTCAAGGCCGTCTGACGTCACATGCGGCCCCCTACCACCGATACGTGACGTCACATCCCCTTCCACCGCCTACGCCGCGGTTGGCGCGGGTTCGATCATTGGCGTTCTAGATTCCGAACAAGTGAAGTCGTACATTACTGCGTAACGTAGTGTTAACGACCTTTATCTAAAACTTTTATTACGTACAACAAAGTAAAAATTATTTTCCATTCTTAAAGAAAAAATTCTACCCACATTATTCGTAGAAAAATTAACAAGTAAAGTAAATTTTTCCGTAACGATTTTAAGCAGTTTTAATGTTACTTTTCGCATAACGATTTAGAAAATAGTTTTTTCCGTTCATTATTGTAACGATCTTAAGTGTTTTTGAAAACATTATAACGGTTTTACCGTTCGTAATTTTTCTTTATTTCAATAAATAATCTTTTTTCACGACTTTCGCAGCCGTGTGTTTCGAAAATAGATTATAATGGACACAGGGCCGTCCACCAGCAAGACGGGATTGGAGAAGCAGGTACACGACCGGCAGAAAAGGAAAAGAAAGTTAAGTTCGTCACCAAGTGAATCGTCAAGTGAATCGTCATCTTCATCATCGAGTGACAATCAAAAGAGGAAATCTCGCAAAAGGCGCCGTAACCAGTACGACCGTAAGTTTGACAAAATTTTTGACGAGCTTAGTAATCTTAAAAATTATTTTGCCTGTCCAAGTGATAATATCGAAAACGAACCCGTCGATCATGTTGACCTTAATATCAGTGGCGAGTTATACCATGATAATGATGCAGCATCTACCCTCAATACGAAAGATCAAAGCGTTGATTTTAATTTGTCCTTGTCAACGAAAATTAAGGAACCTAGCATTCCGATTGCATGCCCTGAGTATTTAAAGATTTTAGAAGAGGTTCAAAGACTCGGCCATGACGACTGGAATAACGTTAGATATTCGGACGTTCAAAAACAATATCAACGTTCACCCGGGTTTACGGCACTCGAAGCGAATGACGAGGTTAAACGTTTTGAACCGTCCCGAACGAATAAGAACCTGGATAAAACTTTCTCGAGTATAACCTTCGCCCTACTCAAACAACGCGAAGTGTTGGAACGCGAGTTCCGAAACTTTTTTACAGAGGCTCGGGAAAACGATGGCTTCGGTTATGATCTCCTCCACGAGAAGATCTCTAATATATTCGCCAACGGCGAATACATTAAGACATACAATGACACGCTGCAACTCGTCTGCGGTCACCGCGCCGAGATCATACAGCATAGAAGAGAGACCATACTTTCGGCAGTGAAGGACCCGTACAACAAGGGCATCCTACGTAAGATCCCACCTACCACGAGTAATCTCTTCGACGCTGACAAGCTCGGAGCCGCACTCGACAAGGCCGGAGGAGTGAATAAAACATTTTGGGTACGAGACCGCAACTCATCTGCACCGCAGACCGGTCCGGCCGCCTCGCCCCGGCCGCCTCGCCCCGGGGCCGGCCCCCCCCGAGCGCCCGCGCAGCGCCCGCTTAGTGCCCGACCTCCCCCCGGACGAGGTTCCTTTCGTGGAGGCAGAGGTCACGCTCCCAAAAAGTAAACCGAGCGGCCTCCCCGCCCGCGCTCTCCCGCATCCCACCGGGATCGGAGAGGTCCGGCGCCCCGCCGCCGAAACTGACTATGCCGACACTTTCCGTGCGGGCCGGCTCCACTTATACCGATCGCAATGGCGACGCCTGGGAGCACCGCAATATATCCTAAAGGTGATAAAGGGATTTCGCATATCGTTCGAATCCATGCCGCCGCTGAACCCACCGGGTGCCGGCAACATTCCGACACCTCCTTCTCCAGAAATGACGGAAATCATAAGCGAAATGACGGAACGAGGCATTCTCGTTTCGGCGACACCTGGCCCCAGCTTTATATCGTCAATGTTCCTGCGGCCGAAGAGCGACGGCACCCTTCGACCCATTTTCAATTTGAAAAACTTGAACCGATACGTCCACGTGGACAAGTTCAGGCTCATAAACGTACACCGCGTTCCGGATTTCTTGCAAAGCCAGGACTGGATGGTGAAGCTGGACCTCCATCAAGCATACTTCCACGTACCGATTTGGCCAGCACACAGGAAGTACCTAAGGCTTCTTTACAATGGCAAGCTGATGGAGATGACCTGCCTTCCTTTCGGCCTGAGTTCTGCGCCGAAAACCTTTGCCTGTCTGACCAACTGGATCGGCGAGTACCTAAGAAGTCGAGGTATAAGGATGCTAATTTACCTCGACGATTTTTTCTTGGTAAACCAAGACAAGGAGCATCTAAAGGAACATGCTGCCCTAACGACCAACACTCTAGAATCATTAGGCTGGCAGATCAACTGGGCCAAAACTGTCCTCACTCCGAGAAAAGCGGTAGAGTTCCTGGGTGTAATTTGGGACACCGATCGAAACGAAAAACGCCTCCCAGACAGACTCGTGCAGAAGATTACTTCTCTGACGACGAAAGCCCTCCAGCCTCAACGAGTGAACCTACTGGAACTCCAGAAAATAATTGGCACACTGAACTTTGCCAGTTTCGTAGTTTCGAGGGGACGGTTAAACTATCGCAATGTACAACAACAATGCAACGCATTACTGAAAAGGAACACAGGCACAGTACGACTCTGTCAAGGCGCTATGAACGAGTTACAGTGGTGGAAAGACAACTGCAAAAACCCGTCACCGATCCATACGCCGCTGACCTCCCACTATCTGACCACAGATGCGAGCGATACTGGATGGGGAGCCATGCTAGACAACGAGAGCCTATCAGGATCGTGGAAACCAGAACAAAAGAATTTGCACTGCAACAAGAAAGAAATGATTGCAATCCGGAACGTCCTAGAACAAAAATGTCACATAATGAGCTCATCAGCAGTGCTCATTCAGTGCGACAACAAGACCGTCGTCTCGTACTTGCGCAACGAAGGAGGAACACAGTCGACAGCACTAACGGAGCTGGCACGACAAGTCTTTCTCATTCTGGACGAATACCAAATACACATGTCGATTTATCATTTGCCAGGTCAGTACAATTGCCACGCAGACAGGCTATCTCGGAACGGGGCTCCTCCGGAGTGGTACCTATTGCCATGTATGACACAAATAGTATTCGCCAAATGGGGAACGCCGGAAATCGACCTCTTCGCGTCGAAACAAGCCCACGTAGTAAAGAACTACTGTACACTGGACAGGAACGACAAAGAAGCGAAGTTTCACGAGGGCTTGGGACGAAAATGGAATTACTCCCTTGCATGGGTATTCCCCCCTCCTTACTTGATCCCGAAAGTACTGGCTCACCTCAACACAGCTCGAGGAACCTATCTCGTCGTAGTTCCACGATGGGAAAAGGTTTACTGGAGGCCAGATCTGAAGAACAGAGCCTTGGCAGCCCCATTCACCGTGACAAACCCATACCATGCGTTGATAGACACCTCGACAAATCTCCCACCCTGCAACGCGAAGAACATGATACTGGAAGTATGGAAATGTGGGGGTGGGGTGAGGCACTGACAAATTGGTCCAGTGAACAAAGATCCTTGCTAATGTCCAGTTGGCGCTCGTCAACGCTTAATACGTACCGCCCCGCATGGGCACGATGGCTTAAGTGGTCGCAGCAAAACCAGATCCAAGCAAACAACCCAAACGGATCCGATTTAGCAAGATTTTTAGCGGATTTGCACCAGAAAGAAGGTCTTGCCTTAAGTACAATCCAAGTACATAAATCCGTAATCTCAACGTTTTGTGACCCAAACAATAGGTATAAACTGAGCTCCCACTCGCTGGTTAAACAAGTACTAAAAGCTATTGCTTTAGCAAGACCAAAGCCACCTAAACCACCGATATGGGATATTGACGTGTTAGCTGAGCACCTATCTAAGAAAAATCCTAAAACAACTAGCCTATTCGAAGCAGCTAGTCAGCTTGCAGCCCTTCTATTGCTGTGTTCCGGTAGAAGAATCCACGACCTAACCTTACTTAAGATATCTCCACAACACTGCAAGATATCAGATAATAGCATAATACTATGGCCTGATCACGGCTCAAAAACTGATACCGCAGAGCATCGACAAACTGCCTGGAAGCTGTCAACGAATGAAAAGAACAAGGCGATTGACCCTGTCCACTGGATTAAACTACACATACGATTGTTTCAAGACCGCAGAAATAAAACCGGAACAGAATGTCTATTCGTCAACATTCATGGAAAGCCCAAGCCAGCATCTAGGGCAGTAATAGCTGGATGGATAAAGCGTCTCCTCCAAGAAGCCAGAATAGAAGCAACTCCAGGAAGCTGTAGGGCTGCGGTAGCATCCAAAAATTGGACCGAGAACTTCTCCCTAGAGGACATTCTAGCTAGAGGTAACTGGAAATCAGCCAATACATTCAGGAAATTCTACCAACGCGAAGTGATCCCCTACTTTAAAGCTAGCGACAATAATTATACATTAGTCACAACTTTATTTAGTCCAGTTCCTGACTAACGTTCAGACAATAACTGTTAATTTTCCTTCTAGAACTTGTGAATCTATCAATCAGATGATTTCAGATAATGTACTTACATTTCTAATTAATCACATGTGTAACTTATCCGAATTATAAAACAAATAAAGTTTGATTTTCATACTCGATTATACATTTTATTAAGTCATACGCTAGCAACTAAGATAGTAATCAACATTCAAAATGCTATAATCTGTCTAGCACCTATATTATCGAAGCTAATTATTATAATACTACCTATCAGTTTCTGATATACTTAGATTTATTTATCACATTGGCGTACTTCCACCACCAGGCTTCAACAAACACAACTCTCATGTTTTAATTAGGCTTGGAAGAACGGTCAAGTTGGCTTAATAGCAACGTTTTACCTACCAATAAAACGTTTATTAAGCATACTTACCTTCTTCCAAGCCTAATATTTTTAATTCTCCCCTGGTGAAAACATTCGAGCCAATGATCGAACCCGCGCCAACCGCGGCGTAGGCGGTGGAAGGGGATGTGACGTCACGTATCGGTGGTAGGGGGCCGCATGTGACGTCAGACGGCCTTGAAAGGACGGAAACAGGTAGAGGAATCAAGTTCGCTACTCTCATGTTTTAATTAGGCTTGGAAGAAGGTAAGTATGCTTAATAAACGTTTTATTGGTAGGTAAAACGTTGCTATTTTTTTTATAGTAAAGTAGGTGACAGCCCTAGCCTCAAATTTAAAAATTCAATTACTCGGAAGTCCCACATTATTCGTGCTTGATTTTTTTTTATAATATAGTAAATAAGTATATAAAACTGTCAATGTAAAAAAATACAAAAACTATGAAAATAGCCAGATAAAAATATTTTTTAATTAAAAAAAATAATCATGATTTTCCTCTCCATTTCCCAATATTTTTTATTTTTTTTCGACTGGATTAATAGATCTAATAGCCCATTTTAAGACCCCACATAAGAAACGCGAATTCATTTATTTGAAACGCAAAATTGCATTTCTTTGGTTTTTATGGATTTTTCTCGAGTTTGGAAATAACGTCAATTATTTCAAACATAATAAAATTGTCGTTCCTTCACAAAAGTTGTAGTTCACCACTAGATAGATCGGCTTGAAAAATGCAGTCGCTCGTTTTTGGGGAAAGGCATTTTTTAATAAAGTTCCACAACAAGTGATTGAGCTGCCTTTGCATAAATTTAAAATTACAAGGTAGATGATTATTTGAAAGACCAAAATGCATGGAAGTGATACTAACATAAAACATGACTATTGTAATTGTATAAAAGGAAAATATTCTAATAACTAACTGAGTATAAGAAAATTTTCCTCTTATATTAAATATGTTTCAAGATTGTAGATTTGTGTTTGGCAACGACATGTTCCTTTGTAAATGTTGTTGCTTCTGTTAAAGCTGATAAGTTTCTTGCGGCCGTTCTTCTTATCAGTTAAAAGATGTCCTGAATGGCTGGTAGGAAAAAATATTGGACGATTCGAATGCACTTATCTAAAAGTCTATTTGAATAAAAAACTTTGACTTTGACTTTGACTTTGATCGATACTACATAGATGACTGCGACTGAAGCACAAATTACACAGAGACACCGGTTTTTAATTCGATGAACATACGTGCCAAAATTTAAGATTTCCTTTTTTTAAGACACGTTATGGAAATAAGAAAAAATACCCCAGTATGTACTTTATTACCAGTCTGACCTACGTCAACATTTAAAGGTTATTTTTTCTAACAGTAAGTTCCAAGTTTTTTTTACACCTATACTTTAAGTAAGCTTAATCTTGGCCACATTCTGGATGAGAGATTAAGAAGAGCTTATCGTGTCTTCCGAAGCACGGAGGAACTCGAGATATAAAATTATTGGTCACCCATCCCGTGACCATTGCGAAGGTTGCTTAACCTCAACGGGCTCCTCTTGAAACGGGGTTACCAGGTCATAATTTTAAGACAATTTCAAGAATAACAAAATATTTAGGGCCTGTTTCACAATCGATATAATTTTTGAATAGCTTATCTGGCACATATTGATTTGATGTTGATACATTCAGAATCTAAACTAATCCGAAACATAACATACGGGCAACGAGAGTAGGCTCTCTGTTAAATTATACTTGCTGTCGAATGTACTAAAAGGTTCTAGATTTTGAAGATATAGGCGGGTCAAGGCGAAATGCGTTGGGCAATCTAGCTGCGCTAACGCATGTACGTACACTCGGCCTCAAAAGTGGCTGATCTGTTTAGGACTTTGTCACACCAAGTATCGTTACCCACTTGTTCAGTCAAACCAAGCATTGTACACGTAATTTAAACGACATGGTTCTAACGTATCCAGTTAGTTTTAAAGCCGATAGATACTGGTTACTTATGAGATTAAATATCTGTGGTGTATGCCTTGGTATTGGGTAATAAAATAACCAATAGAAACAGGTAATATGGTATAAATAATATGTATTTTGTATACACAACGAGGTAACGCTTAGCCTTCACCATACCTGATATTAAGTAATGAAAAGGCTGAATGAAAAGGTGGAATCAAGCTTTTCCCGGAATCCTCAACCAATGAGGAACTGGCTATCTTAACTCTTAACTGCCAGAACACAAAAACACCGAAAGCATCTTGTTTTTATGGTGACAGACTAAGATAAAGTGTTGGTGGCTAGCCAGCCAGACGTAGAACAAGTCCTCTACCAACCAAACAAAATCCAATATGTACCCCCCTGGGAATCGAACCCGGGATCTCTGAATCTGATACCACTTCACCACAGAGGCGGTCAAAGATCGTCATCAGTCGTTTTTAATGTCCCCACTGCTAAGGCACTGGCCTTCCTTATGGATGGATAAGGAGGATGGGCCATAACCCACCACGCGGGCCCAATGCGGATTGGTATGGGTTTTAAAAACTGCAAATGCAGCTAAGACCAACGACTTAACGCGCCTTCAGAAGCACGGAGGATCTCGATATAGTACATTTTTGGTCACCCATCCCATGACCGACCATTGCGAAAGTTGCGTAACCTCAATAATCGCAGGCCAATCAATCACTGCGCAGCTTGGTCCTATTCTGACTGTATATTAAAGGACAATAGCAGGCATGCGTACTTTCATATTATGTAACATGAGTAGGTAATATTTCTATGGGATTCCCCAAGCAATGTTGAAATCAATGTTTTCAGAGGTCAATGACTTTCAAAATAAATCAGTCAAAACAAAACATAAAAAAATTTGGCCACATACGTCACTGTATGCATAATACAATTTTAATTTACATATTATGTCAATTACCACAAAAGTGAGAGTTGGATTTACTTTTACCGTTAATATAACCGGTTGTTCATTGTTACTACCAGATAAAAATTGTAACAAGTGTTAATCTGATGACTTAATTTACTTATGGATTCATTTAATTGCGAACTAAGAACTAGTTGTAAGTACCAACATCTTTCATTAAATCCTAACAGAAATCTTCGAATAGGGTTGACTTAGCTAGGCCGTATCTAGTACTATATAAGTAAAATAGCACCTAGAAAAAATTACTAGGACACGTCACGTAAGATCCAAAACATCAAACAAAAAACCAACTTCAAAAAGTAAAAGCAAAACTCCAAAAAAAAATTTGGAGTCGATGCCAGTCCAAGGCATCGATGGTGCGTAAAATTTTTTCATCTTTATTTATTTCGGAGGTTTTCCTCCAGACATTGAGCCCGTCGAGCCAGATCACAAGCTTACACTTAGAAATAATTTAAATCTAATTTAATTGTAACTAGTTTTAAGTCATTAGATGTATTACAACAGTGTATGTTTGGGAGAATTTTTTTTTTTTTTTTTATGTGTAGTTTTTGTATTACTCCACCAAACCACGCAAGTACTTATATTGTGCAGTCCAATCAATCTCGTTATCTTTGTTGTATCCTCTTCCATGCAAATAGGAATGACTAAAACCGTCCATAAACAAAGAACTTATTGTCAATCATTCGTGTAAATTCATATGAGAGAATGACTTAGTTACATCCCCAGCAAATCTTAGCTTATTTAAAAACAGTGCTCACTATGTGACTATAAAAGTGTACAATCATTGCCCAAAAAATTAAAAGCCCTCCAAGATGGTTCATTTGTAAAAGAACTCAAAAATCTATTACTTCCCAAAACATTTTACAATTTGAAAGAATATTTTGAAGCAAAAAATACGTTTTGTTTAATTTAATTTTTATTATTTTAAATTTGCTCAAATACCTAATATGTTTCGCTTTTATTGTTGTTATTATTATTATATATATTTGATTGATTATATTCCTTAGATTTGTTAAGACTTAAAAGTTAAAAATTATAGTTTAATGTTTTCTTTTTATATTTAAAACTTAAAATAATGATGGTTAAAACCACATTACCTTGAAAAGGTAAATTGTAGCTATAACATCTAGGTTAATTACCTATTAAAACATGAAATGTGCACTACTTTGTTGCAACAAAGTAGTGCACATTTTATGTGAAACAAATGAATATGATAGTAACAAAAATTGCTTTAAAAAAACACCTTTTTGTTTTTCGAAAACACGTCTCCCGCATAAAACTCTACTGACGAATTTTATGCGGTGCGGAAAACTATCGCATTGTCTTTTTCATATTCAGAAATTGATGCTTTACCGACATGACTAAAGCATGCGATAGTTGTCGAAAATGTCAACTCGTACTGGAAACTTCCCCGATTGTATGTACAATAAATAAACAAATTTCATACAATCACACCAATTATCTAGCACAAGTTTCATAGGAACTTGTGTTATGGATACTAGATAACGGATTATATACTTTTTTGTAAATACATACATATGATACATATTAAACACCCATACCATGACAAATAGGCAAGTTCATGCACACAAATATTTATCTTGTCCGGGGATCGAACCCAGGATCCTCTGCGTAGAAGGCAGGTTACGTACGTAAATCTACGCCAGACAGGTCGTCACAATACAATGATATCGTAAAATAGATATGTTACCTTCATATTCATATGCGTTGAAATCTGTGGCGCAGACTGCACACATTGACAATTGACAAAAAGGACCAATAGAAGCGAAAAAGCACGGAAACGAAAGAGTTACAAAATGAACCGGACCCATATAGGGTCTTCCCAATTTTCACAATCCGAGCTCGTATGACATTTCTACATCAATTACACATAATTTTTTTATTTTTTTTTCATAAGTTGACTAAAACATTCCATTTTTTTTTATTGAATATTTTTTACATGTTACTCTAATGATTAATAATTAATTATGTTTTTGAAATCTGACATTGTAATTTTGACATAATTTTGACAATAAGTTTTATTAATTTTAATAATTGTATTTGACAATTTTCATTTTTTTTTTCTTTATAATGATGACTGTGACATTCCATTTTTATGTTCTAATATTATTTCCACATTTTTTGTATCATCTAATTTTATTATTTGTGTGACTTGCATGTGCTTTGGAGAATACCTCTGTAAACTTGCTGGTATGAAATAAATAAATAAAATATCATTGGAACAATACCTCAATAGATACGAATATAACGTCCTTTAAAATCTGTTAAAAACAACAAACAAAAGACACGAACCTCTTAATTTTTATCAAATCTAACAAATTACGTTGGCCTTCAGTTCTACAGAGATGATTAGATAACTTTGGTCTGGGTCACGGGACGAATCCTTGCCGCAACCTAATTAACGAAGACGAAATGACACATAACAAATAATAGAGCAGTATGAAAACATTATATTTTGCATAATATCGGTTGATCAAACCTAGAAAAATACCAACATTTATAATCTAACTAGATTGAGAAAAAATATATTTTCGTCAGTACTATTTTGTGCTGTAAGTGGACTTATCAATATCTAGATTTAACAGGACTAGGTGTGAACGAGGTATTCCTCGAAGCGCACCTATTTTCAAGCGCACCTCAGTGTGTTTAAATTTTGAATAGTGATGGGATGGGTTAGTAAAATATTAAAATATTGTACAAAAAGTACCAGGGCAGCATAACCAACCAGGAGTTATTATACTTACTTGAAAAACTGCTGCCTATAATTGAATACAATAATGCCTTAATATAAAATCAGAATTTCTCAAAACATATAAAATAACTCCTGGTTATTTATTCGACCCTGGTACTTTTTACTAAAAATATTTAATTATAATAAATATTCGTATTACCCCTCTAAATAGCAATTAGAGTGTTAAAACTTCTTTCCATATCGTTTCCTTCATGCTCTCTATGGGTGCGCTTCGAGGAATAATTTGTGTGCGCTTCATTAGATGCGCTTGAAAATAGGTGCGCTTCGAGGAATACCTCATGTAAACCTGTTACAGTTAAAATATTAACAAAACACGTGTTCATCAAAACTAAGGTCAAAAAAAATTAATGAGTATTAGAGTGGTGACTGAACTAACATTTCATACGTTCGAGGCGAGCGTGTTTTAACTCTCTACGGCAGTTAGCCTTATTTCTTCGTAACGTTACGTTGTTACGACGACTTAGATTATTAAAAAAAAAACTATTTACCAACAAATAAATGCTCTGTCAACCACAACACCATAAGGTATAAGAAGTGAGTGTATTTCTTAAGGTGGTACGACTTCCATACAAACAAACATTGCACATTAATTGGTTCATCATACATTAATAATTCATAAATACATGTGCAACTAACTCGTTTCATTTATTTGTTTGCGCGAAATTATTAAAAAATTACTTTCATACATGAGGTATATAAACGGCCGAAGGGAATGCGATGGGTCACACACGCATATGTAGAATAATTGAAATTATAAGATATTAGTATATGCGTGTTTTATGTATGAATGTAATTTTTTTTTATTATTTCGCGCAAACAAATAACTGAAACGAGTTAGTTGCGCATGTATTTATGAATTATCAAGGTATGATGAACCAATAATTGTGTAATGTTTGTTTGTATAGAAGTCGTACACCTTAATATTTTTTTTAAAGTTGTCTCACTGTTATTATTTTACCGAAATCTGTCTCCCAGATAACTAGAAGAAGGGTCAAGTTCATAAATCCAAGGCCTCCATGTTAACTCAGACATGCTATTTTACTTGACAACATTACAAGATAAGGGAACTGAATGTGTATGGACAATGTATCGTGAATGTTTCATGACAGCGGTTTTGAATGCTTGTGTGACGTACCGAGGAGTCGTGGCAGTGACTCGTCTAAATGTGTATTAGTATTTGGGAAAAAATATAGATAAATAAATTAGTTAGTTAAACCTGTGTAGACACCTTAGGTCCTTCCCATATACGTGGTACGTCCTCAAGGGCTGGAGCCGCGGCGGAGCAAGCTCAATTCCTCAAGCGCCGCAAGTATGCGTCGCTCTCAGTAAGCCACGAGTTTGCGGCGCTTGCAGTAGAGACAATGGGCCCTTGGTCGTCGGACACAAAAAAGTTTATGAAAGATATCTCCACAAGACTGGTCCACGCCTCAGGAGACCCGAGAGCTGGTGCCTATCTTGCCCAGCGGCTGAGTCTATGTATTCAGCGGGGCAACAGCGCCAGTTGAGTGTTCTCGGTACTATGCCACGCGGCTGCGAGTTGGACGGCGTTTTCTTGTTATAGTTAGTATAAGGTAGTGTAGTATGTTTATATGTTAATTATTAATTTATTTGGTATCTAATAAACGAAAGTTTTTTAAATAATTCGTAGTTTGATTGTTCATTTCGGTTTTTTATTGAAGGTCATCATCGTCAGCCTGTGGACGTCCACTGCTGGACATAGGCCTATCCTAGCTCACACCTATTGTGGCGTTCATAGGAGGTTATTAGCCTACTGCTACCACGCTGGCCAGACGGGTTGGTAGAGGGTTTATTTCAAGTTTTCCTTCTCTCGCACAGGTGTCCAATGCGTCGAGCCTCTTAGTCGACTTCTACGACATCCCAGGCATGGAGTGGTGAGACTTGTATTCTTAGGCCGTCACCACACGGCACTTATTGAAGATTATTGAAGGTAAGTGGAATGAATTCCCAAATAGTGTAGGGTCCTCACACTAACATATAGGAAAGTTATTGAGTAAAAAAGTAGAGACAGATTAAATTTTTATTAGAACATAACTAGGCATATTAGGAACACGACATTCATACATTGATATTTACAACTTCTCAACGACATGTTATTTTTGTTTGTTTCATCCATTTTATTGTACGAACGTGACTTTTAATGGAAAATATTCGTTTTCTTTGTGGAAAATTACACGCTAAGGTAATTAAAAGTTGTGATCACGGCTAATGTAAATGAAAACAAAATAAAATATATAAGCAAAGCCAAGTACTCACATAATATCATTGAGCAAAACCTTACTGTTCCTTGTTCTCATTCTTTAAACTATTTTAAAGCGGATTATTTTTCTACTATAAAATTAATTTTATTAAGGGGCTATACGACTGAAGCGAGATATCAATAAGAAAACGATGATTACTCGAAAACAACACGAAATCACTTCGTAGTAAATAACTATTGCGATTTAAAAATAAATAATAAATAAATAATTCATACAATCACACCAATTATCTAGCCCACGTTAAGTTTCATGAAGAACTTGAGTTATGTATAGATAACGGATAAACATACATATATACTTTTTTTTTGTAAATACATACATAATATACATATTAAACACCCAGACAAATAGCCATGTTCATGCATACAAATTTGTCTTGTCCGGGGATCGAACCCGGGACCTCTGGCGCAGAAGGCGGGTTTTGTACCCATGCGCCAAACAGGTTGTCAAAATGAATCTATACGATGCTAAATATTATTGTTGCCACTAATTAAACCAATTTGCAATAGTATATGTAACCCAATTGAGGAATACTCTTGAGTTTTCGTATTTTTAGGGGTCTTTTCAAAAAGAAAAAGTGTCAGAGCAAAATAATAGTAAACATAAAAAAATAAGAATTCAGTTTTATACCTGAATGTCCAGACAGTGGGTTCTTGTCACTATGTTATGTAGGAACAATATGCACTAGTCAATTTGTGTTTTAGGAGATTTGAGTGTTCGACCCATTATGTAGTAGTCACTTTAAGCTCTAGGCAAAAATCAAATGTAGGTAGTCAAATTGTGTTCTAGACAGTCCAAGACCAACCCATTAAACCATGTTTATTTATTTATTTAAGGAAATCAAACAGTGTATTGTACATAACATATCTTAGAAAGTAACATGCTTATAGTTTAGATCTAGTACATACACAAATAACATGTGTCCACAACATCTAGCAATCTATGATTTCATCATGCTAACTACCTACCTTAAAGAAATAACAATATATAAATTTAATCTTTAACATAACACCTTCACGTATAAACCTGGGGGTCAATTCTGCTATTTTTTTGTCAAAATCGTCTCTCAGTAGTTTTTCAATAGTAGTGTTTATTTACACTGCTGTAACAAGAACTGTGTAAAAAAGGACTACCATTGAAACACCATTGGAATACGATTGTGACTAAGCATTAGCAGAATTGGGCCCCTGGTCGTATGCTTCTCATTTGTATTATTAATACACAGTTATTTGTTTCTGAAACTTTAAAAATCTAAATAAACATATGAAGAAATATATATCTTATTACCAGATTTGTAACATCTCTAGTCGTCCTATAGTTTTATTTCAAAAAGTCCATACTTTTTCGGGGATTTTGTATCGCCTTAGTTATCGACCGCTTCCGACTTTCACTGCGAAAACCTTATCTTTCTTTAACTATTTTACATGTATAATTAGATATCAGTATACGTATAGTAAACTTATGACATTATGAATCGAAATAACAGACTGCTGAACGTAACATTTCAAGAGCTCTATATTTGTACATTTTAATGTTTTTAGACGATCCTGGAAATACATAAAAACCAATTTTCTTATCTATATGAAGTAGGCGACACTTAAATTGATAAAATGAAGTGTTTACATTAATCGAGTCATTAGCAATCAATTGATTTATTTAAGTACTTAAGATAATAAAAAAACAAAGGAAATTCTTTAGTAGATGTTTTCAAGTAATTTGGACCACCTTTGGTTAATGATTTTTCTTTTATCGAAAAAGGGAGATTACCTGGCCAGTATTTTATCGTCATTCTAATTAGAAAAAACCAAAACACATATAACCTCCTTTGGGCAGTCGTGTAAAAAACATTGTTAATGCAAGAAGGCTAAATTAAATTTAACATACGAGGGACGATCGAAAACTTTCCGGTTTTAGGGGGATGGTTGAGCTACTAATTAAGTAAATTATCATTAGTATATATTGCAAATTTGAACCTAGTTATGTCGTTAAATTTTGTGTTGTCATTGTGCAAGCAAGTCAATCGAAAAGAAATCTACAAGTATGGAGAAAATTAAATTTCGGAGGTTATTGTTACTATTTTTAATTTCATTTTATTCATTTTATTCTTTTTTAAATAGCTTTGAATTAATTATTATACTACGTTTTGGTTTTATAAAATAATATTATAATACCAAAACGTAGTATAATAATTAATTCAAAGCTATTTAAAAAAGAATAAAATGTAACAAAAAAGTCAATAGTGCGATTCGGAACGCATTATGACATATTTTTAGGTATTAAATTAAAAAAGTACTTTACCGCGCTATGTCGCAGAATGAGATTTTTTACGCAGAAACTGAATGACAAAACCTCCTTTTCCGAGCGTGTGAGGTGAAAAATAAATTGCTGTTATTATTACTATAGCTATGTTATTTTATTTGATTGATTCTCGGTAGCGCACTGATTTACAGTCGGTCATTGATTGTGGTAGTTAAGCAACTTTTCTAATGGTTGGTTTCGGGATTCGTGACCAAAAGTATATAAATTAAGCTTCAATAATTTATTGTTAAAATTATAAAAAAATTCTTAAATTATTTAAGACAACAAAGCATTGTGAATGCAAAATGCCAAAACTCAAAATAATATACGACCATTACGTCACATGTTGTTGTACCTACTACAAAGTCGGTGACTTTTGATGTTTGAATCTGGTATTTATTTTTCGGATTTTAACAGTAAAAATTGTTTGTTGGGGTACAAAGAAATACAATTCGCCATCAACGATACCTTCCTTTACTTCATCCCCTTTCGAAACAACAACAACATAAGATTGAAAATTTTCAACTTTAAAAAAAATCAGTAATAAAAAGTAAGTGAAAAGTAAACAGCAAGACATTACTAATAATTAGTGATGGGCCGAATATAGATTTCACCGAATACGAACATTCGGCCGAATATTCGGTTAAATTTTCACCGAACCGAATATTCGGCCGAATATTCGGCATACCGGAGCAGGTCTATAAGTGTTTACGCTAACCATAATTTACCTCTCTTAAATTTTAAATACTAAGTGAGAATTACATGCTACTTAAAAGTATTTTAGTTTTTTGTTTGCAAGGTCAACAGTTTTGTTATGATAATATTACAGTTTTGCAATAATGTGCTCAATGTAACTACTTTTCAATAAGAACTAAAGTTCCTATTGAAAAGTATTCAAAATGTTCCTATTGAACTTGATCACACAGTCATAAAAGGATTATATTAAAATGATATTAAAATCAAAACTTTTGAGTTCTGGATAGTTGATTTTTAAGTTAATATAATTAATTTTTTGTTTGGTTCATCTCTCTTTTTCTGACATGCTATTCTTTAGTTAAATAAATGTTTGAAACAATATTTAAGAAATCGGAGTCGGTGCTAGCTAGCTAAGGCCAAAAAAATATATAGTTAATAGAAGTGCAATGTAGAATGCCTTGGCTGGCACCGACACCAAAAGTTTTATTTTTTACTTTTTGAAATCGGTTTGATTTTTTTTTATAAAATGTTTTTTAAGCCCTACTTCAAAAGACTTCTAAAATTGTTCATTCAACAGAATTTCAGAGGCTATACAATTTGAGTTTTCCTTTAAGTAACTCGTAATAGTGGTAATTTTCGTAGACTGCCCGCAACTTCATCCATAATATTTTCCCATACAATTCTTTTTTTTACATAAACCTTTAATCCTGGATATAATTAACACTTTGCAATTCGCACATTATCAAATTTGGTGCAGTTAAGTTAATTAAGAAATCGTTGTAATAATGCAACTAATTCTTACCAATAACAATAAACAGTTATTATAATTTCGAATATATATTTCATTTCTTACACTAAATAAACCCTCTGATTAAATTTTAATAATGAATAGGGTCTCAAATTACTGTATCTTGATATTCTTGTTAAATTATCATATTTTCATCTACGATTATAAAGAAATACAGCTACACTATCTCAAAAGTATAAAGCTACACAGTGATTTACTTAGGTTAGGTCTACCTATAATATGCACATACATCGTTCAATCAATCAATCTCAGTCTAATATAGTTCACAATAGAGAACCTGTTGTAAAAATCTTTAAGTACCACTGTCCCGAATATTCGGCCGAATACGAATGTTCGGTAAACCTGCCGAATATGCCGAATACCGAACATAAAACGAATATTCGGCCCATCCCTACTAATAATTTTATTAGTATGTTTTGTTTAGTGCATAATTTTTACAATATTTAATTAATTAGGTAAGATTAAACGTGAAAACGTTATTTCGAAAAATATTTTTTATTTAAACTAATTTTACTTACTTACAGTTTTTAAGATTTAAATAATTGTTTCGTTCGTTGTTCGTAAGTAGGTAATCGTCTTTCGTACTTTACTGAACTTGTACTTACTTAACATAATTCGTTTTAAGGTGATATATAGTTTATTTTATGTTATTTTATATACAAAGAGATCTAGTGTAGAATTAGCAAAATTTATTTTAATTTATTATCATAAAACGTAAATATTCCACAGATTTTTAATTTATCGCTTAACTTAAGTAGGTAAATCACGCCTACTTTCAAACGTAAAATTTATATAAATAAATAAATATAATTTAAATAAAAAAACTTCAAAATACATACCGACAAAAAAACACGAAATCCAATCAAAAAGTTCCAAACACAGTAAAAACAGAAAAAATAACATCAACCACTTCAAAAACAAAAAAAAATATTCAAAATTTCGAACGCCGGCATCCGATGTACGAACGCGATCGTCCGCGAGCTAACGCATGCGGTTGGACGGTAAATGACCATAGTTAGATGTTACACCTGCGTGGAGCCGTGGACGCATCGTAACGGCCTTGCGACGTGAGAGGTGACGATTTTGGCGTGACGTCATTCGTAGCGGAGGCTGTGATGTGATATACTGCACGATCTGATTAGTATTACCTTCGACATTTAGTAAGATAACGGTGTATTATTAGGGTTCCGTACCATAATGGTAAAAAGGAACCCTTATGGTGCGACTCAGTCTGTCTGTCTGTCACAGCTGTATATAATCTAGAACTAAACGTTTGCCCAACTATTTCGCAATTATGAAAGAAATATTTATATACAAGAGTGGAAATTTAAAACGGGGCATGAAGGGCAGGTACTTTAACCGATGTAGGTACATGAAAACGTTCTTAGGAAACCATCCTTAATTTTTTGAAAAATATTGAACTGCATTCACGGATTTTGAAAAAATTTTTTTTTTTTTAATAAACTTTTTGATGCCGATCTATCCAGTTTCTTATGAGGACCAAAACAGTCCAAGACACCAACTGAGGTATGAGTTATAGACAAGTCAGAAACCGCGAAAAAGTATTTTCACACATTCGCTAAGAAAATAAGTTCCATCAAAGGTACTCGTCGGTGACGCGGTAACGGCAGCGTGTGGCGCGAGCGCGTTTTTCGCAATTTCTGGCTTTTCTAGTACTCATACCTCAGTTGGTTTCTTAAAGTGTTTTGAACCTCATGAGAAATAGGAACGATTGGCATAAAAAAATATTTTTATCTCTACTTCTCTACTCTACTACTTCTCCACTACTCAATATTTTTTTAATCTGTGAAGGCAATTCAAAATTTATCAAAAAATTAAGGATGGTTCCTTAAGTTCGTTTTCACTAAGCTACAACGATTATGGTACTGCTACTGTTACCTGCCCATGCTGTGAGCAATTTTTACTCAAAGGAAACATTCCTTAATTTTCAAAAATAAATTATACTGCATTCCAAGATTTTTGAAAAATCATTTATCTACACCGGGTATGGGAAGGGCCTCTTAAAAATTCAAAGTGGGACTACTAGGGCATGTGGGGTATTATATGAAATAGCCCTGCCACATTCTAAATCATTTAAAAAAAAAATCTTATTTTTTCTTTTTATCTCCTAAGTTTACATATCCTCTATGAAATCTGAAATCATTCTGTGATATAAATTTATGTGAAAATAAAACGATGTCTCTAATACGAGTATCATACATTTTCAGAAACATTAAAAAAGTGTAATTTTTTAATTGTTGCATTTTACAATGCTTTTTTTTATACTTATGATAAATTTTAAATAGAATATTGGAAAACCCAACTCGGCCACAAGTGAATTCTCAGATGGGACTCAACCCCACGACCTTTCGAAATCCGGTCCAATGCTCTAACCACTGAGCTACCGAGACTTCTAACGTCGAAATTTTCCAATACTTTTATATTTTGAATTCGCTGCAGGCCAGCCAGCGTTGTCTCATCAATGCTAGGAATATCCTTGCATTCGAAAGAAACATCTTTTCAGATGTATAACGATCGATTAAGATGCAACAGCCAACAATTTATGTAATATAATAATATATAATTTTGAAATTTTGCATTTTACAATGCTATTTTTAATTTTAAAATGCAAAAATTCTTTAATCATGTATAGGGACAATATTTGGTGGGACAGAACAGAACCCCGCGAGCCCGACGGTAAGTGGAATAATAATCAACTCAATGTCTTATTTTCAAACAAACATGCACACTTCACTACAAGTTTGTGTATTTCTACATTATGTAATATGTTGATGGCTAGGTCAAATCATAGAAAAAAAGAATGAAAGAAAATAATAAGTTTACTACTCTTGTAGCTGACAACAAAAAAAGTAAAATTAAACAATTAGCACTTGATCTCTTTGATTTCCTCAAACATGCAATGAAACATTATTTGATTCTAATTCAATATTGTTGGAAATCTGAATAGTGAAGTGACGAGTGATGAATTCTTGACTTTTTGTGTCATTTTTATTTGACAGTCAAGCATATTATATTGACAGGTAAATCTTTACAAACGCAGTTGTTGTTCAAGACCTAGGACTACCTTACTAGACTAAACTGAACAGGAACTTTGGGTACTAGTACTAAATATTAAAACCGGTACTACACTTGAATCAGTATATTGCAAGCAAGCTCTATAGATTTATAAGATATTATGTGCAGTATACGAAACCGCGATTCAAAATCGATCAGCGACATCTATTAATGAACTTAAGAACTAAAGTATTACTATGGCGATTAATCAATTATTGAAAGGTGAAACGGTATCGCGATTTAGATGGGCACATCGCCATTTAGGTGATAATATAGAACTATGTGACTTGAACAGTTGTAGGCAACTTTTTAGTTAAGGGATTGTGAATTGAGCATATTATTTATATGAAAGTAGTACAATGAGTCCATTTATTTGCTTGCAGGTGTATTTATTCAGATAAATACGAATTTTCCAAGGACAATACATAAATTTTAGTTAATAAGAACATCTCAAATTTTCGCACGTAGGTATAGTTCATTTAATAAACAACATTTACGGTTTTTAGGAGGCGCTTTTTACTAACGCGTAATTTTATTGTATGTGTCTTTTGGTATATTTTAATGAATATTTTATTTAGATTTTAATTGTCAATTAAACCAATTAGTAGCTGTTAATGAGTACAGAAAGACAGCCAATACCTGAAGCACGGAACAACTAGAGCTCATATATTTTGAGCGTGTCTTTTGAAACACGGTCTTCGTGCTCTGACCTCGATATTGGTCACCCATCCTGTGGCAGACCATAAGTTGCTTATATCTTCATTTACAAGCAAGAGCGTTGTCAAGAGCATATCGACTGTATCTCATAACTCGGGGTCTAAGAGCACAATCCCACGTCAAACGCTGGCGCTGACTAACCATTGCGCCAGCGGGTGTTTTTTTTTTCAAGTTCAATTTTTTAACCGCCCCTGTGGTCTAGTGGTACAACCACCGGTATCTGACCCAGGACCCAGATCTACAATCTTGAAACATTTCACTTCACTTCATCATCATCCTGTGGACGTCCACTGCTGGGACATAGGCCTCTCCTAGCTATTGTGGCGTTCATAGGAGGCTATTAGCCTACTGCTACCACGCTGGCCAGAAGGGTTGGTAGAGGGTTTGTTTCAAGTTTTCCTTCTCTTGCACAGGTTTTCAATGCCTCGAGCCTCTTAGTCGACTCTTACGACATCCCAGGCATGTAAGGGAGACATTTAATAAGAGGATTTTTTTTTCATACACAGTTATTAGAATATTTTCCTTTTTTTTTCTCTTTATTTTGACACATACAGTCATTAGTACAAATTACTATTAAATTAAAACTTACATTATAGACAATTGAGTGTCCACTAATGTTAAGTAGGTACTTGCTAGAATTTACAGATATTTTTTGCAAACTTAAAAAAAATACTTAATAATAAAATGCTTGATACAGTTTTTTTGCTAAAACTTAGAAAAACAAACATATATTGTGTGGTAGAAGATAACTTTACTATTTTAGATAGTTATTCAATTAATTTAATGAGAAGTGATAACGAAACATATAGAAATTATTACATAAGTTGATTTATCAGATCTTTTTTCAACGTGTTCAATGAGCTCTTGCAAAGATCCATATTATGAAATTCTTTACTGTACATGCGAAGACAGCGTGGAAAATAACTATTGGAGGTATAGTTTTTCTTGGTTCGATGTGGAACAAAGGCATGAATAGTGCGTGAGGAGCTTTTATACAATTACAATAGTCATGTTTTATGTTAGTATCATTTCCATGCATTTTGGTCTTTTAAATAGTCATCTACCTTGTAATAACCTTTGCGTAAGAGCGTTTTTTTACATATATTTTAAATTTATGCAAAGGCAGCTCAATCACTTGTTGTGGAACTTTATTAAAAAAGGCTATGCCTTTCCCCAAAAACGAGCGTCTACATTTCTCAAGCCGAAATTTTTAGAACGGCAAGCTTATTCTTGTTTCTAGTATTAAAACTTGGACGAATTAACCACTGGACACGAAACCCGAGAAGAATGTATGAAAACACGATCAACCAATTCTTGCGGGGGTGAGGGGCGATTACTAATGTCAAATAATGACAGTAGTGCTTGAAGTAATCGATATTTTTTTTTATCGATAAGTCAGGAGTGAATGAATGAACCTATTGAGTTTAATAAATCATGTGTGTTTTAAAGAAATTAGTAAGTTAATTGTTTATTTCGTGGAAAAATATAAAGCACCTAATAATATGAAAATCTCATTAAAAAAATACCTCAAATTCATAAAAACTATACAATATGGTTTCCAAAGCGTTTGTGTTTGGGTTTATTTTGTGAAAAATGGGTAGATACATGCAACCTGATACTAGTACTGTACTGATAAGGCTTAAGATGGAAGCGCGCCTCTCCCGGTATCCTCAATCTCTGAGGAACTAGCTATCTTACCTCTAACTGCCGGAACGGACTTGGATAAGATGGTAGTCGCTAGCCAGGCGGACTTACAATTTACTTACTAACACTTTTTAAGTGAGTAAAAAACATTAATATTTGGTTTATATAATAATATAATTCATTATTTACATTAACTTCTTCAATCACTCGAGCTTTTTTATATAAAACAAAATATGGGTAATTAGTTCATTACAGAACCATTGTATAGGACATACACAATAGCAACCCCTCCATAAGTGTTTAATTTAATAATCGATTGCAATCCCTTTCAAAGGTCAAATAGTTGTGGCGCGATGCTATGTGATGCGATGTGAATAATATGTACTTACCTTTTAAATGATAAATTTAAAGGGATTGTGATAGACTTAAAATTAGTCAATAAACCCCCTGTGTGCTTCTCGAGCTGTGATATCTCGTATTCTACATTTTTTTTGGAGCCAAAAATCTAAGTATACTAAAACTTATTGAAAATAATCATCGACATTAGAAGATCGTTGAGACTAAAACATTTTAATTTCAACTCTAGTCCATTTACATTTAAGAAATATGCATATTTGTAAGAAAAAATATAAACTTGTTTTCACTATATTAAAGATCTCAAAATTTACGCCACCGTACGAAATTAGCACAACCTAAACCCAAATTAGAAATAGTAGACTAGCGTTTGGATAGCGTATGGTCCAGCATACGCTATGACAGTATTAAACAACAAACTCCCAGAAGTTATAATTACCTATATTTAAGATAAAGCCAAGGCAGTATCTTTCTAGCAACTACTAGCTGAAATACTAATTGCAAGTATATTGCAACCAATAGTTTATTGTAGTTTTAAGATTGTTTTACTTGAATATAATAAAACGATCTTAAAATAAAAATATTATAAGATTAAAAAATAGTATAATATAGCTAAGTACATACATAAATATAATTAATTTTATTCTTGCTGTGACCTAACAAGGTCTATGTTAGAAACAAATAATAAATGTAACCACCATTTATGATACATTTTAACAAGAAAAATATTGGAACAAATGAACTCGGCCACAAGTGAATTTTCAGATGTGACTTGAACCCACGACCTTTGGGAATCCGGCCCACTGCTCTAACCAATGAGCTACCGAGTTTTGCGGACCACTGTCGAAATTCTCCGATACTTTTATATTTTTATACGCTGTAAGAATATCCTTCCTTGCATTCGAAAGAGAAAAAAAACAAATGTTTAACGATTAATATTATGATGCAACAGCTAATAAGTTATGATTTTTTAATTTTTGCGTTGTCAATGCTATATTTATACTTATGATACATTTTAAATATTAATGTACAACACACCATGATAATGTACAACATAAGTCTAATACTAAAAAACAATACCGTGACTGACTTACAGGCAAGGCAACGCACAGCCCAAACGGCTAAACCAATTAAACTGAAATTTTGCATACAGGTTCTTTTAACGATGTTGGCGAGCACTAAGACAGGATTTTTGATATTACCACAGAAACGGGAACCATGCGGGTGAAATAAGCAACATTTTTTTTAAAGTTTGAAGCTATATTTCAAATATAACAAGCTCAAAGTTCGTAGAGTTGCATCGTTTAATTACAGAGTTCCTATAGCCATCTTCGGGCTCCATCATCAGACCTTAGATGTTATCTAAGACCTGAGTACTCGTCTATGTTATCACCCTGCGTACCGCTTCCACCCAATTCTTCTTGTTAGGAGCTCAACTGTAACTCTGAAATTAATTTAAATAGTTCCTACATTAAAATTGGATTCGTTCGTTCATTTACATACATCGATATGTTTATCGATATGTTCAAGCCCTATACGACATAAAAATGACAATTGAATGAATGAGTGATACGTATAACCCAACCAAATTACTTATGCAATATCTTTGAAGAATTTACACGTACAATGATTACTTTTTGAAATGACGTATTACATTTTGTTTACATACCAAATTTTATTTATTTTACGAAAAATTGCTACTCTAATAGATTGAAATTATACTTACGCGTGAAAAGAAAAATGTTTTGATTGTCCGGTATGATTTTTACAAATTAAATCAGCGTATTTACCCATTTTTGAGATAATGTTCCACTTCGAGATCTCGCGTCATACTGACAACGCCATATTGCTTACTGTGTCTAAAAGGCAGGGTAAGTGACAGTGGGGTAAAGGCGAACGCGGTCCTCGTTACGCGTCCAGTGGTTAATTCGTCCAAGTATTAAAACTATGAACATCGCTATGCTTAATAAATAAATCGTGATGTTTCCTTACATATACTATATTATCATAGATGTATTGTCCCGCCAAAGTTTGTATATTAATCTCTTTAAACAAATCTTATAGAGAATCTCTCCGTCAAAGGTTGTAAATGGCGCGCACAGTTCTTTTTTTAATCATAAAAACATTTTCGATATTGGCTGCTGAGCCCCACAACAACACAGGCCATAGGACATTACACTATGAAAATAACTAAAGTAAACTAGTTTTGCCGTTTCAATATCAGTTAGGAGCCTTATTTTCCTTATTTCGAAAGCCGCAGAACTAAGTCTACTCGACAAGGCTTCAATATGTGGATCCCATTGTAGTTTTGAATCTAAGGTAATGCCAAGAAATTTAGTACTCTCAACTAACTCTACTACATCCCCATTCAAATTTATATGCGTATCGACCTGCCCTACATTAGGTAACGAGAATTTAACAAACTTTGTTTTGGTAGGGTTAAGAGACAAATTATTACTGTTGAACCAGTTTGCGACAATTGTGTCCTCTATCAATTTTAAAAATTACTAAATTTCTACCTCCATCTTATCTAAGGCTGACGCTATAACAACTATGTTTTCAGCATTGTTGTGTTCCAGCAGTTAGAGATAAGGTAGCCAGTTCCTCAGTGATTGAGAATTCCGGGAGAGGCTCGCTTCCATCTTTAGCCTTATCAATACTTAACATCAGGTATGATGAAGGCTAAGAGTCTCCCCGTCGTTCATAAAGAAAAATCAATTGATACTTACTGCCTTAAATTACAAAAAGTTTTATCCTAACACTGCAGTCTTAAAACAACGGCAACCGACAATCGCCAAAAAACTATTGCACCAGTTTGAATGCATAAATTTTAAATTCTTGTTGTATCGTTAAAGTTGGCGCCCGACTGCCACCTTGCGAAATACTGTCGTAATTCGCAAAGCAAATAATCAGTTATCATTCAAAAATGCACCCTAAATATGTACAGTTTGGGCTCAAAATCAATAACTTGTACGGATAGTTTAGTTCGCAGATGCAGCAGAATACCTATCTATAACCTTTTCAGTACCTCAACTTTGCAAATAAGGTCTGTTTTCTCTTTTTGGCATTTGTGCATATTGCAAATTGACAAAACACGATGTTGCAGGAGAAGCATTTAGTTTTTTTCGTCTTTAATCGAACATAACTTTTTTTTATTTTTAACCTTTTTTTAATTTGCTTTTATAGAAATGCCTAGAAAACATCGGTTTTCCGGTATTTTTGTTTTATTTATAATTTTGGTTTTACTGAAATTTATTTCCTAAAATAAATATTTGGCTCTCGGGCTAAATAATAATAAATTATTATTTTATATAGTTACACCACATTCCACAGAGTACACTCCACTATCCAACTCCCCGAAAGCTTGAGGCAGACAAACTACGCTATACCATTCACTAATAACTGTTCTACAGTTTTCTAGCGGAATTGCTACTGGTCCACTGCGTCTAAAAAAACCGCTTACATTTTTTTATTAACGCTCCGCATAGAGTAAGTCAAAAGGGTTTTTATTATCCCATTATTCCCACGGAACGGGAACCACGCGGGTAAAACCGAGCGCAGCCGCTAGTTACCTATAAATTGGCCGCAGTGTCTTCTTTCAAAGTTAAGTTACTGCTGTTAACATTGAATCAAACTTGGACGATTTACAAGTGTAAATCTCAGTGCGGTTCTTAATTATCCTGAATTTTCTTTAGTTTGTCTTATTCTTGGTTTTATTATTCAACTCAAGGTTTGTTTAAACACTACTCTGCTTTTATGAAAATATATCTTTTTGTTTTTCTTTTTTACGAAGACGTGTTGTGAGGTTAAAAAATATATTTTTTGAGTATTTTTTCCAACATGTAAACAGTAGGGAAAAACCCACTAGCAAGAAATGGGCACAAACATTTCTAGATATTTAAACGGAAATGTAAGACTAAATATCTTAATATAAGTAGGTGCATGGTTTTATTTTCACTTTATAAAGAACTAGCTACCACTCGTGGTTTCGCCCGCGTGGTTCCCGTTTATTTATAATATGGGCATAAAAAGTAGCCAAAGCTGTATGCCAAAAATCAAGTCGACTAGTTGCTTAGTTAGGGCGTGAAGTAAGGACAAACAAACATACTTTCGCATTTATGAGATTAGTTAGGATTAGAATTAGGATGGATTGATTTGCAATTATATATAAATAAATAAAATAATTGTATACAATCACACCAATTATCTAGCCCACATTAAGTTTCATGAAGAACTTGTTTTATGGATACTAGATAACGGATAAACATACTTATATACGTTTTTTTGTAAATACATACATTATATACATACTAAACACCCAGACGAAGACATATAGACAAGTTCATGCACACCAATATTTGTCTTGTCCGGGGATCGAACCCGGGACGTCTGTCGCAGAAAGCGGGTTTTACCCCTGCGCCAAACAGGGGGTCAGCAATCCATGTGCAATGTATAGTCAGTGCATTTCGTTATCCTGGTGGTTGAAACTTAATATCATTGTATTCCATTAACGAAATTACTATTTCCAATAGTAGGTAGTATTTATTTGTTAACACCGTATTTAACATCACTGTGATATTTGATTACATTAGGGCCTTCGATTAATAGGTACGAGTATATACGTTTTAACATTGCATATTATTACAAAAATAGTAACAACTAGCGGCGGCTCGCGGTTTCACCCGCGTGGTGCCTGTTACCGTGTAAATATCTGAAAAAAAGGATATCCTATGTTCATAACCAGGCTATCTACTATCTGTGTACCAAATTTCATCCAAATCCGTACAGTAGTTTCGGAGCCTATTCAAGGCAAACAAACAAACAATCAAATCTTTGCTCTTTATGATATTAGTATGGATATACTTTTACGTAAGCGTGTAAAAAGAAAATATATAAACTCTCTCCATACTGTGGGTTATCTGGAAGAGATCGCTTTAAGCGATAAGACCGCACTTATATCGCTTCAATTCATTAAAATTTTATTGTAAATGTAATATGTACATGGTGTTATAATAAAGAGGTATTGTATTATGGATGTTTAATATGTATTTTATGTATGTATTTACAAAAAAAAAGTATATAAGTATGTTTATCCGTTATCTAGTATCCACGTGGGCTAGATAATTGGTATGATTGTATAAAAAATAAACTTTTTTCTTAAAATGCCAAGGGCTATTGACCACTTTGTTATTTTTTAAATTGCTCGCTCTGAGTCTTGGTATGTGGAATCCCCGTGGGTAATGCCAAGGTAATACCTCCATATATAGAATAATGACTCATCTGGAGATAATATTGCAGTTTCAAATCTCAAAGGAAAACAAAAATTTAACAAAAACCCAATTCTCGGGTGCCATATATAAAATATTAGATATGAGAGGGAATTACCTAATTAAGAGTTTTTAGTATTACCTTCCTGTGTTTAAACGGAAATCATTAAATCCATACTTTCATTTACACACTTTGTTTTATTCGCAAAACAATAACATTCGGGAATCCCAGGGGAACTTTCAACGTTTTCCGTTATTATAGGTTGAACAATATGTCTGCCGAATTTCATCCAAATCTGTTCAACCGTGTCAATATTACAAAGATCTAAAGATTTACATATTATCAGCAGCAGGATACGAAAGTAAATTTTTGGCTATTTGTAAAAAAAGTCTTTAAAACTGTATAGCTACTTTCAGAAATGCTGAATGCGTTATAGTCAAAATAATACTACCCAAATGATCTATTTCAATAAAGTTAATGACGATTTTTACTTTGACTTTAGTTCTTACAGAAGTTGTTGAAATAGATATTCAATAAACTAAATATTTATAAATTTGTATGAGAGTAATACTTGAAATCTAAATTTTAAGACGAACTCTCTTTTACAAAATATTAAGAAATTGCAATTTGTATTTAAACACTAGCCAACAGTTAAAGTTACTAACATTATTGAACCACTATAAATTAAGCTAATATTCTAACTCTTAATAATATTCTCAGTTGTGGTGGTGGGCAATGAGATCAATCTGCTTACTGCTTTAGACATAATCGTATGTTAATTATGTTTCAATTGCAATACCTATATTTAACAAAACGTCGTAAAAAAACGGTGTAAAAAACGAGCACAATTGAAACAGGATTGGAATACAAGAATTATGAATAAACCTTACCAGAATTGACCCCCAGATACAAAGAATAGCAGTTTACATGGGTCACTTATTTGGCAACATTGAAGAGGCTGTATGCACACAAAACCTTGAGATGCCAAATTAAAAATAGAAAACAAACAGTTCTTATATATATACGATATCTTCAATGGCAACATTATAGAAAGATGAGACATTACTTAGTTTGTTTACAACAACAATGGCCAATAAGACTCCGTGACGACCTCCGTGGTAGAGTGGTACATACACCGGTTTCAAGGTGTCGCTTACTCTGAGGTCCCGGGTTCGAATCCCGGTAGGGGCAAATGTTTGTATGATGAATACGAGCATTTGTACCCGAGTCATGGACGTTTATATATATTTCTACACATAAATACTTATATGTATTAATATCCGTTACCCTAGTATCCCATAACACAAGTCTTACAGTGCTTACTTTGGGTCTAGGTTAATTGGTGTGAGTGTAAGAAATATTCATTTATTTATTTTAAGACTTTAAAAAACTGAGGAAAACTAAAATAAATATTTAGTAAAGATGTAAGATCCTAAATAAGTATAGGCTGACTGCATATTCTCATGGCAATAAAAGATTTAACTCCAATGAAACTGACTCAAGGTTTCAGCTTTTACATAAAATCAATGTAACAAAACTTTTTGAAAGTAGAGTAAAAAAATATTATTCATTTTTCTCAGGCTCAAATTTAAAAATAATAATCCGGAAAATATTCAACGTACAAATTTTAAAGTTCCCATATTAATTCGCCTGAGTAAACAATAGTCAATTACGAATTATTAAGTTTTTTTTGTGCTTACTGGATTGGTAAAAAGATATGAAAAAATATAAGATTTTAATCAACCGGTTGTTTTGATATTTTACTCCATTTTGGGCCACAAATAGGTTAAGGCCATGGACTATAATATTTTTCATTCTTATATTCCTACGGGAACGGGAACCAAGCGACTGATACCGCGGATGGTTAAATTTGGCTTTTACAATGATATTCAAAAGATACCTTATTACTAGAAATTATAATAAAAATAAAAACCGTCTTCAAAAAGGAAAAAATAAGGCTTTTGGTGTCGGTGCAGACAAGGCATTCTACATTGCACTTCTATTAGTTTTATTCTTACCTTGGTTGGCACCGACTCCAAAACTCTTATATTTTACTTTTAGAAGTCGGTTTTTATTATTTTTATTAAAAGTGTTTTATTTCTAAATTTTTTTAAATCAAATCAAATCAAATCAATCATTTATTTGCATAAAAACATCAATATACAATGGTCTTAATTATAATTGGATGTAGTCAGCCTACGTGCAAACGTGCCAAATCTTATTTTAAGCATGTTACATTCGATTATTATATTAGACACTTCAAGTTTAACTTAAAATTATATGCAGAAGAAGATACTGACCAAGTTCAAATAACTAATTACATCTAAGCATATTAAGTTCAATTTCATATTTAACATGTCTAAATTATTGAATTACAACTACAAACAAAATAAGATAAAGATACTTAATGTCAAATTTCAAATAAATAACTAATTTAAGGGTATCATGTCAAAATTTATAAATCTTAAGTCAAGTTTTCTACGGCACTAGCGTTCGAACTCCATGTACTCTTTCACGCTGTAAAAGCATCTTTCATGTAGCCACATAGTCAATTTGCTTTTAAATTTTAAGTAAATAATATAAAATAGTAAGTAAGTTAAAACAGAAATTCGAACCGTAATATCAAAAACAAATTGTAATATTACATAACGCATGTTGTGCTTACATCTAGTAGGTTTCAATGTAGTATAAGCTTTTAGAGTTTAATTTTAATTTAGTAAAATGATATCATTGTAAACCAGTTTTGTAAGACCAATAATAAAATATTAAAAAAAAAATGGTTTATAGCAGGTATAGTTAAGTTTACTGCAAAATGAACTCGTGGTCGCAGTTTAGTATTCTAGCAGCGCCACTTGGCGGCATATTAGGGACTACTACAAACAACGGTTGTTTTCAAGATTTTCTGTAAAATACTAATTTTAATAAAGACGATTAACTTACACATACATAGGTACATATATATCTAAAATCATTACAATTAGTCCAGCCGTCTTCGAATAATCGGTGAAATAAAAAATTTAAGCGATGAAGTCGGCTTAAAACTAAATCGACTTACAAGTTGCTCACGAGATTCGAACGCTCAACATTTGGAAGTCCGGTCCAATGCTCTTTCAATTGAGCTACTATTCACTTAACGCTGATAGCCAATGTTGTTTTAGCAATGAGAGGAAAATCCTCGCATTCGTAAGAAACCCTTTTCAATTTATGATAAATTTTAAATAGAAAAATATTGGAAAAAATCAACTCGGCCACAAGTGAATTCTCAGATAGAACCTCATCGATTATATCAAACACTTGGAGCCCTTTTCAATTGTTTGATATACCTACCTAATCGATGATATTTAAATTTTGCACTTACAATGCTATTCTTTATATTATCTCGTCTGAGCAATATGGAGACTAGTTGATTTTTTCTAGTAGTTATAATTATTAAATATTTTATATACTTACTAGTTACTAGTGGAATACTTACTAGAATTGTAAATATGAAATTAAAACATGAAATGGCTATTTCATATTGTAAATATGAAAAAGTACCGAGTCTTGAGAAGAACCTTCTTCGAGCATTTAAAAGTAATAGGTAATTAGATGATTTTGTACACGGTATGTCCACGAAAAGAATTCTTAAGTGCTCATCATAACTATGAGGATTTTCCCTAATACTAAAAATATTTATCGATTATTGATTAAATCCGAGTCGTGGAAAACTTTGATTATCTTTAAACAACGTGTCATTTACTGATAAATGTCCCCGCTTATGAAACTATAATAGTAAATGATGAAATGAGCAAATAAATCTGTTTGGAACGATTTTCACCTTTTTATCTGTCTCAAATGATGTTTCATAACTTTTTTTAAGCTTGATTGGACCTTGAACGAGGACATTACTTATTTAAGTTTTTTTAATCCTACTAATATTAAAAATGCGAAAGTATATGTTTGCTTGTTTGTTTGTTCCTCTTTCACGCCAAAACCATTAAATGGATTTAGATGAAATTTGGTATATTAAATAGGGACTTCAAATACTGGGCTAACACATAGGCTACTTTTATCCCGATATTCCCACGGGAACGGAACCATGCGGGTGAAACCGCAGGAGGCCGCTAGTTTTTCACAACTACAACCTGCCGGTTGCTCCAAAATTCGTTAAAATTTTACGAATTCGTATAATATTATTATTTACGTATGTTTTGGCGCGCACTGTTCATTGAAATAAAACAACTTTTACGGATATCAAACGCACTATATTTCCACGAACTAAGTTGTAATTGTCCGTATTTTTAGGTTTTTTAGGGGTTTTTTGATTTTCCAGACGTTTCGGCACGTTTACAGCTGCCGTGGTCACGGGATGACGGGATTGAGAAGACCTAAAAATACGGACTTAGTTTACTTAGTATTACAACTTAGTTTGTGGAAATATAGCGCGTTTGATATCCGTAAAAGTTGTTTTATTTCAATATCATTATTTATCGTAAAAATACGTTTTTCTTCATATCTGTAGAAAAACGTAATGTTAAGTAATAATAAGCCTGAGGGTGTAACCGCATTAAAATTTAAGCGAGTACTGTTTACTGAAATTAAAATAATCACGTACGAATTTTATTAATTTTATACTGCGTGTATTTTTTGTTTTTCTGGCTTTCTCGACGTTTCGACTTCTTCCCAGTGTATTTCGTCGTGGTCACTGTAGCTATAACAACTATACATTTAAAAAAATATATAAGTTCGGTAGGTGGGTAAATCTACGGGCGGTTTGAACGCCGTCATTGTCCTCAACATATTTTCATATTTTTCGAGTAATAAAATTCTGTCCTCGTGTCCAGTTACGAATATAGGTCCCAGACGAGTAGCGTTTAGCAGCATAACCTTTATTATTTTCGCACTTATGCATGACACTTTATATGTCGAGGACAATGACGGCGTTCAAACCACCCGAAGATTTACCCAGGTACAGTCTGGTAACTTCCCGGTAGCCCAATACTTATAGCTTTTTAGGGAGCGTTATTTCAAAAAGTAATAGATACATTTATAGAAAACATTTATATCACAAATAATAGAATATTAATATAGGTATAGTTTAATTGAATAATAAATTACGTCCTTAGCCTTATTTCTTTTCGAAGCAACGTTTCTCAAGAAAAACTCTACTTGTCGACCGGTAAGGATAATTGTATTTCCTATATCCTATTTGTAGTAAAAGTCTTACATGATTGTCAGGTTTTTGTCCCCACTTGATTTCTATAAAGCAAATATTAGCAGGCCCAGACAATGTTGTTTCAATGAATAGGATCTTCACTTAGTGCTTGTGGTCCGAGGAAATACCCTGAATGATCTCATCAACGACATTCTTATTGATAATGTTGATTTTTATATAAATCATAGTGCTATACTTATTTTTTTTTTTATTTATTACCATACTATATTGGAAATTCAAAACAAGTTCACGACATTCACAAAAAACCACGCAGGTTTATACCAGGAATGCGTCGCTCGGACACCATTCGCGCACGATATTTAATTTTAATTGTTCGCAGTTGTGCATATAGGTATTTGTATTTATTTGTTTACAATGTTATTACTTACAAAAACAATATTAGAAAGAACAAGATGCCTGGCGGGCGCGCGGCTCGCTGCCGGACGATAACACACACAGGTACAGACAATCCACACAGCAGCTGTTTAGTCAAGTAGGAACACTGTGCCAGTAGCCAGCACACGAAATCATACACTCTTATACAGCAGTTACAATTGTGATATAAAATATTGTTTTAATGTACGTTTTAAATTTGTTGGGGTCATAATATTTCTTAGTCTAGCCTATTAATTAGATGTGGGATATATAATATAATTCGTAATATTATTATGAAATGCGAATGCAACTCTTCGTCAAATCATTCAACTTATTTTGATGATTAACATTTTCCTTTTTTAGGGTGCGACTCAGTCTGTCTGTCACAGCTGGATATATCAATGACTACTAACGCTATTTACTTGAAATTTGGAATAGTTTTAGATGACGTTGGCCCAACTATTTTGCAAATAGGAGATTTTGTTTTGCAACGGGGACTTAAAAATTCAAAGTTGGGCTGTTAGAGCATGTAGGGTAACATGAAAGAGCGCTGCTTGCACATATTTTTATTTTAGACCGCACAGTTTTCGACTATTGATGAAAGTTGTAAAAAGAAACTTTACTTAGAGAAAAAAAAACTGAAATTATTCTATGTATGTGATAGAAGTTTATATAAAAGTTACAGGAAGATAAAACGATTTCTCTAAATGGCATACTTTTTCAGAAATCTTAATAAAAGTGATTTTATACTTATTTGCTTTTGGCAAACTGACCTCGAACTATGTCGATGTATAGAGAATGTTATTTTATGCTTTTTAGTTTTTGAAGTATGTTTTTTTAACGTAGTTTTATAAGTAAAATTTTATCTTTTTAGTGTCTGTAATAGGGTGTTTTAATGTAACTACAATTAGGAATTTTCTAGATAAGATCTGGGGGCTAATTGTCTAATTTTAAATCTATCGTAATCCCTTTCAATTCGTAATTTGAATGTTATTCAGGCCGTCACTATTTGACATTTGAAAGGGATTGTGATCGGGACGCGTTTTAAAAGGTATGGAATAAACGAAATTGAACTGTCTAAGCAATATGACAGACGAAAATATCACAATCACAATACATCTTAAAGGGATTGTGATAGATTTTAAATTAGACAATTAGTGGGCTGGTTTCATGTACTTACACTATAAACAAAGTATCGTGAAAATTACATCGTCCAAGTTAACAAAAATGCTCATAATATAAAACTACTAGGCCAAACTCAACCAAATTTTTATGGGACCAATTAATAATCAAAAAAGAATCAAGTAAATAGGACCAGAAATCTTGGCATAATCGGTGTACATAAAAAAACATACCAACTGAATTGAGAATCTCCTCCTTTTTGGAAGTCGGTTAAAAAGAAGCGCGATATAACATACAAAGTTGCAGATGAAAAGCTATAGGTAAGTAATTATTGTGAATAAGAAAGTTTGCTTCTTTGTTTCCCAATCAATCAACGGTGGTCAACCATATTAACGTAATTGATTTATTTGGATGTAATTTTTTATACACACAAACGATAATGGAAGCACATAGAATACATTTTATCCCGACATTCCCACAGGCGGTTACAGTTAAATTAATAACCAATCCTATTCAAAATCTATCATAGTAAGTATAAAAATAGCATGAAAAATGCAAAATCTTAAAAATCATAACTAAACTAACCTAAACAAACCATTTTTCAAACCACACAATTCGCATAGTTAAATTCTAATATTAGCTTAAAGAAACCCCAAGAGAAAACTCACCCATATCCTGGTGCTAGGACAATATTTAACTTTATAATTAAGTTACACTGTGTCTGACTAGGTTAACAAGCATAAAATGCTAAGATAAACGTTAATTATTTGAATGTGAAAATAAACGCACATGTGCCTTCTTAAGGGTAATGTAACAATAAGTAATAATTATGTGCAACTTTTTACATAATTTTTGGTGAATAATTAACTTACACTTGTTTCAGATATTTTTTTAAAGAAAAAAGTATTCAGCTTTGTACTGTCGGAACTGTAATAAATGTACTTTTTTCTTTTTTTTTTCATTCTTTGAATCAGATGTCGAAGGAAGCACATTAACACAACAACGCACACTAGCGCTGCCTTGGAAGAAAATCTATTTCATAAGAAATAAATATGAAAATGTAATTATTGGTAATTAGTGTGGTGTGGAATCTATTTGGCATAACACACTTGGCGGAATCTTTTTTAAACAAATATTTTTAGGCATAATAAATATTAGGCATAATTGATTGATTGGCATAATGTTTTATATGCCCGAATTTACAATGGCATACTGTTAAGATGACAAATTTTCATTTGGCATAATTGCCTTTGGCATAATTTTGTTTCACATCACTTTGTTTCGCATGCCATTTATTTAGAACGTCGATTATTTGGTATAATTTCACTTGGCATACTACGAATATGTCAAACTTTCATTTGGAATAGTTTCGTTCGCGGAGGGGCAAGGCTCACATGGGACCTCCGGAGCCCCGCAGCGCCGGAGCCGTGACGGAAGTCATGCTTGCCTGCATGCTGCAAGCTTGCTATATGTTTGTATGCTTGTTGCTTGCTTACATGATTGCTGAACGCTTGCTGCACGCTTGCTGCATGCTTGCTGCAGGCTTGCTGCATGCTTGATGCATGCTTGCTGCAGGCTTGATGCATGCTTGCTAAATGCTTACATGCTTGCTACTTGCTTGCATGCTAGGTGCATGCTTGCCAATTATTGAACCAGAGACAGTAGTTTTGAACTCGATGCAAGTAGCAAGCAAGTATGCTTGGCTGCATATCCATATCCATGATAATACAAAATCAGAATCATCATTTGGCAGAATGTTTTCACATTATAATTACTATAGCTATGAAATTTTCTGCCAAAAGACGATTCTTCTTGTGAACGTTCTGCCGAATGATGATTCTGCTTTTTTATCATTATGCATATAAAAATTCTGCCTAATGATGATTCTGCTTTACAAAATTATAAGTTTTGAATGTATGACAAATAAGTGTATGCCGAACGATTTCCTGCGAAATGAGGTTTGTGCCAACTGTTGTTATGCAGAATAATATTATGACATAAAAGGTTTTGCCAAAAAGAGTAGACCCGTAATTATTATCTCTCCGAAGAAGTTTTGTGGTACTTTTTATCGTTGACACAATATTTTTTAATTCTGGAGCTTGTTTTAGAAAAGTTTCCACTTTTATCAAAAATGCTTGTCATACGGTATCTTAGAGACAGCATTGATAACTTTACGCTGGAAAAAACAAAAAACTAATCATAAATCTGAAATTATTTATTTTCTAAAAATGCCCTCTAACAATATTATAAATATTGTATGTACTTATACAATATTTATAATATTATTAGTACTTATACATACATGAAGATAAAAATGAATATTATAAAAACTAAGAATCAAATTGATTCCGTCAAGAATTTAATTCATAATAGAGAAAATTAAAGGCACAGTGCGTAAAAATGCGCGTTTTAGAAAAACCATACCACAACATATTTATCAATTTTTATATTCAAACTTTTTCCCATTGCCTTAACCATAAAGCTACTTAAATCTTATCAGTGCATCTTTAGAAAACGACCGTTTGTCGCGGCAATTACAACGCAAACTGTCCGCGTAACGTTCGGAATTGGCTAATTGCGCGACTAACGAGTGAGCTTATACAACTTTTTTAATGATTTACTGCCCACTAATTACTTTTCAAACTAATTTTAGAAAGAGGTTGGCATTTCGATCTCTTTGGAATTGATTTACAATTGAGGAACTTTCCGAGACCAGTAGTCCAGTAAACCAGTAGAGTTTTTAGGGAGAATTATAAAAAAAAAAATTGAGGACTTGTTTGGCGCAGGGATACTAAGCCTGCCTTCTGCGCCAGAGGTCCATTGTTCGATCCCCGGACTAGACAAATATTTGTGTGCATGAACATATTGTCTATTTGTCATGGTGTGGGTGTTTAATATGTATATTATGTATGTATTTACAAAAAAAGTATATAAGTATTTTATCCGTTATCTAGTAATCATAACACAAGTTCTTTATGAAACTTAACGTGTGGGCTAGATAATTCGTGTGTGTGTATGCAATTATTTATATCAAAAAGTAATCGATTTATACGTTCATAGATACCTACTTATTGATTTCATTTGAATAATTAATACATTATTTTTGAAGTGAAAACTTTTAGCGGCGTTCTATACATCAGGTTTTACCTTTTTGAGATGGGTAAAAAAATTTAAAGTCGCGTCAGGAAACGTGACCCTGATCGAAAATTCGTAAGACCATTTACCGTTGACCTATTTCAAATTACATGAAGTTTCACACTTGAAAGATCTACGTATATTAGATAATAACAACCATTATATAAAGATCTCTAATTACTACCAACTTTTATATTGATGCCAGGTCTGTTTTAATGGATTTACCTGCCAGATCAAGTTGGTCTCTATTTTCATCAACTTTTTATGAAGTTGTAGTCAAGATTTTGATCTTTTGATCGTTATTTTCGTTTAAGCGGTTTTCACTTCTGCCGGCACTCCCAGAGTGCAACCCGTTGTTTTTTTTAACCTTATTACTTTTAATTCTAAAAAACTTTTCTAAAAAAGCTACTGGATTGTACCTAAGCATAGCTACCAGTGGCGAGAGGTCAAAATATGGCGAAGGTAAGCCGAACTAAGAAAAATCCACAAATCATACAATAATAAATATGGAAAATAAAGCATTTTATAAACTTTGCAAATGCCTGGCATCCACGTATCTTTAACTTAATGGTCAGAATATTTATTGTCATAATTATTATGATCTCTATGGTGGATCGCTGGGGTAGGATTTCTAAAGATGTCCTGTATGGCTGGTAGGGGGAAAAGTTGACTATTCCAAAGCACTTATCTATAAGTCTATTTGAATAAAAATCTTTGACTTTTGACTTTGACTTTAAATGGAAGCCGATGGGAATCGATATGTATGGACCCTTTTCACCACTGATACCTACACCTACGAGTATGAGAATGAGCCACCACGCAACAACTGCCAATGCAGCCGGTTCGTACAGCTTAACGTGCCTTCCCTTCCAAAGCGCGGAAGAGAGCTCTAGAATCAATTTTGGTCACCCATCCCGTGACGGCCATTGCGAAAGTTGCTTAATCACCACAATCGCAGGTCGAGCGTGCGAAATCCTATGCCATGGAGCTCCTTTAAAGGTTAATTGTAGGTCACGGCTGCCGTTTCACTAGCTACATGAGTTACTTTTGATGTTTATAAATTTCAGAAAAATTGTATTTTGAATTCAAATTATAATATCATAGGTACTTATATATAAACTCAACGAACCAAAACACCAATTCCGTCTTACCTTCTCCATCAAAAGATAAACGTAGAATCTTTCCTTATACCATATAAAGCTTAGCTATTTGTTAGCTTGGGAATCCACTAACACACACGACCATAACCATTAAAATGATTCACAATTCGATAAACAAACTCGAAAACACATTAAACCAGTATTTAACACTAATTTTATTTTTAAATTGGCCCGTCCATAAATTTTCTGCTCGATCCTTTTTCACTTAACTATTTTCTAAATGCAATTTTATCACTGTGTTTTGTTTTTTTCTTCAAATTCCAAAAAGTATAAGTCACTTTTTGAACGCAACTTTAACACAGTATCATGATATTTTTTTCTTCACATTCCAAAAAGTTTGTATCATTTTTGCACTTATAATATCATTTGGCACGGCCAGTAAGGTTCGTTCCTTTACATTCCTTCATTCCCATTAGGTATATAGGTATGACATTGTTAACCAATCACTGCTCAAATTGGGCTATTGTGGTCTACCTACGTACTACCTTTACAAACTTACGTTTACCATTAAAATAAGAACGTTATCACTATTGCGATGTAATAGAGCTCAGAATAACTCAATTGTGTGTTGAGGAGTTGCTCTAAAATTATGCATGTAATGGCTCTTGAATGAAGATGAGTAAATGGTACTATGAGATTTGCACGTGTGTTCACGCGACTATAAACTTCACGAAGGAATCATCTACCTACATACATGGGAAGTTCAAATAAGTTTTGATACAAAATGAACAATAATGTCCTATAGAGTTCGTCCACTAAAACAATATAGAATACTAACTGCGTCTGCGGTTTTACCCGCGAAACGAAGTGACTGGAACCCAGTTTCTTTGAGCTTTTTTGGGGTAAAAAAAAGTATCCTATATGCTATTCCAATTCCTATTCCTATGCCCTATTTTTGGGGGGTTTGTTGTCGTCTTAGAACATCAACAGAGGGTAGGGCCGTGAGTCAAAACGTTTGAGTTACCCGTAACAAATATTTATTTATTTGTCACACAAAACAAATTTACAGCAAAAAAGAATACACGTCGCAAGAACAAAATAACATTGTCTGCTGCAACTCCAAACATATGTGCGAACAGTAGGATTAAACATAGAAGTCTATAAATACAATAATACTAATCAATAGAAAATAATCAATCTTCCAAACATAATAATATTAATAGGATACACGAACTTCAATATATCTTAACCCCAAACTAAAATAATTTCAAAAGCTCTACAAGCTAAGAGTAGAGCGGAACATCATAATAAAACAATAAAAAAAACCCCATTAATTAATTATATATTCCGAGAACATAGCGTGTTGATGGCCGGTTACCGTTAATAAAACAACTTGTCGGCATGATTGCGATTAATGAATTGCAATTGTAGTGCAGTTTTAGTTTTTTATAAGTACGCCGCTTCGTCGCTTCTCGGGGTCATCAAGGGATGGGTGACCAAACTATCTACAGCTCCTCAGTGCTTCGGAAAGCACGTACACGCTAAGACGCTATACGGAAAAGGTACGTACATTTTGTTAGACTATTATAGGATGGTTTGAGATGTTACAAATCTGGTAATCTATACTAATATTATAAAAAGGAAAGATTTGTATTTTTGTATGTAACGAATAAACTCAAAAACTACTAGACCGATTTTGACGAAATTTGGTATAGAGAATCCTTAGACCCCAAGTAGTAACATAGGCTATAAATGATCCCAAAATTCCCACGGGAACGGGAACCACGCGGGTGAAACCGCGAGCGGCCGCTAGTAAGATATATATTCCTTCATACCTTTATCTAGATTTGTAAAGTTTCAGAAACACGATTTTATGATTTTACCACGACACTTTTTCTTTTCGAAAAACCCCTAAAAATACGAAAATTCAAGATTATTCTCAAATGGGGTTACATGTAACCCACATATATTGGAAATTGGTTTAATTAGTGGACAGCAATAATATTTACTTAGCATCGTGTAGTTTCTTTTTTTTTATTGCTATAGTTATTTCGTACGAAGTGATTTCGTGGTTTTTCGGCTTATCTGCAATATCGATCTCGCTCCCGCGCGCGTCGTTTTCTCAAATTTTACGATTGTCCTCATATTTTTTTATTTAAAAGTCACAAATTATGCTTTTTCTCACAAACAATACAGTTTAAGCCAAATTGCAGATCTCTTGGCTATTTTTTCCCGATAACCGACAATTTATAGTTTTTGAAAGGAAAAAAAAATACGGATTTCAATGCACACTAACCCGATATTTAGTGGTACATATTTTATGGTTTTTTTAAGGTTTTTTTAGTTTTCCGACGTTTAGGCACCTTTTCAGCTGCCTAAATACCGGGTAATGTGTGTGTACTAAGTTGTTTTATTTCAATGATGAGAAGAATGTTCGAAGCAAAATATTGACAAAAACTCGCGTCCTGTGAGAAAAGTGAGTCTAGAGAAAGCACAAAACGAAGTCCATGACTATGGCACTAAAAGTTTAATTACCATCTCGAAGAAGCGTATAATTTATTACTTTTAGTATAAAAAGTGAAAAATGTCGCTAAAATTTCACAGAGTTTTTTAATTATGCTGGATTTACTCTCCGCTTTGTAGCCCATAGAACATACTAAAAATTAAAACTTTTTGTGAATATAATATCAAAATCTACTGGCCTATTACCTATTCAACAAACTAATATCGCTACGCCCTAAAAGTAGAGAAAAATTCTGTACTAGAATACCTATCTAAAAACTCAAGTTTCCATGAACTATTGTCCATAACTGATTAATTTAATTGCTTAAAAGCTGTTTGAAGTATGTCCTCCTCTACCTCTATGTTAAATTATACCTCCAATCTTACATTCATCATCATCATCATCAGCCTGTGGACGTCCACTGCTGGGCATACGCCTCCCCTAGCTCACGCCTATTGTGGCGTTCATAGTAGGCTATTAGCCTACTGCTACCACGCTGGCCAGACGGGTTAGTAGAGGGTTTGTTTCAAGTTTCCTTCTCTCGCACAGGTGTTCAATGCGTCGAACCTCTTAGTCGACGCTTACGACATCCCAATGTAAGAGAGTGGTGACACTTGTATTCTTAGGCCATCACCACACGGCACGCCACTCTTACATTAATGAAGCCAAAATACATAATACACTAGGGCGGTTACAACCCTATACTCGGGTTCGTCGATCGACGAAAAATTCCAAATTATGCGAAAAAAATGACACTTTTTAATTGCAGTTTGTGATCATCACGTTTAACATTTTGTATATTTTATAGTTTTCGGAACAAATAGACTCGAGTACCTTTAATATGATACCTTACTCGGCCGCGTACTACGCGCCAAAGTCCCTATCGAGTCGTCACAAATTTTGCGAACCTGAATTAAGTAAATAGATAATTATTTTGCATGGGTTGAAGTAATTGGTGAACTTCAGAATTGTTCCTGTTTTTCTGCGAAATAACACCCATTACTTTGTATTAGTCGGAGCAAGGAAAAATACTCTGCTCAAAGAAAATGCATTAAATCCTACACAATAACTAATTATTTTTTTAATTTAATGAGATATACCTACTTAGTTTTGATTGTTTTGTTGTTCTTGTTTGGTTTTCCCCAAAATATTTTTGCAAGTCCTTAGCGTTGTGTAAGCCCTATAATTTGCTTTAACAATAAAATAAGTCGCAATCGTAATTGTCGAGATTTTGCATCGTAATTTTGTTTACTTTTCTGCTTTTTGGTGCATCTGTATTTTTCCGGCTTTTTTGCTCACAGTGTCACAGTTTGATCAAAATTAAATAATTATACTTTTCAGTCAAATTAACATTGAGAAATATAACCATTCGTCAAAATATCACCAAAAGGTTGATCTGAAACTTTTTCCATAAGTATAATATTTTCCTAGATTGTCTGATGTAAATTTTTGCATTCACAGTAGACTTGCATCGAATATTTGGCCACTATTCGGCTTATTCGGCCACTTTTTTACTATTCGGCCGAATACCGAATATCTACTTAATATTCGGCTGAATACAGAATACTTAAGTATATTGCTGTACTGTAGTGAGATAATCTGTTAAATAGAATTTTAGCCTTCATCATACCTGATGTTAAGTATTGAGAAGGCTGAAGATGGAAGCTAGCGTTTCCCAGAATCATTAAACACTGAGGAACTAGCTATCTTATCTCTGACTACCGGAACACAACAATGCTGAAAACATTACCGTTATGGCCAGAGAATACTTAATAGTATGTTATGGCGTCAGAATTAGATAAGCTGGTGGTCAGAATTAGACAAGTCCTACCATCAACCAAACCGAATACAATATGTACCCCTGGCTGGGAATCGAACCCGGGACCTCTGGGTCCGATATCGGTGGTTGTTACCACTAGACCATAGAGGCGGTTAATTTAATAATAATATTTTTATTGACCATAATCGATTATTAATTATTGTATTTTTAGTCAGGTCGTACACAATTTCACTTAAGAGAACCAGAGAGTAGAGTACGATAAACTGCCGAAACACGCAACGGTAGCAATATTATATAAAATAAATTCGCGAAATTTTGGTGAATGGGAGAAGCCGTAACCACACAAAATCGGCTAAATCAATCTCTCGAAATCTCGCGAAATTGGTAGAAATTTTTGTTGTTTCTTTATTATTATGAAAATAATACATATTCTTTTTATAATCAATTAATTATTCCAAGCCACTTTTGTCAACCAAATAATCAGTTGTCTCTTTTTAGATGAAAATTAATAAGTTTCTAACTTTTATTAAGTCAAATTAATTAATTTCACATTATAAAAGTGAGTCCTAATGTAACTAATGTATCGTCTTGCACCTTGGACGAATTCGTCCAAGTCTTGCTTCCAACTCGTTCGCAGACGTCGCTTGCTACAAGATCGCGCCTGCGCGCTTCAAAAGAAACATGTATATCTAAGATAACGGGTTCTTACTGTAAGGAAACTATTTATATACCAAAGCATACGGCGATTCCATAGGTACTCCGCATATCATCAACTTGTCCCGAAAAGACCGAACAGTCGTAATAAAATAATTAAATATTTAGTTCCAAAAACAAGAAGCGTTTTTGCCGAAAGGCATTATTACTACTTAGCTCCATTATTGTACAACAAATTTAATAAAGTTTATTTCACTGAAAAACTGAGCAACCACCAAATTAAAAGTGCAATAATAAATTGGCTTAAAAACTATGACTATCGTACTACCGAAGATCTCCTATCTTCTACTGCTTATTGAATACATGAAGCACTTTATGCACGTTAGCGCACTCACACACACACACACACACACACACACACACACACACACACACACACACACACACACACACACACACGCACGTAGTGTACTTTATAAGTAGCGTTTTTCTTTTTTTTAGTAGCGTTTTTCTTTTTCTTTTTATTTTAGAAGTAAAAAAAACATGGTCTTAGTTTGTAATTCATTTTACTAATCTGTATGCTGTTACAACAATTCCCAATGAGCTTTAGTCTTTAATAGGAAGGAACTGCCTTTTGTAACACAAGTTTATTTTTTCAAAGGGCAGGGCTACATTAAATTGTAATTTTTGGTGATTGTTGCAATAAAGATTTTTTCATTTTTCATTTTCAAGATTCTGTGCAATCTCATAAATCTCGCGAGATTTTGTCCCATTTTTGACCGATTTTAGTTTATCTCGCAAAATTGGTCTGAAATCTAGCTGACTGTAATAGAGCGTGGAGGTCGCGTGTGTTCAACAATCACATTATTACAATTATTTGCACTCGCCGAATACTTAGCCTTAATCGGCTATTCGGCAAGGACCTCGGCGATGGCCGAATCTACTACTCGTCGTTCCGTCTAGGCAATCTTCAAATCTAGGCAAAGTTTATATTTTCATTTATTTCCTAAAATAAAAATGGCCATGACCCATCACGCGGGCCTAATGTACAAAGCACGGAGGAGCTCGAGATATAAAATATTTGGTAACCCATCCTGTGACCGGAGTATTGCGAAAGTTGCTTAACCACTACAATCGCAGGCCGAGCGCATCTTCAATTCATGATCAACTAAGGGTCAATTCAATTCATACTAACGCAGAGTCAAAGCCCATCGAAACGTCAATCTGACACTTGACACCGCAAATGCACCCTTATCTCGACAAAGTAATGCACATCAACACATCATATTTCTTCTGAGATAAAAAAACGCAATTTTATCGCGCTCAGCCATACGATTTGTCAAATGCATCGCTTGTCTACATTTTATGATAAGGGTGAATTTGCTAAGTTTCAGATTGACGCTTTGATGCACCTTGACTCTGCGCTAGTATAAATTGACCCTAATAAAAATAGTTTCAAACGTATATTCCGCATGCTTTTCTACTAACTGTAAATGATAGTTAAATCGTGTCTTATCTTGCCTGCTATTAACTGAATATCTGAAGCGGATATGACACGTAAACTGTTTACAATCTAAAATAAAAACAATGCAGTTTTTAATCTAAGACTTGTTCCGCTTTAACAATCTAGCATTAGGTATGAATGAACTATTTTTTTTTTCTTATACTTAAATGTTTTTTATTTGTAAAAAATTCTCACATAAAATAACTTTTTCACCTCACACGCTCGGAAACGGAGGTTTCGTCATTAAATTTCTGCGCCGAAAATAGCGTTTCCCGGCGTTGTAAACAATTTTCCCGGTTTAGCGTGGTAAACAATTTTTTAATTTAGAATAAAAAATACGTCATAATGATTGGCTTTCGAATCGCACTATTGACTTTTTTTATTTTTTTTTATTCCTATATTAAAAAGGTAACTTTGAATTAATTTTAATACTCTGTTTTGGTTTTAATATATTATTTTAATTCATTGAATCATTAAAATAATAACAATAAGATTAAACTGTTTGTTATAAGAATTTTATAGTAGACTGGGTGAGATTTCACAACCTATGATTGGATTTCAGAACGTGACCTAAACTCTCGTTGTTTTTATGATATAAAAAACTAAAATAATAAAAAAGGGAGTATTATAGTTAATTCAAAGTTATTTAAAGTAGGAATATATTGTTACTTATTAATAAGAATAAAAACGATTCCGTAAATGTTGACACTGACATGACAAACAAAGACAATTTAAAAATAAAGATTTATGTCACAGTCCGAAATACAATCATAGGTTGTGAAATCTCACCCACCCTAATATAAAATTCTTATAACAAATAGTTTAATCTTATTGTTATTGTTTTTATGATTCAATGAACTAAAAAAATATAATAAAACCAAAACGGAGTATTATAATTAATTTAAAGCTGTTTAAAATAAGAATCAAATATAACAAATAAGTCAATAGTTCGATTCGGAACGCATTATGACATATTTTAAGTTATTAATTTAAAAAAGTACTTTGCCGCGCTAGGCCGCAAAAAGCGATTTTCTATGCCTAAACTGATTGACAAAACCTCCTTTTCAGAGCTTGTGAGGTGAAAATAACTATTACGGATTTAAGTGCACTACATTTTCACCTTTCGCATATTTTTAGGTGATTTTTTGGATTTTTTGGTTTCCCGACGTTTCGGCACCTTTTCAGCTGCCGTGGTAGACGGGTTGACTTTAGAACTTAAGATGTGCTTAGATTTCTCTCATTTATTTTATTGTACCGATATTCAGAATTTGCGACGTTGTCCAAACCTACGTATATCTTGGAGCTTTAATCTCAAACAATGGCGGCTGCGTAGATGAAGTCAAACGACGTATGGCCATAACCAGAACTGCGATGGAGAAGTTAAGGAAAGTATGGAGGAATTGTAACATTACTAAAGCCACCAAAGTTAGGCTCGTGCGAACACTTGTATTCCCCATTTTTCTTTACGCGGCAGAGACGTGGACAGTGCGCGAGTTGGAAAAGGGGAAGATAGATGCTCTAGAGATCTAATGTTGGAGGAGGATGCTGGGGATATCGTGGACGGAGTTCCGCACCGACATGTCCATACTCCAGGAGCTCGGCATAAGGCAGCGTTTATCGACCGTAGTACAGTCGCGCATATTGCAATACTTTGGCCATGTCTCTAGGCGGGATAACGACTCCATAGAGCGATTGGTCGTATAGGGAACTGATCAAGTAGGTAAAATCCGCTGTGGGTAACCGCGTGTCTGACTGCGCCAGACAGTCTACCAACCGGGAGAGATGGCGGGAGATTGTGCGGCAAGCTGTGTCCGCCTCTACCACCGACGTGGACGCCTCAACGTGACCACGACCGCTCTGCCAAGAGCGACACGACAAAGAAGAAGAATTCAGAATTTTGAATTGACTGCAAAGGATTTATGGCATGAGTTTATGTATGTACGATCAACAGCAGCTACGTTTTATACGAAATGTCAAATTTAAACAGACAAATCTGAAGCCGTACCGCGCAAGTGTCGTCGGCATCGACATCGGCTTCATTTGACAGTATAGATGTGACACATTGCTGCTTCTTTTTGACACAAATGAAAACTTACCAAAGACTATGAGCAATATGTCACATCCATCTGTCAAATGAAGTCGATGTCGATGCCGAAGACACTTGCGCATTAGGGGCCCTGGTGGGTTATTATCTAAACAAACATCGACGCTGTTGTCATAACTGAATGTCACATTAGCTGTCAAATAGTATTGAAAATCAGCTGGATGTTTGCTTAGAGAATAACCTATCTGAACCCAACGGCATTATGTGATAAAGTCCAAAGTTGGTTGGGGAAATGTGACAGGTATGTAAAGCCGTAGCTGCTGTTGACTGTACACCAAATGCGGCTTGATTCAAATTTAATCTGTGCCCAATAAAAGAAAAAAGTAGAGTATGTCAACTCTAAAGTTGATCACTTCGTTAATTAGTAGGTATATTTCGTTGAATCGGTCATCAGTCTTCATTGTCGGTTTCCTTGTACGTGTATGTATGTATGTACGTATGTATTTAATGACTATGTCATATACAACTATCATAGTACAAAACATGCCTTAGACAGTTTTTACTTATAGATGATGATCCAAAATCTAAATACATTTGAAAGTTATTAAAACATAATACAATTTGATTATTGGTGTTCTAAATGCCATATTTTAGTCTCAAGGGACTGGGTGCACAATTTTGAGTTTAATTAAAACCTAAATAACTAATTAATACTATACCCATATCAAAACATTGATAAGAAAAATAAAGATTTACATCTAGTTCGAGTTAATCTTCGTGGTAATTATTATTTTTCAAAAAAGTCAAAACAGATTTATTTATCAAAATAAGTGGACCGTGCCATGAATATGTCAACAAGCTCAGAATGATTATGGTTGAAATTGTTAATTACTCTATTAAAAAATGAATTTTGTCTATAATTTGTCACACTTGGATTAGTATGGAATTTAAGGTAATTTCTCCTGCAATTTGCGCGAACTGGTACTTGCATTTTAACCTTAGACAAAAGCTCACTACTTTCAACTACACCGCTAAGTAAGATCCGCTACTTCTCTACGCTGACTCAATGGTAATAGATGATGATGCTTGCAGTTATTAATATAATTTATTTCGATATAATTTCATGTTTATAGTTCAAATATCTTAGAAATTTTCTCTGTATTTTTTGAATCTTATCTATATAGATACCATATTGAGGACTGGCATATTCAAGTGGACTTCTAACTAGAGAACAATAAAGTACCTTCAATGATTTAGCAGATCTAAAATTCTTAGTGGTTCTTAAGACAAAACCCAAGGTCTTAGTTGATTTAGATGTTATATTTTCCACATGTTTGTCTAGGAGAAGTTGAGAGTCGAGAATTACACCAAGATCTCTTATATGGTCAACACGCTGGAGTGTTTGCTCATTTAGTGTATAATTTTAGTGTATTGCGTTACGAGACCTAATGAACGAAATACAGTTACATTTAGATGCATTCAAATTTAGTTTATTAACGAGACAATAATTTTGCAACCTATCAAGATCCTGTTGCAGAAGACGGCAATTATCTAAAGAGTTAATTTTTTATATACTTTCATATCGTCGGCAAACAGTAGGAATCGAGAATGATAAAAGCAACTATGTAAATCGTTAATAAACAGAATAAATAAAAGTGGACCCAGTATTGAGCCCTGTGGGACGCCAGATGGAATAGTAGAGAAACGTGATTGCGATGAGAAACCATTTAGCACCACAGTCTGACACCTATCAGCAACATATGAGCTGAACCACCTAAGAAGATCCCCGTGAATACCAGCGGCTTGTAGCTTAGTGAGTAAGATCACGTGATCAATTCGATCAAACGCCTTTGTGTAGTCTGTGTAAATGGTATCGACTTGGGCTCCAGATTCCATTCCCGCAGTGACATCTTCAGTAAACACTATAAGGTTGCTAGTTATCGACTTCCCTTTTAGAAAACCATGTTGCTCAGGTGTAAAAGTATGCTTGAGGGCGTCATAGATTTGTTGATGAATTAACTTTTCCTGGACCTTAGCCAATACACATAGCTTCGAAATCGGCCTGTAAAGTTGTTGTACCCTCAGACGAGTTTGGAATTGTGCTCGTAGTACTAGTCGTGCTATTTGTGGTGGGGTTCTTGGAAGTTTAAATGAAAGAATTCTGCAAAAGCGTCACATATAAGATTACCAGAAGTTATAGGATAGGTTATGGAACGAAATGAACGAAAAACATGGGAATAGGAATGACGGGAAAATATACATAAGCCCCCGAGAGTAACTTGTGAGTCGAGTCGATTTTTCCTATCATTTTAAAAAACAAAATCAAAATTCATAAGATTTTCTATAAGTACTTTAACGGGGGCGTGCTACTTTTATAATTAAAACGATGTTTATCTCAATTCTGTTTTTATATTGAATCAATTTTACTATTTATAAATATTTTATTTTACAAGGCGACCGTCCATATATTCGCACGACGGGCCTCTCTTTCTTAATTTTTATATCATAAACAAAACCAGCCAGCAACGGCGGTGTAGCGGCCTGCTTGTAGTGCGGAGACATATATGATCTCCACAGTACTCTAATAGTAGAGTTTAAAAATAAGTTTATTACAAGTTAGATGATTATTTAAAAGACCACAATGCATGGATGTGTTACTAACATAAAAGAATAACTATTGTTAACTGGACTTAAGCGCGTGCCGCACATGTCACTTGAGAAAAAAGTTTTTCGGACCTTTGACCTTGTAAGGTCAATTTAAAAAAAAAAACTCTCTATTACATTTTTTTGTGATTTTTGAAGCTACTAGTGAAGGCTGTAGGTGTTTTACTCATGGCGCTGCTGGAGGGAACATAAGAATGGGAAACACGGGCCTTATATATAGAGATGTATAAAAGGAAAATATTCTAATAACTGAGTATGGGAAAATTTTCGTCTTATATTCTGATATTTCAAGATTGTAGATTTGTGTTCGGCAACAACATGTTCCTTTGTAAATGTTGTTGCTTCTGTTAAAGCTGAGAGAGATGGCCTGAATGGCTGGTAAGGTATATAATTGGACTATTCGATAGCACTTATCTGCATGAACATGTCGATTTGTCTTGGTCTGGGTGTTTATTATGTATATTATGTATGCATTTACAAAAAAAAGAACATAAGTATGTTTATCCGTTATTAATAGTCTTTTTCAGTTAGCAAAAATTTCCGAATCGCGTATACTATGACAAAAAAAAATATTTATATTAAAAATCCTAACTGCAGCAATGTTATTAAATAGTAGATTGTACCATAAGGGTACAAAATAATATAGCAAAAAATCCTGAACGTAGCGAGGGATTCAAAGTACGTCGCCCGAGCCAAAAATATATTTTTAACCTCACACGCTCTGAAAAGGAGGTTTTTTCAATCAATTTAGGCGTAGAAAATCGCTTTTTGCTGCCTAGCGCGGCAAAGTACTTTTTTAAATTAATACATAAAAATAATTCCTAAAAATATGTCATAATGCGTTCCGAATCGCACTATTGACTTTTTTGTTATATTTGATTCTTATTTTAAATAGCTTTAAATTAATTATAATAGTCCGTTTTGGTTTTATTATATTACTTTAGTTCATTGAATCATAAAAACAATAACAATAAGATTAAACTATTTGTTAGAAGAATTTTATATTAGGCTGGGTGAGATTTCACAACCTATAATTGGATTACGGACTGTGACATTAATCTTTATTTTTAAATTGTCCTTGTCTTGTACCTCATGTCAGTGTCAAAATTTACGGAATCGTTTTTATTCTTATTAATATGTAACAATATATTCCTCCTTTAAATACTTTGAATAAACTATAATATTCCCTTTTTTATTATTTTAGTTTTTTATAGCATTAAAACAACGAGAATAAGATACTTATATTTAGATTAAATTTTGTTTAAATAATTTTTTACTGGAAGTTGACCGCGGAAACCACCATAAAATGTTCCTCGCTGTTGTGAGGTGAAAAATTGTGTGTTGCGCTCGGCAGAAAAGTTTTTAGCGTCTTGTACCTTTGAAATCCTCGCTTCGCTCAGGATTCATCACTTGCTCAGATTTCAATAGAGGTAACTCGCCGTTAAATAACCAACTTTCCAGCCTTGCATAACAAATAACTATTGCGGCCGAGTGATACACTCTACTTTTCATCCCCGTCTATGAGAAAAATAAATAAGAGGCGTTTCTAGATACAAAGTAGGTAGTTCACGCGTTTTTCTTTTTTTTCTTTTTTCTTTTGCGGCGCTGCACGCGCCGGTCACCTAATAATCGGCCAGTGACTTTTCATACGATATTTTCGTGCGATCTCTTTGGTCACAGAGCACTAAGGGACGAAGTTAATGTTCGAAATTCAAATCTCATTACTGCCCTGTGAAAAAGTCTCTTGGAGAAAAGACTTACTTTGCTCGCACTTATAGGCGAATCAATCAGCGTTTTTCAAATAGATGGGATGAAAAAAAAAAAAAGCTACACCTCTGGAAATATAAAGTGAAATAATAGTAGATTAGTAGCCAAGGGCTATAAGGCATCAATTGCAGCCCGAGATATTTAGCCTATAGTTTGAGGGTGCAATTGATGATTACACCCGCGCTAACTATTCTGCTTTACATCTCGATTGTGAGGTAAGTAGAAAAAACCGGCATTACAAGAATAAAACATTTTATTTGTTGAAATTTATAGTGAAATGAGAACAATCCCAAAAACAAACAATATTTAAAGTAAAAGTTTTCTATTCCCGCCTTTTTTCATTAAAAAGAATCAAGTAAAGAACTTTTTAATTTTTTTTTAAGATCGAAATTGAGCTTCGCCGTTCGATATTTAAAATTGATGACTGCTGATAGCAAAGCGACCTCTTTGGTCATTGGGCTGAATGCATGATGTCTATTGCCAGTATGATGGTTAGATGTACGCGAACATTTTGAAAGAAAGAAGTGTTTTTTTTAGTTACTTACCGCCCTAGGGCTTTTCTAGTTACATTATTACCCTAGAGCGCTAATTAGTCACCTACAAGCCCCATTTGGAGGTAATAAGAACCTACTTACCGAACATGAGAGATGTAAATGTCTATTAATGACATTTTAATTATATACGATAGAAAAATATATATTTTTTTTGTAGTGCAATGTGCGATTCGGAGCAAGGTAGAGATGAGACAGACACTGACAACTGCCGCTGTTAATTTAGTCGATAACAATGAAGAAGAAGATAGGTACTTTAAATTATAAACAAAACAAAACTCAGCGAGTTTTTTAATACTAAAAATATATAAACATTTACAGCTTAATGTTTTATTTTACCTCATAAATAAGCACATTCAAAACTTTTTACCCTATAATATGTTTCCGTGGGATATATAAGTTACGCTATATAACCGGAATTCACGTGGCCGAAAAAGTAGCAAAATATAATGCAATTTCTCCAAAAGTAGATACATTGACTCTTACAAAAAATCGAAAGATAAGTCGATAGGATTTCAATATCGAATATAGTTCTAGAGATGCCCCATCTCTAGAACTGTCAAACTAGAAACCTCACAGGATTCATCCTAGTTGTAAAAGACTATAGTATCCATGACACAAGTTCTTCATGAAACTTAACGTGGGCTAGATAATTGGTGTGATTGTATGCAAATATTTACTTATTTAATTATAGTTATACCTACAGAAATAGTCGCTACCTTTGCTAAATATCAATAAAATAGTTCAATGTGTGCTAAAATAAATTAGCACTAAAAAAATTATGAAACTATGAAATCCCGCGAAATTGCGTAGGTACTACATGCTAGTATTTTGTATGAATTTACCCCAAAACGCTCTTGTAGGTATACGTTTTTAAATGTATGACTAATACTCTATGTATCGCAAAATATCTAGCTAATATCATAGGTAATCAGTATGTTTTGCAGAATAACATCGTATATTGAACTTTAACGAAACAAAATAAGGGTTAAATTAACTTCAGCCCACCCATTAGTTTACTAAGGATGATTGAGGACTAAAATCTGTCATTGAATAATAGCCCTTAATTCCAAATATTAAGTGTCAACTGAAGCTAGTTCACCAAGATTTACAAGGGCGTTGAACTTAGCTTCTTCGAAGTGCCTACATAGGTACTCAGATAATGTTATTGGTTCTGGTCCAAGAGGTACTTGGTAGGTACCTTTGAGCAAGACCACAGAATACTACAGTAATACAACGCAAGACAAGTCTAGCTATGCACTGGAGGTCTACTGTAAGGACTTTTTTTAATATTTTACCCCTCATCGTCGTCATCAGCCATTTTTAATGTCCCCTCTGCTGTGGCACTGGCCTTCCTTATGGATGGATAAGGAGAACGGGCCATGACCCACCCGCGTGGTGGCCCAATGCGGATTGGTGGTTTTTAACGACTGCAAATGCAGCCGGGACCAACGGCTTAAGGTGCCTTCCGAAGCAAGGAGGAGCTTGAGATAGTAAATTTATGGTCATCCATCCCGTGACCGACCATTGCGAAAGTTGCTTAAACTCAACAATCGCAGGCCGAACGCGCGAACCACTGCGCCACGGGCTCCTTAATCACTCCCTCCTCCCCACATCATTTAATGGTTATAATAATATATTAAGCCGCATTGAAGAATGCCTGGCATTACTTGGACGCAATTCCGAACCAACGTTTCAATCCTCAAAGAACTCGGAATTAAGCAGCGACTTTCTTCCATCGTCCAGTGTCGTATTCTCACTTTCTTTGAACACATCACACGAAATGACACATCTGTGGAGCGACTTGTAGTGTAGGGAAGGGTCGAAGGCACGAAAGCACGCGGCAGGTCACCATTGTGCTGGACCGACCAAGTCAAAACTGCACTCAATGGTCCGCTCCACGAATGCACAAGAAGAGCCACAATACGGGAGGAATGGCGAAGGATTGTCAAGCAACCACCCCTGAAGTGACGACCACGACCACTGTGCCAAGAGTGTGACGACGAAGTAGAAGAATTAAGACGCATACAAAAAATATTAATTTATCACATAAAAATAGCATTGTAAAATGCAAAATTAAAAAGTTACTAGGGCGGTTACAACCCGATACTCGGGTTCGTCGATCGACGAAAAATTCGAAATTATGCGAAAATCTTTAATTGCAGTTTGTGATTATCATGTTTAACATTTTGTATATTTTATAGTTTTCGGAACAAATAGACTCGAGTACCTTTAATTTGATATCTTACTCGGCCGCGTACTACGCGCCAAAGTCTCTATCGAGTCGTCACAAATTTTGCGAACCTGAATTAAGTATATAAAAAAAAATATTAAGTTCGAACGCAATATTATATGTCAGTAACATCTGGGCTAAATAAAATTTCTGTATGATAACTATATTGTTTTACATGACTGATTGATTCTAGATTAATTTGATGCCAAAATAAATTTTAAAAAATTAGGTACGATCACCTAACACGTGTGATAATAAGGGTTAGATTTGGTTTTGGTTGACCATGGGTTCTTTTCTATGGAATTTGCTCATCGTCCTTTACCTAAATGCAAAATTTAAAAATCATAAATTACTTATCTTTCGTAATCAAAAAAGAGTGCATCGATATGCTGTACCTTAACAACCCTACAAAGAGGAACAATCTCTCTAAAATGCTCAATTATCCGTTAAAACGTGATAACTAATACACTTAAGACTTTATAAATTAATATTGTAATAAGGGTGACGCAACGTCTACAAATAAGGCGTATACTCGTGTCAATATTAAACATAGTATGTAACCTTTGCAATCGCAACCTCCTCTGTCTATTTAGACTTTGTAAGGCCCTATCCTAATTGGCAATCGGTCACACGATGGCGCGATGCGATTTCATCGTGTGATGCAGCAAAGAACAGGGATTTACAGGAAAGAATCTTTAAAACGCTTAAAAATATTTACGTAGGATAGTGTTTTGTGATATTTCTTACTCAATTTGTTATTTATAAGAAATTGGCACATCTCATAGTGATGAGAAATCAAGTGGGCAAGTAAGTACTTCGGTTAGTTTCCAAATTGCTCAGACAGGACTCGAACCTGCAACCTTTGGGTGTCCGGTTTAATGCTCTCTCAATTGCACTATCGAGACTTTGAGTAGATATTAGTGATTAGAAAACCATTAGACCGGATATCCACCTAGCTTGCGACTTCGAGTCTTCTTCTGAGCAATTGCTAACAATTTAGTTGATTTTTTCTGCTATGAATAAAAACGTTAAAAAGGTACATTAAATCGACTTTACGCAGACTCTTCTGAATTTTAATAACACATAAATAAACAACTTTTCAACCTCGAGTTGAATTTTACTAACCACAAAACTGTTTGTTATTCATGTTAAAACATTGATTTATGGATTTTTATATTTTAAAGTATAGTCTTATTTAATGTAAAAAAAAAAACAATTTTTGTTTTTGCTAAGAAGTAGGTCACATTTTTACAGTTATAGATAACAGTGAACCATAGTGGTAATCTCTTTCAATATGAAATACCTTCAAAAGACGTTCGGAAACGAAGTTCAAAAGACAAAACAATATATAAGAATCAAGCAAGAAAAATTTAGCAAAACTTACCAATGTCTGAAGTCTTCAAAACAATATTCGCTGGTGATAGGTGATATTCAAAAGGAACTTTACCGAAATTAAATTAAAACTCATAAAACCTATTCGGCACCGGAACCTATTGAGAAACGTAGTTTTTTCTTGAAAGTTTTCATTTTTCTTTTTACAAACGGATCCACTGTGTCCAAAGTTTTATAGTGGAGAAACTTCGTATTAGTTCCACCACAAAAAAGACATTGCAAAAAGTTAGAGCTTAAGGATCATGGCAGAACGGTTTGCGACCCGTGCCACCATTAAAAACATCACTTATCGAATGCCACACAGGGGTTATTTCGCGGGAAATTTCAAAAATAGAACATGAAATGCGTCACTTAGAATGGTGCGCGACATTAAAGAAGTCGTAAGTACTGCTATTTTGACCGTTGCTCCGCGTGTATTATTTATTTTTATTGGTAAATTAGCCTTTTAGTGGGTACAGGATCGGTGCCCACGCGATTTCGTACTCGACTGAACTCGAGCAGTGCCGTGCGTGTTCAAATTCTCTTTAATAGTTTAAGACGTCTTGTATTATTATAGGGATCTCTATATGGCATGATAATGGCACAATACATTGATTAATGCAGCAGTAACTAATACTCATGTAGCCCTGTAATTAATGGATTACACAAGAGGGACAGAGAGTCATGAAACGTTACGAAACAGGATATCTAGGTACTTCATATTTTTTGTTGTCATAAATAAAAACCTAACTATTAAATATTTCACAATCGGTACCTAGTCTAAGGATAAATAAACTTGCACTTAAATCAGTTGTATGATATAATAAAGTAAATAAATGTCTTTTGTTCTGATGAAGTTGAAACATCAATATAATAAGTCATTCTAATAATCGTTAAATTCATAAGGAAACTGTGTGTTTATTCTACCAACACTAGCAACTCCACGTGACAAGCCAATCCAATATAACAGAAACCGTTTCTCTCTCTCTCTCTCAAGTTTTGTTCTGTTATCGTGTCGTACGGAAAAATAAAAAATGATATTTTTATCTTTTTTATTCTATGATTGTCATTCATTTTAGTTGGTTGTAATTAAATTACATAAAAAGGATGAAAGGATATGATCAATTACATACGACCACAGACCTATATAGACGAAAAGAGCGCTTCAAACCTAGCCTAGAACCTAGCGTGTAAAATTTTTCGTATGTACCATGACGTCGCGGGCGAGATTTAGTGATGTGGAAATGTTATTGACAACCTCTTGCAAGATAGCTCTGCACAATTAACCATTTTCGTTTCTGAGTGACGCGTGTTTTTATGGCAATTGCCTCAAACGGACTGACTTAGTTCGAAAAACTTTGACCGTGGATCAAACTTTTTACACGCAAGGTAGGTTTTACCGTCTTTACACTCTTTTACCGTGTATCTCGATATAGGTACCTATGTGCATGCGACTTAAACCTTGATAACTAGTAAATTCTTACCTAGCACAAATCCAAATATATTCGAAAATGAGTTACTGTTGAAACTCCTACTGTGGCATCATAGTTAAGATAACTTACCGCTCTGCATCCTTGCCGTCTCAAGATACAATATCACTGAGTACATTCGTGTCCAATGCACATACAGAGATGATAATACCGTCACTACATTTATATCTTTCATTATGAGCAAGAAGATTTTATCACTATTTGTTATTCTTTACCGAAAGTTACCCCCTAGAGACTAATGGGGTATATTTAAGAGTGGCTATCTTGTTTATAAGACGACATAGGTGATAGTATGTTTGAAGTTCCTTATTTTCCACTCACGTCAGATAAAGTGCGTTTGAATGCAAGTTTAGTTTTCAGATGGAAATATTGCATTTTTGATTCAAGTATGTTATGCTGGAGAACTGTGTCTTGCGAGAATCTACTCATGTACTTAACTAATATTTAATTTAATCAATATCGTTAGTTAACTTCGTTCCATCCTTTTGCCTGAGAATACACGTCAGATCCGATAGTCTGATCAGACAATCGGAAGGCGCTTGTGCCATACATTTGTTTGAATACTCAATACACATCCGACCCGATAGTCGGATCGGACGTCCGAGTCGGAAACAACTCTACGCGTTTACGATTTTATTGTCGGATCCAATTGTCTGAAGGCGCTATATGCATATATCTGTACAGAGACGAAATAGACGTCCGTCCCATTATCCTTCGGATTTGCCAGATGACTCTCTAGCGCAAATTATCTTCCTCTTTGGACTGAGTTTAAAAAATGTCTGACGCAAAAATCGGACGTGTATCGAGTGAATCCGATCAGATAGATCAGACAATCGGAAGTAAATCGGACGTCTATTGCCAGCCGAAGGATGGATAAGCACATGGGACCATGACCCACCACGCGGGCTTAATGCGGCTTGGTGGTCAATAACGACTACAAATGCAGCCGTGACCAACGGCTAAACATGCCATCCAAAGTACGGAGGAGCTCGAAGGATATTTGGTTATTCAAACCGTGAACGACCAAAAAAAACAACTTGCTTAACAGTCACAATCGCTTGCTCTTACCACCAGCAAGCTCTCCTGTAAATAAATAAATAAATATTTGCAATCACACCAATTATCTAGCCCACGTTAAGTTTCATTAAGAACTTGTGTTATGGATACTAGATAACGGATAAACATACTTATATACTTTTTTTTGTTAATACATACTTAATATACATAATTAAACATCCAGACCAAGACAAATAGACATGTTCATGCACACAAATATCTGTCTTGTCCGGGGATCGAACCCGGGACCTCCGGCGCAGAAGGCGGGGATAGTACCCCTGCGCCAAACAGGTCTTCAAACCCTGTAGAGACGATCGATTTGGACAGTCGCACCTATATTATATATATGTATAGGCTTACAACGTCACCCACTCGAAACCATTCAAGAGATTTTGCACGACAAGTGGACTTCAGGCAACTTCCGCGGTAATACATAATAATTGGCAGTAAAAAGCCAAAACATTCCACGGTGACGAAGCTACAGTCAACAAGAATCTCATTACCTCCCAGTTAACTACGCAGTTTACAAACTTTTCGTAATTAATACTATTTTCAGATTGTTTTGCTTTGCAATGAACTTAGGTTGAGAGCAAGCCATCACAACCATTCATGCGATTCAAACGTTCACACATTGACATACATTTTAGAACGTAAAATGTGTGAACACCAAGCTGTGGACATTGTTTCAATTTAGACGACAACTTTGGTGGATCTAGTACCCACTGGACCCTCAAGATTCGATCTCATCTGTATAAAAATTCGACCTTCTATCAAAAAACATATTAGACCTCAATTTTAAACGACTTCAAAAAAGAAGCTAATTCAATACATGGCGTTTCAATTTTGTACGTAAATTGTACCAAAAGTACCAGGGCAGCTTAATCAATCAGAAGGTCGAATGGGCACACTATATATATAAATCTTTTAGGAAGGTCGAATGGGAAAATAAGGTTGAATGTGTAATTTTTTCATTATGGTCGAATCTTGAGGGTCGAGTGTGTACCATGGAATTCGTCCAAGGTGGGTACTAGATCCTTTAGTGCAGTGGTTCAAAAGAGTTGCCCAACTCTTTTGAACCACTGCACCAAAGGATATCGATCGTGTCGACGGTGACGGTGATGACATTGCCTCAGGACACAAATATTTTTATACATTACATACCTACCCCGACTAACGCCAAGGTAGGTATGTAATCTATACAAATATTTGTGTCCTGTACATGTCATGTAATGCTCGCAAGGATAAATCCGTTGCGGGGTTGTTGGCATAGCGTCGAAGGTTCAGTTTGAGAGTGAAATATATAAAAAAACTCAGTATTTGATAGAATCAAGCGTAACTTGGCGGAAATCCATATCTAGCGATGTAACCAAAAATACGTAACGGTTCCGTGCTTGGTTTTGCCTGCCGGCCTAACAACTCCTGAGGATGTTCCACGTTGGGGCTAAACTAAACACGTGTAAGTAAATAATAAATAAATAAATACTGTTTCTTTTTATTTTTTACCCTCACACCAATTAACCTAGCCCCAAAGTAAGCACTGTAAGGCTTCTGTTATGGGATACTACGGTAACGGATATGAAAACATACATTAATCATACGTAAATAAGTATTTAACGACCTGTTTGGTAATTTTAACAACCTGTTTGGCGCAGGGAAACTTAGTCTGCCTTCTGCGCCAGATGTCCCAAATTCGATCCCCGGACAAGACAAATATTTATGTATGTTTCACAAAAAAAGCATATAAGTATGTTTATCCGTTATCTAGTAACCATCACAGGTTCTTTATGAAACTTAACGTGGATTAGATAATTGGTGTGGTTGTATGCGATTATTTATTTATGTGTAGAAATATAAATATACAAACGTCCATGACTCAGGTACAAATGCTCGTTCACATTTATCATACAAACATTTGCCCCTACCGGGATTCGAGCCCAAGAACTCAGAGTAGGCGATACCTTTAAACTGGTGTACGTACCACTCTACCACGGCCGTTGTCAAAAGTATAAGGTCAAGTTGTCGTTGATGGTGCAAGCACAGATGCAAGGCGTGTCACTATTTTACATTTGCAGTTAGATAGATTTTATTTTAATGGTGTTTATCACAATATATTACAGTTACTAAGTAACTTAATTACATCCTACTTCTCTTCTTTCCTTATTTCAACGTAGCCAAAAGCTAGTCGCAAATAAAATGTTTCCATTTACCGGAATTGTTCCCAAATGTGCCGTACATAGAATCCAATTGAAATATAGTCTTCATGGATACTTTGCGCTGTTTACTGGGGTTAACGACAACTTAATACATAAATACATAGTTACATTGCTTAAGTAACGAAACAAATAATGTTGAGTTGGTTTTGGATACTTACTTATTTTTTTAAGTTACAATTGCAACAACTTTTAGTGGTGAGACCGGCCCTTAATGTTTTAAACATTTTTAGTTTCAAAATAGGGTTAGATAAAAAAAGTGTGTTAAAAACAGCTTCAAACAGAAGGGTTTCAACTTTTTTGTATGGAGGCTTCGTTTTAGTCCGCAGTATGAGACGCTATTTACCTACTTAGGCCAAACTGCAATAACAACTTACTTACTATGCGTACGCGCACTCCTGGCTGAGCTACGGAGCATTCTATGGGGCAACAGCACAGATGCAGGATCTCTCTCCATTCTTCAAAAAATCTAGTCCGTATAATAGCTTAAATTGAAAAGACTGACAGCCGCAGACCATACTTTATAAAATATAAAATTTACCCTACCCAGCTTATATATTTTGGAGATATGCAAATTTGTTAAAAAATATAAACATTTTTATACAAAACGCGAAGATGTACCCTGCAAGTACACGTTACGACATAAAAATAAATTAATACTACTAAATTCCCTATTAAAACTATCATCTTCAAGTACCTTCAGTTCCTCTATAAAAATATATAATAAATTACCCGATACAATAAAAAATGAAAAGAGTGATGCTATATTTAAACGAAAATTAAAAGAGCTACTAACTAGTAAAAGTTACTATAGTATTAATGAATATTTTATTAATCATACATATATTGGTTCTGGAAAATGATAATCATAATTTAAATTATCATCATATAATTTCTCAGATGAAATACGGCCCCTCTCTCTTCTAGCCCTAATTGCGTGCCCAACAGGGTCCATAACACTGGTCTTACATTATTTTAAAACGTCTACATGTACATTATGGTGTTGCAATAAAGTATTTTGTCATTTTGTATTCATCTATACGATCCCTTTCCATTTATATAAATTATATAGGGCGATGCCATTTTGAAACAAATTCAGAATGGCGGACCCTGGATGAGGTCAAAAGTTCAAACCCCTTTATGGAACCAATAAAAAGATTTTCTTTCCTAACTCTGAGTTCTATATTTTAGAAGACGTCGTAATTTTAATTACATTTCTCTTTTTTTTTCTATTTCCCTTGAATTCCCTCTTTATCACATTTTTCAAAAACATTTAAAAAGTACGCTTAAAGTCATAAATTAGTAAAAAAGGTACTTACTAAAACTTTTCCACCACTCTTTGATGCTACCTACCTGCATCTACAATTGTACTTTCAAAAGGAATTGCATAGTAAACATAAATGTTCATGAAGCTTTCTGTAAAAGTTCTTTTTACAATTTATGATTTTTAAGTTTTTGCATTTTTAATGCTACTTTTATACTTATGATAAATGTTTACTTTTCTTCTTTCTTTAATAATTTATTTTTACCATTTCATTTCAATTTAAACACTTCTTTGATTTTCACGCATAAAATAAATTTAATACTGCATTAAAAAAAAATCCAATGTCAGCACATTTCCTATACAAGTATTATCATCACACCATTTTGTGTTATTGAAATTGTTTATGTTTAAAGTTTTTTCGAGTTTGATAAGAATCGAAAGGCGTTACATTCTCCAAATTATTACTTTATTTTAACTTCATCGCACCGAAAATAATTGTAGAAAGTACTCACCAAAACAATCCAGAATCCAAATATAACACAAGCACTAATATAACGATATCTTTATACAAATGAGATGGATTTAGTTCCCAGTTTCTTGATAAAAGATAAAATATTAAATCTTTATATCTTATCTAATCTTAACCTCTAATATCTTATTATTCAACGTTTTGTCAAACCGACTGTCGTGTGAAGTAGGTACGACTGGGTACAGTCGACGACACTATGACCTTAACAGTCGCTGTACGAAACTATCGTATTTCTTGTGTGACTCGTGTGAAGAATTTCAAAGAAAGTTCGTTTTCCATACTAACAATTTTTGTTTTCATTTTTACCGCAAATGCTAATGCCACATTTTTTTTATGTAGATACAAGCATTGTATGAAGTCTAAGCAATGTAATGTTATGTTGTTATTTAATTATAATGAGTATCTTATAAATCGAGTATAGTACATTGGTATTTTTTCCTAACAAAAAAATAAGTACCTTTTGAGAAAACTTTTATCGTAGAAGAAACAAAAAAAAATTGATTACTGATTCTTTACTGTTATGATCATAATTTAATATGAAATCAAGTAAATAACGTACCTTTTAATCGTGGAAGTAGTGAGGATCTCTAGAAGTGTAAGAAAAAGGTCGGCAATTTCATAGGTAAAAACCTAAGTATTAGTAATATTTAGTATTCTTTGGTATAATAATTAAATCAGCCTTGGCTCATGTACAATGTGTCTATCAAATGCTCGTATTCATTGCTCCTACCGGCATTCGAACCCAGGACCTCGAAGTAGAGGACACCTTTGAAAACCGGCGTACCTACGTAGGTATCACTCTACTACGAAGGTCGTCAAGAATAAGAAGAAGAACCTATTCCCAGCAGTAGGCGTCAAGCGGCTAATTTAATGATGATTATCGTAGAGATATCGTTAAGACCTACATTCGGTTTGGTTGGTGGTAGGACTTGTTGTTAGTCCGCCTGCTAGCTACCACCATCTTATCTAAGTCTGACGCCATAACAACATTGTTTTCAGCATTGTTGTGGTTAAGACTTATATGGAGACAGACGCGCTTCAAACTGTATGAGAACCTAGCGTTACGTAGTAACTTGCAAGCGTAGTAACTATTTAGTATTTAGCTAGCGTGTCGAATTTTTCATACCTACGATGACGTCAAGAGCGAGGTTTAGTGATGGTTAATAGATTCAAGTCCGAAATGTATAACCTATCTGTAGATATGGATTGATCTAAGATTGTTGCCTAGAATACTGGGTTCGTTGCCTAGCAACCTCTTCAAAACTAAAGATGTTGTACGTAACGTCTTCGTTACGTACAACATCTTTAGTTTTGGCGCGCGCTGTAAATTGAAATACGGCTCATCCCGTGACCACGGCAGCTGAAAAGGTGCAGGAAAATCAAAAAACCTCTAAAAATACGGACAATTAGATCATAGTTCGTGCGCGTTTAATATCCGTAAAAGTTTAAAAAAGTCGTTATTTTGGTCATTTAAACAAAAATATCTTAGGCAACTAACTATCTCAGATAGATCCTATCCATATCTACAAATAGGTTATTAATTTTGAGTGTTATTGTCTTAGGTCGGACAAAACTTTGACGTGAATCAAACTTTTTATACGTAAGATAGGTAAACATTTACAGTCTAACTCGATATAGATCTGTGATGATATTGTATGTTTTCTTCTTTCTTTCTATTTTAAAGTTGGAATATTATCTTCCTTGTTATTTTTGTTTAACAAGAAAAAACGTAACTCTATAAAATTGCATACCCCTTATGTAGTTACAATCTTGTCTCAGAAATAAACTGAACTACGGACTACAACTTGTCCACAATATTTTAAATTATTGCTTTATATTATTATACTAGCGGCCGCTCGCGGTTTCAAACGCGCGGTTCCCGTTCCCGTGGGAATATCGGGATAAAAAGTATCCAATGTTCATAACCAGGCTATTTACTATGAGTGAACCAAATTTCATCCAAATCTGTTCAGTAGTTTTTGAGTTTATTCGTTGCAAACAAACAAACAATCAGATCTTTCTTCTTTACACTTGTATTATAAACTAGAGGCCGGGCGCGGTTTCACCAACGTGGTTCCCGTTCCCGTGGGAATTTTGGGATCATTTATAGCCTATGTTACTACTTGGGGTCTAAGGATTCTCTATACCAAATTTCGTCAAAATCGGTCCAGTAGTTTTTGAGTTTATTCGTTACATACAAAAATACAAATCTTTCCTCTTTATAATATTATATTAGTATAGACTAGAGGCCGGGCGCGGTTTCACCCGCGTGGTTCCCGTTCCCGTGGGAATTTTGGGATCATTTATAGCCTATGTTACTTGGGGTCTAAGGATTCTCTATACCAAATTTCGTCAAAATCGGTCCATTAGTTTTTGAGTTTATTCGTTACATACAAAAATACAAATCTTTCCTCTTTATAATATTAGTATAGATTATATTATATATTATATAGTATAGATAGGAAAGATTTGGGTCGAATACCTACTTGACTAACTCCATGCCGAAAATCAAGTCGATTGGTTACTTAGGGCGTGACCGTGAGAAACATTTATTAAATTAGTAAGGATTTTATATTATATACATATTATTTTTGCATTAATTCAAAAGAAAAAATTTCTATGTTACCATTTAAATAACGCAAATGAAACAAATAAAAACAACCATTCTTACTTTAAACGAGAGCTTCGAAAAGTAGGAAAACTCTTACTGGAACATCACAAGTAGTCGATTTATTCAATATGTACAGTCCAACGGGCGTCCAATTACTATAATTATTCCGATAGCTTTTAAGAAGTTGATCCTCTTCATTCAAATGAGTCTTTTTCACATTAAATTCGCAATAAAATTTTAAGATATTTTTTTTTACTCGGAAGACGACACCAGGAGGAGACGTGATTCCAACTTGAAGTGATTTCTATTAGATTACTTTACTTGAAATGTTTAGCAAACAATATTTACCTACCCAAATCATTGTGAAATTTTTTTGGAGAGATAATTATTTCCAAGTTGTAAAATCCTATCCTAATCTAAACTCATAATTATAAATGCGAAAGTGTGTTTGTTTGTCCTTCCTTCACGACCTAAATATAAGCAATAATCGACTTGATGTTTGACATAGATTTAGTTGAAAGAACGGAGAGTATCATAGACTACTTTTTGTCCCGATATTCCCACGGGATTCACGGGGGTGAAACCGTGGGCGGAAGCTAGTTTTTAATAGGAACAAAATCATTGATCTTATTCCGAAAGTTAACCAGATATCAAAACAAACTACTTATATGGAGACAGAATTGGATAAGTTAGAGTAGCTAGCTATACCTAGTCAGGCGGGCCAAGAAATGAATCCTACATCAACCAAACTGAATACAATATGTACCCCTTTTGGGAATCGAAACCCATACTTCTCATACCACTAGTTGTTACCTATCACTAGACCCCAGAGGCGATTGTTTATTATGTTCCTAACAAACTATAATAATTCAAGTCCAAGCTATTGAAAAAAAACTAGGTAAGTAAGTAATTCTCTTTTTTACGAAAACAGACAAAAAGTCTTGAACCCATCATTCAGTTTCTAATAACGCACCATAAAATGAATCCATCACTGAAATACTCGGGAACGAAACTGAAGTGAGTTACAGACGTTTATGACAATACATAAAGCGAAAAGGACTTCTGTTCCGTCGGAGAAATCCCCGATCACTCACACTTAAATGAATTCAATAAATAAATATTGGACGACATCGCAGGCTTTGATCTGATTATGATAAGTAGCTTAAGAATCTCTATCAGAAATTCAGAACCAACGATGATATTTATTAGGTTAACAATAATACTTATACAGGTAAATGGTAATGCCTTTTAGTTTTGGCGCCCTTTCGAAAATGGCTTCACACCATTCTGACCTTATTAAATGGATAGAGAATTTAAGTACGAACAATAGTTAACGAGACAGTACATTTCTAAACCGTATACATTCCGAGATAAATGCAGCTATTCATCACCATTATATATACATGTATATAGTATGTTTGGTCACCCACCACGTGGTCGACCGTTGCGAAAGTTGCTGAACCGTCACAATCGCAACAAGCCTCCATTTGCACAACACGACAGAATACTAAATAGTACAAGTACAACACGCAGAAAATAAAGCAGTAAGTACACCTGTTTCATAATTAATTCGCGTATAACCATTACTTTAGCACCCAACTTAGAACTTAATTATGTTCATTTTTCTCCAGCAAAACGTTAGCTCTTTACTTCACCGCTTCCTGCTAAATAAACTTAATTTCTTAGTAAAAAAAAGGTCCAATTAACAAAAGAATTTCGCTCAAAGCCGTTAAAACTGGCCCTTAAATAGAGTGGCAGCTCAAAACTAATAGCAATTAGTGACAAGAAAATGGCAATTTAAAGAATTCGTCATTTTCGTTACCTACGTGGTTTGTGTCGTTTTAACTGCTTGCAATGTTAGACACTTGGGAAAAAGTAATTCGGAAAACGGAACGTAAACGGATTTGGCTGAAGTTTGGGACACAGATACTTTGTAGCCTGGAGAGGAACATAGGATATTTTTTGTCGCGTAAAAACCCCTCATTCCTCCGGGAAAATACAAAAATCGACGCGGGCTTGAATACATAGCGCCACATATTTTGGAAATACGTCTTCCTCACGCCATGCGTAAGGGTATCTAATCCTACTTCACTACATAGTATAAAGCAAAGTCGCTTCCCGCTGTCTGTCCCTATGTATGCTTACATACATACATCATCAGCCTGTGCACGTCCACTGCTGGACATAAGCCTCTCCTAGCTCACGCCTATTGTGGCGTTCATAGGAGGTTATTAGCCTACGCTACCACGCTGGCCAGACGGGTTGGTACAGGGTTTTTTTCAAGTTTTCCATCTCTCGCACAGGTATTCAATGCGTCGAGCCTCTTAATCGACTCTTACGACATCCCAGGCATGTAAGGGAGTGGTGACACTTGTATTCTTAGGCCGTCACCACACGGCATGTATGCTTAGATCTTTAAAACTACGCAACGGATTTTGATGCGGTTTTTTTTAATAGATAGAGTGATTCAAGAGGAAGGTTTATATGTATAATAACCTTCAATATAGAGTAGAGTGTAATTTTTGAGGTTTCTAATGTGATGTCGTAAATGATTACATTTTTTCCGCTCACATTGCAAACGCAGGCTAAACCCTACGAGATTTATCAAAATAATGTACTAAGTATTTGTACACCTTGAAAAGGTCTACAGAAAACTCCGCGGTGGTATATGTTTATCTCTTATGGATAACCCACAATAGCATAAGTCGTGTAGTCCACGCGGGCGAAGCCGCGGGCGGGATGCTAGTATATAATAAATGCGAAAGTATGTCAGTTTATTTGTTCCTCTTTCACGCAGACACTACTGAACGGATTTGCATGAAATTTGGTATATAGAGACTTTAAGTAGTGGACTAACATAGGCTACTTTTTATCCCGATAACGGGAATCATGTGAGTGAATGTTTACATGTTTATTAGTCAATCACGTCAAAATGGCTGAACGGATTTGGCTGAAATTTGGGACACAGATACTTTGTAGCCTGGAGAGGAACATAGTATACCTTTTTGTCGGGTAAAACCCCTCATTCCTACCTACGGCAAAATACAAAAATCGACGCGGGCTAAAATCGCCACATATTTTGGAAATACGTCTTCCTCACACTACATGGCATAACTAGTACTTATCCTATTTTATATTTTATAAATGTTTAACTTTGATGTTTTGACGTTTTGATGTTTCGATGTCGGTTTTTTTAATAACACGAAAACTTCAGTTTGAAGCCTATATAGAGAGGCACATGATCGATCATTTTTGTTGCGTAAAAATCCTTTATTTCTACGGGTAAATAAAAAAACCGATGCGAACCAAAATAAATAGTGCCACATCCTATCCTAGACACTAATATTATAAAAGCGAAAGTTTATGAGGATGTTTAGATGGATGGATAAATGTTTGATACTCTTTCACGCAAAAACTACTGAACTGACGTGGGTGAAATTTGGCACACTGTTACTTTTGTCCTGATATTCTTATAGTAACGGAATCCTGCGGGAGAAACCGCGGGCGGCAGCTAGTTTTGTCATAAAACTAGTTATAGGACGGTTAGAGATGTTACAGATCTGATAATAAAATATATATTTCTTCATAACTTATTCTGCTTAGATTTTGTAAAGTTTCAGAAACATTGATTTTGTGATTTTGCCTCGACACTTTTTTATTTCGAAAAGACCTAAGTATAATAAATACGAAAATTCAAGATTATTCTCAAATATATACTATTGGAAGTTGGTTCAATTAGTGGACACCAATAATATTTAGCGTCGTGTAGTTTAATTTCTCTTTAAATCGCTATAGTTATTTACTACGACGTAATTTCTTGGTTTTTTCGCCTAATTTGAAAAAATCTGTCTTGCCCCCGCGCACGTCGTTTTCTCATTGCTGTCTTATTGCAGTCGTATAGCGCCTCAAGCTTAAGGCGGGTCGGTTCCAGAAAGCGGAAGAGGGCAGGGTCGGAATTTCGGAATCTCGGAAATACTACGAGTAGGTACCTACATTTCCTTGACCTTTATCTGAACGTCGACGGACGACACAAAGCAAAGCGTGCACAGTAGGCCTAGCACGAATAACTTTCGAGGAGGTATCGAGGAAGTAAAGTAAAAAAATGTATGACATATTGAGCAGCGTTCCTACCGGACATAAACGGAACTACATTTTCCTATACATTTTTTGACATTACGTGCTCGATACTTACTCAATACTATTTCGATAGTTATTCGTGCTAACCCCACAGGTGTGCTTATTTTTCTCGTAACGGAATGGAACCTGTGACTTCTAAACAGACGGTAGTCGGTAGGTAATCCAATAAAGGTATCACTGCACTATAGAGATCGACAAAATAATTGCTAGTTTCACAACATACAACTTCTGTTACTAACTACTACAACGTAGGTAATACTTAGGTATCATAACCAATATGTATGGAAATAGAATTTTATCTAAACGCATACTATATTTGCAGTCTCATAGGTCAGTCTTAAATCAAATTAACAAGATACTTCCTAAAATATTAATACTAAACATAAAAGTATTTATTTTTATGGCATGTCCGAAAAATATTTATACATTTATTAAGTCAAACTTCGAATTAGCTTATAATAAATCACTAAATTATAAAAAAAAACAACAACAAATAAACAATTTAAACAGCCCTGGACTAGGGAACATATTTTAAAGCTAGCAAACAAAAGGGATTATCTATATAATAAATGAAGGGTCCACTGCAATAATGATGAATGTCCTTTGTCTTTTGTTTTAAGATAATTGGGTTTTAAATTTATAAACAGTGTAAAAAAACTCAGACCTGAAGATAATAAAATGTTGTTTATTAAAGTTAAAGTATATGTATCATATATTATTTCTTTGGAAAATATTCATTCTAAGGGTATTATAAACTAACTAAAAATAATATTATCTTAAGTAAGTCTTTAAAAATCAGGACTATAATGAGCACTGTCCACACTGCGTTGACAGTCAATAATGATAGGTGTCCAAATTATTGTTTTAATTAACTTCCAATTCTTTAATATTTGCAGCATGAGGAAGTTCATCGAAATAACGTCTCGTTTCAGGCCTACAGAACTTTTTCAGGAACTGCAGGTCGTTATATTTTGCTGTTGATATAGGCAGCTTCTCTTTATAAGCCAAACCAGGTAATTTGAATTCGCCCTGATTAACTGCCTTCATAGACCGAAAAGAAACTGGTGTGTTGACAACACTTGATTCCCATGGACTGTTATTAAAATTTCTGTGAAACATTAGCCGTGGATGTTCTTTCTGGACTCTAAATTCTGATTTGACAGCAAGGTGGCGGTCAGTGCGAGGCTCCCGCGCTGGACATTTATCGTTATTGCCGTGAACACCTGTGACGTTGAGCGTTCTAGCCGTGTAGCCAAAATATTAAAAACATTTTATCTCGGGACTGCAAGCGATATTGCTAAGTTTGTAAACAAGATTTCTTAACTACATAGTCAAGTGACCGAATGGCATTACTAGTTAAGAATTAAATGTTTTTGGACATTCATCATTATTGCAGTGGACCCTTCAAATGGAAAAAGATACGACAAATAGTTGCTTAAGATTAGAATACAATACATTACGTAACAAAATACATAAAATATTGGAATATAACAGGAATAAATATTATCGTATTGAAATTAATGATAACTTGAATAACCCTCGTTGCTTATGGCGAATTTTGAACAAAATATGTGGCAGGGTCACCAATTCAATTGATGATATAATCTTAAAAGCTTTTGACACACAGGGACAAAGTGTTACTGCAATTGCCAATAAATTTGCAATTGAATTTAAAAACGCTGTTAAAAATATACAGCCGACATGCTCAAGTAAATTAATTAATAAAAAAGAATACAGTTTACCTGCTGAAGTTAGTCTACGAGTACAAAAAGCAGTTCCCTCAAAAATCGAAAAATATATTAAAAATCTAAACTCTAGAAAAGCACCTGGAAACGGTGCAGCTCACGCGCCGTCGACTGGTGAGTACTGTGCTACATATATAGTGATCTGTGGTACTGAGTAGGTCGGGACTTTCTTGCGGCCGGGGAAGTTTCTTGCGGCCGTTCTTCTTATCAGTTAAAAGATGTCCTGAATGGCTGGTAGGGAAAAAAATGTTTGACTATTCGAAAGTACTTATCTATAAGTCTATTTGAATAAAAATCTTTGACTTTGACTTTGACTTTGACTCGTCCTGCCCTGCGCGTATTCTAGCTGACGCACACATGTATTAGTTGCTTTGTAGTAGAAATATCGCCAATGTTACAATTGTCCACTGTTACTACTGCCCCCAGTCTACCCTAATGTTCTCGGGCCAATCTCTTAAAAGCGAACTTACTGGAGGCACTACGTATACTACGGGGCAAAGCGTTCCAGAGTCGTACTGCGTAAACAGAAAATGAATAGGAGACGAAGCCGGAAGAATGGGAAGGAATTTTTAAAAGACGATTGCTGCTAGAGCCAAGTTCACGTTGATGAGAGTCACCCAGAAACTGAAACCTGGATTTCAGGTATTCTGGGGTAAGTGGATCGAAGATAAATGTTATAGAGAATACACATAACGCGAAGTTTCCTACGCTCGCGGATAGGAAGCCATTTGAGTTGCTGACGGTAGTGGGAGACATGGTCATACTTTCGTAACCCATATATGAAACGGATCCAGTTGTTGAGAAGTTGATCCAACTTACTGAGAAGGTCCTCATTCAAATCTGTGCTGCAGATATCAGCGTAATCAACAATAGGGAGGACAAGAGCCTGAATTAGCACAATCTTAGTACTGGACGGGAGAAAGAACTTAAACCTATAAAGAGCTCTAAGGGCGTTGGTTACTTTCATCGAGACGTCGTCAATATGAGCTGTCCAGGAGAGACATGAGTCGATTGTTAAGCCCAGATCCTTAACTTTATGTGAAAAGGGTATTTCAACCCCGTTGTATTTTAAGGTAGTTAAGAAAGTTAAGTTAAGGCGTGAGATTTGTCGAGAACTGCCAACCACAATCGCTTGGCATTTGGCAGTATTAAGAGAAATACCATAGTTGTTTTCGGAATGCAACTCTGAAATCCTTATAAAAATGATGTACTATACAAGTAACAAGGCGACTGACGACAGTGCGTGCTATTTCGACTGTAGGCCGAATTTTGGTCCTCTTCGCAAATTTAACCAGCCAGAGTCAACACGCCAAAATGAATTTGGTTGGTGGTAGGTAGGACTTGTTGTAAGTCCGCCTGGCTAGCTACCTACCACCATCATAAGTCTGACACCATAACAACAATGTTTCAGCATTGTTGTGTTGTGTTCCGGCATTTAGAGTTATGATAGCTAGTTCCTTAGTGGTTGAAGATTTCGGGAGAAGCTCGCTTCCATCTTCAGCCTTATCAATAGCTAAGAGGTTTCCCCGTCGTGCATAAAAAAGAGAAGAAGAAAGAAGTTTAAAAGTTGTCAGCAAAAATTCATGCTTTTATTGAAGCAATGCTAAGTGGTTTGTCGTCGTCACCAATGTCGCGTGTTATAATTAATTGAAGGGAAGGAAATAACAAGCGATAGGTAGGTACAATATTATGGAAAATTCTGCACGACATATGAAGACAGGATATTAGCATTTTTCTAATTTATCCGTTTTATTGCCTGAAGGTCTGATACAATACATTGAATTGTTGTTTGTTTTTAGACACCTTAACTTAACCTTCTATTGTTTTACTATTTATTATAGTACTCATCGTTAAAAAGCTGAACAGCAAACTATTAATTTAAACAAAACTCACTTTAAGTACCTAGTTAGTAATTAATCTAATAAAAGCAATGATTTGTAATTACGGAAAATCACGTAGTCTTTATAAGATTAAAGAATTTACAACAAAGCTAAGCTATCCCACTCGCACCGTAGCGAGAGAGTGAGTGAAATTTCGTCCATTAAGAATATTGGAGTTTGGACGACGACATAGGTATGTACTTATTGTTTTTCCCAAATCTCACCGCGCCCGCGACACGACCCACATGCGCTAAACAATAAAATTAATAATAAATAAACGTATTCGCATCGCTAATTAACTTTAATATTACGTGGCTGTGTTAAGTACCTAATTGTGTAGGTACCTACAATTGAAAATCTGGGTGTTTTCTCCAAACAATCAAGCAATTGTGCTAACCGCCCCGACGCCGCCGCCGCCGCCCCGGCCGCCAAAGACCGTCGGGCTGAGCTGATCCAGAGATCTCTGAGACGTCACCATCATCAGCAAATCCAGTAAGTGTCCATGTCTTTTTCCATCTGAACGAGCAGTGATTGTGCCCTTTGTTTCTCATTATCTTGCATTGCAGCTCAGTGTTCCCGCCCTACGTTATTTCTACGTGTTTACAAGTACATGAAGTAATACTTTGTTTTCACGATAGAAACCGCCCCATACAGTCCACTCGAAATCTAGAAAATAACCAACAATACTTCAAACTACATGGAGGGCGATTCTCGCGCTGAAATATGTCGAATTCTTATATATTTCTTTTCTTCATTCAAATTAAAAGTAACAACTCTACTAGTGTCAAAATTCTTTAGTTTAAATGGTCTTTGACAATCCTTTACTGCCAAAGATTGTTTTCGGTAAGATTTTACTACTGATTTATTACTTCAAAAAATTTCGATTTCTAGACGTCGAAACCGCGAGAATCAGCCCCATGGTCAAGAACAGTTTAAAAAAAAATAACGTCATGTTTGACATCTGACATTTGCGACATTGACAGTTTGACACTTTTACATTACAGTGACATTTAAAGTTTTTCGTTCGTTTCAGCATGATTGATTATATTTTTCACGGTGCTGTTCGTTTATAATTAAATATAAAATCTTTTATGTGATGTCTTTATTCGACACTGCAGTATTTAATTCCACCCTTTACGAGGCACTATACCTTCAAATTGGTGACACTTTAACCTTAGCTCGGGAATTTATCGAATCGTGTGTTATTGCTTTGCCTATAGAAAATCTTCCAAAATCTGTTGTAAACTTATCTGAATTATCGTTTTACGAGGAGATTGCTAGTGTATTCTACTTTAATGAGTTCCAGTTCTTGTTATTGAAGACTTTTTTCTTAATACTTTTGTTCACATTGTTGCTGATTGTCATCTCTTGGAGAGTTTATGGAAAACGAATTTCGGAGCGTTTCATGAGACCCGGTGAGTAATGCTTTGTTTTTATGACCTTGACATTGAAATCGACAACAGTACGCACTGTCTTATTACGTACTATGGATAGGTAATTTCTTTATAAAATTGTTGGTTTACTTTTCTTTAGAATGAGTCACTACAAACTTATCATCCAATCGATTTGGTGTTTTTAAACCATCAATCATTTATTTTTACCATCAAAATAGTCTTTTTTTTTTTACAGCAACATCTGCTACAATTGAACAGTTAAAAGAAAGTGTATCAAAACTTAAATTACCCAAAGAACACACTCCAAGGATATAAGACGCCATGGCGGATAAAATCAAGAAGTTCTTCCAGAAAAAGAAGGCTGATGCCAAGTTTAAACTTGCTGGCCCTGGGTACAAGCTAAGTGAATCGAATATTAGTAGTCAGAGCTCGATCTCAAAAAAAGATGTACCGGTGTTCCAGAGAGTTGAGCGGTCGGAAGAAAGTAAAATAGCAGCAGAAGCTACTTTAGCTAGATTACAAAAAAAGAGGGAAAATCCAGCATTTAATACTTCCTTAGCTGCTATCAAGGTAACTTAGAATATTTGAGCTTTGCCTGATATGATAAAAAAATAGTTGTGCTCTTGTATACAACCATTTTCTTAGCATTCTGGATCAAGTATAGACAATACTTCAATGTATACTGGTAATTGTTACAAAGTGAACTGTATAAGTACGTACCTAATTATCCAGCATATATTAAAACTGCTTTCAATTTGAAATACATGCAACAATTACTGTAGTAATATAGATAAATTTGTCATCTAACCTTATAAGCCAGTGAAGAAAATTTATGATCATTATGAAATAATGATGTATTTAAGTGATTGCAATAGGCTTAAATTGCAGTATTAGGTAAGCGGATGCTCAGCTCAGAGATAAAAATACATTTTAATAATTATATTTATTTAGAGAAACAAAGACTCATAAATTGTTAGTAACAATGGAACTTAGAGCTATGTTAGTATATGATTATATTTATTATCAATCTAATTTTAGAGTTTACATTTTTACAGTCCATAGGCCTTATGCACACCATTTTAACCGTGCTGTCAACGTGTTTGTATCGACACATTTGGATACCAGATAAACACAGATAAAAAACCTGGTGTGCAGAAGCCAATAGTCCAAATTACTTCTTCATCATGAAGAAACAGCATTCACCAAATATATTAATTTGTAACATGCAGGCGCAGGTGAAGAAAGAGATGGAAGATAATGAAAAGGCTGAAGCTTCGTCCTCTTCTCCACCAGTCACCGAATCTAAGTCGGAAACTGAAGTTGACCTTCCCTTCGCTGCTAATGGAGTGTTTTTCAAGTATGTCTTACATTTTTTTTTTTTTAATAAAGATTAGCTTCATTCATTTTTAGAAGTTTATAAGACAATGTACAATGTATTGACCTGAAATTGCAGATGTCAGATGATTTAATAAATAGAATTTTTGCAAAAGCCCTAGGATCTTCACGAAATTTCTATTAGCTTGATTTTTGCTTGTTGGCAAACTCTTATTCTGATGGGTTCCTAGACTTCCTTGTTTTACTTTGAAGCATTGAGGTATTATTTCATAGACTATTATGACATATCAGAATAAGAGTTGGCCAGCAAGCAAAAATCAAGCCAACCAGAGTTTTTTTTTTTTGTGGTAATTGTGTTCTATATTGTTGACCTGAGCAGCCCCTGCTCGGTCGGCACTTGATAAATTAACATTTTATATATACCCTTTCACCACCCTGGAATCAGAAGTATAAAATTTCAAGCAATGCACAACACTGTTTCAGTTTTAGCATACAACACAACTTATTAATTTCCTATTAAAACAATGTTAAATGTTCTTCTTTTTCAGATGTCCCTTAATAAGTAACGACATTCTTCCCCGTGATGAATGGAAGTTAAATATAAAGAAGTTTTTGTACGAACAACTAGAAGAAGATAGAGGGTTGACAGCTTGCCTCATGATACAATCTTGTAATAATAACAGGGAAAAGGTAAGATGATAGTAACAGATAATATAAGAATGTCTATATTATATTGCTAATAAGTGTGTGGCTGAAAGTTGATAGCTTTTTACCGCCTCTGTGGTCTAGTGATAACATCACTGGTCCTGGGGTCCGACTCGAATCTTAATTGAACCTAGAGATATCTGTTTACGTTTTTGGTTTGGTTGGTGGTAGGACTTGTTCTAAGTCTGTTGCCATAATATAATGTAGCAAAGTAAGCAGGAAGATTCTAGGGTTACTGATGTCAATACATATAATTATTCATATAAAAGTATTCAAAGTCAAAGTCAATATCATTTATTCAGTCTAGGCTGTTACAAGCACTTATGAACGTCAAAGAAGCTACGCCATCGGTTCACTAACCCTACGGCGGGAGACCTTGTAACAAGAAGAACCGGCAAGATTATTTTTTTTATTGATGTGTAGAAATATATATAAAAGCTTATGACTCGGGTACAATGCTCGTATTCATCATACAAACATATGCCTCTACTGGGATTCGAACCCAAGACCTCGGAGTAGGCGACACCTTGAAATCGGTGTATGTTCCACTCTACCATGGAAGTCGTCGTGCCGTGCCATTATAAAAATGTTTTCAGCGTTTCCTATATTCTGGCAGTTAAAGATTTTTTTTATTATTATAAATGGGTTCGCTCTTGATCCTTGTCTAGCCCGAAGACTAAAGACAGGATCTACTATGGAGCGAGCTAACCCAGAAGGTGCCTATTCACCCTTGCTTTTAAAACGGGCGGGTTATAAGTACTCGGAAATACAGACGCACGGAGGGAGTTCCACTCCTTTTCTGTGCGCAATATAAAAGCTGTTGAGTAGCACTTGGTGCGACATTTAGGACTATCAACCAAGAAAGGGTGGTAGCCCGCAGTGCGTCTGCATGTCCGATGGTAGAACGGGGATGGCTGTATGAGCTCATGCAGCTCGAGCACACTCTCCAAAGTATAGTCTGTAAAAGACCGACAAACAGGCAACTTTGCGGCGGTGAGCTAAAGTGTGAAGTTTGCTCTTCACCAATTTTGTGTTGCCAGTTAGCCTCTTAGCTCTGCGTCTGATCGTGTCCAGTGCAGCAAGCTGGGGCCCAATTCTGCTAATGCTTAGTCACAATCGTTTTCCAATGGTGTTTCAATGGCAGTCCTGTTTTACACAGTTTTTGTTGCAATATTGTAAATAAACACTACTATTGAAACACCATTGAGAGACGATATTGACAAAAAATTAGCAGAATTTACCCCCTGGTAGTTCGCTGAGCCGTCCCAGAGGTGGAGATAGCCAGTTCCTCAGTGATTAGGGATTCCGGGAGAAGTGCGATTCCGCCTTAGCTTTATCATTATTAAAGTTTGATATACAAAACTCCACAGTGACGAAGTCGCGGGCGACACACTAGTAGTTATATATTTGTCAATCATAACATTGTCTCTCTGCAGATTGACAACTGTGTGGAAATTCTTTGCAAGTATTTGGAAAACATCATCCAGCATCCTGATGAAGAGAAATATCAAAAAATCAGAATGAGCAACAGGTAGAAGCTTTAATCTACATTATTGTTTAAATATTTATATTACTTTATTTATTTATAAATAATTGTATACAACCAGTCCAATATCTAGCCCACGTTGAGTTTAATGAAAAACTTGTGGTATGGATACTAGATAACAGATATTGATGGACGAACGTGTAGATGTGGCGAAGCCGAGGCACACATACGTAAGTCCATCAATGCCTAGTTGTGGCCATGCTAGGCGATTGCGTAAAGTCAATCGTATTCATTTGACAGATCATATTGTACCATATTAAATGTCATTCCATACAAATTGCAGCCGATTGAATACGATATGAACTGTCAAATGAATACGATTACCTTACGCAATCGCACCCAAGGTTTGTATAGTACTTTTCTCAAATAATGCGCGGAAATTAATAGTAGATTAGTAGCCAAGGGCTGTAAGGCATCAATTGCAGCCCGAGATAATTAGCCTATAGTTCGAGGGTGCAATTGATGCTCACACCCGAGCTATTTATTCTGCTTTACATCTCGATTGTGAGGTAAGTAGAAAAAAACCGGCATTACAAGAATAAAACATTTTATTTGTTGAAATTTATAGTGAAATGAGAACAATCCCAAAAACAAACAATATTTAAAGTAAAAGTTTTCTTACGTACATCTTATGTTTTGGCGCGCACTGTTCATTGAAATAAAACAACTTTTACGGATATCAAACGCGCTATATTTCCAGGGTTTTTTGATTTTCCCGACGTTTCGGCACCTTAACAGCTGCCGTGGTCACGGGATGACGGGATGGCAGTCATTGGCGGACAATTACAACTTAGTTCGTGGAAATATAGCGCGTTTGATATCCGTAAAAGTTGTTTTATTTCAATAAAAGTTTTCTATTCCCGCCTTTTTTCATTAAAAAGAATCAAGTAAAGAACTTTTTTTTTTTTCAAGATCGAAATTGAGCCTCGCCGTTCGATATTTAAAATTGATGACTGATAGCAAAGCGACCTCTTTGGTCATTGGGCTGAATGCATGATGTCTATTGCCAGTATGATGGTTAGATGTACGCGAACTTTTTGAAAGAAAGAAGCGTTTTTTTTTTAATTACTTACCGCCCTAGGGCTTTTCTAGCTACATTATTACCCTAGAGCGCTAATTAGTCACCTACAAGCCCCATTTGGAGGTAATAAGAATATACTTATCGAACATGAGAGATGTAAAACTAAGTTACTATAGCAGAACTTTTTCAAAATCAAATGACGAACATCAATAACTTTTCCCGCGTTAAAGTGTTAATTTGTTTTTTTTTAATAAACAGTTTTCTTTTGCAAGCCAGTTAGAATTTTTAAATAAAACCTTTGAGTAAGTAGGGTGTGCCATTATGAATGATACTAACTGAATAAGTCGATAATTGCATTCATTCGAATAATTCGAATAACTTTAAAATGTATTACTAATTAGTAATAAGTAGTAATGTATCAATACTTAGTAAATCAGTGGGTTAAATTATTATCCGAAAAAGAGCAATTGTTTTTGATAAAGCAGCTCTCTTTTGTTGTTTAGCGCTCGGTTTGCTTTTAGAAGGACAATTTAAATACCTATTTTACATGCAACTTTCTTTCAATATCAACAATCGATTGATTAATAGCTTCGGCAATAGGCTATTTGACAATGTTAAAAATAAAGTGTCAATTACTGTTATCAGTATAAATTAAGAGTTTAAAAATGGTTATTTATTAACGCATGTTGAAAATAATTATAAATTTATTTAAAAAACCGTAAATTAAAACGTATTTTTTTAAACGTTTGTCACGTGACACAAAACGCTCCTGATTCGTCAAGTTTTTGATGACGTCACCTGCTTGTAAACCTCGTTTGTCTACGTATGTGGATGATATGTCAGAATACAGGCAAGTGACGTCACCGACCCCATAGCAGCGCCATATTGTCAAAGTAGCGTTTTGGCACGCTATTTAAATATTGAATTTTTTGCTTGATATTTTTCAGCAAATATGTACCAGAATTAAAAAAAAAACAACTTTTACTGGGTTCCTTAAACTCTACTACATATTATAAAATGGATTTTAAAAACCTGTCAAATAGCCTATTGCTAAGCGATAACAGATTCTAAAATCTTACAATTACTATTTACTGTACAGTCTTGCGTACATAGTTTCAATTTATTAATTACTAGTTAGTTATACTTATTCGATTATTAATTCTAGTTTATTACTAATCTGGTATTCGATTTTTAAGATAAGTATTAACAGTTGGTTCGATTATTGAAATTAGTAATAATCGCCCATCACTATAAGTTACCTCCTTGGTTGCCATGTTTCGGAGTGAAAGATCGTTCCATTTTTAAATTACGCGACGGATATGAGTTTACTGTGTAATTTATTTAGCCGCTAAACCAGGACAGATGTGGATTTTCATACAACTTTTTCCGGCCCCTGCTCGCATGTATTTGGCCAGTACAGCAATTTCGATTAATCTCAAAGAAGGTAGTCAAAATTATGCTAAAATTTCAAAGCATGTTTGAGAAAACATACTTATATACATTTTATTTTTAAATACATACATACTATACATATTAAACACCTAGACTAAGACAAATAGACATGTTCATGCATACAAATATTTGTCTTGTCCGGGGATCGAACATAAAATAACGTTGATACAGTCAAAAGCACGTCAGGTTACACTTGCACTACGAAAATAGCGGCTACTAGCAGCCGCTCGCGGTCTCACCCGCGTGGTTCCCGTTCCCATGGGATAATCGGGATAAAAAGTATCCTATGTTCATAACCAGGCTATCTATTATCTGTGTACCAAATTTCATCCAAATCCGTTCAGTAGTTTCGGAGCCTTTTCAATGCAAACAATCAAATCTTTCCTCTTCTAATATATAAAATTCTCGTGTCACAGTTTTCGTTCCCATACTCCTCCGAAACGGCTTGACCGATTCTCATGAAATTTTGTGAGCGTATTGAGTAGGTCTGAGAATCGGCTACTATCTATTTTTATCCCGAAATTCCACGGGAGCGAAGCCCCGGGGCACAGCTAGTTATAATATAAGTATAAATTACAAGGGGCATAAGGACGCTCTTAAGGTCAAAGTGTAAATAATATTCCGATATGAATGTACATAACATACATGATGTTTGTGATTACAGGTGTTTTGCTCATGTGTTTTGCTTATTATGATACATATTTACCTTTGCAATGTTTTTGTGATATAAAGGTTTAAGATTTATAAACCCTATTTGTAGAATATCTAATTCAATCTGGGCTCCTACCGCGCAAGTGTCGTCGGCACCGACATCGACTTCATTTGACAGATGGATGTGACTTATTGCTCTTAGTCTTTACTAAGTTTTCATTTGTGTCAAAAAAGAAGCAGCAATGTGTCACATCCATCTGTCAAATGAAGCCGATTTCGATGCCGACGACACTTGCACGGTACGGGCCCGGATTTATTTTCTATTTTTATTCTAAATAGATTTGGAATGAATCCTTGTTTACGTCATAAGAGTAGTGATTGTTCCCTGTCAAAAGACTTAATGCATCCTAATCCTAATATTAAAAATGCGAAAGTGTATTTGTGTGTCCTCTCTTGACGCTCTAACTAAGCAAACAACTTTTAACCCCGATAATTCCGACGAGAACGGGAACCACGCGAGTAAAACCGCGGGCGGAAGTTAGTACCTACTAAATAAAGTTCATTTTGTTCCAGAGCTTTCTGCGAAAGAGTTCAACCTATTGAAGGAGCTATGGATCTCCTAATGGCAGCAGGGTTCCAACAAGCCAAGTTACCTAACACTGAAGGGGCTGACGAAGACTATCTGGTGTTCAATAAGGATAATGTGGAGACGATTGAAAGTTTAGTGGTAAGTTGTTTTTTTTTCCTTACTATTTGTGATAACAACAACCCTAAAACACAATAATAATTACTTATAGTCTATTTCAGCTAGGATGATTCTTGTGACACTTCAAAAATTGTCCGAACGCGTATACGAGTTAGCAAAACATGTTTCAAAAGTCGTTTATTTACTGTGGCAAAATAGGGTTTCTGTTCGAGCGTTCTCGAACTCGAGAAATTTGGCTTCATTCGAGACGAGAACTGGAACTATAGACTTCTCGAGTCTCGAATTTCATCACGCTAGACGACGAAATATAAGAAACCGACTGTCGGGCGAGTCAATTAATGCTCTAATATTCTTAAAAGCATATTTTTTGAGACGGAAGTGAGGTTCCTAATTAATTAATAGGTCCAGGATTTTTTTCTTACATATCAAATCAGTTCTTAAAAGTTGGCTAACTTTTAAGAACTGATTTGATATGTAAGTAATGAATTCAGTCTACTCAAAAGCTATTAATAAGTATTTACACCTATTCCATGATATCTTTGATACAGATTTTTGGCTTAAAAATTTGTCTACTGTTTGTTAGGTTAGGAAAAAATAATTTCGTCAGTAAAGTATTTATTCATTAGGGATTATTGATGAAAGTCAGTCTTAAAACAGATTAAATTTGATATTTACGCAAAATAAGTTCTACGCCCATACAAGAACCCCATTGAAGAAGATAAGAACACGTCTACAGTGCAACTCAAAAGGGTAAAAAATAATTGGGGACGCCACTAGTCGCTAATTAGCAACCATCTAACAAATATTTCACTATTTTCACTTCTTAATAATTAATTCGATAAAATAATAAATAACACAAACAGTTCAAATTCACTAAATAGGGATATTATAATCACAAATTATAGAGCAATCGTAAATTACTAAGTTTTGCGTATCAACTATGTAAGAAGTTTTAATTTTTGTTCCCTTCCTTCCTCGGTGTGAAAGGTACTAAATTCTACTAAATAATAGCTATGCCCAGCCCACACTGTTGTTCACCAAGAGCATGCCTAACAGCGCAGTCAACAGCGCACGTCAAGCATGCCCTTGCAGATGCTGCAGTTATTTTTCATCGTTATTGACATGGTATTTTGTGTTTAACAAAGCGTTCAACACTAAGTAAAATGCACATGTTTCAATAAGCTGACAGAAACTCAAATGACTACGTTAACGTCGCGTTCATCGATGCATTCAATATTTAAATGTGCCAATCGTAAGTTGCTTAGAAAGATGACGACAAAAGTTTATAAAGGAAATAGGAGGTTACTATCTATTGCTTGTGATGCAAGAAGAGTTTCAACAGTTTTAATTTAAATACTCGATACCCGAAAAATCTCGAGAGAATTTAGCCTCGAAAATTCCCGAAACTCGAGAAAAAAATGAGGGTGAGGACTCAGAAAACCTAGTAGCAAAATTATTAAAAAAAATTTGAAACTACACCTCTGGATATATTGAGTAAAATCTGTGTCTATTAATTACATTTTAATTAAATACGATAGAAAAAAATATTTAATTTTTAAAGTAGTGCAATGTGTGATTCGGAACAGGGTAGCGATAAGACACAACAGAATCAACAGTTGCCGCTGTTGATTTGTCGTGAAAAAGTAGATACTTTGAAGTTAAAAAAAAAACAACAAAACAACTTTTAAATCAGCGAGCTCAATAAACTCAGCGAGTTTTTAAATACTACAAATCAAATGTTTTTGCTGATATAAACAATGACAGCTTAATGTTTTATTTTGCCACATAGATTAAGAAAGAAAGAAAAAAATATATTCGACTAAAAAAAAACAAGATACAAACATGACTTACACTAATACACACAATTTAGTCGAATTGGTCCCCAACCTCAGCTATGGCCACAACAAGTGTGACGCTGATATTCAGGTGGAGCCAGTAACAAATAGATAGCACTCTACACACAGAGAACAGTTACAACAAATAATTAAAAAATTAAAAGAGGTAACAGACTAAAAACACACTTAAAATTACATAATTCCATAAATTACGTAAGTTATAGATAGACACACTTAAAAATACTTATTTCCAGGTACATAGGTACCTAATTAACTTTACACACACATGTTACATAAAAAAGGAAGAATAAGTGAAACAGAGGAGAAGAAATGTAGGAAGCTTTAAATATCGATCTGTTGAAATAAAAAAAAAAGTCGTCCTTATCCGTTAACGAAAAGAAGCCAAAGAAGAAATATTACGTATTGGTGATGGTGTATATTATTCCACATCTTACTCGCGGCATATTTAAAGCTACCCTTAAAAGCGGTGGTTCGGTGGGAAGGTATGGATTAGTTGAGCAAGGCGTTTGCGAGACGACCACACAAGTTTGTCGTATAAGTATGACAGTATGACGGATTGGCACATACAATACTTTTTCCTTTTTATTATGTTTTATTTGGATGATATAAGTTACACTATGTAACTGGATTCCAGATGGCCGGAATAGTGGTAAACTATACAGCAATTGCTCCAAAAGTAGGTATATTGACTCTTGGAAAATTCGATAGATAAGTCGATAGGATTTCAATATCGGACATCTCTAGAACTGTCAAACTTGAAACGTCACAGGAATCATCCTGATTGAAAAATACTGTAGGTCTAATTACTAATACTAAGGTCCATAGCAGTTATCCACAGTTTACCATACCATAAAATGTTACCGAGAATTTATACCGATGAGATTTAGAAATTTCGCGCAGGGTATCATTAGTTATCATCAGGGTATCAATAGGCTATTTGACAATGCGAAAAATAAAGTGTCAATTACTGTTATCAGTATAAATTATGAGTTTAAAAATGGTTTTTTATTAACGTAAGTTGAAAATAATTATAAATTTATTTAAAAATCCGTAAATAAAAATGCATTTTTTAAACGTTTTGTCACGTGACACAAAACGCTTCTGATTCGTCGAGTTTATAATGACGTCACCTGCTTGTAAACCTCGTTTGCCTACGTATGTGGATGATATGCAGAATACAGGCAAGTGACGTCACCGAACCCATTGCAGCGCCATATTGTCAAAGTAGCGTTTTGGCGCGCTTTTTAAATATTGAATTTTTAATTTGATATTTTTCAGCAAATATGTACCAGAATAAAAAAAAACAACGTTTACTGGGTTCCTTAAACTCCACTACATAATATAAAATGGATTTTCAAAACCTGTCAAATAGCCTATTACGATCAGTAGCACGTCAGCGTTGATAACTATGACGACTATGGCTTTTAACCATTTTTCCACAATACATTGGTAAAAATTAAAAAGCTAGGGAGTCTATTCTCGACCTGCTTGCATTTTTCTAGCCATATTCTTTATTACAAATGTAAGTTAAATGTCTACAACTAACAAAATGTTCTATTCTCATCGATCTTCGACAATCATATCGTACTTATTTAACTTAACTTCATACTTATATATATTATAAATGCGAAAGTATATCAGTTTGATATTTGTTTGTTTATTCCTCATTCATGCAAAACCTACTGAACGGATCTAGATAAAACTTGGTATATAGTACTTCAGTGGAAATAGGCTATTTTTTATTCCTATATTCCCATGGGAACAGGAACCACGCCGGTGAAACAGCGGGCGGCCGCTAGTAATGTCTAAAATTATTTTACCCTGATACGTCATCAGCCATTTTTAATGTTCCTACTGCTGGGGCACTAGCCTTTCTTATGGAAGGATAAAGAGAATGGGCCATGACCCACCACGCGGGCCCAATGGTTATTACTGGATTTTTATGACAGCAAATGCAGCCGGGTCCAACGGCTTAACGTGCCTTCCGAAGCACGGAGGAGCTCGAAATAGTAAATTTTTGGTCACCCATCCCGTGACCGACCATTGCGAAAGTTACTTACCTCAACAATCGCAGGCCGAGCGCGGGATCCACTGCGCCAAGACACAGTCCAGTCTTTGCACTGCCTACAAACGGTCAAAATGACGCACTCACACAGATACAGAGGCGCGTATCTGCTTATCTGCACGCGCGCTGCGAAAACCAGCGAGATCCGCGTAGCGATAGCAGGCGGATGTGTGTGTGTGTGTGTGTGTGTGAGCGCGTCATATCAACGACGGCGAGTGCTACATCTTTTTTATTATATTTAGCACAGACCTATATCGAGATAGACGAAAAGAGCGCTTCAAACTTTAAGAGAACCTAGCGTGTCGAATTTTTCGTACCTATGATGACGTCACGAGCGAGATTTAGTGATGTGGAAATGTTATTGACGAGCTCTTGCAAGAAAGCACTGCACAATTAACCATTTTCATTTCTGAGTGACGCGTCTTTACATAGCAATGGTCTCAAGCGGACTGACTTAGGTCAAAAACTTGACCGCAAGGTACACTTTCACCGTCTATCTCGATATAGGTCTGGAATATTTAGACTGTGGCCACGGGCTCCTCAAACACATATTTATTTATTAACCAGACACTAATAGACGCCCTTCGTACCGCGGAGCCGATACAGCTGGAGTTGGACAGAAACCTTCAAGTGTTGCTGCCTTCGCAAGCGGCGAGCAAAGTACAACTACCCCCGTCTTTCTACGCTCTCTCTCCTGAGGAGTTGAAGAGAGAAGCACAATTGAGGTTAGTTTTTAATTGTTTTTCAATGCTGTTAAAGGCTGGGGCTCCTCAGATATAAAAGTTATAAGTCAGTTTCAGTCATAACCAACGTAAAGGCACAATTTTTAATTTCTCCAGAAATACATTTTATTTGATGATTGAAAAACCGGCCCTCATAAAAATTACTGGTTTCACCACTGACAGATAAGTTCTGGATAACTTATCAGGCTGATGATTAGACATATTTTTCGTATAGACTATAGAGCTTATCTGTCTGTGATGAAACCAGCCCGAAGTCAAAACACCAAATATTGGATCAACGCAAAATAAAAAATAATGTTTTGTACCAGGGCTGAAGCAATGGAAAAGAGTCAGATGCTGCGAACAAAGGCAATGAGAGAGAAGGACGAACTGAGAGAAATGCGCAAATACAAGTTCGCTATTATTAGGATACGATTCCCGGACGGAATACTTTTACAGGTACGTAATTGCATAAGAATATGATATGTGTTTGGCCTTTATTTTAAAAATATATTTTTGTATATGAAAACTATAATATTTTTCTCTAGAAATCTCGTAAAAATAATTCACATTGAGAGAAACATATCTGATCACACCCAAAAGTAGCATGGTATCATCACCTTTCACCTTGCTTGTGCAAAGCGAAATATCCGTTATGTGCACTAGGAATAGAGTCTAATTTTCTAGTAGTAGCTGTCTTAAAAAATTATAGAACTTGTTTACCTGACTTTTATTCCATTGACGTAAGGAATACTTTGGTGTGAGGAATACTACAAGTGAGGTGTCAAAACGGCCATCATAGTGAGCCGCTACTATAGAGATCTTTTTAGTAAAAAGTATTAAAAGTAAATATACAATAGACAAAATACTAGTTATTATAGCGCCCCGCTTCTACTGGCGATACCTTTACAAGAAAACATGATGTAAACGTGTAATGCAGCCACTGATAGAATGCATTATTTGACAGCTCCTATCGATAGCTATTGGTCATCCTCTCAGCGGCCGCACTATAATAAATTTACAAAATGTTATTTTTAATGTTTTGCAAGTGAAAACGGGGGTTAGTCATTCTGTCAATATAAGTTGTAATTTAAAATGCTTTTATAAAAAACTAGCGAACGTCTCGCGGTTTCACCCGCGTGGTTCCCGTTCCCGTGGGAATATCAGGATAAAAAGTATCCTATGTTCATAACCAGGCTATCTACTATCTGTATACCAAATTTCATCCAAACCCGTTCAGTAGTTTCGGAGCCTATTCAATGCAAACAAACAAACAATCAAATCTTTTCTCTTTATAATACTGAATAGATATCATCTAAATTATCGAAACCATAATTTTCAGGGAACATTCTCCGTATACGAACGTTACGCCGAAATATACGAATTCGTCCAAGAGAACCTCGAACACAGTGGTCTACCATTCGTTCTGAACACTCCAACGGGCCACAAGCTACTCATGGAAGAGGACGGGAATAAGACCCTTATAGACTTAAGATTAGTACCAGCGATTGTGCTCACTTTCGCTTGGCACTCATCCGTGATTGAAGAGATCAATAATAGCCCTAGTAAAGACGTGTTTCTGAAGCCAGAAGTAATGATTTTGGTGCAAGAAGTTTAGTTCAAACTTGTTTTTGTTTTAAACATTATAATATGTTTAGTCATGTGTTAGTCAAGTGTCCTTTCGTGTTTCGGTTGTTCATGCCTACGTACAACCACCTTAACTCGATACAAAGCCTGATTTTTCCTTACCAACATACATACCTTCATGCTATATATTCCTTGCGGGGCAGACCAGAACATCAAAGGTGTCTAAAGAACGTTCGGCAATAATAGTGACTAAGCCCGTATTCACTATCGCCCGAAATTAATAACCTATCTGTAGATATGGATTGGGCTATCTGAGATTGTTGCCTAGGATATTTTTGTTAATATGACCAAAATAACGACGGTTACTAGGCCACGAAACCAGTATCCTAGGCAACTATCTCATATAGCCATATCTATATCTACAGATAGGTTATTAATTTCGGTCGTATGACCACTTAGAGATTCCTTGCACAAACCACACCAATCTCGTAAGTAGTTACATTTTCAAAAATCGTTTTCTCTATGTTACTTACAAATCTTAAATTTATTGTAGTTGTGAATAAGGGCTCTGGTTGCCAGCCCATCACCTGCAATAGTTTCCGAATATCGTGTCCGTTGGCGGCGCAGTTTTCGTTTTTCTTTCGCTCCCAGTCCAGCCGCCTTATTCGCAAACCTTTGGAAACTTTCCGAAAGCGGACAGTATGCATTTGTCACTGTCACTCACTTCAAATTAGAGAAAGACAAAGCATAGAATTCGAATCCGACTCCGTCTCCGATGGTTTTTGAATCAGCCCGCAGGATGGTAGAAAACAATAATTGATTAAAAAAAAAATAAGTATTCAGGAAAAGGACAGCGCAAAAGCTTCAAACAGTTGCACTACAAAAAAAATTGACGCCCTTCAGGTCAAAACATATACAGGGCGAATACAATAACAATGAAAGTGGCAAAAAAAGGATCTAACATGAAACGTAAACGTCAATTTTGACAGTTGTCTGTACGCCTTCGCCTGCAGTAATAATAAGGTAAGGTAAAGATAAGGTCTACAATGAACGTAGCAAAAAAGTTCCTTTTTTGCCACGTTCTGTGACACCGCCATCTTTTTTTTTACGTCAATTTTGACAGTAACAACGCCACCGTCTGCGTTTAATAAAAGCCTTGTCGCACTGTATTATGCATCTACTATACAATTTCGCGTTACCTATTGGTTGGAACACATATTATACTACACTAATGTATGAACGACCGCAAACCATTTTCAGCATCCAATTAAAAGCACTAATTGTTATTTATGCTCCTCTGCACACACACATTTTTGATTTGACGTTCAATGTTGATTATGTCTTATTCATTTTAAACCTAATCGTAGACGATATTACTGTTTGGAATCATTTTTTTTTTCTATTATTGTGTTTAAAAAAAATGTAGATCGGCTAATGTACCAATGACTCTAGAGCAAATCTCTAATTTATGCTATTTTTCAGTAATATAAACAAACATACTAGATCTATAGAACTATTTAAAATAAATACCAATATAATTCCATCCTTTACCACTTCCTATTATTATAAATATTACTTATACCTGAGATTTCGTACACGTAAATAGAACTTGTCTTAAAATAAGGGCTAGCGCATATAAACAACTTATAGTTGAACAACTATTTTGTTTCATATGTTTACTATAGTATAACTCTATAGTTGTACGACAAAAAAGTCGCCATCGATTTTTCCATCGACTAAACTGTAGTTGTGTGGAAATCGCTAGAAGTACACAACTGATAAAACAGTTTAGTCGATGGAAAAGTTGTATATTTGCGCTAGCCCTTAACGAATAAAACAACAATATTTCAAGTTAATACACAAAGTAGTAGAGCCTATATAGCATGTTGATATACCAAGTTTGTTTCAGAGATATATGTGATACTGTATGCGATTTTGAACGTTTTTAACTTATCAAAACACTTTGAAAAATTATTAAACTCAATAATATATTTTTTGTAATAAGTAAGATACGATTTACCGCCAGGTAACGCCTATTTTTATCAAATTCTATTCAAAGTTTTCACTTTTTCTTAATTAATTTCACACCTTTGCTGTAATTATAAATAATTTAATTCATATTGTCAATGTCTTTCTTTGCCACGAATTGAAACCTATATTATTATTAGTTACTTCATTTGTTCCAATTAAACAGAACTTCTAGCATTCGGATTAAAACATTGCCTTTATAAAAACACGCCTAAAATATATGTAAAAAAAAGTATTTTGTGTATTATAAAACAATTTCAAATGTGCATTGGCTATGATTCTTTCTACCCAATTAATACATTATTCATCAAAGGAATAATGGTTTGTGAATTACGTACGACACAATAGAGTAGAAAACGATTTTTGCCAACGGACCCCATGACTCTGACCCGGGTTATTGAGGAACTAACCAACTTCAATGTATTGTATTGTATGACAACACAAGTTAAGACTGTCAAGATGGTAGTCAGTTCTGCTGTCATACCTTTAGATTATTAGCTAATTAGCTAATAATCTACAGTTATTTTCGTATTAAGAAGTGGAAATAGTGAAAAGGTTGCTAGTCATAGACTAGTGGCGCTACCAATTATTTTCTACTCTTTTGTGTCGCACTGTACCGCAATGAGAGAAGAGACTGGTACAAAGACAACGTGGAGTTAGTCTAAATCGTATAAAGGGAAATGTATTTAGACTGTTTCTGTTTTTTGCGCAAAGGGGTGGCGACGCGTGATAGCCAACACTATTTCTAACCTCTAGTGTTAAGTGTGCTTAGTACGAGTTTTTTCTACTCACGGACGATAGTGAGGCCGTTTTTGTAGTGCGTTGGTGTAGTCTGTAGCGTAATCCGCTAGATGGCGGGCCGCTGATTCCATACAAAAAACGACGCGTTCACGATCGACCGTAAGTAAAAAAAAGTCTCACTAAGCACACTGTGGTTTAACTTGAAAATTACACAATTTCTTTTCTCTATCAAAACTAAGACCGATTAGGCATCATAGATATAAAACTAGTTGTTCTATCAGAAAAACTGCCTTTTAAAATGACTATGACTTCTAGTAACAAATAGAATTAGTTCTTATTTTCCTTTAATATTTTAATGGAATGAAAAATGTATTATTTTGATAAGGTTGTTGTAAACAGCATTTTCTCGTAAAGAGTACGTGTAAAATTGTTTTAATTTATTGTAAAACCATGTATGTATATCGAGATGTTAGCCAATATTGGTGGAATAAATTTAAAACAAAGTTATAATGGAAATTGTTTTATTTGCGTATCAACACTTTTATTTTATACAAATCTTGCTAGCTTAGTTACTTCTTTGCAATATCGATATTACGTTAAACAGAGACAGAGCTATAAAAACATATAGCGGCATTTCACTTACACTTTACAATAATACCTTGACATTGCTGTAACAGCTAATAAAATAGATTCTTAGTTTCAAGGCACATTCAAAATTAGATCTTATTAACTGAACACTAAGCAACCATATCCGTTGGCATCGGTAGTTCAGGCACTTTATTTTCGATAGTCACAGATTTGGTACAATCCTCCGTCTTGTATATGCCGACCAAACGGTTTGATACTTCGAACATGTTGTATCGAAGTGAAATTATGATGAACTGCGCGTTTTTGGTGCGTTCCTGAAATTATATAGTATTTTTTAAAACGGCAAATTATTAGGCACACGAAAATTAATATAAAATAAGTATGGTTGTTATAAGTAGTATTGTAATAAGCCTACTCTATACTCCAACCAACTTCCGTAAAAAATATTTTGTAAACAAAACTTTGTGCATTTTGCATTTCCGCAAATACGTTAGGTTCTTATTAGTACACACATTAAATCAAAGTTGGACAAAATAAGTAGCTTTGTAAAATGCAAATATAAAAAGTTATATTCGGGTGTTTTGTTTACAAATTTTTTTTTCTGTAAGCTGAAGTATAGTCGATTATTTGAATAATTTATTAGGTACATTAATGATTTATATCCAAATGCGCGTTAGCGACATTTTGTCTCGATTACATTCATTATTATGTGTCATTCAAAAAGCGTTTGGAGTATTCAGACGTAAGAATTTAAGTTTTATAAATATAAATTAGTTCTTATAATACCTTTATATAGTTAGCGACTATAGAGACGTTTTTGAAGTCCAATGCGGCATCGATTTCGTCCATCACGTAGAGAGGCGTCGGCTTGTAGTAATGTAAAGCGAACACAAGAGCTAAAGACGACAGAGTCTTCTCACCGCCCGATAAATTTGATATGTTCTTCCATGACTTATTTGGTGGACGAACGCTGTAAATAATAAATATATTTCATACAATCAATCTGCGTTCCATAAAGAACTTGTGTTTAAGATGAACATACTTAGGCCCGTATTACATGACATTATTCGAGCGGTGTTCTGTACTTGACAGCAGTTAGAAAGGGACGTTACAAGCGATGTATAGTATAAGCGCGTCCTTTGCTAACTGTACTCAAGTATAGATCACTCCTTGAGTCACGTTCTGTAATACGGGCCTGAGTCTGGTATATATTTTTTTTTATGATTCTTGAATTTTTGCATTTTTCAATTATTTTTATACTTTTGATAAATTTTAAATAGTAAAATATTGGAAAAATTCATCTCGGCTACAAGTGAATTCTCAGATGTGAGTCCATCCGTCCATCTCAAATGCTACAACAAACTTTCCCCTTTTTATTTCCTTCGTTGTCCCCTTTTACATTTTTTTACACCACATCTTGTACGGAATGAAGTCCTTAGTGTGCCTCTCAAAATTTCTTGAAATTTGTCGATAACCAAACTTCCCCCTATTTTACCCCCAATCATAAATAGCGATCGTAAAAATTATTAAATAAAACTAGGAACTTGTGTGGCAATTTTCGTCAAAATCGGTTGGAAAATGCGATCTGGGGCCTGTTTCATTAAAGTAACTGATATTATTAGCTAATTTAATTAGACTATTAAAATAATTTCATTCGTTAGTATTTTTCTGATTCATAAACTTTTCGATGACGCTAATAATATGGGTTTTTTGACATTACTAATATTTTTAGACTACCATAGACAATTATAATTTTTAATAGGTGAAAATTCAGATATAAATTAATAGTATCAGTAAGTCAAACATGGTTATTTTTCCTTCAATATAACATGTTTCATTATGTAGAATCGAATAGAACTCGGTGGTACAGTGGGTCGCGCGATCGGCCTTTCTTATGACCCATCCATAAGGAAATCCTGTCAGTAACAGACTGTTGCCCCAGCAGTGAGGAACTGGCGACATTAAAATGCTGATGCTGCATTAAAATCATGATTTCGTACAATCGATGGAAAATACAAAATTTCAGTGGGTAAATAAAAATGTTCTTTTAACAAAACACATCGCCATTCGCTTAAGTATAAGAAGGAGGAAATAGTTCGTTGAATTTGTATGTAAACTCGATGCGAGTATAGAGTTTTCCTAAATATCTTCAGGTACCTCATAATAATATTCTCTTCTTCATTTGACCCAGAATCACTAACTCAAAAGTATTTTAAGAAACACTAATAAATTGATTTATTAAACTAGAAAGACTTATGAAAAGTAACTCGTATTATTAGCTGATAATATTAGTATAAACTGTTTATGAAACAGTTTACTATTAAAACAAATAATACTAGCTAATAATATTAGCGTTTACACTAATAACTAATTTTTTAGTTTGTAATTTTATGAAACAGACTGTAATAATTATAACTATTAATATTAGTCTAAGACTAATATTTTTATGAAACAGGCCCCTGTAGGCGGCAGACTGACAGACGGACAGTAGCATTTTTTGGTCAATAATTGGACTTTAATCAAGAAGTAAAATTACAATGAAACCTTTTTTTTATCTGAATTTTGAATATACCGTTACGTTACGTGTTTGCTATTTTTGATTTACCCATAAATTGTTTTAGAACCACAGTTCAGATTTTCTTTTACTTTTCGAAAAACGTTGCCCTAAAAATTTCTAGTCGTCGATCAATAAAATAAGTATGTAATGAAATCAGTAAGAGTGTTTAAAAAGTAGTTAACAAAAATAATTAGTTTAATGAGACCAGCCCCCTAATTGTCTAATTTCAAAATCTATCACAATCCCTTTCAAAAGTATTATAATTATGATAGTGATTTATGGAATTGTGTAACTTATAGTCGCAATCCTTTTCAGAACGAATGATGTTTTAAATGACAACTCCATTTGACACTTCTCCATACATTTGAAAGATATTTTCGTGTGTCACTTTGCTTAGACAGATCAATTTCAATCATTCAATATCTTTCAAAACGAGTCTCGATCACAATCCCTATCAAATGTCAAATAGTGACAACCTGAAGTATGTTAATATCTTTCAAATGTCGAATTGAAAGGGATTGCGATAGTTTTTAAAATTAGACAATTAGCCCCCAGTACCTCTATTTTTTAATCACTCGTCGCGCGAGTGGCGATGCTAACGAGGAAGCGATCACGCGATTAGCGACCTTGCCAGCGTATACATAGCACGCTTTTCGCTTTGCCCCTCGCGCGCTCGCTATGGAGGACCTACAGGCAAAAAGCGAAGCTATGTATATACCTGCAAGGTCGCTTTTACGGAAATACGGAAACTCAAACATCGCACGAAAATCAGTAAAATCCTCGAGAAGAGTGAATCAAAAATAGAGCTCCTGGTAAGTCTAGTTCAATAATTAAGATTTTTTTTATTATGGGCAAGTTATGGTGTAAGAAGACTAAAGTCTCTGTCCTGTCTAGTCGCCTTTTTTGCATCTGACTAGTCGTCCAGTCGGTTAGTCGGCCAAAGTAAAAAAACCGGCTTCAAAAAAATTTATTAAGTTAACAATAACATAGTATTAGATTTATCTCACCTAAATGTAATCCCTTCAGTGAACGGATCCAAAGAATCTACCAGTTCCAACTCTGCATCGCCTCCCAACGTTATCATTTGATACATCTCCTTCAGTTTTGTTGTTATTGTGTTGAAACCTGTAAAGAAAATAAGAAGATCTTATCTTATCTTAGTCTCAATAAGAATAAATAAACTTACTAACCCAATATACTTAACTAAAAAGTAAAAAAGGATGTTATCCCTTAATTATTAACCTTTTGTTTAGTTACAAAAATAAACAAGGCGTTCACATTAAGATTTTATAATCCATTTTCTTTATATTACTTACATATAATAGAAACACAGAACATTAGACAAAAGCAACTTTCCGCATAAATAATAATTAACAAATAACATTCTGTACTCACCTGCAGAGGAAATAATAATTAACAAATAACAATCTTTACTCACCTGCAGAGGAAATAATAATTAACAAATAACATTCTGTACTCACCCGCAGAGGGAGTAATAATTAACAAATAACATTCTGTACTCACCGCAGAGGAAGTCCGTAGTTCGTTTCTTTCGCAATTGATCATACAAGGCTCTCATTTCATTCCTTTTAGTAGTTATTTCATCAAGTTCCGCCGCACGTTTTAAGTATAAATCTTCTTTTGTTTTATAATCCTGAAAAAGTCAAACAAATATAATATCAATACTTATTATTATCAAGGTTTATTTGGATTCAATATTGTTGTCAGAGTCATATTACCATTACTTAAAATAATACTTCTGACATTTAAATTTGAGCCATTGAAGATATAGAAATACCTTTAGTCTTTCTTGTCATCTAAATCATACTGACCTGTAAAGCTTATATTTTAGCATTATAATATATTAAAACAACGCGACTAAATAATTGTTTTAATATATAATTATAATGGAACGCGAATGTTTTTTAATGATTTTTCTTATATTTTAGCATCTCCCAACCTAGCTTTTTGACCAGCCAATCCGTGCCTCAATTCTTCAAACTGTGATCAACTAATAATCAATCTATTTGAACTTATCCCCCAAAAAATACTGACCTGTATAGCTTGTATATTTGGTTTAGCATCGCCTAATCTAGCTTTTTGAGCAGCCAATCTGTTTCTCAATTCGTCCACCGAGGCTTCTTCCAATTGTTCCGGCGTAGGAACTTCTAAAGGAGCTGGTCTTTCTATCCCTGGAATACCGTCTAAGCCGGGATCTTCCAATTTTAATGTTGTGAGCTGAAATAAGACAACTCTTTAGATTTAAGGTAAATTGTAACTTATCTAAGAGCCGATTTTTCAATGCTCAGATAAAAAATATTCCTAGATTATCGTACTATATAGACAAATTGAAAACTCATTGTGATAAATATGTCTTTAAGTTTGTAATAGCAAATACTATAGACACTCTAGCGGTAATAGTCATATATTTCAGTTGGTTAATGAACTATTAAAGTAAATACAACCACGGATTATTTAATACTATACTACTACTTATTGGCAGCGTAAAGCGCCATGAAGCGCACCTTAAGAATTTACTTCCAGTAAAAAAAATACAGAATATCGTCATTCAAATGATAGAACACATTAATAACAAGTTCGGAGTTTTAGGCCAAGGGAAAGCTCTCTAATCTCACGTCATAGCTAGCACGTCACGTACCATTTAAACAAAATACTAACAAAAAGAAATAGATGTCACTGTTCGTAGTTTGAACCAAATATGATGTTCCGATTGGGACCCTATACGAATATGCTGTATCTTAATAGATACAGCATATTCGTAGAATTTCGTAAAATTCGTAGAATCGTATAATTCTGAGGATTGAAAAATCAATCTTCAAATGAAACAACACAACTCTTATTAAAATATGTTTTAAACTAAAGTGCAACGTAATAACCTAATATAACATACCTCCTTCTCCCACATAGGCGTCTTACTTCTACAGTCTTGTATTGACTTTTCCATCTTGCTGACAGCGTTGTTGGCTTCCAAACGTTCGCTTTTCACCTTATTCTCCTTGCCTTGTAGTTTGCTGATCTCTTGTTTGAGACCAGAAAATTCACCGGTGCCTTCGTTAATTTGTTCTTCGAGCTATATAGAATACAAATACAAGTTTTATAAAAAATCATAAATTTCCCATCCAGAACATTATTTTACTATCATGTCATTAATTTCTTTTTTCTTGTCTAATTGTTATCAAATTCGGTTTCACCAATAAAAATATATTTTTATTATATGTTAAAAGCTATTCACGTTTTAACACCTATATTTAAGATTTGTCGTTAGAAGAGAGAGAGTAGTCTTCGAGAGTAGAGAGTAGGTTAAAGAAAAAAATAGGTAAGTATTTAAGTTTATTTTAGTACCCTCATTATTTTGTGTAATCACACAGTCTCGATCTTAAAGGAATGAAGATGAATTTCTCTAAAACTGTACAATAAGCCAACTTACCTCCTCTATTTCTTTTTGGAGTTGCGAATTCTCAAGCGTCAGTTGTTTTTTCTGATTATTCAAGTTTTCTAGATTCTTCTCCGTTTCTTTCAAGTCGCCTTCCATTTGGTTTATCTTGTCTTTAGATTTTTTTGCATTTCTGTAAAATTAAGATTCTAAGCGCCGGTTTCGCCACTAAGAAATAAGTTTTGGATAGTTTATGTGGCAGGTAATGTGACAGCTTTAATATGAAAAAATTGGTCATATTATCTGCCAGCTATAAGCTATCTGGAACTAATATAGCCATAATAGTAGTATTTTAAATAAATAGTTATAGAAGGGAGATAAATGTAGAAAAAATTTAGTAAAACTGGAAAATAATTTGGGTAAAAAGTAACATGACTGGGTAAAAGGGGTGGAGACGGTCGAGGAAAATACATGTAAAATTGAAGATTTTGGGAAAAACATTATTGAAAAAGAATAGATTTTACTCTACCGTATGCTGGTGTTAATAGCGACCCTCAACTTGGTGATTTCAGTGGAAACCTTATCGATCTTCTTGGTAAGATCGTCGACATTCTTCTGTAGATCTTTCACTTTACCCCCCGCCACTGCAGAAATCTGGGCGTCTACTCCATGAACTTCTTTCTCTACCTAAAAATCGCAGGAAAACGAAAAAGAGGTAAAATATGATAACTACAGAGTTCAATCTACACACACCAAAAAAAAGTCTGCGATCACTCAATGTTTTTCATACAAAATACCATTTTCGTATAGGGTTTAGCAAATCTTGGCCGATATTTTTTTGGATTGTCAGCTTTCAAAAGCTAAAAATGTTAAACAGTACGATGGTGTTTTTTTATTTTTTTTATTTTTGTGACACGACTGTTTTTACTTTTTGTGCAGTCTCGACCAAAAAAAGTAGCAAATTCTGGTCATTATTGTATGAAATTTTAAAGTAAGTAGTTTAAAAACCAACATACAATGCAGTCGAAGTGTTGGACATTCTAGCTTTTGAAAGGTACCAAATAAAAAAAAAAGTCAAGATTTAAAAAATTAAATTAAAAAAATTAAAAATATTTATTCAGTAATATCAAATTTTTACAAAACAATTACACTGAGATCTCCTTTTAAGTATTAATATACTTGTGCCAAGAGACCTCGCTCTTCCACATCGTACATTACAAAAGAATAAACACTTTTGAAGTTGCATTTTTAGAGGTACTACAAGAATATCTTAAGACTATTAACTAACGCTATAAGTGTGTGCGCGTGTGTGTGTGTGTGTGTGTGTGTGTGTGTGTGTGTGTGTGTGTGTGTGTATGTGTGTGAGAGAGAGACAAAGTATAAGTTATTATTTTATAAGTTTTTCAATTTCGTTGTAATCTTTATCTTTTAGCCAATTGGTAATGAGTATTTTACATTCTTTGATAGTTTTAGGATAAATATTTAACTGGTTATTCAAGTGGTTATATACATAGCAAGATTGATTTGACTGTTGCCGCCTGGCAAAAGCAGTTTTAACGCCTACACTTTTAACGATATTTCTATTTCTTCTACTGTTTTCACAATTAGGGTTATATTCAAGGGACTTATGTAATTTAAGAGTCAAATTCAATACATACAACTTGCGGACAGAGAGAAGCTGACATAGTAAATACAGATCTTGTGTTGGAAATCTGTAAGGTTTAAAATAAATGACTTTCAGCAAGGATCTTTGTACTCTCTCTAGGTCCAAAAATTTGGTTTTAGTAGCGCCTCCCCATATACTGATACAATACGTCAAAATTGGTTGAACCAGAGAAATATACACATACTTTAATGTATCTACAGTTGCAAGATGTCTTAGATTTTTGAAAAGCCAAATGAATTTTCTGATTCTTGTCATTAGGAGCTCCATATGTAGGTACCATGTTAAACGCTGGTCCAAAAGTATTCCGAGATATTTTGTGCTTGATACTTTATTTATTTGTGTACATGAGCAGCTATCGCTATCAAAATTGTCACAATAGTGAATTCTAATGTCAATTTCAGGCTGAGTCCTATTGTAATTGGTAAAACATATGTAACTTGTTTTTGACGTATTGAGAGTTAAAAGATGTTGTTTTAACCATTGTGCGATTTTGGCTAAGCCTACTTCAGCATTCTTACGAGCTTCTTCCCAACTTTTCCCGTAGAACATTACAGCGGTATCATCAGCATACGAGAATAGATGCCCATTTTGGAACGTCATATTGCAGAGGCTGTTTACGTATATCAAAAATAGAGTCGGTCCCAAAACACTACCTTGCGGAACTCCGTAAGTAATGGTAGAGTCATGACTACAATGTTGACCAATTCTAACTCGTTGCCTGCGATTTGTCAAATAATCTTTGAATAAATCCAAAGGGATGCCTCGTATGCCGATTTGTTCAATTTTGTCCACAAGTGTGGAGATAGAGACGCTGTCAAATGCTTTTTTTATATCAAGAAAAACTGTTAAGCACTTGTTTCCTTTGTCAATATGGTCAACAATACGTGATGTAAGTGCTGTAACAGCATCTTCTGTACTCAGTCCTCGTCGGAAGCCGAATTGTGATTTTGATAATATATGAAATTTTGTTAAATATTCAATCAAACGGTTATTTATTAATTTTTCTAGTATTTTTGATAGAGCCGGAAGGACTGAGATGGGCCTGTAATTACTTGGTTCGTCTCTATCGCCACCCTTGTGCACAGGCGTAATCAAAGCCAGCTTTAAAGCTGTGGGAAAAACTCCATTCCGGAAACAAACATTAGCCAGGTGAGTTATCAGAGGGACGACCAGATTCTGAGCCTGTTTTAAAAACTTTGTAGCTATGTTGTCGTATCCGGGGGCGCTCTCAGTTTTAAGGTTCATCAATACACTTCTAACCTCAGTTTCATCAGTGTCTAACAAGACAAAAGACGAGGCATTTGGACTCGCTGGTATATTTGCAGTGAGCATTCTGTTAGACTGTGGTTGGGATAAAATATTTTCGGTCAATAATTTTCCGACATTAGCAAAGTAATCACTAACAAAATTAACAGAGTCCATCGGAGAAGATTTTATATTTAATAGCTTTACATTTTCGGTCCGAGATTGTTTGCGCTGAGTTGCTTTGTTCACCGCCTTCCAAAGCGTTCTAGAGTTGCCGGAGGCTTTAGTTATTTGATCTCGCTCATAGTTACGCTTCAGTTTTTTAATAAGACTGGTACAATAGTTTCTGTAGCGCTTGTACGTGATTTTCAATACTACATTTTCTGGATCTGACCTAAGTTTGATTTGCATATTGTTCCTGTTTTCAATGCATCTAAGTACACCTAGACTCATCCAAGGTTTTAATGTTCGAGTTCTTTTCGGGACCAGTCTAACTAGGCTGTTTTGTAGTATACATGATTGAATTTTAGCCAATAGTTGTTCTGTTATAGTATTAGCGTCAGCACATACCAACAAGTCTTGTAAATTTGAATTTTTTAAACTAATAAGAGCATTTTCTACATCGAAAAATGTTTTATATTTATTACTAGAAACTTTTTTGTCGGTTACACTATTTAATTTTAGAAAAGTCATTGAATGATCTGTTATTGTGGTGTTTATAACAACAATCGTAGCGCTAGACTTATTATTACAAATTTTTAACATTATATGATCTAGACAGTTATTTTTTCTCGTAGGTAATGTATGTCCCGGAAGTAAATTATGCGTCGAAAGCATATTAAGGTAATTAAGTCTATTTATTCTTTCATATGAGAGTTCGTTTGTATTATGAATTATATTAATGTTTATATCTCCCGTTATTACAATAAGTTTGCAGGTTTTAATAGTCTCTAAGTAAATATTCAAAGATTCGATAAAACTTTCTGCATTCGCGTTAGATGGTGAGCGGTATATAGCAATTATAATACAATCATTGAGAGTAATTTGCAAACATGAAGCTTGTGTTAGATAGATTTCCTTGACACTGACCGAGTGTTTTTTATTGGTATAAGCAGTTACTCCATCTGACTGGTTGATGTGATGGGTGGTATAGTAACAATTGTAATTATTTATCTCAGGTATTGGTTTATTACTATTTAGCCAGCACTCGCTAAGGATTATAAAATCAGGCTGTATGTTAAGTTGGGTTATGTTTAAGTTCAAATCATCGAAGTTTTTATAAATACTCCGGATATTTTGTGATATAATATAAATGTCAGATTTTTCTGAATGGTTCTCTATTTTGAAGTCTTTAGCTTCACATGCACTAGAATCGGCTATGTATAAGTTGTCTAATTCATGTATAGTACTGAGTGAACTATCCATTTTCAAGGTTGTAAATATAGTTTTCTTTAGATACTAAGTTTGTGAATGCGTAGAATAATTTTACGAGTGCAATATATGATAAATTTACTGTGCCGTTAAGATTTTCGCTTTTGCGATATAAGAAAGTAAAAAAGTTGTACTTGTAAATGTATGTAATATATACGCTTAAGATGATTTTTGTAGTATTGTTTGTGAATGTGTGATATGTGTGAAAATTAGGTAACAGTGTCGGTGTGTTTTTTATAATAAAAACAATTTTATAGCATGCATTAAGATTATCTATGTTAAAAATATTAAACTGAAAATTTAACTTTATATCTGGACATAAAACAATAAGTAATACAAATGAAAAAATATTTAACTTATCTAGTCATTGTTTTTGCATGAGGTTTTGTATTTGTGACTCACTGGTAACAACAATTATAGGGGAGCTGTCATCCTTCCTAATATATATTCTTCCATAGGCTGTCCAGCAATACTTGTAGTTTTTGGTTTTAGCCAGGTCCCTTGCCAGATAATGGAGGCGCGCTGCTTTTGACGTCAGTTGTTCACATACAAAAACAGGTGAGTATTCATCCTTTGTAAAACCTAAGTGCTTGGCGCATAATTTTTCTTTTTGTTTGAAATTGAATTGTTTTATTGTTTTTATAAAGTCTGTCTTTTGTATTGTGGATGTGAGTTCGACTATGATAGGACTTTTGTTTGCATCGCGTTTACTTCGGATCCTGTAGATGTCCTTAAGATCAGCTTTTTCAACGTTGCTACCAACATTTTTCGATAAGGTTAAAACCATTTTTACTAGGTCTTCCTTAGTCTCTTTCGCAACTTTCGGAACATTTTTAATTTCTATACCTGTTTTTCTGTTTTCTCGTTGCAGATCCTCAATTTTATCTTCAAGTATAGTAATGTAATCTTTGTCTTTTTTTGTCTGAAGTTCCAACCGCTCTATTTTTTGTTTCAATTCTTCATTTTGCGCCGTGAGAAACTCCATAGAACTTTCTATATTATTATATGTATTTTTAATCTCCACCAAAGTAGAATGAATTTTATTTATCTCAACATTTTGTTCTGACATCATTTGAGAAATCATCAATTTTATATCGTTTCTATAATTTATAAATTCTTGCTCCCAGTCGTGCTCTCTCACTCGCTTATTACGCTGGGATACAAAGTTTGGCGGCGTACGTTCCGTCTGTTCAGAAATATTTGACTCGGATAACGATTTGTCAAACTTGTCCATCTCAAGTACCAGGAGGTAATAACTTTGCAAGAAGTGCCGCACTAGCGTCTACCGCTGCAGAGAACACGCCCACTTGATGCTACCGCCAATGACGTGACTTTGACCTTGAAGCTTAGAAATGGCGTACACGCGCGCACGCTGATTCGGTGTGGTAAGGACAATAGAAATCACAGTACCTCGTGAGTGGTGGATTTCGTGTGAGCGTACCAGGGCGTCAGTAGATGCAAAGAGGTTGCTTGTTGCTTCTCAGCAGGCGTCTTGTATAGCTCTTTACCGGTTATGCACTCCTATTTTCCGATCTTGATATATTTTCACAAATTTAGATTAATTAATTTAAAATAACTTATGCGCAGAGACGGTAAACGAGTGCACCTAGCGGCGGTCCGGAGGGAAGAGTTAAGAAGTGTTAAGAGAGAAGATTTGCTACAATAATCCCTCTACGAAAACAGATATCTCTATATATGAGGCCCGTGTTATCATTCTAATGTTCCCTCCAGCGCCATGAGTATAACACCTACAGCCTTCACTAATAGCTTCAAAAATCACAAAAAAATGTAGACGGCCGAAAAAAATATAATTATTTTTTTAAATTGACCTTATCAAGGTCAAAGGTAAGAAAAACTTTTTTTTAAGTGACCCCAGTGCGTAGCACGCGCTTAAGTCTAGTTTTGTATAAAAATCATTAAGTGACCACAAACTTTTGCTTTGAGAAATTGAATTTCTCAATGCAAATCAGTGTTTTCAGCATAGTTGTGTTCCAGCAATTAGAGAAAGACAAAGCATAGAATTCGAATTAGATTCCGTGTCCGATGTTTTGTGAATCAGCCCGAAGGTATGATGAATGCCTCATACTCGTTTATTTTTTAAATATAATATGTACTGACGGCTAATTACAAGTTTTCACAGGTAATTTAATTAGGCATGTGATAGGCACATATTTTTTTTGTGAACAACGCGGATACTCTTAGCCTAAGGTGCTAATTATAATGTGATCCTTACCTTATGATTTCAGAATTTTTGCATTTTTCAATGCTATTTTTATACTTATGATAAATTTTAAATAAATAAACATAATACCCATGACCTTTGGGAATCCGGCCCACTGCTCTAACTACTGAACTACTGAGACTTCTTGGGTTCGAATCCCATCTGAGAATTCATTTGTGGCCGAGTTGTTTTTTTTCACTATCTTCCTATTTAAAATTTATCATAAGTGATCCTTACCTCTCCAGCATCGTGTTTCGCTTTTTCCAGCTTTTCTTCTGCTGCTTTTAGCGACGCTTCCAGCTTCGCCTTTTGCTTAGCATCCACTTTGCTGGAGGCTGCTTTGCTCTCTTGTTGTTTGATTTGAGTCTGTTATACAAACGAAAAATTTTTAAAGGCCGAAATACATGCTGTGCTTTTAAAGGATAATGTAACTCGTCCATAGTGACCTGGCCTCATTTTTTAAAACATGTTGCTATGTATTGCCCAGATATGAAAGTCATGACGAACGGTAGTTCACCTTAATCACCTTATGATGATTAACTGATGATGATAAAAAAAAAACAATTCAAAATTATAATGTAAGAAATATATATAAAAACACATATTCTTACCTTCAAACTTGGCACTTGTTCGGTCAAACTCTTCAACTCTATGCTCAGCTTGTTAAGGGTGGTTTTCCCGTCACGAGTGCTCCGCTGTAGAGCAACTACGGAGTCTTCCAAGTTGACTTGCTCGCCCCGAAGCTCCGTCAATCTTTATATAAATATATATACTTTTTTTTATGAACGACAAGAAAGACTCTTAGCCTTCATCATACCTGATGTTAGGTATTGACAAGGCTGAAGATGGATGCGAGCCTCTCCCAGAATCCTCAGCTACTGAGGAACTGGCTATCTTATCTCGAACTGCCGGAACACAACAATGCTTAAAACATTGTTGTTATGGCGTCAGACTTAGATAAGATGATGGTAGCTAGCCAGGCGGACTTACAACAAGCCCTACCACCAACCAAACCGAATACAATATGTACCCCCGCTGGGAATCGAACCCGGGACCCCTGGGTCTAATACCGGTGGGTGTACCACTAGTGTGGTCTAGTGGTACAAGCACCGGTATTAGACCCAGGCCAGGCGGTAATAATCAGAAATATAATGTTACGCTCGGTTAACTTAAGCTGGCTTGTTCAACACATTTACCCCACTTCCCCGTGGTACAACCGTTGGTCTAACTAGTAGTACCACGTACACGTAGTGTCTGTAAATAAGCGCGCGGCGTGACGTTGCACTTCATAATCGTCTGTATGAAGGAGACTTTGCTCCAAAACGCCAGATTCCTCTCATTTACTCTCGGGTCCTGTTCGCTAGTATCTTGTAAAACAATAATATTGCTAATTAATGTTGATATGCTCTATGCTCTACATCAGTCGTGGCCAACAAGTTGAACTCTGGAGACAGCTTATTCGATCGCGAAAGACAACATTTAGATCATTTATGATGTATTTAAGCGGACTTTGGCCGCGTATTTGCAGGAACACACACGGGGTGGTTCATAAATTAGGTACAACGGAGTTTTCGTACATTTTTTCGTACATTTTTTTCAGTTCAGAACGTCTAAAATGAAAATTCTTAAAGCCGATCTTAATAGGCCGGAAAATTTTATAAAGGATCGCAGACTTTTTACTAGTTGGCACCCATGTTCTACGTTACCTTTGCTCCAAAGACGCCAATTTCCTCTCGTTAGCTTGCATGACCCTTGGATCCTGTTCGCTAGTATCTTGTTGTACTGAACTGGACATACGCCCTCGCATAGTGGTCTTACCACCGCCGGACATTGTACCTAAACAAATAGGTCTTAAGTTATGAAACTGTGGAGTTGAATGACGAACGTCAATGCGTTTTCCATAAAAATATTTGTTGTTGATGGTTGGTACAACTGACAAGGCTTAGGTCTATCGCATATTTACAACTTTTCCATTGACTAAACTGTTTTGTCGAGTTATGTACTTCTCGCGATTTCCACACAACACAACAGTTTAGTCGATGGAAAAGTTGATGTCGACTTTTTTGTCGAACAACTATCGAGTTGATTATACGCGCGTTTCAATATCTTTCTATAAACTTAAGGTTCACAACCAAATAGTTGTTCAATTCAACTAAAAGTTGTATACGAACAACGAACAACAATATTTTTCCCGCGTTAGTGTTCATTTGTTGTTTTTATTCTAAAACAGCTTTCTATTTGCAAGCCAGTTCGAAATTTAATAAGTTACCTCCTTGGTTGCCATATTTCGGAGTAAAAAATCGTTCGATTTTTAAATGACACGACAGATATGAGTTTACTATGTGATTTATTTGGCCGCTAAACACGACAGATATGGATTTTCATACAACTTTTGCCGGCCGCGGCTCACATTTATGTGGCCACTACAGCAATATTGATTAATCTCGAAGAAGGTTGTCAAAATAATGCTCATATTTCCAAGCATGTTTGAGAAAAAGCTTATTTGAAACAACTCACCCGCTATTTCGATGACGTCACCATTAAGAGTAACTACCCTATATCTCGTATGTCCATAAGCTATTCTAGACGCCTGTTCCAAGTCTTTGGCCACTAAAGTGTCTCTCAAGGCGAAGTAGAACGCTGGCAACACTCGATCATCTTTCACTTTCACTAGGTCGAACAGTCTGGGAGCGTTTTCTGGGCTAGACAAGACATATAACATTGTGCAGTGCAGATAAACGGGACTAAAACACGACATTTGTTATATATTAGTTATATTTACTACAACTATGTCCTTACAGCATGACGTTTCGGCTATGTTGCAATAACCGTGGTCACAAGCAGACTGAGGATAAGTAACTACAACTATGTCAACTATGTAAGTACATAGTTGTACTACATAACAAATGTCGCGTTTTAGTCCCGTTGGTTTAAATTATAATTATACTGGAACGCGAAAGTTTAAAACCTTATTTATACAGCATTATAAAAAAAACACTTGTATCTAATTTCTCCCGTTTGGGAAGAAAAATGGTATCTTTATTATAAAACTAGCGGCCGCTTGCGGTTTCACCCGCGTGGTTCCCGTTCCTGTGGGAATATCGGGATAAAAATATCCTACGTTCATAACCAGGCTATCTACTATCTCTGTACCAAAATTCATACAAATCCATTCAGTCGTTTTTGAGTTTATTTGTTGCAAATTTCGCTTTATAATATTAGTAGAGATATTAATATAGAATTAACAAAGGAAACTCAGTCTTACTAATAAAACTACAGTTAAGCGACAATTAATCAGGTTTTTTTTGTTTTAAACAAAATTTGATGCAATGCAACCTATTAAAACATTTCACAGATCAGTAATTTCAATTTTCAATAATACATAAGCTAAAATTGCCATTGAACCATGACCACCAATCGATTGTGTATTTTTGACATGTGATAATATACCAAAACGACAAGAAAATAAGAATTTATAGTACTTACTAAGTATGCCTATTCTGCATATACTGCAGTAGATGATTCTGCTTATCCAACGCCACAAACGTCGCTCGGCCTACGTCGTTTCTCTTCAAGTACTCGACGCAAGCTTGCGCGGTTTCTACTGTGTCGACCACTATGTTGTCTAATGCGCCACAACAAGTAGATATAGCCACGTCGTATTTAGCGTCTATACCACCCAAATCACCCTGAAAATTGGTTCAAAACCTAAGACCTCTTCAAATATTCCTTTTATGGCCTGCGCAGACGACGGACATTGAAGGACTTTTTGTCCGCGACACGACCTTATTACTAAGAACATAAAGTTGAATAAATAACGAGGACCATCGCGTAATTTTCATGGATATACGCGATCTAAGTTGAATCTTATTTGGTTAACAATAAAGACGTGTCGCGGACAAAAAGTCCTCCGTTATCCGTCGTCTACGCTAGCTCTTATAGGTTATATATTGAGGTACTAAGCCCACCTTCTGCGCCAGAAGTTCCGGGTTCGATCCCCGGACAAGACAAATATGTGCGTTCAGGTGTTTAACGATCGATTAAGATGCAACAGCCAATAAGATAGCCATTGGACCGGATTTCCAAAGGTCGTGGGTTCGAGTCCCATCTGAGAATTCACTTGTGGCCGAGTTGACTTTTTCCAATATTTTTCTATTTAAAATTTATCATAAGTTAGAGATAAGATAGCCAGTTTCTCAGTGATTGAGGATTCCGGGAGAGGCTCGCTACCATCTTCAGCCTTATCAACACTTAACAACAGGTATGATGAAGGCTAACTCTCCCCGTTGTTCATAAAAAAAACTATACGATCCTAAATATTATTGGTGTCCAATAATTAAACCAATTTCCAATAGTATAACTCCATTTGAAAAGAATTAAAAAAAACGTATTTTTATGGGGTCATTTCGAAAAGAAAAAGTGTCGAGGCAAAATCATAAAATCGTGTTTCTGAAACTATACAAATCTAAATAAAGGTATGAAGAAATATACAGTGGTGTTCACATAATTAACGACACGCGTCGATTTTCATACAATCGAGGTAGCTTTGGAGCTTTGGTTCTCTTCCAAGGATTGACCGAGATGTGATCTGATAATGGCCATCCAAGGAGTGAATGGAGGAGATCCAGATTGCTATACACATCCAACTGATCTGATCAACATTTTATGAGATGTATGGACAAGTTTAAAAAACGCGAAAATAGCATAAAAAATTATGTAATTTCTAAAACTAAAAACTCTGATCTCTACATCTTTTAGAATTTTGATCAGATCAGTTGGGTATATACAGCAATCTGGATCTCCTTTATTCACTCTCTGGATGGCCATTATCAGATCACAGCTCGGTCAATCTTTAGCAGAGAACCAAGGCTAAAAAGTTACCTAGATTGTATGAAAATCGAATAGTGTCGTTAATTATGTAACCACTAATGTATATCTTATTACCAGATTTGTAACATCTCTAATCGTCCTATAGTTTTATACCAAAAAGTACGTACTTTTTCGATATAGCGTCTTAAGTAACTGTAAAAAAATATTGCTGTTTCAGAATTTAGTCATTTAGGAATTCCTATCCACACCAATAACTTACCAATCTCCCGAATATGCCAGGCAGTCTTCCACTCTTCTTCTCCTTCATCAGTGCGTCCAATACTCTCCCTCTAGACTTATTGGCGCTCATCGCTTGACGAGACTCTTCTAGCTGAGCTCTGTTTTATAAAAAGTTAAAACAAAATTTATGATTATAACTTTTTAATTTTGCATTTTATAATGCTATTTTTATGTGATAATTTTTAAACAAGTAAATATACCAGAAAAAAGCAACTTGGCTCAAGTCGCCCTGACGGGACTCGAACCCTCGTACTTGGGAATCCGACCCAATGCACTGACCAATAATGCTACAGAGACCTATGAGAACACGTTGAAATTCTCTAGTATATTCACCTTTTTCTACGGTGTTGTGTTGGCCATCGTCGTTGACATGAGACAAGTTGCTTTTTTCTCGTATATTTACTTGTTTAAAAATTATGATTTAATAAAGGGGTTAGCACTTTTTTGTATGGAGGCTGGAGCTCTATTTTTGATTCACTTGTCTCGAGGATTCTACTGATTTTCGTGCGACGTTTACGACGCCGACCTTACCCGATTATACATAGTTTCGCTTTTCGCCTGTAGTACCGCCTCCCAACACGAGCGCGCGAGGGGCAAAGCGAAAAGCGTGCTATGTCCACGCGAGCAAGGTCGCTAATCGCCTGATCGACTCCTCGTTCGCCTCGCCACTCGCGCGACGAATGATTCAAAATAGAGCTCCTGGCCTCGTCAGAATTAGTAGTACGAGACTATACCACAGAATACATATCAATGACCTCTGTGGCTCTACCATCAAGAACGCTAAAATATTTTCCTACGCGGATGATACTGCTCTTGTATTTTTTGGGAAAACTTGGGAAGCCTTACAGCGCTCTACAGAAACCGGCATATTGTTAATCAATGGCTATTGTTAATAAATGGTTAAAAGATAACCTCTTAACCCTAAACACCGCAAAAACCAATTACATCTGCTTCAGTATCCATAACAATGCCCAGCCTCCCGACTACAAGATTAGGATACATTCTTGTAACGAATATAAAAATTCGACTGACTGTATCTGTGCCTGCCCTGTCATAGATAAAGTGGATAGAACAAAATACCTGGGAGTGATAATTGATCAACGTTTGTCCTGGTATCCACATATCGATCAAATTACTACTAGAATTGCTAAATGAAAGATGTGTTCCAATAGAAAGCATTTATTTCCGGTCAGCCACAGACTAAGATCACATCTCATAACAGACTAGATACATACATGTCATAACAGACTAGGTACATACATGACACCTCCACCCTTATTATCTACTAATTTTAATAATTAAGATTATGGATAGACAGATATGGCTACATACTAGATGTTAAATATAATTAACCGTCTACTATGGTGTAATTATGCTTTTTAATTAAATCGGGGACAGAGATTCTTAAGTTCTTATAATTTAACCCTTCTTAATAACCTACTTAATTGCTTATGCCTATATTAATGAGATTACACAAACGTTTTTTCATTAATTACTTTAAAAAAAACCTGTAACACAAACTACATGCTCCTGTATGATGTTTATACTGTTTTAATTAATAATCAGAGACAGCTATTCTTGAATCAAATTCTTACATTTTTCTTTTTTAACACTTAACTTATACTATACTAACATTATGATTCTTCAAACCCAAATCGCACCGGTGGTTGGCGTTTCCTCACGGGTCGCTTAGAGTTTGCAGAAAGCTTACTACTATCGCTATATTCTAAATTACACTTAGAGTGAAATGAAACCCTGCTCTCGTTACCTTCTAAAGCACTTGCTGGCACATTGGGTATAACATCTGTAGGGCTCGCTGTAGGTGTATGAAAATCATTTTGAAGCTCCTCTACTCCGCACGCTCCCGACCCATCTTCATCACGCTCTTGTACCACACCACTGGCCATGGGGCAGGCTAAGGATTTACGCGAATGCTTATTTATTTCTAACTTTTGCGTTACAATATCGAGACTTGAGTTGATACTCGAGTTGCTTTTTGCATTGCTGTCTACTACATTTGTCGTAACCCTTTTTTTTAGTTGATCGATATGCCTATGATTTTCGGTCCCAAAACGAGATCTGACACAGTAATCTTTATTCCCTAATCGCTTAGTAATCGTGCCCGCAACCCACTTGTCTGATCCCCTATATTCCCGATACCAGACAGGAGCTCCCGGTTCGAATTGCCGTCGATGCACCCCACCTGAGTACTGTTCGCTTAAGGCTTGCCGTGCTGAAATCCGAGATTCCCTGTCTGGTTTCAGATTATCTAGCTTCATGCGAAGGTTACGGCCTTGCAGTATCCTAGCTGGACTTTCCCCGGTGGTCGTATGTTCTGTATTTCTATAGGTTAATAAAAACTTACACAAACTGGAATCTATATCTACTCTTTGTTTAATTGCCTTTTTTATCGCACCCTTACAGATTTTTACGGCACTTTCAGCTGCCCCGTTCGAAGCGGGGTGATACGGGGCAGTGAAGTTATGTTCAACACCATTCTGCCTCAAAAATTTTTGAAACTCTATGCTCGAAAACGGTGGTCCATTGTCACTCACTGTTTGCTTTGGAATCCCGAATTTTGACCATAGATCACGTAATACTGTTATAACTGCGCTTGCGGTGGTTCTGTTCATTCTGACCGCTTCTATCCATTTGGAACATGCGTCTACAATTATTAAATAAGTTACACCATTTATGGGTCCTAGAAAATCCAAATGTAGCTTCCGCCACCGAAGCACAAACTTCACATGCCAGACACTCCGCCTCCACTGCTTCATCGATCCCCGGCCACCACGCGTAACTACGAGCTAAGGCTTTGGTCTTTACTATTCCCATGTGTGAATCATGCAGCTCTGCAATAACTTTTTTCCTACAAGTGGACGGAATAACCACGCGGTGCCCCCACATGATACACCCCAACTCACAGTATAACTCTGCCTTTCTATTAAGATATGGTTTTAGTTCTTTAAAATCCACATCCACAGGCCATCCATCTGTTATATAGCTTAAAACTCGACTCAAGATTGGATCTGTACTAGTTTCTTTTTTAATAATTTTATAATCAAGTAACAAGGCTTCTGTTGAAAAATGTAAATAAGATTGTTCAGGTAACTTTTCTTCCTCCATTGCCATATCATTTTTTTGTGACTGGATCAAACGCGAAAGAACATCTGCTGCGTTCTTATCAGTCCGGATGTACTCAATTCTAAAATCGTAAGCTGATAATTTAATTGCCCAACGTTGTAAGCGACTAGCGGCAGCACTGGGTATCCCCACATTTGGACCAAAAATACTTACAAGTGGTTTATGGTCAGTACGAAGTAAAAATTTCCTACCATACAGATATTGATGGAACTTTTCCACCGCAAAAACAATGGCTAAAGCCTCCTTGTGAATTTGACTGTAATGCAATTCGTGTGTAGTGAGTGAGCGCGAGGCATACGCGACTACGCGCTCCTCGCCATCTAGCGAGCGCTGCGCTAATACCGCGCCGAGTCCGCGGGCGCTCGCATCGACCGTTAGGATAGATTCCTGTGTAATGTCAAAATGCACTAAAGTTTCTGTCCCGCATAATAATTTTTTAACTTTAACAAATGCTGAATTCTGTTCATTCCCCCAATGCCATTGTTTATTTTTCTTTAAAAGTCCATAGAGAGGAAATAAGTGTGTGCTTAAATTTTTAATAAATTTACCATAAAAACTGACCATTCCAAGGAACGATTGTAACTCACTGACACTATTTGGATGAGGCATGGTAGAAATTGGTTTAATTTTTTCTGGATCAACTCGAACCCCGTTTTTATCAATAATAAATCCTAAGTACCTAACTTGTTCAGCAAAAAATTCGCATTTACTTTTCTTAATTTTCCAACCATTTTTCTCTAAGATTTCGAATACTTCTTTTACTGCTTTTAGATGGCTATGTAAGTCCTTATTCTTTATTAAAATATCGTCATAGAATACCACCACATTTGGATTATTTCTAAACATATTTACCATCAATTTCTGAAAAATTCCTGGGCTCGAAGCTAGTCCATATACGAGGCGTGAATATTTATATAAGCCCCTGTGGGTGTTTATCACCGTATACTTCCTCGATTGCTCTGATAAAACCACTTGATTATATGCTTGTGACAAGTCTAATTTAGTAAAAAAAACATTTCCACTAAGGTTACTGAACAAATCTTCCATTTTGGGAACCGGAAACCTATCGATCGCTAAAACTTTGTTAAGGGTTACCTTATAATCAGCGCAAATCCTTAATCCACCATCTGCTTTTCTTACCACGACCAGTGGTGTGGCCCAGTCAGAGCGGTCGACCGGCTCAATGACGCCGGCGCGCAGCATCACGTTCAGCTCGGCGTCGACGCGCTCACGCAACGCATACGGCAGCGGCCGCGCGCGACAGAAGATGGGTTGGGCATCTTCACGGACCCATAGCTCGGCCTCGCCTCCCGTGTATTTACCCAATGTGCCATCGAAAATTGCTTCATGCCTGGAAATTATTTCCTTAATGATATTATCTTTGTTTGGTATATGATCAGAAATATAATTATTTTGTGAGCTCATTTTATAGACATGTACAGGTATATTCAATTCCGCTAACCATTGCCGACCTAATAAATTTGTGGTGCCTTTGTTGATAATATACAAGTCTAAGGTTTTTGAGACATTCTTATACTGTACCATCGTTTCAATGTACCCTACCGGTTGGATAGTTGTGCCATCATAAAACTTTAATTTTAAAGAACAAGGTTTCAATTGCAAATTATCAAACATCTCACTATAAACATGTTTACTTATGCATGATAAAGCAGATCCTGTATCCACTTCCATATTAAGAAAACAATTCTGAACCTTAATTGATATACATACCGGTTTATAATCTCTTAGTGACATCTGATACATAGGCTCTTCCTCCGGTACTTCCTCTTCATTCTTGTTACTCTTACTTTGATTGTCATCCTCTTGCTCATCCAGCGAGTGCAGAGAAGCCCGCTCCCGGCCTAAAGTCGCGCCGCCGGTGCCCCGCTGCCCGCGCCATAAACTTCTTGTTACGCCTCGGCCTCGGCTACCTGTACCGCGGCCTCTAGCGCGCCCTCCACGCCATGTGCCATATTGTAATCCCGCTTGTCTTGGTTTCGGGCACATTCTTCTAAGATGACCGATTTCATGACATCCGCTGCACCTGTACTCCTTGTACGGGCAGTTAGGGCTGTGGTGCCTCATGTCCCCGCATTTTGCACAGCCCACGTAGTTCATTTTGTGTACCCGTTCCGTCGCGGAACCTCCCTCAACCGCATTTGAATCCCGTTCCGCCGCTTCTAGAGACAACGCTAAAGTGACCGCTCGATTGTAGGTTAGGCTTCCTATTTCTTCCGCAAACAATCTTTGTCGTATTATGTCACTTCTTAATCCACAAACTAGTTGATCACGCAAATTTCCATCCAACGTTGACCCAAACTCGCAATACTTCGACATCTTCTTTAGCGTAGTTGTATATTCAGCTATAGATTCCTCGTGCTGCCGACTTTGCCGAAATTTGAATCGCTCGGCTAGTACCGATGGTTTCGGTTGCAGGTGGTCCCCAAGCAACTCAACTGCCCTATTATATGTCAAATCTGCCGCTTTCAATGGGCTAGCTAGCGTGGATAATAATTCGTACGTCTCTTCGCCTATTACGGTTAGTAGCGTCGGTAGCTTGAGTGAAGTATCTATTTTGTTAACCAGAAAATACATCTCCAATCTTTCAACATAACATGCCCAATTTCCACTTACAGTGAATTCCCGCATTTGGCCGACCGACATTTTCTTTATTTCGTTACAATAATCCGAACACTATACACTTTTACTTAATTTATCCAAATTTATCCTCGTCGCCATTGCTAAATGAAAGATGTGTTCCAATAGAAAGCATTTATTTCCGGTCAGCCACAGACTAAGATCACATCTCATAACAGACTAGATACATACATGTCATAACAGACTAGGTACATACATGACAAGAATAAGGAAACTGATCTGGATATTTAAGACTTTACGGCATGTGGTGCCGGGGAAACGGGTGGTGGATCGCTCCTCGAGAAATATCCTTATGGAGATCTATGCAGCTCTGGTACAGTCAGTTCTCACTTACTGCATTCCTGTTTGGGGTGGTGCATGTAAGACAAAATTGTTAGAACTAGAACGAGCACAACGTGGATTACTGAAGGTAATGCATTTCAAAGAAAGTCGTTTTTCAACAGAGTCTCTCTATAAAATCAGTAATGTTTTAACTGTGAGAAAGTTGTATATATTTCAAACACTTTTAAAGATGCATAAATCTACTGCCTATATAGCCTCTACGGAAAAACTCAAAAGAAGAAAAAATAAAATCTGTACAATTCCTCGTACTAAAACGGCATTTGCCTCTAAGCAATATTTTAGTCGCTCAGCTTACTTATATAATAGAATAAACGACATAATTGACATCCACAGCAAAAATAGTCATGTTTGTAAGAAACTCATATTCGATTACCTTATCTCTTTGAGTTATGACGAAACCGAGAAATTAATAAATTAACACAACATTAATAGTACATCACATTACAACAATGTACACTGCACTCCTCACTACACTGCACTACACCATACTATACTACACTACACTACAGGTAAAGGGAAATTATTGACTTTTTTTTGTTTATTTTTATTTTTTATGTAATTATCTTTTACTAGTGGAAATAGTTTTAGAATAAGTTTTTGTTTAAAAACGTCATGTATTAGTTTAGACACCTAGTTGTTATTTATTTATTAGTTAAGGCAGAGCGGAGTCACCTGTTACAGGCTTTTATTTGCTTACTAGGTGGTTCCAATCACTTCTGAAAAATCAAATGTTTAATGCAAATAAAACTTATTCTTATTCTTATTCTTATACTTAATAGTACAAGTACAGAATGTTCACTTCGCAACTCCAATCAAACAAATAGCTATAGTATGGCCATAACCTTAGCGCACTCCCCTCAGTATGCGCGCGGCGAGACGGGGGGGACGCGCTCTGTCAGTCCGCCGTCAACGCTCGTGGCGGCAGGTAGTGTCGCAGACGCACATGAGATAAAAATTCAAAGATGGGTCGTGCGTTATCTCGTGATGTAAAAACCGTAATTTTTAAAGTGGCTGAATATTTTAAGAAAAAAAAAGCAGACAGAGAAAGCTTTGAATTCAAAAGTGATGCGAATATTGCCAAAATCGTTGCGGCTACGGGGTACTCTAAAAGAACCGCGCATAGTGTAATTTCTGCGGGTTATTTATCTATGGAAAATTCAAGCCGTTTAAAGTTTCAATCGCCGAAAAAACCAAAAGTTTTAAAGAAAAAACATATTGTGGATGATTTTAACCTTGGAGTAATCAGAAGAAAAATTCATCAGTTTTACGAAGTCGAAAAAAAATACCAAGTAACTTACGGAAAGTTACTATCAAGTTTGAGGCAGGATGGCATATCGAATTGTGGACGGGAATATTTAAGACAGCTTTTACACAAAATGGGCTACCGTTACAAAAAATGCAAATCGAAGAGACTACTCCTTATAGAGCAGGCTAATATTACAGTGTGGCGGAAAAAATACCTTACACAAATCAGAAATTATAGAACGCAAAACCGCAACATATATTTTCTTGATGAAAAATACATCAACGCCAGTCACCATGCCAGTAAATGTTGGCAATCACCTTCGGAATCCGGAATTCATGCTGATATTGGGAAAGGACGGCGATTGGTAATTCTCCACGCTGGGAGTCGAAATGGCTTGGTGGATGACGTATTGACTATACAAATTTGAATATTCAAATCAGATGCTAAAACTAGCGACTATCATGGAGATATGAACGAACCTACTTTTTATAAGTGGGTAGATGAAAAGTTAAAAGATAAGTTGCTGCCAAATTCTGTTGTTGTAATGGACAACGCGTCTTACCATAGCGTTCAGGTTGAGAAGAAGCCAACTATATCAAGCATCAAAAGAGAAATGCAAGACTGGTTGCTACGCCATAATGTAGAATTTTCAGGAACAATGACAAAGGCTCAGCTGGTAATTCTTATCACAAGTACACAAAAAGAACCCGTGTATAGAATTGACGAACTCCTGTAAGCCCGTGGACACACTGTTCTGCGTACCTTCGTACCATCCAGATTTAAATCCTATTGAGTTGGTGTGGGCTGATGTTAAAAACAACATAGCCCAAAACTATATTAATTCTTCTCTAGACGAAAAGATAATCATATTGGATAAATTGTTTTCGGAATTCGCGGCAGAAAAATGGCAGAGATGCGATTCATGTCCAGAATGTTCATTCATGTCCAGAAAAATTAAAATGATTACTGGAATCGCGATATTAGGTTCGATAATATTATCGATTCATTCATAATAAATTTGCAAGACTCTGATTCAAGTTCCAATGGCGATACGGACGATGAAGATGATGACGAAATGGAAGATGAAGTTAAAACAGAATCTATGTCGGAATAACTTTACTACTTATACTAATATATATTTGTTTGTAATTATAATAAATTTTCAATGAAACAAATCCTGATTTGAATTATAAATTTAGTTCTTATTCATCAACTGCCTAGGTATTTTAATACAATATCGAGTATAATGTAGATTACATTTTTATCAACTAATAAGATAATACAACTAATACATTTTTATCCACTAAAGAGCCTCCGACCGCCGTTCCGCCACAAGTCTTGCCTTAGAAATGTAAACTGATATCGTAAGATTTTTCCGACGTGTATTGATCTCATGTGAACTCATGCTCTTTTTTCCCAGGCTCCCACCTCGCCGCGCATACCTCAGGGAGTGCGCAGCGGTTATGGTCATATATAGTCTAGCTCACGACGCAATAAAGTCCAATTCACGTTCTATCGCGTAACTCGTATTCCTTCTGACGCAGCTAGGGTTGCCTCTTTGTGATTTATTTATTTATAGGTAGACTTTGTGTAGGCATGTGCATAGTTTAATCAAAAGGTATATTAAAGGTTAATCAAAAGTAAAAAAAAACAAACCTAGCTAAACTGCCAACCTACTTCTTTAACCCAAAATGATAGCGATACGGCATACATTTAGTGTTTTGTTTATGAAATTAAATATTATTTCAATATTTATGTGTTTATGTAGGTGGTTGCGTATTAAATCGGAATGACATATTACGAGACCTCCTTGAGGCACACACAATGAAACGCACCCAAACTGTTCCTCGAAGCCGACCTTATAGGTGCGCAACGAAATGCAAGTATACTATCGTAAAAAAAATATTTTTTTGTTGTCAAACTATCATTTGCAGTTGGTAATAATGACGTGATGTATGCGTTTATTATAACCTACAAAAAATACGAACTAAGTATTCAGGAAGGTAGGTAGCTAGATCCACAACACAAGCCTATACAGAACCATGGCGCGAGCTAGACTAGTCTTCAAAAATAGGTAAGCCCAATTCATAAAATATATATTTATACATAACTTTAAGATGTACTTAGTACGTACCTATTTATCTAACCAACCATGCCATGATAAGCTAGTGAACAAAAAAAATGTGAATCTAACTAAGTAGGTGGGTAGGTAGTACTTATAACGACGAAACAGATCATCAATCTCAAACATCAGAAATTCGTTTAATTCTATCAAACTCGTGAAAGATTATTACACCAACCTAGTATACCTACGTTCCTACTTATTTTCGTAATTTAAGTAGGTATATAGGTACCTATTTAAATGTTAAACCTACATAATCATTTACTTATATATTTGAAATCATTGTACATTATAAACCTAACATGAATGAGAATTTCATAATAATAATAACCACTTTAAAGTAGAACTTACCTTTCATCGTCCTTAAGAAACTTAAAAAAAAATAACTTTGGATCGCGATCCGTGTTTAAGCAATTAAATAAGCACAATATTTACTAGCTTTTCTTTCGTGTTTCCATTTTACAATTTTACCGATATTAAGCTAGTTGCTACGGAAAGTAGGTGACGAACAAAACTCGCGCGAGCGTCACTGCTCGCTCGTGAGTCCCTATTAGATTGGCAACGCTGGAGTTGCCACCGCGTGTAGGTACATTTTCGAGCCTACACGGGGAGTGAGACAGGCCGACTATACGCACGATAATATATATATATATATATATTAACAGGGGACACACAGAGAACAAAAAATGTTATAATATATACTGTCCTAAAGTCACACTTTATTAATTATCTGTAATTAGTTAGTTAAAAATTAAAAATACCAACCCAAAGTAGTTGAAAATGAAGAATACAAACCCAAAGTATCACCTTTGTATCTTTAACTCAATTATTTCACTAACCTGACACTTTAGGGTATGTTGTATCATGTTTTTTGTTTATCTTTACGTTCCCTAAATAGATATTATCGTGCAACGTAGTTTTGAAAAAAAAAATTATGACACCGGGGACGAGGCCAAAAGGTTTAAACCACCTTTGCATTTTCAATGCTATCTTGTATGAAAAGATAATAATAAAAAAAAGGTGCTTACCTCAGAGACCTAGCCTCACTGGACACCGTCGATTCTTCTTTCTTCAAGTTTTGCAATCGAGATTGTAGCTCATTTAACTCCTTTTCATTGCCAGGTACAGTTGATGTTAATTCTCGTTGTAATCTATGGTTAAACACCTTTTTTATTGATTTCTTTCTTTATTACTTAATTATCTTATTAAATAAAGTCAAAATCAAAATATTATTATTCAAATAGACTTATAGATAAGTGCTTTCGAATCGACGATTTTTTTCCCCTACCAGCCATAAACAAAGCAACAATAATCTACTAAAACCAATATAATCTAGTAGCTTTTTTTAACCTTCTAAAGATTTTTATTTAAAATTGAGATTAAATTGGTTATTCATATTATATACAAAAATGAATGTAATATTATAAATAGCAAAACCACAGACCTATATCGAGATAGACGAAACGAGCGCTTCAAACTGTAAAGGAACCTAGCGTGACCAATTTTTCGTATCTACGATGACGTCAGGAGCGAGATTTCAGTGATGGGAAATGTTATTGACGAGCTCTTGCAAGAAAGCACTGTACAATTAACCATTTTCGTTTCTGAGTGACGCATGTTTTCATGGCAATGGTCTCAAGCGGACTGACAGGTCGGAAAACTTTGAAGGTGGATCAAACTTTTTACACGCAAGGTAGGTAAACTTTTACCGTCTATCTCGATATAGGTCTGTGAGCAAAACTTAACAAGAAACGATATGCAAAAAACAATGTAATTTCTTTAGGCACATACTGAAAGTCTGATTTGGAACTGTACTGATAGAAATAAAGATCAATATCGAAACTCACGTTTTCTTCTCTTCCAAATCTTTCGCCGCCTTTTCGTAAGCCTCCTTCATCTTTTCCAGTTTTTCCGTTTCCTTTTGTTCTGTACTCAAGTATATTTTTAGTTCAGACTCGGCCAACTTGTATTCTTTGTTCGCTTCGTCCACGATCTTCTTTAAATCCATGAGTTTAGCTTGGAGATTGTCTTTGATTTCTTGCAGTCCTTGGGTTTTGGACCTTATGAGACGGGGTTAAGGTAAAATTTAAGTTAATACTATCTGTTATAATAATGTCTGTCTTAAAATCAGTTAAATGTAAGTTAATATATATCTGTAGCCCTAGCATAAACGGTTTTTATTAACACTCATTGTTCGATAGCGAGTTACTGTCTCAGAGGAAAATGAATAAAGTATAGCTATATAATTTGTTACCCTTATGCCAATAATGAATTATAAAGTTTTGGACATTAGGTTTAAAATTAATGGAAGAAATTCGAAATATAGTGACAACTCTAGACTACGATATTATACGTACCTGACGCCCGCCATGACAGTCTGTAGTTCTTCCTCTGCAGTTTCCTTATTCTCTTTATGTTTAACCAACAGTTTCTCGCAGTCTTCTATTTCTCTCTTATTTTTATCAGGTATCTACCAAATATAATATAACAAAGTCTGTAATTGAGGTTTAAACCCAAGAAAAAAATAAAATACATAATAATATTATGCATAAAATGTTAAATAGTAAGTTTTTTTTTTAACATTAATTGCTCTTGGCCTCATGTAAATCGTTAAATTTAAGAAGAGAAGATGGAGCGAGCTTGTCTAGAAGAAGCCTATTCACTCGAGCTTTAAATATACCAGGGTTTGCCCTCGAGAATACAGAGGCAGGCAAGGAATTCCACTCCTTAGCTGTGCGCATAATGTTATTTTTAAGATAAGTATGAGTAAAGATCGCGACTTCGTGACGATCTTCAGACATGAATGACCCACCAGAGAGAAGATAAGAAGAAGTACAAAAGATAGAAGATATAAAAATGACACTTCTATGATTCCAAAGAACATATGTACGCGTTAAGAAAGACTTCGATTTGTTCTTGTTGTAAACTTCGCTAAACCAATCAACCCAAAAATTTACCAATGAGCTCAGAATGTCTAACTATGGCTTTATAGAGCACGAATTTCCGCCCTTCTATGTTTTTCTACTTTACAGAAACACGTACCGTAAGCTAGATAAAATGAGCTTACCAACTCCAAATCCATAAGCTTCCCTCTCTCTTGTTCTAGCAGTTGTTCTAGATTCTTCTTTTTCTTGTTTGATTGTGTTATGTCAGCTTGTGCCGTAACTGTCTTCTTTTTGCATATCTGTAGCTTTTCAGATAATTCTTCTTTCTGTTTCTGTAGTTTGTCGTATTTTCTGTAATATAATCATAATAATAATCACTATTGATTTTCGATCTTTATATGGATATGTTATAATAATAATAATAAATTCATTTATTTCAGATTTTCAAGATCCATAAAATAGTTAGTATATATACTTAACTTATGTTAGTAACATTACATTTACTGACACATACAATAATAATCACACAGTGCTTGAAAAAGGGACTGTCCCATTTATTTGCAAAAAGAGCCAGGATGCTGATGGGGCTCTCGTAAAGTCTGGATAATAAAGAGGCTATTTAATAATAATGTGGTCATAAGAAGGGATGAACGTGATATTATAAAAAGACTGATTGAGATCTAGAACTTAAAGTTGTAAAATCCGGTAACTAGAGTCAGTCTCACGAAAGAAGTCCACATTCTAAGGTTCCGAGTAACTTCAGCGCCACTCTCACGAAACTCCTTTCGTAAAACGGACTCGTATTCTTGTATTTTGGTTTCAGCAACAAAAAAAAATATAGCATATTTCAAGCTTTCAAAGACCAAAACCAGGCCATCGGCTTTAACCAGTGACCCCGCGTTAGTTTCTTCGAAGTCGCGTCGAATATGGACGCAACTCTTCACACGCGAGCGTTGATGCTAAAGGAATCTTATTGTTAGGACGATAACGTTAAAGTTGCGCCGTACGAAAACGCCGTCGGCTGCCAGAATGAAGTCGACATCTAAGCTATGAAGTATGCAAAACTCAGTCCAATAACTTGGATCTAAGGGTATATAATAAACTTACTGCGTTCCATTCTTCAGCACTGTGGTCTTTTCTTGCAATTCTTCTTTGATCTGCTGCAGTTTCTCATCGATCTTGGCCAAGTTCTCCTTGAGTTCCTCCATCTCCTTCTCTTTTCCTTCTATTATTTTGTTCGTTTCGTGTCTGTGATAAAAAAAAATGTTCTTTATAAATGGTGTAGCAATAGTGTAACGCAATCAGATCGCTGAAATATCGCGATCAGCGAAAAGTACGATTGTAAACACGATGCACAAGAGTGACGTTACACCTACGCCAAGACAGCAGCGAGAAATTGTATGGAACATGAATCGCGCTTACGAAGTTTCTCAACTCGCTGCAAATATTTACAAGTTCCAACACCGAACAGTTGGACCGCGGTCCCCGAGCACAGACACCTAGCTCGGAGGAAGTACTTCCCTTTTCGCTAAATATTTGGCTGCCTCAACAATGGTGACCACCGACATTGGACAGCAGCAACCTTCTGGAGCATCATCAAGGTTATACCACCCATCACGATGAATTCACGCGTTCAAGGTCCACAACAACAACAAATGCTAATTGATCCTGGCAGCACAGGGCGTACTGATGATGATGGGAAACAACAGAGCGGCATAGTAGTTCTGCATAATATGAAGCTAATATACCGCCTATGGTGCACCCAATTGCAGACGCTCGTCATTCTATTAATGGAGAGGGTATAATCGAAAATTAGTCGCTGGGCTGCAACCTGGCACAACTGTTTCCGGCTTATATACTGGGCCCGACCATTGCCAAATATGGAGTCGTTACGGTGTGGTTATGAGAGTGATGTTTATACATTTCACTCTCAAGCTACACCCTTGATGCAAGATTTTTGGCGTGAGTGTATGTATGTACTTATTTGTTGGACCTTATACCCATAATAATAGTTGTCGTCGTCTTCGTCTCAGCCACATAAAACCCACTGCTGGGTATAGGCCTCCCCCAAGGATCTCCACGACGACGGTCGGTCCTGCGGTGCCGCATAAAGCGGCTTCCCGCGACCTTCACCATATCGTCGACCACCTTGCCCCCACGGAGCGTCCCCCGGTGCGCGGTTGCCATTCCAGAACCTTCCCGCCCGGTTCTTCTCGCTATGTGTCCCACCCACTGCCACTTCAGCTGAGCAATCCTTCGAGCGATGCCAGTTACTTTAGTTTTCCTTATTTCTGATTCGATCACGTAATAGTAGTAGAATAATATAATCTAAACTCACATATATTTATGCAGCAATACATTTCTCGTTCTTAGAGTGACATTTGTGAGGTTCATGAAGCGCTCGTGGCCGCGCTTGACAGACTGATCGTCATCGATCACGTCTGTTAAGCAACGTTCGGTCTGGTCAGGTGTCGGATGGGTGACAGTAGTGGCATTACAACTGAGCGCTTCGGTGCTTCGGAGGGAACGTTAAACCGTCGGTCCCGGCTGTTTTCATCTGATAACAGTCGTTAAGTCAAGTCAGAGGCCTATTAGGCGGCTTGATTAACTCTGACACCAGAGGTGGCCACTAATCCTCATACGATAACAAAGAAGTGAGGTTCATTTGCTCCACCGCCTCCCTTCTGCTTCTCCTGAAGATTCTGCTTTTCCTGAACCACACGAGTGAAACCGCGGACGACCGCTAATAGTATAACATAGTCTTCCCTCACATATATTTATGCAGCAATACATTCCTCGTTATTCATTGACCTCGTTCTGACATTGGTCAGGTTCGTTCAGGTCAGCCATTGTCCATATGCTATTATTCCATTAAACCATAGTGTTACTTACGACAAACGGGGTTGCAATACCCAGTGTACTATGAAACACGAACGATAATATGTTAGCGAGAGTTTCGTATGGAGAACGATAGCTGTCGCTACGTTTTGAGAATTCCTGGTACAGGAGAAGTGAATGACATTTTATGGACAGCTATTTGGCACGGACTTTAGCACTGTTTGTATACGATTATAGTCTCACTCACATATATTTATGCAGCAACACATTCCTTGTCCTCAGCGTGACGTTGGTGAGGTTCATCTGCTCAACCGCCTCCCTCATCGGCTGCTCTAGCTTCTGCTTCTCTTGCTCCACCAAACGCACCCTGTTCAACTTCTCTTTTCTCATCTCGCTGTACTCTTCTACTTTTACTGAAAGTTTCTCTATTGGTTCCTGTAAAACAAAAGGTATTTTACAAGTCATTTAATAGTGTTCTCAATCAAGAAATTCCCAGAAATAGGGCATCAAATATGCTTTAAATTTTAAATTTTTTTTGTTTGGTTAAACTAAAATCGACTCTAAACCTTACAAGGTAGAGTTTAAAGTCGCGCAGGGCGTAATGTCTAGCGCGGTCTCCGGTGAAGGCTCTGTGGTTAAATTGGTTAAGCTACTGTGAAAAAAGTGATGAGAGTAGAGTGACTATAGAAGAGATAATGTTAAGATCCTAAAAAGTGGTCTGATCTGTTCCTACCACGGCGAGTGAGAGGCTAATTTAGAGGAGCTATATATGTATGACAAAAAATAAACTCAGTAACCATATTGCTCGATTTCAATTTGCAATCTCTGAAGAGAATTAGTACTTACATTAATTATCATTCAATAAAAAAGTGGCCGACATTATATTAAATGACAGCAGACAACTACCGCCACTTGTGTAAAATCTACTAAACGTGCATGACAAGTTAAAAAAGTCACGGACCTTTGGATCGTCTTACCTTATATCTGGAAGTACCAATAATATCTTCCAAGTACTCCAACATCCCGGATTCATGTTCTGTCTGGGCTTTTGGCTTCATCATAGCGATTTGTTCTACTTCTCCCTGAAACAAGGATATCCATTATTATACACTACTAAATAGGATTGCCGTGTGGTGACGGCCGTGTCACCACTCCCTTACACGCCTGGGATGTCGTAAGAATCGACTAAGGGGGTTCAACGCATTGAATACCTGTGCGAGAGAAGGAAAACTTGAAACAAATCCTCTACCAACCCGTCTGGCCAGCGCGGTAGCAGTTTTTGGGGTTTTTGGGAGGGTTTTTGTCTAATTGCTACATATTTCTATTCATCTATTGGATTAATTACTGCATTTTTTTTATGAAAGTGATAGCGCCAGCGAGAACCCTTTTAGAGGGTTTGAAAAATCTATAACTATAGCGATAGCACAAGCTATAACGTTAGGCGGTCGGGGTGCGGAAGGGTGACCAGCAGTCCCAAGGTGGCGTAGGATTCCTCGTAAATAAGGCCCTAACTAACAATGTTGTAGAAATCTCCAGTGTGTCGAATAGGGTAGCGTACCTCGTCCTAAAACTAACCGATAGGTACAGAATCTCACTTCTGAGCGACGTATATAAGTTGTTTTCGAGGGTCATCTTGTATCGTCTCGCAAGAAGACTTGACGAGTTTCAACCTCCGGAACAGGCCAGGTTTCGAGGAGGATATAGTACAATAGATCACATTCACACAGTGCGGCAAGTTATACAGTAGTCCGGAGAATTTAACCAGCCGCTATGTATCGCCTTTGTGGACTATGAAAAGGCTGTTGACCCTGTAGAAACCAAGGCTGTTTTGGAGTCTCTGCAGCGATGCCAAATGACTGGCGATATATCGATGTGATGAGATTTCTGTACGACGCCGCATTTATGAGTGTTCAAGTACAGACCCTACTTTCACAAACTCTTAAGTGCAAGCGCAAGTTGGGCAGAGACCACTTATTTTTTTTGCGTGGAAACTGCTCCACTGGGGTGGGGCAAATTCCATGCCAAAATTTTAAGGCTTTCTACTTTGCCCACCAGTGGGGAGGCTTGGCGGAGTGGAATAATTCACTTAACGAATCATCAAAATTTGTAAAACAAACGTTGTTGTTCATGAAGTTTAATGCTATCTAGTCCTGCGAGGTTGTTTGTGTTTAAGAATTAATATAGCTCCGTTCTTTATTGCGATAACTGTTTTTTACAAAGGCTTATTTGTAATTGTAACTGCAGGCTCTGCATTATATACCTTTTTTATTGTGAGGGGAATGCTTTAATGCTTACTCGTCCGCTTATGATGTGCGCGGACGGCGATTATGTTTTTTTTTTTTTTTTTTACATTTAATAGGCTTACTCTTGGCTTAATTCTGAATCGTTAGATTAAGAAGAGGCCTAAGATGGAGCGAGCTTGCCTAGAAAAAGCCTATTCACTCGAGCTTTAAATATACCAGGGTTGTAGACACCCGGGAATACAGACGCAGGCAGGGAATTCCACTCTCTGGCTGTGCGCATAATAAAAGATGAGGAAAAGCGCTTTGTACGCAGACGAGGTATATCAACCAGGTAGGGATGATAGCATGCGGTACGTCTGGATTCCCGGTGGTAAAAAGGAGCTGGCGGTATGAGCTCATGCAGCTCAATAGCACACTCTCCGAAATACAATCTGTAGAACACCGATAATGAAGCAACTCTTCGTCGATGAGGGAGACTGTGGAGCTTGTTGTTCACCAGATTATCATCCCCAATGAGTTTTCTGGCTCTGCGTTCCACCGAGTCGAGTGCGGCCAGCTGGTATTTTGCTGAACCATCCCAAAGGTGGGAGCAGTATTCCATGCACGGACGAATTTGTGCTTTATATAACATAAGAAGCTGTTCCGGCGTGAAATACCGCTTAACCCTATTTAAGATGCCCAGCTTTTTTGCCGCAGTCTGAGCTTTGGGGATGTGGGACTCGCCTAACGCCTTACCCACTAAACCGAAAAATACAAAAACTAGGCGCCCTCAGGTTCTACCTACTGGAATCGCAGCAGACTTATTCGCTCGAACCAGGGGTAGGGCATTATACAACGTTATTTCATGTTTACCCAAAACCGTTTGTAAAACTCATCAACACGAAGAACTTTTTATACGAAAAAAATCAGCTGTTTTATAGAATTTTTTATTTGAACTCTGCTAAAATGTATGTAACAGCTGATCATTTTTTTAAATGGAAAAAAAGTATGGAAGGAGGGTAATGACCATACCTGTAGTATAAGGAACCTGTTATGGTCCAAATCGATACCATGCGACCTCAGCATCTTGGCGACCTCTTTGAACTGTACTCGGCGTCCATTGAGCGTGTAAAACGAGGAGTTATCTTTGGATGCTGATCTGGAGACCACGATCTCACTGTTCGGAACGACTGTGTAATCTTCGCCTTCCTGCAAGTAAAATAAATTAATACTTATAAAATTTCTTGACCTCACCCCAATAATAAATTGTTAGCCTTTATGAACGACGGGGAATCTCTTAGCCTTCATCATGCCTGTTGTTAAGTATTACTAAGGCCGAAGATGGAAGCGAACCTCTCCCGGAATCCTAAAGCACAGAGGAACTGGCTAACTTATCTTTGATTGCCGTTGTGTTAGATGGCTAGTATGGCTGGTAGCTAGCCAGGCGGACTTACAGCAAGTCCTACCACCAACCAAACCAACAAAAGCCTATCCCAAAAGTAGGCACTAATGTGTAGCCCACACCAGCAGCGAGCGAGCGGGAGGTCAGGCAGGCAAGGATTGTTTTATACCGCACACACACACAATTACGACCGAGTACACCGCAAACTACCAAGCTAAGATATGTTAGCGACTTCAAATAAGTGACTGAAATATCCGGCAACTCTAGCAAAGATAGCTCTTTCAGAAGTCGCCAGCTAGCTAACTTATTCATCTCGATCAAGTCGCTAACATAGCTTAGCTCGGTAGTTAGTGGTGTGAACCTGTGTATAATAAGAGGTGAAACGAGGTTCGACTGGGCACCTGACATGGGAAAAACGTCGGGAAAACCTTAAAATACACGTACAATAAATCAATTCAATTCAATTCAATTTTATTGCAATCCACAAATGGTAACAAGATGGTAACATAAAGATGGTAAGTACATTGTGGACCCTGATAGGGCAAAGCAAATAGGTTTTTTTTTATAGAAGACGACTTATTTTTTTTTAAATTAAGTATATATTTCTTAAAATTTTAAATCCTTATCATTTAAATATTCTGAAACACTATAATAGCACTTTTCTAAGAGCAGTGTTTTTACCTTTTATATATATATATATATTGTAACTATTTTCTGTAGCTATTTCTTTTGGAAGTTTATTATATATTTTTACCGACATGTCTAATGGACTAGAGGAGTTCATTCGGAGCCTATTAACGGGTATCATTAACTTGTGGCCGTGTCGTGAGGTATATCGTGATAGAATATCCTGCCTTTTTGTAAAGTATGTTGGGTTCTTATGTATAAATTTACAAATTTCTAATATATAAATACAGGGTAAAGGTAAAATTTCGAGTTCTTTAAAGTATGGTCTGCAACTGTCTGTTTGATCAATGTTTACTAAAATGCGAACTAACTTTTTTTGTGATGCGAAAACTGAGACTGCATCTGAGCTACAACCCCATAATATTAGACCGTAGTTAAGCCACGCATGTGCATAGGCGTAATAAGCAGCTTTTGCGGTTTCTAAATTAGTGGTTCTTTTAGTTTCGCTTAGCGCGTATGTAAAACTTGAAAGTTTAGTTTTTATTTTAGCTATATGGCCTTTCCAACACAAATGTGAATCTATGACCAGGCCGAGCAGTTTACATTCAGAGGCGTTTTCGATTTTTACACCGTTATTAAGCTCGTGTAAATAAACTGTGCGCTAGTGACCCGTAAAAGTTGTTTATTTCAACATCATATTATGAATGATACATTTCATATTTTACACCATGACGACGGCAACAATAATTTTATCGATATAAGTATTAAATCAAACAAAATATAATCAATTTATTCAATTTATTTCTGTTATGTGATTCTAAACGGTTTGTTTTATATGCACAATTTGCGCATTGACGCATAATACAGGCACAGACGTACATCATGGCATGGCACATTTGAAATTCGTAGTGAACAAAAGCATTGTAGTATATTTAAATATACTCTGCTGTCACCGTCGTCTTTGTCTAATTTTTTTTTGTACATCCCTTTTATTGAGGAAGCTACTGCAAACGCAGCCAAGACCAACGTTTTAACGTGCATTTTCAGAGCCTCGATATAATAAATTTTCGTTTACCCATCCCGTGACTGATATGCTTAACCGCGTTAATCACGGGACGAATACATACTACCTTCATGCTTATTTTATAATTATTTTGAAAAAATGTCATCAGCTGCAGTCAGCAATATAATTTATGAATGCGATAAACTGAATTAAAGTCATTAAGGTTTGCCGCACATTATGGGATTTATTATATTCGAATATCACATATTTTTTTTGTATGCACACTTATTTTGCCGTTGGTATTTCTTTGTAGAAGGAATGGAATAGATCGAGTTGTGTTGATTTAATAAATGATCAGTAACGAACAAAGTCCAAAGATAGATTCAAACAATATACATGCAAATTGATACTAACATAAAAAAATAATTAAACCTTCCTATATTATGGTTAACCATTTCAAATGTTTTTTTTTTTTTTCAATCAAAACGTCAGTTTAAAAGCGTCTTCTACTTGAAGTCGAATGTCCTTTTGTTTGCTCGAATATCAAATGGACGAAAATAGAAAACGTTTCCTCGAAGAATCATAAGATCGAGCATTTGATATTCGAGCAAAGGTCATTCGATTTCAAGTAGGAGACCCATTTTAAAATATGACTGTCGGTAATAAAATTAAATAAATAAATAAATCTTTATTTCTCATCACAAACTCTTAGTTTACTAATCTCAGGTACTAATCTTAGCTAAGTTTGTGTGAGACTGATGCCTGAAATAGGTAAAAAATACCCGTAAGCACAGGTCATCAGGCTCCCACCATCTCGGACATTTGAGGCAATCGAGATCAGCATTGGTAAAGGATTAACACTCATTTCATACAATTTTTTTTTTTTTATTTCATTGTTCTAGGGCAGATTCTCAAAAGGCTAGTTATACAGAGTACCCCTCAATAAATAAAAAAATTGTTTGAAAATATCTATTCAAAATAACAGTATACAGTATATAAAGTATATTAAGAAAACTAATGTAATACAGCATATAAAGTATATTTGGAAAACGAATGTAGGTGACTGCCGAAATGCCAATTTGGCAACATGTCACTATTTTGTTCGGATTTCGGACAATATCGTAGACCAAACCAATGCTTAATTTTAATAATTGGATTTTATTTCGTTTGAAATTTGTAATTTGTAGCTCAGTAAAGAAATCTGCTCTGCTGGGGGTTAGCTATATATATATATATATATATACTTATATAAATTTTATATTTTTTATTTTTTATACTGTTCATTGGTTTCAGAATAATGTGTAAGTGTTATTGAATTTCAATTGAATTTACTGTAGATTCCTTTTTAATTATTAGTTTTATGTCAACGTCAACGTTTTTTATTCAAATAGACAACATACTATCAATATATATAGATAAGTGCTTTCGAATAGTCCAATTTTTTTCTCCCTACCAGCCATTCAGAACATCTTTTAACTGATACGAAGAACGGCCGCAAGAAACTTAGTTGCCAGTTGGATTAATGTTTAGATTGCGTCAAGTCGTTGATGTGTGGCTTTGAGAGTAATGTTTATTAGGTTTATACAAAGCTGCATCTTTGATGCTCCGCGAACCCCGCAACCGCAAGAGGTTAATGGGGGTATGTATGTTTTAAGGCGCTATACGTCTGAAGCGAGATACCAATGAGAAAATGACGCGCGCGGGAACGAAACCGATTTTGCAGATTAGGCGTAAAAACGACGAAACCACTTCATAATTAATAACTATAGCGATAAAAAAAAATGATACTATACGATGTTAAATATTATTGGTGTCCACTAATTAAACCAATTTTCAATAGTATATTTAACCCTATTTGAGAATAATCTTGAATTTTCGTGTTTGTAGGGGTCTTTACGAAAAGAAAAAGTGTCGAGGCAAAATCATAAAATCGGTATACTTACCTATAAAACGCACAGAATGGATGTCATTTCTACACAAATCGCAATGTGAGCTAACCCTAAAACAACATAATTTACTCAATCAATTCTCTATGGTTAGCAAACATCAATATATATATACCTTGGTTTTATGTATCTAAAACACTTTCTGATTGAGAATTTCAAAATGAAAGTTTCAGTATCGATTCTGGTGTTAGGTACGTAAGTAAAATATCATATTTTATTCTTTAAATACTTAACTTCAAATTGTATTTTAATCTACAACAAGCTAAGTGCTAAGTTTATGGTGTTTGTGAAGAAATCGATGCCATAGACCAAGTACGGATAATGTTTCTGCGTTCTATGTGAAACTTGTGAATAGGTGACTACAGTCCGTTCACTATAAGATGTCCCCTTTGCTTGGATGGATGCTTTGGAAATTGGCAGCATTGCCTACGGTGCTTGCCAACAATATATTATTAGTACATTTTAACCCCAATTATCTGAACTTGTATGTACCCACCACAGATTAAATGTTTTACTTGCATATTTTTAAATAAAATCAGTAGTAAATTTTAAATAAAAACATCATCTTACGGTGAACGCACTGTACTTTTAGCTAACGCTAAAATTTGTCAGTAGTCGCCTATTCACAAAATTCAAAACTCTTTTTTACCTATTATTTTGATAGTTCAACATCACCCCAGAAGTAGTGTAGACTAAAATATTTCATCACCGAGTAAATTACAGTTTCTGAATTAAATTTTTCAAGTTGAGCACTCACGACCTGACGACCTCCGTGGTACTCTGAGGTCCTGGGTTCGAATCCCGGTAGGGGCAAATATTAACGACACTAGTCGATTTTCATATAAACGAGGTAACTTTGGAGCCTTGGCCATCTAGGAAGTGAATGGAGGAGATCTATATTGCTATACACACCCAACTGATCTGATCAACATTCTAAGGAATGTATGGATAAGTTTAAAAAAAAACGCGAAAATAGCATAAAAATGTATGGAATTTCTGAAACTAAAAACTCTGATCCCTACATCTTTTAGAATGTTGATCAGATCAGTTGGGTATGTATAGCGATCTGGATCTCCTCCATTCACTCCCTGGATGGCCATTATCAGATCGCAGCTCGGTCAATCCTTGGCAGAGAGCCAAGGCTTCAAAGTTACCTCGGTTGTTATTATAATATGTGTAGAAATATTATACAAACGCCCATGACTCGGGTATGTACAAATGCTCGTCTTCATCATGTGCTTACAGTGCTTACTTTGGGGCTAGGTTGACTGGTGGGAGTGTGAGCTCTTTTTTTCTCAAACCTCACTCATGCCTTATATTGTATGATGAATATTTTGCTTTGAGTTAAGCGTTCTCAACTGGACACGCTCAATTCAGACACCGTTCAATAGTTTGATGATATGGCATGTATGTCTGTCTGTATATGTATGTTGTGACAAGTATAAGTTGGCGTTTGGTCGGAAGAGGAACTAATTCTGTCAGTTGTCATGCCTTTATATAATATTTTAATCAATCTTATTTATTAATGGTTTCGCTCTTGATCCCCAATCAAACCCGGGGGCCAAGATAGGACCCACGATGGAGCGATCTAACCACAGACCTATATATAGATAGACGGTAAAAGTTTATCTACCTTGCGTGTAATTTTTTTTATCCACGGTCAAAGTTTTCTGACCTAAGTCAGTCCGCTTGAGACCATTGCCATTAAAACATGCGTCACTCAGAAACGAAAATGGTTAATTGTGCTGTGCTCTTTTGCAAGAGCTCGTCAATAACATTTCTACATTACTAATCCTCGCTCGTGACGTCTTATCGTAGGTACGAAAAATTCAATACGCTGGGTTCTCATAGGGTTTGAAGCGCTCTTTTCGTTTATCTCTATATAGGTCTATGAATCTAACCCATAAGGTCACTACCCTATTCACCCTTGTTTTGAAACCCGGACATGTTTTAAGTATCTTCTAATAAGAAATACAAACGCAGGGAGGAGTTCGACTCCTATGCTGTGCGCATTATAAAAGATGTTGAATCTAAATAATATCCAATCATCTATTTCACAGTCACCATCTTGGGCGTGGCAGTAGGCCAAACTAAGCCTTTATGCGGTTGTCCGCCGGGAACACCAGTATGCGGAAGTAATGGCCTGACTTATACTTCTGAATGCGAATTCAACTGTGGCGGACCGCCGTACGGCGTTTACATAGTGCACTATGGACCTTGCGATACCTATCCACGTCCACCTTCACCTTCGCCAGTTCCTATCCCCATACCTTATCCACCTTATCCCTATCCTCCACAACCACAACCTAATGTCGTTCCAATCCCTATACCTTCGCCTTATTACCCTTATGCTCCTGTACCAATTCCTAGCCCGTCCCCGTCACCTAGGCCTTTCATTAGTCCTAGGAACTAATGTAAGGAAATATTTGTAAAAATCTTTGGTGATCGTCTTAATAAAGTATGAAAAAAATTATCTCTAAATTCAATTCATATTCCACTAAGATTAGAGGCTCAATTCCCCCCTTAATTCTTGCTTTCTCTTCACTAGGATATTGATGTGTTCTTATTATATCTCAGAACTTTAAGTTTTAATCAGGCTATGTAAACGATTCAAATGGCATACACATACCCACATTATTTCCATACCAAAAGTTTTTTTTTTACTTTTTCATACAAATTCATTCGGCAAAATGACTTTGTATATCCCTTCCAAGACTCCAACGAGTTTATACGTTGGGTCGGGGCACGAGAAGGGCGTGGAATGGAGTGCGCGGTCTTTAAGTCCATGTTCTTCAGGTGAGTCCAACATTTCGAATCGTCTCAGCCTAGGAACGAGGGATGCGTAAAAAATTTTCACCTAGTATGAAAATAAAAAGGAACGTAAGGTACTAAGTCAGTCATTAGTAATTAAAGTCACTCGAAGTAAAGATGTTGGGTAGCAACCTAACAAAGTCTCACAATATAAAGTCAGATGTAACTGATGAGTAAAACATGATCCTGAAAAGCTAATGGTCACCCAGTGGGGAATGGACATAAATCTTGCTGTTTCTCTAATCTAAGCGAACTAATCATGCTGTTAAGCAAGATCTGTCGAATTAAACTGACCACGTTCGAAGGACACGCTCGAAGGACTGCTCACACGAACAAGATGAATTGCTATCCTTTGAGGAAGGTTTTGAAATCGCGAACCAATCGTGCTCGGAGAAAATACGGTTGCTTTATAGGCTACATGCTGTAGGTAGAATCGTCAGTACACTTTGTAGGGCTTGTGGAAGAAGAAATATACCAAAACAAGGGTTAAATTTTTTTAGACCCTCATCATCAACAGCCATTAGAAGTCCACTGCTGGACATTAAGCCTCTTCCTTACCGTCCGTTTCCACTGGCTAAACATTTACAAGAAAACATTTTGTAAAATATAATGCGGCGGCCGCTGAAAGGATGACCAATGGCTCTTCTGGCTGTCAAATAATCTCAGTGGCCGAAAAATACAGTTTTCTTGTAAATGTTTCGCCAGTGGGAACGGTCGGTTACAGTGCCACAAAGAGAGGCTTTGACGACTTTATAATATTAGTATAGAAAAGTAAGTAGCCTAACTTACTCCTCATATCATCAGCTATAACTCTGCTAGTGAAAGTCCTATCAAAACTGGAAAAGCCTTGAAAAAAAATTGGACATCAAAAGAATCATCGTAAATGGTTGACGTTCAATTTGTAGTTTTTTGTGATTATAGAAATTACTTCGTCATTATCGCTTTGGACGCTTACATTTTCAGTTATCAATGCAATTTACGAAAGCAATAAATTAAATTGCACTCATTAGATAAGGGTTGACACGTATCACGAATTCGGGGTCTGGTGCGTATTTTTTTATACGTAATAATTTTTTTTTATAAAGCATTAGTATAAAACTTAATAGTGCAATTAATTATTAAAAAAGTCAAATGTGACCTCAACGGCAACAACATTTTACTATAAAATAGCGGCCGCTCGCGGTTTCACCCGCGTGGTTCCCGTTCCATTGTAGTTGTTTCTAAAAGAGTCGAGGAAAAGACGATCCGAAAGTCCTGATAGCAGCCCTGCCCGTGACAATAACATAGAAAGTGCCATTTGCTGGGTCTCCTACTTGAAATCGAATGACCTTTGCTCGAACATCAATTTAAAATCTTTCCTCGAAGAATCTTAAAATCGAAAATATTATAACCTCGACAGTTCACTAGCTACATAGATGTAACAGACTATCAATGGACAAGATCTATTCGAAAACTTATATAGACTACTAGGCTGACAACCTTTAATTATTGTTTCCGGATAACTTTATCAGACCCGAATAATGCCGAATGTGGCGTCGTCGTTGGTAAGTTGTGGCTATGAGAGTAATCCTACTAATATTATAAAAGCGAAATTATGTCAGTTTATTTGTTTGTTTATTTATTTGTTTCTTTGCTACTCTTTCACGCAAAAACTACGGAACCGGTGAGCACACAGATAGGAGAGAGTCTGGATTAAAACATATGCTACTTTTATTTTATCCCGATTGATACCTACCCTCACATACATACATAAGTATGTAGGTAAGTTATCATGTGGTGTCAAATTAAATGCAATAAGAGGTCCATTACAATCACGAAACTAAAGATAAAGATCGATTTAAATCTCTGACGCAAAAAGAGGGGTATAAGTTTGACGTATGTGTGTATCTGTATGTCTGTCTGTCTAGGGCAAGGTAGCTCCTAAATGACTGGGCCGATTTTGATGCGGTTTTTTTATTTGGAAGGTGGCATGATCGAGATGGTTCTTAGCTATAGTTTATGAAGATTCGTTCAGCCGTTTTAAGATGAACGGCTCATTTCCTATTTTAATTTTCATTGAAGTACCTAATTGAACTGATGGCATTCAAACGGCTTAGCAGATATTCATAAATTATAGCTAGGAACCATCTTGATTATATCAGCATTAAAATAAAAAAATCCGCATCAAAATTGGTCCATTCATTTAGGAGCTACGTTGCTTCACACAGTCACAGGTTTATCAACTTTCACAGGACATGGACATTTACTATACTTCCACTTGACTGATCGAGTTGAAATTTGAAAAATGTAAATAAATCCGCGGGATTATTACCTAAATATTAGCAATTATTGAGCAGATATCGCGCGATCGCTGAGGAACGTCAAAATAAAAATGGTATTACGTACGTTACCTATGTGGTTGCTGACTAATCATTCACTGATGGTTCGTATCGTATAGCGGCGTCTCACTCGCGATCCTACCGAGAGTACTCCTGCTAGAGTGGACGCCGCAGTGCTGCTGTGACGCTAGCGCCATAAACAATTTGGTAGCAATACCAGGAACTAAATGAATGAACATTGTAGTTCATCGTTTGTTCGGTAGATGCCGCGTCGCGTTGCTGTTACAAAGATAGGTAATAGCCCCGCTGGTGCCGTAATTAAAATATGGTAGTCTTTGTATTTTTTTTTGTTGGGGGTTTTTGTTATTCATTAAATTATTGTAATAGTTCTGCTTTGACATGATGCTTTGCATTTTAAATAAAAACATGCACACGCTCCCTTCTAGATTTACAATATTTTACTATAAATATTAAAATCAATTAACTATGGTATTTTTGTAGCCTTTTATATATAAAATGAGTGTGCGAAAAAATCATTATAAGACCTATTGAAAATGAAGATTGTCATACTGGGATTAAGTAAGTTATTGTTAAACAATTATTTTTCTATGTATTATTAAAATGTTGTTAGGTTCTTCTGTTAAAGGTGGCAAGTTTCTTGCGCCCATTTAAAGAAATTTTGAACTTTTGGTACAAAACTATTGAAAAAAATTTGATTTAAAAGCTTTTACGAGAAATCAGTTTTTTATAAAAGTGATTTGAGTAAAATGACTTAAAGAAAAAAAACATGAAAGCTAATAATTTAAACATTTTCAGTTACAATACTAGGGGCAGTACCCAGCAGTTCCGTACCAACTCCAACTTCTTACGGCGCAACATGTAACTGCAACCAGTATTCATCAGCTGCACCAATTTATCAACAACACTCTTACGTAAATCATTGGCAAAGTTATAAGCAATCCGCACCAAAGATCTCCCTAAACTCACCAAAGATAACCTACATAAACCCTCATGTCAGACCGATACGTGTCCAACCAATAGTAATACCAATACCAATAGTATCCCATCGTTATTCAACTCCCAATATAAAAACTATATGCTAATCACGCTATGGACGATTTTTTAGATAGACCGTTCAGGTTGCCATTGAAACGCCTCAAACATGTTGTATAATAAATAAATAAACATAATAATTCAGACTAATTGTAATCACTTAAAAGGAATCACTATGGGCGAGAGAATCGATAAATTCCTATGAAAAATAGACCAATTCACCGATTTATAGTCCCCTGATTCCTTCTCCAAATCGCAACCGATTTAAGTAATTTTTTCATTAAAATAAAAATGTAAAAAAGGCTATAGCTGTGTTCCTATGTTTTAATTTTATTTATATAATATAGTCAAATTTGTTTTCTGGATGTTTGAACATAGCGGAAAATCTGGCCATGTTTTTAGGTTTTTGAACGCCTCATATCACTTTTTAACCGACTTAAAAAAGGTTATCAATTCGTGTGTATGTTTTTTTTATGTTTGTTACCTCAGTACTCGGTCATTTATGACCCGACTTGAATAATTTTTTTTTTTGTTATAAGGGTATACTTTCATGTTGGTCCCACTGTCGTCAAGACAGGATCTGATGATGGGATCCTGGAGAAATCCAGGGAACTTTTCAAATGTTACAGGCACACGTACATCGATGTCGGTGTTTTCTTAAGTAACTCGTGCATTTGCTTTCATAAAGCACCATTTGGTGGAGTGGAACGGATGATGAAGTCACGTGGTCATCGGAACTATTAAATACTAAGTATATCACGGGTGCGATACGATTCCTAAGAAATTTTGCTCTTCACGATGGACACGGTAAAAAGTTACGGAGCTTATCTAACACAAAATATTGAAAAAAAAAGAAATTAATAATTTAAAATCGGACTTCAAAAGTAAAATATAAAAATGAAAACCAAACAATACATAAATAATAAAACCCCATAAGTAATTACAACAGAAACCATCTTCAAATATACTTTTCGGTGCCAGCCAGGGCATCAATGGTGCATTCTAAATTGCACTTCTACTTATAGGTAAATGCCTACCTTCAATTTTTTTTCGTTCTAGCTGGCAACCAGTCCAAAAAGTATATTTTGAAGACGGTTCTGTTGCTATTATGGGTTTTATTATTTTGTATTTTTTTATTTTCATTTTTATACTTTACTATATGAAGTCGGTTTTTAAATGTTTTATTTTTATAATTAATTTAAAAAAAAACAACAACCAAAACCTTTTTTTAAATTTTTTATGAAAAAATTACTAACTGATAAAGATCTCCTCCAGTTTGTAGCATGAAGAAATTATATCAAAAGCATAATTGTACAATCGTTGTTGAAAATTATTTAATGTTTTTACAGATTGTGTTTTTTTCTTTCTTAAGTGTTTTACTTTAGTCTACTCCACCTTTTCTCCTTGTCCATACATAAGGAAGCCCAGTGCCCCAACAGTGGGAACATTAAAAATGCCTGATGGTGAAGACCTTTACTTGTGGGTTTGTAGAATATTCATAAGTACTTTTCAATCAAGTTAGATTGAATGATTAAAGACCGTACCTAGAGTTGTTTTACTGATTATAATTTCATTTTCATTTCTAGCTTTGCTAATTTAATTGTTTACTATTTGATTTAATTTAATGCTACTGCTTTTTATTATCAATGTTTTTTTTTTCTTTCTCATTATTTAATGTAGCAATCTCTAGTTTAAGTTTATTTCTTTTTCTTTTGGAAGCTACTAGGCATGTATAAGCTCGGATTATGATCTAGTTGTATACTTAATTTAAATATAATATTGTTTGTTTTTTTATTGTAATCTGTTGTGTGTGCTAATAAATAAATAAATAAATAAACAAAATAAATAAATAGTACATTTCCTAAGGCAGCTGTGGCGTTACCTACCTGACGCCGCACATACTACCACACACGGTGCTAGAAACTTGTATTCACCGTGCATCAAATAGATGGCGCTGATAACAATTCAATATGAGATCGAACAACATGTATGGAAACCTACATCACGCAAGCGAAGTTTGACCAGCCGCGTCACATATATACCAAGTCCGACGATCATCTGTCGGACCGCGGTCCCCGGACTACCAACACCCAGTCCGAAGGAAGAGCTCGCTATTCGACCTTCCTACAAGTGGCTTACCATCTACCACGGGTTTCCATACCTCTACCATCAACTTCCATACACAGAATTAGTAAATCTGAGTGAACTCAAGGGCGGATCCAGGGGGGGGGGTCATGGGGTCATGACCCCCCCCTGGGCAGGGTCCAGGGCCTAGGTGGATCACTTATTAAAATTGTTAAACATAATGTTTTTATATCTTTTTGTCACAATATAGATTTTATTTAAGTACTTTCAATATTTTATTTATTTAATATAATACTTTGTTTGACGGCAAACGCATTATTAGGAAACGAAAGCATCGAAAATTTGAATAGTACTGCGCCACCGCCACGCACGCGACTGCGACCTTTCGTCACATTTTGTGTGACACTTGCGCGCGCTTTGTTTCGACTATTTATCTATAGTCCAGTCCTATAAGCCAAAAAAGGGGTCAATCTCGTAATGAGAGAGGACAAGCTGTTAAATACCAAACTGATTTTAATTCTCTTTAAAATATATTATTTTATGTATTATGGCTACACTACCCGTTAATGTAGCGACAGCGGACGCGACCTTACGAAAAATCAAAACGTGGCTAAGAGCTTCAATGGTGAAGAACATCTAACCGGACTGGCACTACTTCACGGTCTCCACGTTAATAAAAACGTACCTTTTGAAGTAGATGAAGTGATAACGCGTTTCGGAAGAAGACGTAAAAGAAAAAATATTTTGATATTTAAATATAGGTAGGTTGGCGGCCGTGTAGTGCCCGGCCTAGAATAGCACTACCCCCCTCTCATCCCGTGGGTGCCGTAAAAGGCGACTAAGGGAATACAGCCTTCAGAAGACAGGCAGCAGCGTCTTCTAAAATCTTGGCAATATTGCGATCGGCAACCAGCCTGCCAAGGCGTGGCGATTATGACAAACCCTCAGCGGATGCTCATCGTTATCGGCAGCTAAATAGGCTCTTAAGTCTTTGACAAGCGACCTTCGCCAATTTAATAAGAACTGTATTAAAGAGGCTATCGAGCGTAACAAAGGCTCCAATGTGTTCGCCAGAGATCTCTCTATTGGGCAAAGCCAGATGACAAAGCTGAAATCTGACGAGACGGTCACATCATTTCTTCGCAACCTGAAATCCTGAGGGAGATCGAGAGTTTCTATGCGCAGTTATATTCCACGCAGACACCTGTTGAAAGCAAGGCTAAAGATCTCAGAGCCAAGCTTATCCGACACTTCAGCGAAGAAATCCTGGAGTCAGCCTGTACGAGATTGGTATGGCTCTCAAGCAACTAAAAACCAACAAGGCGGCGGGTGATGACGGAATTACTGCGGAACTTCTTAGAGCGGGCGGTAAGCCGATACTCAAAGTCCTCCAGAAGCTGTTTAATTCCATTATCGTCGAGGACAAAACGCCAAGAGCATGGAATATAAATGAGGTGATTTTAATCTTTAAAAGGGTGACAAGACCCTGCTAAAGAAACTTCAGACCCATCTCACTTCTAAGCCATGTTTATAAGTTGGTTTCGAGAGGCATCACGAATCGTCTTGATCGCAAGCTCGACGACTTCCAACCTCTTGAACAAGCCGGGTTCCGAAAAGGCTTTAGCACCATAGACCGCATCCATACGCTGGGAAAGGTTATACAGAAGACCGAGGAGTATAAACTGCCACTTTGCTTGGCGTTCGTGGACTATGAGAAAGCCTTTATTCGATAAGACCTGGGTGGTGCAGCAGTCTCTCCAGAGGTGCTAAGTGGACTATAGGTATATCGAGGTGTTAAGGTACTTATACGAACATGCCACCATGTCGGTCCGATTACAGAACCAGAGCACAAATCCCATCCAACTGCAGCGAGGTGTGAGCCAGGGAGACGTCACGCAGTGGGCGGGACACATAGCGAGAAGAGCCGTTGGCGGAGGTTCTGGAATGGCGACCGCGTACCGGACGACGCTCCGTGGGTAGGCCCCCCACAAGGTGGACCGACGATCTGGTGAAGGTCGCGGGAAGCCGCTGGATGCGGGCAGCGCAGGACCGATCGTTGTGTAGATCTTTGGGGGAAGCCCCTAGCAGCAGTGGGTGTCATGAGGCTGAGATGACGTGGTATTTTTAAGTACAATTGGTACTTACATTTACTAATAAAATACTATCTTTTTACTTGTATCTATTATTATCATAATCAAATAATAACTTAACTTGGCCATATGTGACCCCCCCCCCCCCCCCCCCCCCCCCTCCCCCTGGCGCCAAAGCTGGATCCGCCCTTGAGTGAACTGTGTAGCTAAATGTAGCTATTACTTTATATTAATATATTATTAAATAAGGCAGTACTTATCCAATATGTTTGTTTATGCAAAATAATTATAATTTGTTTTATCCTAGATCTAATTTTGAAACCATTTAAATGCTGTAGTTATACATTAAAAGTGAAAAACGCATCCAAAATTATTGACAAAAAAGAAAATGAAAACATATTTATTACATCATTAATTTCGTCTTAATAAAATAAACCATAATTTAAGAGAATAGTAGTTTAGGTTCTTCTGGAAATTAATGACGATCAATGCGATAATAAACGACTTATAAGTTCTGGCAGATAATTTGTCAGTTGTAGGTAATATGAAAAAAATTACAAAATATCTGCCAGAAAAGCTATCCAGAACTGAAATGTCGCTTGTTATCTGCCAGATAGGCTTTCTAGAACTTATTTGTTGGTTATTATCTACCATATAAGCTATCCAGAACTTATCTATCGGTTGATATCTGTCAGATAAGCTATTTAGAACTTATCTGTCGGTTGCTAACGGTCAGATAAGCTATCCAGTACTCATCTGTCGGTTATTATCTGCGAGATAAGCTATTTAGAACTTATCTGTCGGTTATTATATGCCAGGAAAGTTATCCAGAACTTATCTGTCGCTTGTTATCCGTGAGTGCAATTGCACGGTATTGAAGGTGCAAGGTGTGTCACTGTGTTGCATCTGCATTTATTTGCATAATTCCGCAAGAAAAACTTACATGCAAGATGCACCTTGCATGTAAGTTTTTCTTGCGGAATTATGCTACATATTTTTCGTTTTCTACTAACAAACGATACACTAAAACTTTTACTACCAGCGACCTTAACAGAACTAACAAGGCTACTTAACAAGATTCAGAGCATTCCCAACCCAACACAATGGACAAACAGCAACATAGTACTGATCTATAAAGGAGACAAAGACGATATAGCCAACTATCGACCCATTAGTCTCATGTCCAATATGTACAAAATACTTGCTAAAATTATTCTCCATCGCATATCATCAAGGCTAGACGAACAATAACCTAAAGAACAAGCTGGATTCAGATCGGGTTTTACAACCCTCAACCACATGCTCACACTGAACCAATAGAGAAATGTCAAGAATATGGTTACCCCTTGTAATTGGCCTTTGTAGATTACAACAAAGCATTCAATTGCCTCGATCATGGATATATATGGCAGCACTCAAAAACAAGCCATCGAAAATAAATATATAAGGATTATAAGAAACATTTATTTAAACAGCTTAGCTCAAGTCCAATTAGAATCCAAAGGAGACACTCTCCCAATTAAAAGAGATGTCCATCAAGGAGATCCATTGTCACCAAAAATATTTACATCAGTATTAGAGGAGATATTCAAACAACTGCGATGGGATGATCAAGGACTGAATATAGATGGCGAAAACATCACCCACCTGAGATTTGCAGACGACATTGTACTCATTAGTAGCAACCCAGATTCTCTGCAATCAATGATCCAGGAATTAGCGTTACAGAGTAGGAAAGATGGCCTGACACGTCCGGACGCAAAATAGGCGCAAAAGAGTCGTCGAGTTGCGGAAACCGCCCGTATTGAATGAAGAAGAAGAAGATGGCCTGACAATGAACCAAACAAAAACCAAAGCCATGACGAACAGATTGTGAACCCAATCATAGTAAACGGCGAACAAGTTGAATATGTAACGGAATATGTATACCTGGGACAACTAATATCTATGAAAGATCGAATGCACCACGAAATAGAAAGAAGACTTAAAACCATAATGAAGAACCAGAATTACTCCCTTGCAATAAAAAAGAAATTATATGACACTTCCAATACCCACTGTATCCTTCCAATACTCACATATGGATGGGAAACTTGGGCTACAACAAAAAGCCATATCCATAAGTTGGTGACATGTCAAAGAAGTATGGAGAGGAGTATATTGGGCTATACAAGGAAGGACAGGAAGAGGGCGAGTGATTTAAGGAAAATGACAAAATGGAAAGACGTGGCAACAAGTTCGATCACTAAAATGGAGATGGGACTGGAAAAATAATGAGACATCCAAGAAACAAATGGACAGAGAAGCTTGTTGAATGGACCCCTCGAGAAAAAACAAAGGTCAGAGTGTAAATTGAAAAAGAAGAAGGCCAATACAAAAATGGTCAGACAAATATAGATCAGAAAATATAGATAGGTCTATGAGGTTTCAACCTCATAGACCCACTCTGACTAACTCTGGCTTAGTGACAAATCCAAAGAATAAAAACCAAAATTAGTTGTAACTATAAATAACTAATAAACTTGTATTGTAGTACTTTCAAGTAAATAAAGGCTTAATAAATAAATATTTTAACTGGCTGTTAAAAGACCCATAACGCAGCTGTAATATATGCATAGTCAAAGAGCGGTCCTTAAAGTAGGTCCTTTTCTTTACCCAACGAAGAAGCTGTATCTAAAATGTGAAATGCTAACTGTTCGACAATTATTCGTCCTAAACACCGTTATTTGTAAGCATTCAAAACTGAAATATAATACTAACTTGTTTTTGAACCAGGGAAGGTACAATAAAGCGTGCCCCACAGAATGTTTTACCACAACTTTCTCTCAAAAATTCTACTGCTTCTTAGGTGGTCATTTTGGGTGAAATGGTTCCAACTAGGGAGACTGATCACCCGTCCGGCCTTGCTGGCGTCCCCTCTCCAAAAAAATAATAATAGTAGGTGGTCATTTTGGGGAACTGGGCAAAATGGTTCCGACTATGGTGACTGATCGCCTGACCGGCTTTGCCGGCGTCCCTCCTTCTAAATAATAGGTGGTCATTTATACAACAAACTTAACAAAACACTATCAATTTACCCGATGACTCGCAAAGAATGCAAATCTAAAGTAAGTAAGTGGTTACAGAAAACTAACTATGATGCCACTGAGGCTCTGTTGTATTGTCTACTAACAAATCAAATAATATTATTTAATATGGGTTTCACACAAGTTCTTTTCGTAATAACACGTGTTGTGAGGCTCCATTTTTAACTCAATTTACCATACAATTTCTGTATATTACAAAATATATTTACTTGACATTGGCAAAATTCGCGTATTTAACGCGAGCACGCCATTAATTAATAAAGAAGAAAAAGATTATTTAATATTCTGTTCTAAAATTATATTTAAAAAATAATAAAAAATAAAAAAATATTTTATTCATTTACTTAAAAACCGTTAACACCACATACTTGAACTAACACTATATAACTAACCTTGAGATGAGACAAAATGATTTCTTGTTTTTCTTTATTCTCTACTACTTATACTTTTTTGGTAAAAACTCACTTGGGCTGTTTAAATTGTTTAATGTCTAACGTTAATTTGAGACACTTTTTATTTTGGTTTTGTAATTAATACAACACTGTGATCCGGGATGTGGAGGCCTGGTGACCTGTAAAACGGGTTACTTACCTTAGTGCGGGCACCAGTCTCCACAATAATTTATAATGTAATCTTGACTAAATATATTGTAAAAGCCAAATTTATTGTGTAGCAAATTATTGTGAAGAGAAATAAAGTATTAAATTGAATTGAATTTAAATTGATGCAGAGTGTCCGAGAATGTGTTAAAACATCATCAATCCAATTTTTTTGGACCCATGTAGACTTAAAAATAGAAAACAATGTATGCTCAAAGTAACTTACCCCATCAACAATCTGACAGAAATGGACAGCAACTGTAGCACTGTTGATATTTGGGAATTTACTTGAAGAATGGATAAGGACAGAAATCTTCTTCGATCGGATCTTTGTTGCCCGATACCCAAACACAAACAACATGGAATCAATGACATTACTTTTGCCACTCCCATTAGGCCCAATTATAGCTGTGAAACTCTGTAATAGAAATTTTTAAAATCATGTAAAACAAACACGGTAAATAATTTAACAACAGTTACAATATAAATGCATGCAATGCATTCCAATCAGTAAAACGGGACAGTAAATGCCTTACCTTGTGAAAGGGACCCAGAGTTTGAACACCAGCGTAACTTTTAAAGTTTTCGTTGACTATATGGGTTATTAAAAGTCGGGGGCCGGTAGCATCAAAAGTAAGAGCTGGTTTTGGGGCTGGGGGAATGTATATATCACCAATACGAACTCCACCTTCTTCGTCGTCTGATATATGGTCTATTTCTCCGTTTAGATCAGAATTCACCGCTCCGTTTTGGTTCGAATTCGAAGGTCCGTCGTCTACATCCATTGGCTCTTCCTCACCTCTTTTCTTTTTGGATTTCTGCATTTCAACTCTTGTACATACCTACCAAATCTCTAAACGAAACCAATGCGGTTAATTTTCAACGAAGAATTGATCTATAAACAGCTTTGTTCAGGAAATAAGTTTATAGAAAACCGTTTTTAAATTCACAAACAAAGCGGGGCGGGCGGGTGACGTTTTGTTTTTTAAACTCGAAATGAGTCGAATACTTTCATTCGCACACACAACACAACAAAGAAAAGAACGTGAATAATAATTGCCTAAAGCGCGGATACACATGCTACGTATAGCACAAGAGTATTCTAGCCACAGAGTACTTTTTAATATACTGAAATTCTAGCTTCGAGCATGTGCTCTTAGTAGCAAGCACCTATCAAGAGTATATGAAAAGAGCATTTTGGTCATGTATTTGACTCGGAGAATGCTAGTTAAGAGGATCATGCTACCTAGTAGCAAGCAAGCTTGATCATGACCTGGGGGGCTATCGCGTAAAAAATATGGATATGGACATGGGCTTCATTTGACAGTTAAATGACCATATATGGTAATTTTATGAGCTTCAACTGTCAAATGAAGCCCATATCCATACCCAGATTTTTTACGCGATAGCCCGCTTGGCCCGGAATACACATGCTACTAAATAAGATTGCTTGCTACTTTAAGTAGCATGATACTAACTAGCAAAGTCTCCGCAAAAGCGCAAAATAACAATAATCGTTAAATATTAAACAAGAATATATATATGTGTCTCATGTCGATATTTTAGTTTAATATTTATCAATTAAAAATAGTATTAAAAAATAGCACACATTTGACGATGTAAACAAAACACTATCGCAAGTACCTACTAGTTTGGTTTATTTATAATAATCTACACCTTAATGAAAAGAAAACTAAATGAGTACTTTTTTCTTTACCGAATATTCACAACATACCCATGGAAATTGTTATGAACAATGAAAAATTAGATTTAGTAGAATCAACACTCTTTCTGGCTTTAACTATGGACTGTAAACTTCAATGGAGTCCGCATATTGCAATACTAGCTGGCAAGCTTAGTTCTGTTAAAAAAGTCAGACAACTGACTGATACAGAAACTGCTAGTACTTCAGTTATTTTCACAACATCATGTCATATGGTATTCTTTTGTGGGGAGTAGCAGATGACATTAAACAGCCCTTGACGAGTTTCTTCCCGGTTCTTCTCGTTACAAGGTCTCCCGCCGTAGGGTTTGTGAACCGATGGCGTAGCTTTGTTCATTATGTGCTTGTAACAGCCAAGACTGAATAAATGATATTTACTTTGACTTTGCCTATAATATGTGGGAGGAACAATAATTACACACGGCTATCCGATCCTGAACTAGGCTATGGGTACCTGAATAAATGATATACATATTTTAAATACAGTACAATACCTAAAGAAAAACACGAGACAAAACAACACTTGTGTTTGTTGGCGTGGCAGGCAAACAAATTCTCTATGTTGATGTGTGTGCAACTTGTGCAGTAGGTGACATCGAAGACACACTACGTGAAGCCACGTCTAAAGAAAAAATGTAACTAACTCTTTCAAAAATGAATGCAAAATTTTGATTTTTTGATGCAAAAACATTAAAGGATATCATTAACACAAAGAAAGTCATCTAATTTTTGTATCGGGGGTAATTTGGCTCTTTTTTTAAGGACATGTATTGTTCTTAAAAATGGCTTTTGCACCTATTGAAATTTGGATGCAAGGAAAAACTTTGTTTATCTATATATATAAAATTCTAAGACTTGAAATTTTGCACATAGATACCTTATACGGTGTAGGCATCCACTAACAAAGGATTTTTGGAAATTCCACCCCTAAAAATAGGGTAAAATGGGGATGAAAGTTTGTATGAAAGTCTATCAGTTTTGAAGATAGGATCTTCAAATTTTGTATTTAGGTTAAGATGTCGATTAAAAATGAACATTGACCTATCTCGACGTTTTCAAAAATTCTATCCCCGAAGGGGTGAAAAGGGGGGATGAAATTGTATAAGAAAAGTCCTGTATTTTCAAAGTGAAAGTGTTAGGGATTTCAAATTTTGTATTTAGGTTGACGATTAAACTAAACTTTTACCTCTCTAGGCGTTTTTGAAAATTCCACCCCAAAAAGGGGTGAAAAGGGGGATGAAGTTGGGTATGAAAAGTCATAATAAATCATAGTAAAAGTCACTTATTTTTTATTAGGCTTATGGTTGAAACTTAAATAAAATCCCATGTTGAGAAATCAATCCCTATGTTATATATCTGGCTGGACGACCTGCCTCTATGGTTTTGACATTGTCTTTTTGTAACCCTTGTTCTACGTCAATGAATACATTCTTGTAATATGATATTAATTTATTTCATTGGCGACGAGGATTAAGTAATCAAAACGAACACGGAACAATTTAAAGAATTTATGCAAGTACAACGGGAGTAACAACAGCAAATATCAGACGTTTTGCAACAACTCGTTCTACACCAACTGCGACAGACAGCGGCGGGGACCGCCGCTGTCGGTCGCAGTTGCATCGCATCGCATCAGCAACACCTGGTACGGAGTCTACTAGCTCGGCGAACACCAACAACAGTAACAAACTCACAATTATTAAAAATTTCAAGTGCGATACCCTGATACTACGTCGGTAGAATATTTTTATATTTTATTAAAAGAAATGCGATATCTGGGACGTAAGCGAAGACGATATCAGGAAAGAACTCTTATTCTCTTGCTTAACTTCAGAAGTCTTTCACGATCTGAAAGTTCACACCCGATTTTGAAAACAGTCGATACAAAGAGGTAAAGTTTAAACTAATTTACTTACATCAACCTAAAACAACAAAATTCAAAGCTTTAACTGAGTTTTGGAATTGCAGAGACTGCAATGAGACTATGGAACACTACGTTAACAGGCTCAAGAAACTCGCCACCGTCTGCTGCTAGAAGGACGACTTGTTCGAACGTCTACTGCGTGATCGATTTGCGACCGGAATTAACCACCCGCAGCTAGAAGTGGCTCTGAAAAAGAAATGGCCCGACCTATAAGAACATCACGATGGAAAGACTGTGGAAGTTACTTTTGCCAAATTCTTTGCAGTAGCTCAGTCTGGAGAGCTTGCTGAGGGTGACATTCATGTCGTTTTACCTGCTGCCACCAACAAAGTCAGAACAAAAACCAACATGGCGCTTCACAACAAACAGAGAACGTTTTTACGCAGGATTGGACGGCACTGTGCCGTCGATGCGGGGCATATGATAGGCATAAGGTGGGCGATTGTAAGGCAAAAGACCATACGTGCAAGGAATGTCAAACGCAAGGACATTTTGAAGATTGCTGTATCAAGTCTGGGAGAGCATATTTGACGAGCACCAGATCAGTACAAAAACGATTTATCAAAAACGAAAACAAATTACATAAAATAAGGAACACTGACAGTGACGACGATGAGTGTTTATCACAACCGTCTAGATATAGCGCTGACAGAAGAGATAATAAGGGATGCGTCAAGGAATGATCCTATTTTCAAATAAGTATCGGAGAACATTAAGACAGGATGGCGGGAAAATTCATATTCAGACACCTTAAAACCTTATGCTCGAAAATGCACCGAATTATCCATCGAAAATAAGATTTTGATGTGGCAGGGTCGAATAGTCATTCCGAATACGCTCAGGAAGGCTACATTGAAATACCTGCACACCGGGCATCCAAGGACTTGTGCAATGAAAGCACTCGCACGTTTTTACGTATGGTGGCCATCGATCGACGGTGACATCGAAGAGTATATCAAAAACTGTCGTAAATGCCAAGAAAACCGGCCAAATACGCTCATTCACCAACTTTGCGATCACCATTACCCACACTTAGCAATCAGACAGGGGCACCTCACCCAACGCCTCAGCTAACCCAACCATTAATTTGGTCCTCCTGCCAGGCTACTCAAAACTCGCCTGATATAAGTGCAAATGTGACGGAGCACATCGTTCCCAGTTCATCAGGCACACAGAATGAAGCGGGCACTCCACGACGACAAGCCAGAACTGAGACACCTGGTCTCCCACTGGCCACGGCTGCAGGAAGCACCGGCAAGGCGTAGTGGGCGCACCACCAGGAAGCCACGACGACTTATCGAGGAAATGTCGTAGCTTATTAGGGTGTGGACGAATGTTATATATCTGGCTGGACGACCTGCCTCTATGGTTTTGACATTGACTTTTTGTAACCCTTGTTCTACGTCAATAAATACATTCTTGTAATATGATATTAATTTATTTCACCCTAAGGGGTTAAAAAGGGGTATATAATGTTAAAATCGATATGGGTGTCGTTATTAAAGTTTTATGGGATGTTGATTGCAAAAATGTCATCAATTTTGAAATCCGGTGCGGTGAACATGCATCAACCCTAAATGGTTTTAGGAAAAAGGTTGAAATTTTGTATAGATAAGTAATACCAAGCAGTCATAGATACATACTTTGATCGCGATAGCTTAGGAGCATTTTTCACTACTTTTCCATTCACGCTTATCCATTCCCTTATATTATTAATGTTTAAGAAAGACTGCACTGTATGGCTGTTCCTTTTCACGCGTAAACCGCTGAATCGATTTTAGTGATGTTATGAACATAACTTGAACCGTTTTGAGATAAACATAAAATCTTTTTAATCTGATAAATGCTGATAAATGGCACACTTACGGTAGTGAAACGTGGTCGCTAACTATGGGTCTGATAAGAAGGCTCAAGGTCACCCAGCGTGCGTGCAATGGAGATGGCTATGCTCGAAGAGGGAAATGAGGAGATCCGGAGGAGAACTCAAGTAACCGACATCGCACCAAGGATGGCTCAGCTGAAGAGGCAGTGGGCACCACCACGCGACATCCTAAATCAGCGCGATAACCTAATTCCTCGCGGACGAAGTCGCGGGCGGAGCCTATTACTATACTATTTCCTCAATCGGACAGAGGTATAGTGAAACCCTTCTACTCGTTACGTTCACTTCGTAATTATCATGGTACAAGTGATACTGATCTAAAATTAATTCATGAAATATTAAATCATTATTATGATTATTTATGTTCAAAAGTACTTACCCATGAAAGGAAATATCACCTTTTTCTCGCCCAACTGTTTATGACGAGCTGTTGTAAGAAAGCACTGGACTTTGGTCGGACAACATTTTGACCGTGGATCAAACTTTTTATACGCAAGGTACGTAAACTTTTACCGTTGATCTCGTAGGTCTGTGGCTACCGCTCTCACCCGCGCCCTCACCGCGTGCTAATAAGCACGAAAAATTAGACCGGCTTGCTATTACGTAGCATTCTTATTGACTTGCATGCTTTTAGTTTTACTAGTTGCTTCCTACTAAGTAGCACGTGCTCGAAAGCATGCTTAAGTGCCACATGGCAGCATGTGTATTCCGCGGTTATTAGTAGCATGTGTATTCCAGGCTTTTTACGCAGGGCTTGAAACATGAAAAAAGCAAATTGTCTCATCTCATCATGTCGCCCTGACGGGTAATATATAAACTGTCTTACTTTATTGTATTTAAAAGATTTCGAAGTTGGTGCTAAAACAGGCATAATGAATTTAAAGCAGATTTATGGCAATGAATAGCTTTGTTCACTCATAAAACTACTGTATTATGCTATAAGATTAGGCAGTATGGTTTCGGACTTTAGCCTGTTGTACTAACGAACGAAAGAAAAAATAAAATAGAGCAAGCTACCAACTGTCACTGTCAATGTCAAATAAAATAAAATAAACCTAATTTGTGAAAAAAGAATGGCTAATCGCACGGTAAAAGACGCGAAATCAATTCGCGGTACAAATCCTCAGTATCTTATTGAGAAAATCATCCGCTCGCGAATATACGATTCGAAGTACTGGAAGGAAGAATGTTTCGCTTTAACAGCAGAGCTCTTAGTAGACAAAGCCATGGAATTACGTTACATAGGCGGCGTGCATGGGGGGTTCATTTATCCAACCCCGTTTTTGTGTTTAGTGCTGAAAATGTTACAGATACAACCTGAAAAAGATATTGTCGTAGAGTTTATAAAAAACGAAGAATTCAAATATGTGCGAGCCCTCGGTGCTTTCTACATGAGACTAACAGGAACTTCAGTTGATTGTTACAAGTATTTGGAACCGCTTTACAATGATAATAGAAAACTTAGGCGTCAAAATCGTGTTGGACAGTATGAAATAGTGCATGTCGATGAGTTTATTGATGAACTTTTAAGGGAAGAACGTTTGTGTGATGTTATTTTGCCACGGATACAGAAAAGGCACATTCTTGAAGAGAACAATGAGCTAGAATCAAAAGTATCAGCTCTTGATGATGATTTAGATGAAGATATGCCATCTGATGATGATAACGCTGAGTCTGATGCCAAAGAAAACAAGAGAGATAAAGACAGAAGAGAGAGGGATAGAAGAAGGGATAGGTTTGTTATATCTTTGAATTTAATATTTGTATTGGTAATAATCGATTCTCAATTTATTGCATTCTACAATGTGTAGAAAGAATTCATTTATTACCTTTACATGATTTTGTCCTTACAGTACTACTAGCTGCCGTCCGCAGTTTTACCCGGGGGTTCCATTCCTCTAAAAATATCAGGACAAAAGTAGCCTATGTTTAAATCCGGGCTACCTTCTATCTGTCTACAAAATTTCACCAAATCAGTTCAGTAGTTTTTGCATAAAAGAGTATCCATCCATCCATCCATTCAAACATCCTCATAAACTTTCACATTTATAATATTAGTAGGATAGGATGTGGCGCTATTTATTTTGCTCCGCCTCGGTTTTTTTTATTTACCCGTAGAAATGAAGGATTCTTAAGAGACAAAAATTATCAAATGTGCCTCTCTAGGTTTCAAACAGCAGTTTTCACGTGATTAAGAAACAAACATCAAAACATCAAAAAAAAAAACACAAAACATCAAATCATAAAAACATCAAAAGTTATAAAATAAAATATAGGATACCTCTCATGCCATGTATTGTGAGGAAGACATAGTTCCAAAATATGTGGCGTCAGCCGGCATCGATTTTTGTATTGTCTCGTTGGATTGAGGGATTTTCGGCTACTAAAAGTAACATATGTTCCTCTCCAGGCTACAAAGTATCTGTGTCCCAAATTTCAACCAAATTTGTTCAGCCGTTTTGGCATGATTGAGTAACAAACATGTAAACATACACCCAAGTGATTTCCGTTCCCATGGGAATATTGGGATAAAAAGTAGCCTAGGTGTTGGTCCACTACTTGATGTCTATATACCAAATTTCATACAAATCCATTCAGTACTTTCTGCGTGAAAGAGGATCAAAAATACAAATAAACAAACTAACAAACTGTCAATTTTCGCATATAATATTAGTAGGATAGGATAAGAAACGACTTTCGCCATGTATTGTGAGGAAGACGTATTTCCAAAATATGTGGCGACATCTATCTTAGCCCGCTTCGATTTTTGTATTTTCCCGTAGGAATGAGAGATTTTACGCCACTATGTATGTATCCTATGTTACTCTCCAGGCTACAAAGTATCTGTGTCCCAAATTTCAGCCAAACCCTTACAGCCGTTTTGGCATGATTGAGTAACACACATGTAAACATTCACCTACGTGATTCCCGTTCCCGTGGGAATATCGGGATAAAAAGTAACCTGTGTTGGTCCACTACTTAGTCTCTATATACCAAATTTCATGCAAATTCGTTTAGTAGTTTAGACAAACTTTCGCATTTATAATATTAGTAGGATAGAAAAAGAAACGACTTTCGCCATGTATTGTCAGGAAGACGTATTTCCAAAATATGTGGCGCCATCTATTTTAACTCGCATCGATTTTTGTATTTTCTGTAGGAATGAGGCATTTTACTTGACAAAGAGTATCCTATGTTCCTCTCCAGGCTACAAAGTATGTGTATCACAAATTTCAGCCAAATCCGTATAGCCGTTTTGGCGTGATTGTGGAACAAACGTGCAAACATTCACCTACGTGATTCCCGTTCCCGTGGGAATAGCGGAATAAAAAGTAGCCTAGGTGTTGGTCCACTACTTGAAGTCTATTTACCAAATTTCATGCAAATCCGTTTAGTAGTTTCTGCGTGAAAGAAGAACAAACAAATAAACAAACTGACAGTTGTAATATTAGTAGGATTATTGGAAAATTGATATTGAATATTATTGGAGATATATACCTACTTCTAGTGACATCATATGCCTTTAATACATCAAATACTTCTTTTGTCATTTGTCTTTTTCTTCTTAACTAAATTCGACACTTTAACTGCATAAAATAGAATTAAGTGCGAAAATTCTAGCGCGGTAACCGGTTACCGCTCAGTGGTAAATGGGTTTATAATAGTTATCTACTGACATACTATGAATTAAGTTGATTTTTGTATTTAATAAGAAACTAACCTAATTGATTTTTCATCTTCAGATCAAGGGACCGAGAAAGACGTGACAAAGACCGCAAACGTGAAAGATCCCGAAGTAGAGATCGAGAGCGTAGAAGAGAGAGGGACAGAGAACGCGAAAAGGAGAGGGAAAGAGAACGAGAGAGAACAAGGGAAGTGAGAGACAGAGAACGTGAAAGGGACAAGGAGAGAAGAGACAGGGACCGTCATGACGCAGAGAGGCGGAGAGAGAGAGGTGGTAGATATTAATTTAGCTTACTGATATAAACTCTTGTGAACACAACTCTTTGTTTAATTATCTAACAGTACATAACACTATCATTCTATAATAGGCTAGCTTCCGTCCGCAGTTTCACCCGCGTCCTCCGTTCCCGTGGGAATATTGGGATAATAATTACCTATGTTACTCTCTCCGGCCGGTCTTTTAAAATATACCAATTCAAAATATCAAAACTCAAGGCGATTAGTTGTTTAGTTAGAGTGCGTTACCCCCGCAAAATGTTGTGGTTTAGAGAGGTGAGACTATAACTATAACAGATAATTAGTGTGTCAAGGGGAGAAAAAAGTAACGCTTGAAACGTTACCCTGGCAAAAAAATCCGTTTAATCTCGGAACGAAATACATGAATAGATAGCTTTTGTTGCGTAGTAAATGTTAGCAAATAGCAAAATTTGTGTGTGTTATGGTTCTCGAGTTATTTAAGACTAGCGGATCCTCGCGGTTTTACCCGCGTGGTGTCCGTTCCCGTGGGAATATCGGGATAAAATATAGCCTCTGTCACTCCGGAGAAATGCAGCTTTCTAATGGTCTAAGAATTTTCTAAATCGGTCCAGTAGTTCCTGAGATTAGCGCGTTCAAACAAACAAACTCTTCAGCTTTATAATATTAGTCTTAATGTTAGTATAGATTTTGCTGCAGTAACGTTTTGGGATTTCCCAGATCTCGAAAACGGTTCGACACAGAAGTTTAAAAAAATTACCAGTACCAGACCTTAATTTGTTTAATCATTAGCTTTTGATATTGTTGACGTATGACGTACCGACGTACGACCAATGTAGGGATGGGTCCAATGAAAATTTCAGTGAAATGAAAATTAAATTTAAACGAAATTTATGAAATCTTTCAAAACAGGTTAAAATATTTCAGTTTTGAGTGAAATTTATTTTCTGACTAGAAATGATTTATTTTATTATATACTTTACAATTATAACGTATTATATGATAATAACAGACTTAACTTTGATTTTACCGTTAAGAAACATTTTTAAAACAAAATTAGTAAAACTATATATTCAAGTACCAATTCTTATGATTTAACATCATAAGAATGATGATAGGATAGAGATAAACATAGACTAAACCAAATACAAAACATGAATTTGACGTCACATAGTTGACTTTTCGTTTCGACTATGTATCAGGCAAATGTATATTCGCGCCAATGTCTTTCACGCAAAGTCCAATCGCGCAAGTGGATGCACGCAAGTGTCTTTCGCGTAAGTGTACCAGACCCGAAATGTTTCCCGTGCCTTGGAAACATCGTTATAAAATACATCCTATGTTTTAATCCAAGCTACTAGTGAGTAGAGTTGCTGCCGCGAAAAATTCCGAATCTTTCCCGTGGAATACTTCCGAAATATTCTGAAGTATTACGAAACATTCGGAATACTTCGATATTGCAAAAATACCCAAGGGAGTAACGATAAAAAAGGAGCAATCGGTCAAAACAGAAGCAGAAAGCAGTTGACACTTATTTTTAAATACCTACCTAGCAAGAAAAAAATAAATCATTCTCTGATCATAGTAAAAGTACCTATATGGATAGATATACCTACCTTACTATCTAGGTACCTCTTAAACACAATAAAATGTCTGTGGAAGTTTTATATGTTGAAGTATGTACACACGGGCGGCGGCACATCAGACTATACATGACCTTGAGACCGCCTTTATGCATTACGTAATAAAAGCTGTTATCGCAGTTCAACTGTTTAACTTGATGTGCTGTCGAGTGTACCTACCTACTTATAGAGCTTATTACACCTTAGCCTTAGCCTCTAAATGAATTAGCATCTAAATTCAGTCAAATCATTTGACTGAATTTAGATGCTAATTCATTATATCTATCTCCTAAGGTTGACTCACAGTAACCATTTTTATCTTTAAGTACTTAATTAATTTATAAATATTTCTTTACTTGCAAAGCTAATTTCACCTTATCAGTATTAATCCGTATCCAAATAACTATACCTTGGCCATTTAATGTATATCAAAATTGTCCTTTACCTTACCTAATAAAGTAATAACTAGTATAAAAAATTATATTAAAGTTATGCTAACAGTACTTACTTCCCTACTTTTGTTGTTAATTTGGCTTACAGGTAAGTAATAAAATAAACATTCAAATACTTACGCTTAATAACACAATTCACCATCAGTCCATCACTGAGCACATAAGAAGCACTTCCACGTTTCCACTATTTGAATCGAACTACCTAATCCCTCAATTTTCCTCCGACCGTGAATTATTCCGAAACATTATGAATCTTTCTCGGCGGGGACGGAGAGGGGCGAAAACTTCTCCGGGGGGACTCCCGCCACTCCCCGCCGCCACGCCGCGCCGCCCCGCCCGCTACTAGCTATAGAATGTTGTTCTGTGGCGTCGCCGCCGGCGCGCCGCGCACGTGTTTTTCGTTCGTTCGTCCATCTCGTATCGGGCGGGCGGGCGGTACTCGGGCATACGATATTTGCTTGCAACATTATAGTTAAAAAAAAGAAAATATTTCTGATTAAATTTATTTTGAAAAATTCTAATTGAAAGAAAATTTCTGAGAATTATTCCGTAAGTATTCCGAATATTTCAGAAGTTTTGCAACTCTACTAGTGAGTAGCTTGGATTAAAATTAAATACAATAATAATTTCATAATTAATTTAAATACTCTTACAGATAGTGATCTGTAAGAGTATTTTATCCAAAACCGGCGGCAGCGTTTTTCCGTAATTGGGTAACAAACATTCACATTTATAATACTTTTTAGTAGAATAGGATTAGTAGTTAGTAGGAAAGGGATAGGTTAATTTATTTCATAATTCATTTACAGATTCACAGATAATAGATACCAATTATCTGCTTCTAAGACATACAATATATTAAATGTTATAAATCTTAAATTAATATACATATACAATACAAAGCAAAATTACTTACAGATTATAATATAGTATATTTTATACAATGATCACCTTAGAATATTAATCTATGTCTGTGTCATCTTCTGAGCAGTCACTGTCATCTTCGTGTAAATTTATTATCAGAGGCTGTATTCTCTGATCTCTTAAAAGCGCCGTAATATCACGTGGTTTATTTAAATTTAAACAAGATATTTTTGTCGGGTCACTTTTCAATTCGTTAAACACTGTCAACACATTATGAATAACCGTACGAGTTTGGGCGTTAATATCGCCCTTTAATTTCAACAAAGTTAAGTTGGAGAATAATGCTTCCATGGTTCGCTTGTGATAGTCTAATGACAACTAACAACAATTTTTACAAACACCCACATGTTTTCTAATGCCAACTAACTTTCTAATTGCATTAGTCATCAACGACCTTGGCGTTCTAGCTACCTGCGTCCGACCGAGCGGCATCCCTTTATCGATAACGATTGACGCGGCATTGTCACATTCCTATGACGTAATGTGACAATGCCGCGTCATCAATCCAGTTCGCACGTTTGTAATGGCTCTAGTATAACTTACATTTTCAACTTCGCTCATATTTGTGTACCGTCGTTTATTGAATTTCACTGATTAACGGCAGTTAGATTCATGCCCACCTGCCTTAACTTCCACAGTACCCTGGGTTCTCAGGTCTAGCTACGGCAGCGATTGTAACACATGAAATGTCTACCCTTTTGAATAATCCAACTTTAGGTATTTTTGCTGCTGCCGAAAAGTAGATAGCATGGCCTCGCGTACCTCGTATACCTCACGATTTTCTACTAGCTAGTTGGTCTAATGAGCCGCTGCGACAACAGGCCAGCACTACAGATGCCTTTCTTCCGCGGCTGGCATGGACGGTCGTCATCGAGAAATCTGTTCTGATTCCGACACAACGCCTAGACTTTAGGGGCGTTACCTGGGACACACGACTCGATTCCAGGTACTTGTGTCGGAACCAAAGTACCAATAGGTCCACAGGATACTATAAGACCAGAGGCAAATTGGTTTTACGAGCAACCGCGACAACAGGTCAGTACTACACTACAGTCGCATTGCTATCACGGCTTGTTTAAACGGTTATCATCGAGAATAATTATGGTCTGGTTCTATCCGACACAACGCCCAGAGTTTATGGGCGTTACCTGGGACACGCGGCACAGTTCCAAGTCCCTGTCAAACCAAAGTGCCAAACGCTCTACAATGCAAGAGCAGAGAGGCGAATTGGTCTTATGAGCAGCTGTGACAACAAGTCAGTATTACAGTCGCTTTGCTATCATGGCTGGCATGGCCGGCTAACAGCAAGAAATCTGTTCTGGTTTCGACACACACCCAGAATTTATGCGCGTTACATGGGACGCACGACACAGTTCCAAGTCCCTGTCGGAACCATAGTGCCAAATGCTCCGCAATGCACTATAGAACAGAGAGGCAGTTGGTCCCCCAGACAGTCCTTGCTCCTAATGAGGAGACTCAACTTAGCCTCGTTTGTCATCCCAAGGGGGATGACGAACACCTGTCGTAATGAGGTCAAATCGAGATCGATTACAATATAAATATCTGAGAAATGACACTAAAATCTCTACAATTGCGTAATTTTTGGTCCAATTTCAATAATTTTTTCACTGGAATAATTGATTTTGATGCGACTTTAATCGTAAATTTTTAACTAAAAACCTCGCTGGTCCTCATTACGGCCCCACAGACAATTCACGTTAAGGGAACATGACTTTTCCCAGATGAATTGGTGGGTGGGTAGTGATGGCTTCCAGTCCAAATCGCATTCATGCATGGAAGCCATTACACAGCTCACCGCGAATGCATCTGATGTGGGCTGAAGAGCAGACAACACGGGCAAAGGCTTGATTGCTAGCTAAATGCGAGTTTGACGGCTCGGTACTTCGTCCGGTAATTCATACAACATAGAAGTCGATGCATGGTCATGCAAGATCACGAGCTCAAAGTGTCTCCCTGCTGCTGTAGGCGAAGACAGCTGTGGTTTAGCGACAGAAATCCAAGTTAGCCAGTTTTGCTCCCAAAACAGCTCACGTATTGCTTCAGTAAATAGTTATTTCACAACAGTATTGATACGAGTAAAGACAGAACCAAACAGAACATTGGCTTTATTCAACATTAAAACATTACATAGTAGTTTCCGAATTAAAAGAATAACACAGGTGACAATGTCATAACGTAAACACCATAAACTAAGGTAGACCTAAACAAGGAGATCATATCATTCACCCCCTCTATGGAGTGACGTAGTCTTGAAGGTGGACCGGTGGTCTCCGTGCTCGAGCAGAGCGACGTACACTCTCCACTTCTGGATTTGTGGTAACTTCATTGGTAGCAGCTTCTTCCGTTCGTAGTTGCTCCTCGTCATCGGACAGGTCGTCGTCATCATCAATGGCCTGTGGTAGCGGAGCTAGAGATCTATTCGAGACGGTTGTCTCGCGTCCATCGATCAATCGAACGTAAGAGTATTCAGGATTACTTTGCAGCAGCTGAACCTCTTCTACAGCTGGATCGTATTTTGAGTTTCTTACGTTCTTTTTCATATAAACTGGTCCAGGTGAATGAAGCCAAGTTGGCAAAGACTGGCCATTTATCGAGCGGCGAGGATGATTGAACATACGCTCATGGGGCGTTGCGTTTGTTCCCGTACACAAGAGAGACCTTATTGAATGTAGTGCCGGAAGCAAAGCTTTCTCCCAGTTAGCGATGTCTTCGTTCTTTGATCTGAGTTCTAGTTGGATAGTACGCCACAATGTACCATTTAGACGTTCAACTAAGCCGTTCCCCTGGGGATTATAGGGTGTGGTACGACTGCAAGATGTTCCAATTGAAATTAGAAATTGCCTTAGTTCGTCTGATAAGAATGATGTTCCTCTGTCGGAATGGATGTAAGCCGGAGTACCAAATGTGGAGAACAAATCCTTAAGGCATTTTATGACCGTCCCAGAGGTCATATCTTTACAAGCATAGGCATAAGGAAATCGACTATACTCATCGATTATCGTCAAGATGTAATGGTTCTGGGTGTTGGATGGAATCGGCCCTTTAAAGTCCAAGTTTAGTCTTTCGAACGGTGACGTTGCCTTTATAAGGTTTCCTTGGTGCTTTATGTAACGAGGTTTTATTTTAGCACAGATAGGGCATGCTGCCGTCATTCGTTTCACTTCTTCGATGGAGTATGGTAAGTTTTTTGATCTGACCCAGTGGACCATACGAGCGATCCCAGGATGGCAAAGAGATCGGTGTATTTCAACAAGCTTAGAATTGGATGATGCTGTATCTATATGCATGCAAACCCGAGAAAGCGCATCAGCAGCGAGATTCTGTTTCCCGGGTCGGTAAACAATGTCGTATTTGAAACAAGAGAGTTCCAGACGCCACCTCTCGATTTTTTCGTTTTTTATTTTATTTGAATGTGTTTGGTTTAACATGAATGCGACAGATTGTTGATCAGTTACGAGTAGAAAATGCCTTCCAACCAAGAAATGTCTCCATTTGCGTAAAGCTTCAACTATGGCGCTCGCTTCCTTTTCAATAGAAGATTGTCTCTTTTCGGAGTCATTGAGCGAACGTGAGAAGAAAGCTACGGGGCGCCCTTTTTGTGATAGCGTCGCTGCGATAGCAAAATCAGAGGCGTCCGTTTCGACAGAAAATATCTCTTTGTCATCTATTCCGGATAAGGCTGATTTAGAAATGTCAATCTTTATGTTGTTAAAGGAGTTGATAGCCTCTTCAGATAAAGGAAAAGTAGCTTCGATCAAGGGTCTGATTTTAGCAGAGAAATTGTTTACCCATTTCGAATAGTGGGCGAATAGTCCGAGTGCCCTTTTCAAAGTAGCCGTATCCGTTGGGATTGGAAGATTTGTTAGTGGTTCTAATCGGGACTTGTCTGGTTTGATAACGTTCTGATGAATGGTATAGCCGAGAAGATTGATAGACTCTGACTCAAACGTGCATTTACTCATGTTTAGAGTGAGTTTGTATTTTCCAGCGGCTTCCATGAATCTACGAAGGTTGATATCATGATCCCGCTTATCTTTCCCGCAGACAGTCACATCATCAAGATAAGCATATGTACCTTTGAGTTTTTCTGAATCGATGATAAACTGTAGGGTCCTCTGAAAAGCTGCAACACCATTCGTAACCCCAAAGGGTATTCGGGTGAACTGATACAGATTGCCGCATGCCTCAAACGCAATGTATATCTTTTCTTTTTGGAGAATAGGAACCTGGTGATATGCACTTTTTAAATCGATTTGACTGTAAACATTGTATTTATCGACTTGCGTTACAATAGAATCAACGCTAGGTAAAGGATAGGCGTCGAGATCCGTGAATCTGTTTATGGTTTGCGAATAGTCAATGACAAGACGCTTGCGGTGATGACCTCCCCCAGCCACGAGCACTTGTGCTCTCCAAGGCGTGATGCTAGGTTCGATGACCTTGTCTTTAAGCAAGTTGTTAATCTCATTAGATATGAATTCTTGGTCTTCTTGACAATGCCGTCTAGAGCGAATAGCTATAGGCTTTAGATTTGGTAAAAGATTGGTGAAAACTGAAGCTGGTGGGACTGATGCCTCTAACACGCTGCATACTTTTAGTGGCCGTTTGTCTCCTCCAAATTGAAGTTCGAGCGACGAATGTTTGCTAAGTATATCGTGCCCGATAATGATGTCCGCACACAGGTCGGCGATAATGAGCAAAGGCTGATGACGATAGATATGTTCACCAATCTCGATTGTCGCATAACATAGTCCTTCCACGTAAGAAACATTGTTAAGGGATGCCAAAGTAATCGCTTGTCTACAGGGTTTTCGCTTAAGATTCATGGTAAGAGAGAGATTCTTGTCGATGAAGCTCATAGAACTTCCTGTATCGACTAATGCATCCGCGCGATAGTTGTTCAGTTTGATAGGAGTGGTTGCTTTCTGTAGGCTCGACGGAGCAGCAGCAGCAGAGATGGTTGACAATTGAGAGTCAGTGTCAGTGACATGAGATTGAGAGTAGTCATCGTTAGTTGCCGCAGCATTTGCGGTGCGTTGGCTTGGTCCATGACTACGGCAAACGTTAGCAAAGTGACCCTTTTTGGAGCAGAGTTGACATACAGCATTGTTAGCGGGGCACTTGATCCTTTGATGTACAATGCCACCGCAAAAGAAGCACCTACGACCACATTGCGTAGGGTGATTGGGTTGGGATCTGTTTTGGGTATTAGTTGCGGCTAAGTTTTGTTGTGGTAGCTGTTCTTGAACCTCGGACGCTGCGTTAACAGGGACAGGTGAATTAGATGGTAACGATACAGAAAGTATTTGCGTGGTGCTCTCAGCAGACTCTAAGGATATGGCTAGATTCAGAGTTTCCTCTAGTGACATTGTAGATTTTTCTAAGAGTCTTTCTTTGATTTTCAGCGATGAAAGTCCGGCGATGAATGTCCCGCGAATGGTTTCATTTTGATATTCGCTAGCGGTAACATTTTTAAAATCGCATTCACGGGCGAGTATGGTAAGGGCCCTCGAATATTCCGCTAACAATTCGCTAGGCTGTTGTTTCCTGGTAGTCAGGCGATGTCGAGCCAAGGTAATATTACGTCGTTTCTCATAGGCAGTATTGAGAGTAGTAATGGCTTCTTCGTACGTGAGACAGGCTCGAATGAAATTGAATATAAATGGCGAAATATGATTGACAAGGAGTTGATACTTAAGCGTGTCGTCGGCTGAAGTGGCTTCCCGTGAGATAAAATTTTCAAACGAGTATTTCCAGTGGGCCCACTTCAGGTCTGAGCCGAACATTGCAGGTTCTACGTCAAAGCGCTCAGGCCGTAGATATCGCGACATAGACTTTCCATCAGGTTTTTCGTCAGTCATGATTGAACTCGGTGAAACACAAAAATAATGTTGAATAAATTGATACGAGTAAAGACAGAACCAAACAGAACATTGGCTTTATTCAACATTAAAACATTACATAGTAGTTTCCGAATTAAAAGAATAACACAGATGACAATGTCATAACGTAAACACCATAAACTAAGGTAGACCTAAACAAGGAGATCATATCAAGTATCATTTCATTGTCGGAAATACGACTTCACCTATTTAAATTCCTCACCCAACTTGGTACCCCAGGTTAAAGTAGAAACATAAACGGCACTAGTTGGGGATTCACCTCATGTTCTTAGAGATTGGCTGATGCAAAGGGCGTAGACATCATACGATTCGAGCATCCAGCATATTATTTTGTACCCGTATGGAATAAATTTGACCGGCCTGTTGGCCCTGGGTCTCCCGACCTGTGCTGGTCCTGCTTACAGCGCCGCGGGTCATAGTTTCGATCCCTGTGTGTAATCTATATATTTGTAATATCTCCGTTAGTTCTGATATCCGAAAATCAGATGCCTAGCTACTTGTTTCGGAATCAGATTAATGTATATGATGGATGATGTCTGATATTTTTTTAAATAGGGCGATGTTAGCCTAATTCAATATGTACTCTAAAGGTCCTTACCATCCGAAAACCGCTAGATACCTGGCCTAACTACACACTCCCCGGGAGTGTTTGGCTTACAGAAAACTTTTATAACTTAACTACTCAGGACCTCTATTTTTGATTCATTCGTCGCGCGAGTGGCGAGGCAAACGAGGAGGCGATCACGCGATTAGCGATCTTGCAAGCGCAGGCATAGCACGCTTTTCGCTTTGCCCCTTGCGCGCCTCCCAACATGAGTTGGGAGGCGGTACGACAGGCGAAAAGCGAAGTTAAGTATAGACATGCAAGGTCGCTTTTACGGAATACGGAAACTCAAACGTCGCACGAAAATCAGTAGAATCCTCGAGACGAGTGAATCAAAAATAGAGCTCCAGGTTAAGCAGTATCCAACAACATTTTCAAGTGATAAAATTTTACAATCTATGTCTATAGATCTATAGCTTCCTATATAAAAATTTTGATCAATATAGGTAGCCACGGAAGATCAGTGTTCGACTGCCTGTGCCATCCGACACATGTTGAGTGGATTATCTTTTAAGTGTCACAATTTTATAATATGTCAACACAGCTAAATGTGTTTCAATTGTATAACGTATTAATTTTTTTTTCTGTCTAGACAAATATGCTATCAAAACTATTTATTTGGCATCCCAGATCAGTTATAATAGTATTAAGGAAAAAATTGTCTTGATGATTATAACTTCTGCCAGTTTTCCAAACATGTTGCAGTTTTATTTACGCTTGTATGCTATTTAACTGGAGAATATGACGCTACGCTGCTGCTCTTCATTCTATAAGTATTGGACTAAAACATCTGACAGAAATTAAAATGGACAAAGGGTATGCTGCGAGGAGCTGGAGTTGAGGCGTCATCTGGGTCTGTGCGGTCTGCTGTATTTTTCTTAATATAAGATAAGATAATGTCTATTGACCAAAAAAGTTACAAAGTTATATCTTGAATTGGTTACAAATCTTTTTAAAAGCAAATTTTAGCTACTGGAATTTAGCTGCAGGTTTGTTGGAAGTAATTCTGCAAAAATCTGTGTGTAATGCTTCTTTAAAGGAATATTTTGAAGTTGTCTGTTAGAGACAATATACCTACACTAAATTAATTGTCTACCTATTTTCTAAAAAATAATTTATTATAACACATTATAGCATCATAATAACATACCAGGAGAAATCAAACTCATCACTCAATATGGATTCCGGATATCGAAGACGGAACAAATAATAGAGTTTTAACTACCAATAAAACTTACCTATTATTTTTCCTGAGATATCCGGAATCCAAATAATTCCTACCTGGTACAAGACGTATAATGACGAATAAAAGCACGCCAACATGGCGTACCTTTACCGGAAATACGGACAACTTAAGGGTAACAGGTGGCGCCCCCAGCGGAAGAGAGGCAAAGTTAGGCGGAAACGCACGAAAAACAGAAGGCTTGACTCAATATGGATTCCGGATATCTCAGGAAAAATAATAGGTAAGTTTTATTGCTAGTTAAAACTCTCTAATTTGCGACGATAGCACGTACCTACGTATGGTACGGTCGCTTTTACGTAACCTTTACAATTTGGTCGGCTTATCATAGAATTGTTGTCATATTCTTGTTTTTGTTAAAACTTTCATGATTTCAGGCGGAATTGAAAGTTGAAATGAACAGGAACGAATATTAATGAACCATTTTAATTTGTTTAATGTATGCCTTTTTCTAAATGTTATGGGAACTACGTATTTGATCGCTAAAGTACGATCAGGCTAAAATTTGTCAAATTTGTTTTTATCTTCATATACGTAACGTTTCAATCATTACTCCTGCAAAATCAGTTTTTCTTAAATATCTTTAAAACTACAAGTCACACAAATTTTGCTATTAGTAAACAAATTTCTCCTCCTGACACACTAATTATCTGTTATAGTCTCTCACCTCTCTAAACCACAACATTTTGCGGGGGTAACGCACTAGTTTAGATAGGGCGTCAAGGAAGACAAACAAACACACCCTTGAAATAAATCAACTTTTACGGATATCAAACGCGCTACATTTAGCCGTGATCACGGGATGACCACGGCAGCTGTAAAGGTGCCGAAACGTCGGGAAAATCAAAAAACCCCTAAAAAACCTAAAAATACTTAGTTCGTGGAAATATAGCGCGTTTGATATCCGTAAAAGTTGTTTTATTTCAATGAACAGTGCGCGCCAAAACATAAGATGTACGTAAACAAACCCTTATAAAGCAGCCTCAGGGCTAAAAAACTAGAAGTCCCAAATCAGCTTTCAACTTTTGCTAGCAATCCCACTATTTCTGATAGAAAAATTTAAAGTACTAGTGATAAGTCTTCCAAAGTTTCAATTGCTCATAATATGATAGAGCCTGTAGTACCACTGGTTGGGCAAGCAAAATATAATCTGTTATTGTTAACTACCTACCTATTAATTATTAAATATTTACTTTTGATAATTACTCCAATAGACTTTAAACTTCAAAGGCGAGTTCAGAATTCTTGATATCCGTATCGTACCTCCATTTGGTATCAGCGTCGCGATCTAGAACGCTAGTCTGGAGTCTGGACTAGACGCACGGCCCGTTTGGTGCAGTATGGTACGGTGGTAAGGCGCGGCGGCGGCGGATTCTTGATACAGGTACCTACGCTCCGATCCATCGTTAGTCGGCTTTTCGACCGTTAAATAAAAACGCGCGATGATCGCAGCGACCAACTTTGCGTCCAGAGTTTTTGGATTGCGACGCTGATACCAAACGGAGGTACGGTACGGACACAAGAACATTGAGGGTGGGTACACATAATTATATTCTTTTGTCCATACCTTAAAATGTAAGCCGTTGATTCCCGCCCCCTTATTACCTAATTTTGCAAGAACAACACGGTAGCAATAATTGCTCTACCTTATAAATTATAATATATTCTGTCTCTCCGTCACTTATCACCATAGCAATCGCTGTCATCACAGGTGCTGCCTAATTTTAACAAAGTCTTGAGAACAATGTAAAGGAACCCGAAACTTACTTATAACATTTCAGCATAGCCCTCTTCTCTTCCTTTGAAATTAACGGTCTTAAAGTACATAAAAAACACTTTAATTAAAAAACATATATTTCAAAATTATAATCTTTGTAAACGTAGGTAAGTACTTAATTTCACTAATATTTAAATGTTAATGTCGTTATTGAATCGTTTTCTCAGTGTCAGATGCATGGCACACTGTACATTTGGATTGTTCATCTTACTTATTTTTGAAACAACTTCTTTAAAACTATCCCATTCATAGCAACATTTGCTGTCGGGGAGTATTTTTGCAGCGAGTACGTATGTTTTTACAGATTCTTGGTCAATTAAGCCAGACGCAAATTTGACGAGACAAGTAGCGCTGCTAATACAAACACCAGAAGCTTGCAATTGATCCCTTAGGTCATCGACATGGCTTTGAATTTCAGCAACAATCTCACTTGTCATATGTGAGAAATACTTGCCTTCTTCATCTATTTCGATTATGAATTTCCCAACTTCTCTCCCATACTGAACACATGATTCTGAATTAATAGGTTTCTCTTGTGTTACCTTTTTGTAGATAATTGTTAAACTCAAATCCCAAAATGCTACATACACTTCGGGCAAAGGTAGTTTTGATTGTAATTCATTCAAGATAGTCTCAAATAAAGGAATATAATCGATAGGATTACAATATTTTTGCTCCATACTTTTCTTTCGAAGACCTGTAATAAAATCAAAACATAAATCTTGATATATCAGCTTGTCAGAATGCATATCATTCCAACATTCTAGGCACGCCTCAGTAATGGATTTAGTCAAAATCACGAATGCACTAGGTGTCTTTGAATTACTTGTAGCATGTACAATAAAGGACACAACAAGGTTCCATTTCTCTTTAACTGCTTCATGGAGGGCTTCATCCTTAGAGACCAAAGACTTTATTTTCAATTCTTTAAACAATTCATCAAGGCTATGAACAACGACGTCATTTACAAACTCTTCTCGCATTAGTGACAAATTATTTCGAATGCTTTTTAAGACATCTTTTTTCCGTTTTATATTAGGTTCCTTGTCTTTAAATTTTCCAACTGCTTTCCATGCTGCCTCGTTGTAATCACCTAAGACATTATCTGCTAGTAAGTTGGAGATAAGCAAATTAAATATTTCATCTTCGTCGTCTGGCATCAACTCCAGGGTGAAATTTTTTAGTATTTCAAACAATTCTAAGTCGATATTGTCCTGCACCTTTTTAAAAAGAGCTTTATAAATAACTGCTCTTAGAGATACGTTCTTATTATTTTTCCACGTTTTTATAATAAGGCTTTTTAAATTTGTGGTATCATAGCACTCAAAGGCAAGACGTATTCCATGCTTTTGCAGCGACACGGGAGTATCTAATATTGCCTCAACAAAATTCAAACATGAAGGAAAAGCAAGATTTGCACGAAACACGTTGAATACATGAAGACATTGCTGTATATAATCACCCTTCAAATACATCAAAGTATTTGAGAGGGGTACTGGTGGCCGAGAACGACAGAAATAGCGGCATATTGCTTTCTGAATACGTAATTTATGAGGGTCTACATTAGCGAAATCAACTTTATTAGTTTCTGGAGCGTTAGCGATCATAAATTTGTTTTTATAACTGTAATCGCCCAGTTGGAAAATACCATTTACTGCCGCTTCAATACTTTTCTTACGCAAATCTTTAGAAATGGTTTTTTCAAAAATTTCAAAGTAAGACTTCGATACATCGTCTGGGAAGTAAAGTTTTATTTTCTTCAAGAAAGTGTCAATTTTGAATGGATTAGTTTCATATTGACTGGCGACCTGTGGTAGAGCTTCTATTACAGATTCCGAATCTTCTTTAAGACGCCTTATCAATTCTCTGTCTGAAAGAGACTTGTTCCTATAGCGTATTTTAGGTGGTGGGCGATGTAAATATTTCTTGACTGGTGTTGCTTCTTCATGATATATTTTCATTAAGTGTACGATATTTTCAAAATATTTTCGGATTTGTGTTTCATCATTATTTGAAAAGGGCGCATTCTTATACTCTAAAATTTTATTCATGTACATTGAATGTAGATATTCGTACAAAATATTGCGTTTACTGTCAGATAGATTATCCATATGAGTTTGGATATCAAGCACTTGAAAATCTTTTAGAGCATGTTGAATGAGTAGTTCCGGTATTTCCTGTTCATTGACAATATGATAAAGTAATACAACATTTTTGTATTTGTGATTGTAAGTATCTTCATAATCCATAGTGTTATAGATGTCCATACTAAGTAACAACGTGTAAAATGATTTCCAACAACTTTGATTAAATTCGTAGACGTTATGCTCTTCTGTAATTACTTTATTTAAAAATCGCCCCTTAAATATTCTCGCCTCATTCAAATGTCTTTTTTGATAATAACAAAACAAAGTTTCCAACTCACTCGTAGTCTTGGCTGATTTTACCAACGTCACCAACATGTAATTACGTCTTTCTGCATCTTTGGTGGTTAAAATAAAGTTCCTCATTGTTTCGAACGCATCTTTGAAGTTGACAAAACCATACCATATGTAATCACGACCTACGCCAAGTATTTGTTTATCACTTTTGATGTGGTCCCAAGCCCAGGCTTCCTGCTCTTCTTTTGTCATGAACTGGTAATATTTTTGCTCATAAAATTGTATGTCTGTTTCAAACTCCATATCTGGATATTTTTCCTTGTAGATATTTTTAAAGAAATGGTAAATTTCTTCATGTGGTATTAGTTCCAAGAAGTATCTGAAGTGTGAGTCATAATACTGACTTTGATACCAAAAATTTTCTTCGGGTAAAAGGTTAATAGTATACATTTTTAGATCATCAACAGAACTTTGTTTCACGAGGATATCGCGATTTAGTAAGCTAATATAGAATTTTGGTTTTGCTAAGATTCTGTCTTTATGTTTTTTCACAATGATGCTAGAAAAAGTGTCGTTAAAGCTTGGTTGTCCATGCTTTTCTACCAAATCTAAATATTTGATACAATCATAATTATACCAGTGCTGGAATTTCCTTAATAGCATTTGTCGCTTTTTTTTGTCTTTGATTAGTTCCAAAAAAGCCGACAATAACGCGAAAGATTTCCTTAAAAAATTTAGCAAATATGTAGTATCTTTATGCTCTATAAGATTAATGGGCGCCACATTTTCAGCCAACAATGAAAGTTTATAGGGTTCTGAAGTGAAGACCACAAATTTCAAAGCTGTTTCCATTAACTTTGATTCCACACTGTACGCGTAGAAACTGGCTGCTTGGATCTCATTTCTGGTGTGAAGAGCTATGTGTGATAGTATTTTCCTTTTCATTTTAAGTGAAGTAAACGGAAATATTTCCTTGTGGAGGTATTCTGGATTGATGATGCGGGTATGACCGTCGTCAAATAACCACAAGCTCTTTTTTAGTGCTCTAATTGTGTAAAGACTGTCGGCAGACTTGAGCATTTCAAGTATGTACTCTTCGTGTTTGTATTTTGCTGCGAGATCAATTTTGAAGAGTCTATCCACTTCAGAAGACTCTACGGTTTCTTTGATGTCTTCAAAATTGACATTGCTGAGAAACGCCTCTTGGACTCTTTGATTGAGTGCCTGTTGGCGTATTCCTAAACTGTCAGTCACTTTGCGCTTCGGCATATTGGTGATTTACCTATCTGAAACAAGATATTTATACGTTAGTTAAGTACAAAAAATTATAGTACCAAATATATTAAATACATCGCACTAAATACTCCGCAAAAGTTGTTTTTATTTCATATAGATTTTATCTTTAAACACTATTGTACGGCGCCCGCAAACTTTATGACGGCTATGAAATTACCCGCAAGTCGTACCCTGCGGATGAAGTTAATGAAGTGACTCATGACTTCAAATGACAGCTACTTCACCTCACATCACAAATGATTTAAGTACATGCATCGTACAAAACTATAGAGTGCTATCTATTTGTTACTGGCTCCACCTGAATATCAGCGTCACACTTGTTGTGGCAATAGCTGAGGTTGGGGACCAATTCGACTAAATTGTGTGTATTAGTGTAAGTCATGTTTGTATCTTGTTTTATTTTAGTCGAATAAATTGTATTTCTTTATTTAAAACACGCCATAGATTTATAGACGTACTAGATGTCGCTCGTGGTTCCACCTGCGTGGCTCCCATTCCCGTGCGAATATCGAGGTAATGTATCCTGTCATAGGATACAAAATTTATAATAGCCTAGATTAAAGCACAGGATTCCTGATAAATTTTAATATCTGTGTGCTAAATTTCATCCAGCCTATCAGCCATCCTAAATTCGTTCAGCTGTTTTTGGATGTTTGAGTAGGTAACAAAAAGCTACGGCTTTACATTTGCACTACGAAAACAGCCGCTATTACGAGCGACGTAAGGGCGCTCTTAAGGTCAAAGTATAAAGCCGTACATGCTGTTGACTGTACAATATTATTATCAATATGCAACGGCTCTTCTTTCGCTATGTGAATGTTTTACTTTACCTACTTAAATCTGTTGTGTTTCTATTTGTTGACCTACTGTACCTACATTGTATAGTGCATATGGTACAATTAGGCAGAAATCCGAAAACAGATATATCTGTTATATACAGGGTATTAAAAGACCCATAACGAAAACGAAAATCACGTGTTCTCCCCATCATTACTATCATTTTCTTGTATGGGGCAAATCTGGAAACCTGATAGTTAAAAAGTTATTGTATTGAGGATCCAGTCATTTTATTTTAAGATTATTACGAAATCTAATTTTACCTGTTATGATCAAACTTTCTTTCAAAAAAACATTTTTTTTTTTTATTATCAAGTAAAAATAAGCGTTTGAAGTTACAAAACTGCAATGTATGTCGAAAGCACACAATGATGCGGCCCGGGGGCGGCCGAGCCGACACGCGCATTTACATGAACAAACGCACCATCAGCTGTGCGGCAACCAGGGTCAACGCACTCCGCGAACCGGGAACAGATTTTATTTTGTCTTCAAGCTATTATTACGTACTTTACTTGTAAAAATACCTACTAGGTACCTTATCAGGTAGTGATCCGATTCATAACACTTAAGAACTAAAGATTTCTTAACTTGCACATTCAAAAAATACCTACTAAGTTCGTACCTCGTTCTAAGGTTCACAGGCTAAAGTTATGATAATGACGATCTAAACAAAAGACCGTTTAATTTAATTAATTAACAAAATTAGTAATTTGTAAATTATAAAAAAAAATTACCTATTGGTACCTAACGTAACTGGACCTTTATAAGAATGTCACCATAAAGGTCCAGTTACGTTAGGTACCAACTCCGTTTTTCTTCCGAATTTTCTTTAATTACGTAAAACAAAATCACTCAAGTACCAGACATGATTTCAAAAAAAGTTTATTTTCCCATATTCAGGAAATAAAATTGTTTTGGTAAAAGTGAATTGCATAGAAAAAAACTAACGTCACCTTCCCATCCAGCACGCCACATTACCAAAGCACACGGTGCAAAATGATTATCATGGTTCTCAATAGATGGCGCTAAACTAGGTAACTACGGAATACTTGGAAGAACAAAACTAGAACTTGTTTTTGTTGAGGTACCTTCAAGGCTAGATGTCGGAAGTACCTGCCTATTTTTCCCAAAATTACCGATTAATTTAATTAATTCCCTAAGGAATTAAGCACAAAATTAACGAAGAGTCTTGCGAAAACCGTAAAATGAAAACTTGCATCTAATTAAATAAAAATAATTTTGTTGTTTAAACTTTACCTACATCAAATCTAATCAATTTAAACGGTATCTCGCCCATTAACGATAGTAAATGTAGATGATTAAAAATCCTTGGAAATTCTCACTGTTGTAAACAGTTTGCTTGATTTAAATATCGGGGGCGTTTTGATAAACAAACTTTTGTCGCTATAACAAATAAATGAGTTTTCCACGCATTACATTTAGAATAGTTCCAGTTAAGTACTTGTTATTCTTCCTAATTTACATTAAAAAAAACGAATTGCTAAATCTTACGTATCTCGCTCGCCCATCAACAATAATAAATGTACTTAACTCATACAAGAATAAATTTACCTAAAAATAATTCACTTAAGTACTACGCAGGATTACAAATAAACATAACTTTATTTTCACAGTCAGTCATGAAAGTAAAGCTCCTAGGTAAAAATGAGTAGTAATTCTTAATCTACACTAATATTATAAAGAGGAAAGATTTGTATTTTTGTATGTAACGAATAAACTCAAAAACTACTAGACCTATTTTGACGAAATTTGGTATAGAGAATCCTTAGACCCCAAGTAGTAACATAGGCTATAAATGATCCCAAAATTCCCACGGGAACGGGAACCACGCGGGTGAAACAGCGCCCGGCCTCTAGTAATAAAATAAAAGTACACTTTGTTTAAGGTAGGTTTCTGAATTGGTAAATTCAAGTTGACTTTAACGCTTAATGTTTAAGCGATAAAAGGACAGGATATAACATATCGTTTAAGCCTTAAGCGATATTTTATATTTTATTTGTGGCGAAAAGTGGTTACTTTTAGCAAAAAAAAAACTCGTCAAAGCTTAGAGACCAAATTGATAGTTTATCACTGGAAAAAAACCACAAAACTTATTTAGAGAGAGATAATTTACAAATTAGTTTTAAATTAAAGTAAACCTAAGCTCCAAATGGCTAATAATGATGATGAAACAGCTGGACTTATATTAAAACCGCTGTTAGGTAATAAGCTTGCGCCGTAAATCTTGATGCGTTGCACCTCGGAAAGTAAAAGCTGTGTTGAGAAGATTCTTTTTGGCGGAGAATAAACACACCTGTGTTTTGGCAGCGTTAAGACTGACCAGATTGTTGTCACCCCATTTGGAGACAAGACTTAAGGTCGAATTTGTCCGTTCAACCATGGCCTCTCTTAAAGAATGAGTTTCCTCCTTGCTGGCTTTACCACTGGATAATTATACCTCTCCGTAACTGTGCTGTTGTCTGCATAGACAACAGTACCTGGCACAAGCAGGTCATTAATATGCGCGGAGAGAAAAGATCCTTGAGGAACTTCAGCATCAAAAGCCTTGAGAAAAGAGGAGCAGCCGTCAACGACTACTCGAATCGACCGTGCACTCAGAAAATCAGAGTTCCTGTCACAAAAGTCAACAGAGATAACGATACCGTACGATGGAAGTTTTCCTAACATGCTAGCTTTCGATCGATATGTCGAGTGACACAGCGAGAGCTTCGCCGTCGTCGATAGCCTCGCCCCAGCAATGCGTAACGTACTACCCGTCCAACACAATAAGGCGCATGACAGCTATGAAAAACATAAAATAACTTACTGAAAACTTCAACTTATAGAAGCGAATGTTAGTCAGTTAATCACTGTAGTGCTAATCAATCAGTTAATAGGAAAAATGCAATGAAAGATGCGAGGTGCGGGCTTTGAAAATACGTAAGTAATCGCACTCCTGTCATGCGCCTAATTGTTTTGGTCGCGTAGTACACTAGATCTACTGTTGAGCGTCCTTGGGAAAGCCGTATTCCGTATTGACGCTTGACGCCGACAACCGACGCGACGACGGTCACTTGGTAGGTCGCCGTTTCGTACGTACGATAGCAGCTTGCCATTCAAAACCCTTTCCATGACCCTTTTTAGGCACTGGTAGTACATAATTAAATATCGGCATTAAACTAGGTATCGTACTTATTTACAAAGGACCGTGGTCAGAATACCCATGGTGGTGTGCTGCGTCACGCTGAGCTGCTGTGACTTCAAGAGTGGTGGTGGTGGAAAGGAAAAACTTAACTTCTTTTTACCACAGCTCATAGCATCGGAGTTAAAATGTAGGTATCAGTATTCAGTACTTACTTAAGATTAGATTCATGTAACTTATTTATTAGTTAATTAATAGTAAGTACTTATACCTAAATAGTAAAATTAATGTGCAAGTTCTTACTAACCTCTTGTCAAAGTTACGAAACGCACCGGCAGGGCAACAATTTTGTTGCGTGCCGTGATCTTCTGAAGTTTATTTGTCTGTAAATTAATCAGCCAAATATTATATTTTGATTGAGAAGTAATTCTACAATTTATACATAAATCTAACAAGAGTTTAAAACTGTGCGCGAAACTTTAGAGACTGCGTTCTCATCTCATCACACTGAGAAACTGGCCGAATTAACAATACAATAGCTTAAAATCGAAAGAGGAAAAAATATAACCTGACTCATGTGAACTCTTTTTGCAAATTATTGTGCAATTTTAGTTCAGTCACAGAATAACTTCAGTTGGTACGATAAGCTGTGCAATAATGACCACGATAATTAATTGAATGATTAATTGATCGATTATATTTTATGATCTTGAATGTTTGCATGTTTCAATGATATTTTTAAACTGATAAATTTTAAATAGAAAGATATTGAAAAAAACAACAACTTGGCCCCAAGTGAATGTGTCCCATCTGAGAATTCACTTGTGGCCGACTTGTTTTTTTCCAATGTTTTTCTATTTAAAATTGATCGTTTATATTTCAAATAAATGTTTTCAGATTACTACGTTAATATCTTGAAGAGCACGGTGCGGTAAATGACGGTTAACCGGTAATTTGACAACCTCCGTGGTAGAATGGTAGATCATCGGTTTCATGGTGTCGCCTACTCTGAGGTCCTGGGCTCGAATCCCGGTAGGGGCAAATGTTTGTATGATGAATACGAGCATTTATACCTGAGTTATGGACGTAGCTTGAGCCTGACTGACCTGACACACATTTGCACTAAACCTAAAAATCGCCTAAGGATATTGTTATCTAATTTAAAACATGAATATCAAGAATAACTTAAGCTTTAGGCGCTTGATATTGGACCCGTAAGTTATGAATAGCCTTAGTGGATTTTTTTGTGGAATAAACAGTGACGTCATATGTTTATTGCAAAGCAGTTTTTATTAACATTAAGAAAAAATAGCCTTAGGCGATTCTTAAGTTTAGTGCAAATGGGTGTTTTAGTGGCCGTGTTGTGACGGCATAAGAATACAAGTGTCACCACTCCCTTACATGCCTGGGATGTCGTAAGAGTCGACTAAGAGGCTCGACGCATTGAACACCTGTGCGAAAGAAGGAAAATTTGAAACAAATCCTCTACCAACCCGTCTGGCCAGCGTGGTAGCAGTAGGCTAATAGCCTCCTATGAACGCCACAATAGGCGTGAGTTAGGAGAGGCCTATGTCCAGCAGTGGACGTCCACAGGCTGATGATGGATAGATGGGTTTCAGTGTTTACTTTGGTTTTTGGACCCAAGTTAATTGGTGTGAGTGTAAGAAATATTTATTTAAAAAATGCAGTGGCCTGCGACATACGATTGTGTTTGGATGAAGTTAAACAAAAGCAACTTCTACAATGGTCGGTCACGGAATGGGTGACGAGACGAAAAATATTTTTACAGGTACGGGAAAAGTAAGTGACCGGAAGGAAACGATGACCTGCCAGAACGCCAATTATCTTCTTATTCACTATCAACTTAGGAACTTAGTAAGTTATACCATCATAGTTATTAATCTGAAACCGAAAGTGCACATAAACAATTCATCCATACCTGGACCGCGTCAGACAAGGCGACGCTGTCTGTGGTGGGGTGGCAATGGTAATGTATGACAGGGTAGTTGGGTAACCCTGCGTAAGTAAAGTGAAAAGACACTAGATATTTTAAACCAAGAATTGCACCTTAAACCTTACATATAATTAAAAAATAGGTAGTGTATTCACTGCAATGCATGAAATAGTCAAAGTCAAAGATTTTTATTCAAATAGACTTATAGATAGGTGCTTTCGAATCGTCCAATTTTTTTTTCCTACCAGACAATTCGACAAATTTGTAAATAAGTGTCATGTTTGTAACGTTTAGTAACAAGTGCTGTTTAATAAACATTTATATGTGTAGAAAACGCCTGTAGATTTCAATGAAATATTGTATGTACAAATTTGTAGTTGTCAAAGTCAAAGATTTTTATTCAAATAGACTTATAGATAAGTGTTTTCGAATAGTCCAAAAATGTTGTCCCTACCAGCCATTCAGGACATCTTTTAACTGATAAGAAGAACGGCCGCAAGAAACTTATCAGCTTTAACAGAAGCAACAACATTTACAAAGGAACATGTCGTTGCCAAACACAAATCTACAATCTTGAAACATCTATACTATATGATATACTATATAATATTATAAAGAGGAAAGATTTGTATTTTTGTATGTAACGAATAAACTCAAAAACTACTGGACCGATTTTGACGAAATTTGGTATAGAGAATCCTTAGACCCCAAGTAGTAACATAGGCTATAAATGATCCCAAAATTAAATCGCGCCCGGCCTCTAGTATTTAATATAAGAGGAAAATTTTCTGATACTCAGTTATTAGAATATTTTCCTTTTATACAATTACAATAGTCATGTTTTTTATGTTAGTATCACTTCCATGCATTTTGGTCTTTCAAATAATCATCTACCTTGTAATAACCTTTGCTTAAAAGCGTTTTTTTAACATATATTTTAAATTTATGCAAAGGCAGCTGAATCACTTGTTGTGGAACTTTATTAAAAAAGGCTATGCCTTTCCCCAAAAACGAGCGACTGCATTTTTCAAGCCGAAATCTTGGAACGGCAAGCTTATTCTTGTTTCTAGTATTAAAATTATGAACATCGCTATGCTTAATAAATAAATCGAGATGTTTCCTTACATATACTATATTATCATAAATGTAATGTAGTGAATGGGGAAGAAAACGCTAAGCCTAATACAGATGGTGCTGCATCTGTTTGGCCCATGAGTTTGTCAGCTCGGTATTTATTTTTTCTGATAATTGGTAAAATTGTATTTTTTTGGTATTTTTCTTTTTACAAATAAAATAATGTATAGTGATTACACTGTGAAATAGTTAAAAGAATAAAGAGATGAAGACCCAAGGAGAGACGTTAAAGGGTCATAAAGCGGCCCTAGTTAGTAGGTCAGTAATGGGTAAAAAAGCCAGAAAACAAGTTTAGTCAAACAATCTCATGTTGTATTTGGTACATCATAGTATATACAAGTAAATTATTTACAAATGAAACAATTGTATTTTGTATTTGAATCCATGTAGGCATATAATATTTTTATGTTACGGGTTGGACCACAATTCTACCACAAAGTCTTTTGACCACAATTTTAACTTTCGACTCCCTCAGGATCATAAAACTGAAGATATTAAAATTGAATTGGATGTGAGTCTCCCCGTTTTAAAAGGCATTACCACAATTCAATGAATCATGATGTAAATAGTAGCACCATACTATCTACTTTACTCATAGCTTTCTCACAGTTGTTCATCCTTGGGAAAGTGGTGGTTACCATTTACATTACATCCAAATGCCACACAACGCGGCTTTCTGCGATAAAACGATACAAATATAAATATAACAACTGTTTGTATGGATTCTAACAGATGTCGTGGTTGACCCACGTTAGCAGCGCCTCTGGCGGCAAATATTAGTCAGTTTTCTTCCCCATTGATTCGGAAAGCCTCTACCAAACCAATGCTGTATGTAAATCGATATTTATTTTCTGTCAATTATGTAATTGAATAAATATGTGGGGCACCACTATTTTTCTTTATCACTGTCATTTTAAGTGTCATGTCAGTGTCACTGTCATCATTCGGATTGATTTCAACAACTTCAAGAGATTTTTATTTTGAAATAAAAAAACATTGGAAAGTTACTTGCGTGTGAAGTGTATTATTTTTATATACAACGAAATATCTTGATTCGATCTACAGTAACATCATATTTTGATTACTCTGGTAAGTAAGGTAACATTGCCTTTTAATTTCTTCTGTACTATCTGACCAAGACAATTAGGCATGACAGCTGAGCAAAACCTAAAAAATCTAACTAAAAACCAAAATTTCAAGAAACGGTAATCAATCAGTTAATCACTGTAGCGCTAATAAATCAGATATTATAAGAAGTGCGGTGATAGAAGTGGGCTGTAGGTGCCAAAAGTGCAAAACCGCATTCCTGTCGTGCACCTAATTGTCTTGGTAGGTAGTGTAGTAGGTACAAACTTGTTTGGCTGAAGATATGTAAATTTTACGTTTGAGTACAAAATAGATAATCTACTAATGCTTCAGATGGTCTTCAAATGTTTAATTAAATATCTAAAACTAAAATTTTATTGATTTATGTAGGTACATATTATAATTATTCGAATAATACAGCTGATGCTGGCCAGTAATATACCTTATATATTATATTTATGTTGATTCAGCATTACAATGGTATACCAATTAATCATCAGTTTTGTAGCTGGCTATGTAAAAGAACTACAGTGCTGGATTTAAAGATTTCTGAGCTCATGTTTGATAAGATATGAAGTTCCTTTTTAACCACTAGATAAGTTAATGTAAAACTCATATTATTTCTATGTGCCTTTTGGCATAGGCCTCCTCCAACTTTTTTTTTCATTGCCCTCTATCTTTTGGAACTCTTGTCCAGTATGGTCTCAATGTTTGTTGGATTTCATCCACCCGTCTCCTCAGTTGACGTCCTCTTTTTCTTTTTCCACTCTGATGGTACCAGAGCGTAACCTGTTTGCTCCACTTATCTAGGCCACATCTTAACAAATGCCCAGTCCATTTGTTCTGGACCTTATGGTCACTACTTCGCACTCTGTCTTTTAGCTTTGTTCCAACCATGCTTCTTTCCATGGCACGTTGACATTTTGCTAGTTTATCTCTTTGCCAACAAAGACCAAAGACCAAGTCTCACAAGCATATGTGATGCAAGGGAGTATACAGATATTATAAGTCTATCTCTTGTTGTGCATACCCAGTTCCTTGCTTTTGATGATTTCTTTGAGGGTCCAGTACTTCTTCCATGCAAGAGCTATTCTTTTGTTAACTTCCTTCGTGGTGGTTCCAGGTTCATTTTTCTTGGACATCTGGTCTGTTGGGGAAATGTTGTGACCCAAATATACATATTCTGACACATACTTGAACTTCTTTCCATTGATAACAATGTCTACGTGTTCCATGTTCGTCATAAACTTAGTTTTACTCTCGTTCATTTCAAGGCCAACTTCTTTGCTTTTTGTCAGATCATGAATCATGATTTCTAGCTTTTATGGATCTTCTTCAAGCAAAACTATGTCATCAGTGAATCTGAGATTATCTAAGTTTTTTCCATTTATATTTAGGCCATTTTTGAAAGATTTTTGAAGACACTCTCTAAGACAGCTGAAAATAACTTTAGCGAAAGAGGGTCGCCTTGTCGGAACCCTCTGTTTATAGGGTAGGGATGGCCAGTCGATTGCGTCCTTATGCTGCTGTTGCTTTTGGAGTAAATATTTTTGATGATGTTTATGAAATCAAATAGTTGGTAAGATAGAGGCAGCTTTTCATAACAAACTCATCTGTCTCGGGGCCTTTCTTGACATAGAGGAAGCCTTTGACAAGACCACCTTTAACAGCATCGAGGCCTCACTGAGGAAGCGAGGGGTGGAAGAGCAAATCATCAACTAGGTAGTTAGCGTGCTACGTAACAGAAAGGTACAGGTGGAGGGAGAGGTTTGTCAAAGAGCCCTTGTTGCTATTGGCTGCCCATAAGGGGGGGTACTTTCGCCTCTACTGTAGAACCTGGTGGTCGACGACCTGATTGCCCATCTAAACTCTCAACTATTTCTACACTGTAGGATATGCTGATGACATCACCATACTCACCTTTGGCAACCAGGCCAGTCTGACCGGTGATGTCATGCAAGCTGCCCTGAAAAAGGTAGAAAACTGGTGCAGAGAACAAGACTTGTCAGTTAACCCTTCAAAAACTGAACTGGTTATGTTTAATAACAAACACCAAGTGGGCAATCACCACTTGCAGAAACTTTTTGACGAAATTTTACAGCTGTCTCGGGAGGTAAAATACCTTGGGATTATCTTAGACAGCAAACTCACCTGGAACAGCCACATCGAGCACAAGATCAAGTCTGCCAGTGTCATACTCTGGCAATGTCGCAGGATGGTGGATAAACGCTGGGGTTTGTCACCTAAATTGTTCCTATGGCTATACAACGTAGTTATCAAACCCCTCGTGTGCTACGGCTCGCTGGTCTGGTGGCCTAAAGCTGTCCAAACAACGGAGCGAAGAAACTGCAAGGGCGTCAACGTCAGGCCTGCTGTGCTCTAACTGGATGTATGAGCAGTGCCCCGGCAGCAGCACTTGAGGTAATGCTTAATATTAAACCATTACACCTGCACATCCAGCAGGAGGCTGCAAAGGCAGCGTTAAGACTCAAACACCTGGGTACACTAAGGTATCAAAAGGTAAGGCATCTTAACGGCTTACTGGAGGTATGGCTTGACACCCCTTTTTTTATTTAGTTTTGGCTTTCTTCCGTTTTCCACAGAAATTCCGCCAACGTCCCGTAGTGAAAGAGACACGGTTTAGTCGGCTTAGTCCATACAACACCGTTTTTTAAGTGGAATGTGTTGGTATTACACTGGCAGCACAGGCAATTATATCCAGAGAGGTAACAAACTGCGACATTTATATACTCTCTGACAGCTAATCGGTACCACAGGCCCTGAATAGTAGTCGCAGCACATCGGGCATAATACAAGAATGTTACAACACCCTAAACAAGGTAGGTGCTTCCAATAATCTCACTGTCCAGTGGATTAAAGGCCACAGCGCCGCACGAGGTAATGACATAGCAAATGAGTTAGCAAGGCGGGGTTCAGATTCTACCCCTCGCGGACCAGAACCTTTTGCTCCCATCCCGGCTAGCTGGTATTATGGTAAAATCCGTGAGCACACAGCTAACTTGCATCAAAACTACTGGGACTCGCTGGAGACGTGCAGACAAGCGAAACTAGCACTACCGCGCGCGGTCGCTCGTCTCTCCAGAGCTCTCCTTAAACTCAGTAGACTGCTGTTACGTTTGATAGTGGCCAGACGCAAAAAGTCTTCGAGTTGTGGAAACCGCCCGTATTGTAAGAAGAAGAAGAAGATGTTTATGAAAGTTTTCTGGACTCCCTGTTGTTTCAGACTGACCCATATGCAATCATGGTTTATGGAGTCGAATGCCTTAGAGTAGTCAATAAATGCAATATAAATTTTTTGGGGCAATTCTACCGAAAAATACACTGTCTTCAGAGCTCAAAAGAAATGTGTTCGAGCTATTTGTAAATTAAGATTTAGAGATAGTTGTCAACCGCACTTTATAAACCTGAATATTATGACCTTACCTTGTTTATACATATATGAAGTAGCTGTTTTTGTGAAAACCAACATAAACATGTTTCCAAATTTTAGAAGCAACAGACTAAAAAACAATATTAGTTTTCCTCCCAGTAAAACTGCCCTGCTTAATAAAAGTATATTTGGTATGGCACCGCGACTTTATAATCATTTACCAGAAAGTCTTAAAGAGATAACTAATGTCGAAGGCTTCAAAACTAAACTAAAGATATTACTAATAGAAAAATCTTATTATACAATTGACGCATATTTAAGAGACAAATTTTAATTATTCTAATGTAACGTATTTATTATTATTGAAATCAACATGACATATTTTATTTTATTTTTTCATTTTTCTGTATTGTATTTTTGACATTAGTTTGAAAAAGTCAAGTGTGAATTTTAGGTTTAAGACATTATTTACCTACCAATTTAAATTTAATAAGTATTATTATTTTATTGTTGATTTTCATTTACCTAATGTTGCATGTCAAAAAGGCAGAATACGGCTGGCCAATTTTATTGAGATGTATGAACTTATGTAAACCTGTATTCGCAATAAAGAACATTTGATTGATTGATTGATTGATGGTTTTTGGTATTCGTGGTATTTTTCTATTATCTGTTTGACTGTGTGGATGTGGTCGATAGTTGAGATTTTTTTCCAGAATCCAACTTGTTCGATTGGTTGATTTTCATTCAGCATTTTTATTATCCGCTCTAGTATAACTTTGGCAAAGACTATTTACATTTGACATTAGACTTATCGGCCTGTTGTTACCAATATCATCCTTTGAACCATTTTTATGCAGTAGTATAATATAGGATTTTCCCCATTGATCTGGTATAACTTCAGTTCTTAGGATGTCGTTAAATATTGCCGCTAAAATGGGGCTGAGTTCATCTAATGTCCCTCTCATGAGCTCATTTAGAATTTTGTCTGGACCTGGTGCTTTCTCCATTTTCTAGGACATGATTGCCTTCTCAACTTCTTCCACTAGTATCTCTGGTATTTCTTCATTTTCTTCTAGTGCTTCTAACTGATTTGTTTGGTTTTGGGTTTCCCTATCTATTTCAGAAGTGTTTTTTGAGTAAAGGGTTCGGTAGTAGTCCGTTGCAACTGCTTGTATTTGCTTGCGTTTCTTAACTTTAGTTTCTTTTTTCTTAAGTGTTGGGATCCATTCTTTTCCTTTTTCTCGCAATTCTTTTAGGGCTTTGTTGACACCGCCAGTTTTAGTTATATGTCTCTCTAGAGTTTGTAGTCGTTTAATTTGTCTATCTTTTCTCATACGTTCTCTGATTTGTTTGCTAATGTTTGCAATTTGGTTCAAGTTTTAATTTTTCTTATCTGATATCAGTTTCATTCTTTCTTCTAATAGTTTCTTTGTTTCCTCACTGTAATGAGGTGATTGTAAATACTGTTTTATTAATTGATGAGTTAGTGTTTATTACTTTGCATAACGTTGATTATATTTTTCTAAAATCGGTAATTCTGACTTGGTAATGTCTAAGAGAGTTTTTGAGTCTAGTGGGCTTCCCTTAAAATTTTAATTTGAAGTTTTTTTGCTGGTTTCTAGGCCTTTTCTAGACCTTCGTGGTGGTTCCAGGTTCAATTTTCTGCGTACCATGCGATGGTTTGTATTAAAATTAAGGTTTTGGATTACATGTGTAGGTATCACAGAACAGTTTGGATTGGTTTGTTAGCATAAAATCTATTTCGTTTCTAACTTTCCCATTTGGTGATATCCACGTCCACTTGGTTTTGGGTTTTTTTCTTGAAAACAAAATTAAGTAGCCTAAGGTTATTTTCTATTCTAGATAATAACCTTAGGCTACTTAAGTCTGTCAGTTTTTGCCAATTTTTGCTTCGTTTTCCATATCCAAAGTTTCCTAGGATATAATCTTCGCCAGCCTGTTTAGAGCCTACTTGCGCATTAAAGTCACCCATAACCGTGATATGGTTGCTAGCGTAGCTTTTGAGGCATTCGGAGAAAAGCTCATGAAGTAATATTATTTCGTTTTCTGGGGCTTGTTCGGTAGATTGCCCAATCTTTTTTGTAGTTGGGGAATTTGATATGGAGAATACCTATGCTGTCCGAGATGCCTTCAAATCCTTTAATCATATTTTTGTACTTTGTTTTAACTATAAAACCTACTCCTCGGTATCTACTCCTCTTCTATTACTTCCCCTTCTCGTCTCATTTCGCTTATTCCCAGTATATCCCATTTTAGATTCTCTAGTGATAGTTTTAGTTCTTGTAGACTTTCCTCTGTTCTCAATGTTCTGGTATTTAATGTACTGATGTAAATATAATTGTTTGTTTTTTACTTAACTTTCTGATTATTTATTGTTGGAGGGTGTTGGTCATACGTAGTGTGTAAAAAATGTCTAAATAGAAGGCTTTATTATTATTATTAAAACTCATATTAACCAATATTGAATGTGTCTTACAATGAAAAACAAATAGTTCAAAAACCATAATTCAATTCAAGGTCTATAAAATATAGTTTAGGTTATTATTGAGCTACCGTGACCAATGAATCATAACTGATACCAAATATAATCCAAGGTTAAAGAGAAAAGCAAACTTTGAATGATCAACATTACATAAACATGGTTGGCGTCAATTGATAATATTTATCAATTAATCACCATTATCCATAAGTAGGTACAAATTGTCTTGATAAAAATTGTTTGTACAAAGTTGACTGAGAAATTCTTCCAAATACCCTATTACCAAATATGTACTTTAAAAAAACTGTTTAATATGTTTAGCTCCAAGTATTATGCTACCAATTATTATAATTGATAAATAATGGTGGAATCCGATGATCAGGTAATCAACATGAAGTGTATCGACATCGACAGGTTGCCTCGCACGTAATTTTTAAAGTTGATGCTCGCAAGCGGAGCGACCGTCGGGTGGCTGTGCTGAAAGGGCGCTCGCATGTTTATCTTTATGAACGAATGGGACACTTTTAGTTTCAATCATACCTGATGTTAAGTATTGATAAGGCTGAAGATGGAACCGAGCCTCTCCCGGAATCCTCAATAACTGCGGAACTGGCTATCTTATCTCTAACTGCCGGAACACAACAATGCTGAAAACATTGTTATTATGGCGGCAAATTTAGATAAGATGGTGGAAGCTAGCCAGGCGGACTTACAACAAGTCCTACCACCAACCAAACCAAAAACAATATGTACCCCCGCGGGGAATCAAAACCCGGGACCTCTGGGTCTGATACCACTGGACCACAGAGACTGTGTATTGCCTCGCGCAGTCGTGACATGGAATACTAACAACTTCGTAATCTCGTAACAGTTGATGGTGCCTCTCGTGGCAGCCTCTTTATTATGGCATGTATCGACTTAATGTACCAATAATATTTTGAATTGTCAATATTCTTTAAACACGGGATTTTTCCCATGTTAGCAGTTACTCCGTGATCCTGGCGCATGCAACTGCGCTGAAATATCGGGGACTCGATGACAAATACAAACATTGTGAAAATCCCGTTTGTCGTAATAATTATAATACATTCGCATGTACAATCGCAGAAGTTTTTCGCAGTCCACTTGCTGCGCAAAATCCCTTGAACGGCTACCAGTGGGTAGCTTTATAAGCCTATTGCATGACTGTCCAAATTGAGCGCAAGCGATTTTCGTCTACGGTCTGAATGTCGATCCTACAGGATCAAGAAATTCCGCTCTTACATGACAAGATTACTAAAAAACAGACATTTCGTTGTTTGATTAAATCTTAACATTATAACAAGGGCTTTTCCTTAGAAAATTCCGCACCAACTTATATTTGTGTTGTTATACTCTTGTGATACCGCCATATTCCTGATAATTAAAACCTTCGTTAAAAAGCCAGTTGGTTTTTGGTATATTATGTTCAGACTTCTTCAGTTTAACTGTTGATTCCAGTAAGCGTCATTGACATATCACTAAGAAGAAGATTGATTAATACCCTATTTTTTCATTGTTGTCAGGTACCAAAATGGTTCAGCTAACTGGAAACAACATTTGCAAACGGCAACAGGATCTTAACAGAAAAGTCAATGATGTAATCGCAAAGAAAATCGACTTCAAAGATATCAAAAAAGAACCTGAAATTACTGATGTTGACAAACTCTTCAAGATCGATTTAGCGGCAAAATACAAAAATATAGATTATATTGTCGAAATACTCAAATCTGGTGACGGACTTTATGTCTCAAGAGCTATCAAAAAGAGCACATGGTTATTTCGCCCGGATTATTCTAATGTTATTATTACGGACTACCTTCATCACAATGTCTTCCCATTCATGTCTATCAAAATGAAGAAAAAGCTTTTATCGGCCGCCGCAAGTGGAATAACCGATGAAACCCGTGCTACTGATTTCTACAAGTACTGCTTACGTATTAAGCTTAACAATGCAGCCGACAAATTTCTCCTTCGAACTACCGAAGCCTTCAAACTAAAATGCATAGAAAACGACGTCATCAATAGCGACGTTACATATCTAAAAAGTTTGATTGGTAATTCTTTCGCCTTATTAGAAGCGTATTTGGCAAAACACTCAGAATGGCACAGAAGTACAGTCATACGTGAGTTCCGAAATCTGTACTCAATATCCGACGACAAGTATTTGGATCTACTGGAGAAACATGTTAAAGTCGACCAATGTCGTCAAAAAGAGTTGGGTTTGAGAATGTCTAAACATATCATGACAAAACATAAGGCCCGTGTGCTGAGCAACCCCAAATTTTATGTTAACATATTAAGTGAAAGCAAGTTGGTTCGCCACAGCACTGCTCAGGATGCTAAAGTTTATATTGTAAGTCTTCTCCCGAAAGAAGCTTCTGAGTTCTGGGCTATGAATTTTTACGACGCATATAAATCTATTATAGAAATTATACCGGAGAAGGAACGGTACGGCTTTTTCAAAAAAACTTTTTTTAGTCACTATCCTTCTGAAGAATTTGAAATGAGTAAACCATTTTACGAACAAAACTACTATAATTTGATGACGGTATATGAGCAAGAAGATTGGGCTCTGCGTCAAATAACTAGCGTAAATGAGCTGTTAGGAGCAGGGCGAGATTATATTTGGTACAAATTTGTTAACTTTGAAAAGGCATTCGTTGTAATAAAAAAATATATAAAAGTTGCCACAGATCACGCTAAAAGAAGCGATATAATTAAAGTTTTAGTAGAATCAGCTAAAAACCAACGTGAATTAGAACAGTTATTAAAATATTATTATGAAAGACACGTGAATGAGTCTAAAAACAACAAAGAGAGCTTTTTGAAGAAATTTATCAGTTGTCACAAAGCTTATAAATTTGACGATGGCTGTTGGGCAGCTTTTGATAAATTGCTGTATAGTTTAAATGTTTATAATACATTGGGACATGAGGCAAACATACATTTGAAAGTTGTATCAATTTTGTACCATATATTGAATAAAAAATCATTACCCAACGCTTTAGAACACTATCTCGATAATAATATGAGCAGTTATTCTTTCAAATCGTATGTAGACGACTTAACAGATGAAGAAAAGCAATTAGTATATGATTACATATTTAATTTCTACATCAAAAGGATCGATAGTTTTTATCCTATACCTGAAGATTCAGCAGAGTTGGAAGAACTGAAATCTAAAGCTGCTATCTATATCCATTTTATTTTAGAGTTTATGGCAATGTATAAAAAAACAAGAGATGATATTCCAGAAAACGTTATGAAATTGGTAAATCTCGATTGGAATTCGTTCAGATATCAACAAATACTCGAAGAAAAGAACGGGAAAGAAGTTACCGAGAGTAAACTACTAAAATGTTTGAAAGAAGATGCTAATCTTCTGGTTGAAAAGTTGGGCGATTTGAAATCTGCTTTAACTAGTAATTGGCGCTTTAGAATGAATACTCTGCTAAAGAAGTTAAAGATTTACTTTGATAGCGATATTGCAAAAGAATACTTAAACTTCTTTAATGAACTGTTATCAGACAAAAGTTTATATCACAGTGTAGCATCAACCGCAGTGTACACCATTTTCCAGCTTGCTGATGAGAATACTAACATTGAATTCATGAAAAAATATGCACCAGAAAACGCAAAAATAGATCATAATAATATTGACCCAGCCATTTTAAATATCCAAGAAAAGATTTGTCGATTTGCTTGCTACTCGCGCCCCCCTGTACCATTGTCTTCTATGCTGATGTATTTAAAGGGTGACTACGTTCCCTACTGTTTACCCATGTTCAATATGTATTTAGCAAACCTACCACAGCCTTTGTGCTTGAAATTCGTTGAATCTATCTTAGATTCCCCGCTATCGATACAGAAACATGGATTGAGGTTAGCTTTTAAGTGTTTCAATGTGGATAATTTAACAAAGCTTGTATTAGATTCCTGGAAAAGGACAAAAAATGTGTCCATGCGAAGTGTGATGTACAAAGCTTTCTTCAACAAAACTGTGGAAGAAGATTCTAGAGAGCTTTTCGAAGTATTAAAGACATTGACTGTAGATCTTAATGAGGATGACGATGAAGAAGTATTTAACGTTTTAACAAGCAACAAGTTGTCACAAGAGTTTTTAGGAGAGTTTGTTGAACTTGTTTGGAAAACAGTGCAAAAGTTCCCCAACAATGAAACCAATTTGCAACGTAAGAGAAACGTAATTCGTTGTATTGATAACAACTTGAATTTAATGAAGAGAGATGCGTTAAAAGTTGTCATTGAAGAAAAATTGAAAAATCTATTTAAGGAGAGTGTTGTAGAGGCGAAAGATAGCGTCGCTTATTTAATCAATACTAAATGGGACCTTGTCGCACATTACATTGTGTACTTCTCAAAGACGAAAGAAGATCGAAAAGAAAGCGTAGAGTTAGCAAAATCAATATTAAAACAATGCATTCAAAACTGGGATAAGGTCGTCAGAAATACTTACTCATACCGTTACATTTGTTTTGATTTTATAAAGAAATTGGATCAGAAAAGTTACTCTCGAGATGTGACCAGTAATTTTGAAGACGTTAATTACGTCTTTGAAGCAGTTTTGGAAGAGCTTCAATCATCTTTGCCCCTGTATGAAATTTACAAAATAGTTTGGCAAATCAGAGTAAAAATTCTTAGTAGGAGATTGATAGAAGCTAGCAAGCACAGATGTGATGAAGATAAAGCTATGGTGATTGTTGAAACAGCTGTGATTTTTGGTAAAGAAATTGGAAAATTGGTAACAGAGTTCGTTGAGAAGAAAATCTTTTATACGAACTTATTGGATGATATTGCTGAGATACTGCAGGGGTATTCGAGAGACTTAGCTTTACATGTATTTCGTGATGCAGATATAAATCACCATGATGTTATCGTGGCTGTTACGCAAGGCCTTATAGGGTATGAGACAGCGGAAACTCGTCTGCTCGCATTAAAGTTGTTACCCTTAGAACCAGATGAGGATTGCGATTTGAATGCTTACAAAGAAGTGTTTTGTTTATTGCGCGATAATGCTGATTTAGAATTAAAAAGCTATATGTATGCTAAATATTACGGAGACTGTAAGAGAAGACGTTATGTGTAGACTGGTCTTCATTTAAAGTGTACACTCCGCAAATCATCCACATAGTATATGTAACATCATAAAATTGCATTTGATTGTCGTGGCATTTTCAAACAGTAGTTATAAGTACCAGCAAAACAGAAAGTGGAATTTTCTAATTTACAAACTGTTTGAATAATCATACCGATCGGCCATACTGATACTGTAAACGGATCAATATCTTTATTATTTTGGTATAGATTTATTACTAAAAATGCTTATTTATCCAACATTGATATTTGTTATAAATTCTGCTGTGATTATTTTCTTTACTCGTATAAAATACGTAATACAGTATTTTTTAAGTTATTTAATAGGTTTCGCTCTCTAGTTATAAGACATTATTTACGCTTTTTTTTACAAAAAATATACTTACCTTTATCAAATAATGCATTTGTTTTTTGTAATCTTCACTTTAATAATAATAACTTATAACCATGACACACCACCAAAAAATTACAGTACCTACATGCAAGACATGCTTATATAAGGCGAAATGGAATTTTATAATAAAATATTAATTGGTGATCAGGTCAAGTGTTTGCAATCTAAGAAAAATAAAAAAAATCCTTTTCTCCTAATAAAAAATAAAATTACGAGTTCGTAATTTACCTACTAGTTAATATTTTAAGTGTATCTTATTCATTATCAAACTTAATTAAACCTTGAAACTTAATGAAAAGAAAAACCATTAAATAAACTATTTAAAAACAGCTGATATTAACTACGCTGCGCGGTGCGGCCCGCCGGCCGTAAAAAAAAAGCGTGAAACATGTACAATTTTTTGTTTTTTGTTTAAACCACTTCATAGTACTTACATTATTTGGTATGAATACAGTTTTTTAGAGGTTTATTATTTCTATTTATTTTCTTGGCATATTTTTAGTAGGCGGTTTAATTTTTTTTTACAGCAAATTTATCAACCATTTATCTAATGATGAATGCCGCCGTTCAATGCGTTTGAATTTAATTTCATGTATGATTGTATCAATTCACATTAAGATGCATCTTCTGTGAAAAACATTTTCGTGAAATATTTACACAAAACGTTAACAAACCATAAAAATCATAGACAAATGCTATGCGAAACTGTTTGTCTGTTATAGATGTTTGATTTTTTTCAATCTGATTCCAAAACAATTTTATTAAGACAACTATAAAAACCTGTTTGATATTAAATGAAATAGGAAGTATCGATGAATAAGGGGTTCAATAATAAAAAGGCTGTGCCTTCACTGCCGGTACCGCCATCCTGAACAGTTGCCGGTACTTGCCTTTAAAATTTGCGTTGACATTTCAGAGAGTGAGTTTGCCTCGGAAGTCCTGTAAAACACGTGATAGGTTAGAAATTTAAGGTGATCGCAAAGCGCAGCGAAGCGATCGCCTTGAATTTCGTGGTTATTTTTTTTTGTGAAAAATATCCATAAGATTTGTTTCACAAAAAAAATAACCACGAAATTTCTAACCTATCACGTGTTCTACAAGATTTAAAGGCAAGTACCGGCAACTGTTCAGTATGCCGTTACCGGCAGCTGTTCAGTATGCCGTTACCGGCAGCGGAGACACAGCCCATAAAAAACGTATTAATACAGTATTTATTTAATCATTCTCATTTAACATTTCAAAGTAATTCAAAGTTTAAAATTTGAAGCAATACATTATTATTAAGGCTAGGATATTCGAAATGATCAAAATTAACCTATTTTTTATTCAAAAGTATGTAAATAATTAAATATTTAAAAACAATTTTCTTTGTGGTTACGTGACGCTATAAAAAACAAAAATGATTAACAAAATTTAATAAATGCAGGTACGGTGTCGATTTTAGCATGGCACGTACTTATAGGTAAGTATCTATGCACCTAACAAAAAATATAACTTACTTTCATAAAACGTAGAAGTAAGAAATTAAAGACAAATAAAATTAATGTTAAATTATTTTTATAGAACTTATAACACCAACATTTGCCTAGTCCAAACAGTATTAAATAGCAGATAAAGCAAATAAAATATTTAATTTTCTCAATTTATAGAACCAACTAAAAATATTGTGTGCATTTTTTTCCCCACAACTAGCAACACTGTATAGTGATCGGTTCTGTGTTTCAAATTATTGGTTTTTAGTCGATTTACGTACAGAAAATGTATAAAATGTAAGTACTTGCCTGTGAAATTAAATTTCATCACTTTTTCTTGTTTTCCCGAGTTGCTAAAACACTTTTTTATTGTGCAAACTGTAATTTTTAATTATTTTCGCGAGCTGTGTTCGACATAACGTGACCTTGAGCACTGACAGCGCACGGAACGAACTTAGCCACATATGGCTAAGTTTTATTTGCGCGTTTTTCGTGCTTGCAATGGGTTTCTAGGCGTTATTATTCTAAGTTATTCCACTAATTCGGCGGCGTCAAAGTCGCCGACAAACGATGCCGCCACGGCCGCCAAACGCTGCCTATCGCTTTTCGGTACCGTCCGCGTCGCTCGCTTCTTAAGACTCGATGATGATTGTGGTGTGCAGACGTGCAGTTGCGTGCCGCGTGCGGGCTGCATTTTCGTTTACGATATCGATCGGCAAAATGTGTGAGTACTAATATACAAGCAAACGTGTGAAAAGTACTAATCAGACAGTGTCTCAGTGAGTGTAACAACAAATAAGTGTATAAAAGTGTGTAAACCATCAATCAGTGCAATAAGTTTAAAATATGCTTTTAACTGTGTGGTAGTCGTAGGGATGTATGGTAGGATAAGTACGGATGGCTCTCACTCAGCTGACTGGTTGGGTCGAGGTCGAAAGTCGGAGTGGCTGCGCCCCGTGCGAGCGTAATAATATCAACTGTTTCCATTTTTTATTTAAATGATTTTTTATTATTATTATTTAAGGTTTAACCTTGGTAATTGATTAAGTACACTTGAAAAAAGAACTAGTAAATTACGAACTCATTATTTTAAGAAAAATTTTTTTTTTTTTATATTTTTCTTAGGTTGTAAACACTAGACCTGACCACCTCCTAAAATTTTATTCTTAAGATCCATTTCACCTTATAGGTATAGTGTCGAGACTCCGGTTGTGGCACTTGAAACCTTAATGCTATATTAATAAGGATTAAATTCAGGTGGCTACAACAGGGGCTTAGTCTGGCCACAACGGGGACTCACAGTGGCCTCAAGGTCTGGTCCTACTTATACAGGCACAACTTAAGGATTTGCTTCCATGAAATGAAACATCAAAAAGTCTGCGTACTTCATTTATTATCTACCCATAATTGCAACTTTTATCAATACCTCGTATAAAAAATAATTACATAATAACAAATATTCAATATGCTACAATCAACGCTAGAACAAAGCCTTCTTAAGAAATCTTATCACGCAGTTTTTCATTTTGTTCATAGTTGCCTGTCTTATGCACTTGTAAAAATACGGAAAACTGGTAAATAACAAAGTCATCAACTTAAATTATTCATCCATTTTGCTGAACCACCATTTTTTGCTTTGAGACGTTGTGTTGTGTTTCTCCCTTTTATTCGTAAAAAAAATGTTAAAGCTTAGAAAAAATGCCTATGAACAGAACAGCATTTGGCGAATGCTCAGTAAATGATTAGCAATCAATAGCTGACTAAACGGCTATTCCATTTGCTTATCGTGTAAAATGTATAATCACTAATTACAATAATCAAACTAAAACTAGCTAGACTAAAAGTTACACTAAATGGTTACTAAGGGTTGGAGCAAACTTCTCAGCACGCTTTCATCTTTTTCCGTCGCCTTATTCTTTTCTGTCGCTCGGAACCGTCATTTGGTAGAGGCTACCACACCGCCCGCGATGCAGCCGCATGCTGAAGCGTTCGGCGGGGCTATTAGGTACCTAAAAAGTACCAATTATCGCGCGATCGCTGCACCGTTAAAATAAAAATGGTATTACATATGTGAATGCTAGCTAATCGCTCGCTGATGGTTCCTATAGCGACGTCACACTCTCACTTGCTCTAAACACGTCTGGACGTGACTGTTAAGTGTTTAGTTTATATCAACAAAGTCTCGTGTTCATTTCTCCTGTTGTTGTGATTGATAAAAATATTTAAATAAATGTCTACTAGGTGGTTCGAATCCGTAACCCACAAATTTGTGGAGTTGTATGTTCAACATGCGTGTTTATATAATGTAAAATGTTTTGAATATAAAAACAAACTTTTATTACTAATCAAATTATTCAGGCAAAATGTCGTCTATTTTTTTTAAATGAACTAAACCGCCTACTAAACAGTATAGGACATCACTAATCACTTAACACTAATCACTCTATACTCTTAACACTAAACACTTGGCACTAGGCTAATCAAACTGTATACCAGCCATAATAGCCCCGCTATTCTGAGCGACAGAAAAGGATAGAGCGACGGAAAAAGGCGAAAACGTGCTGATAGGTGTGGTCCAACGCGAAACTGCCTCGAATTGGCCATAGCGATGCGTCTTCCATACCAATATTTAAACTAAAAAAACTTTAGTACACCTACCAACTTTGTCATTTTCTTTCATCGAAGAACCGCAGAAATCAGTATTTTGTTCTTGTAGAAACTCAACATACAAATAAGAGTTTCATAAAGATAAATATTACAGAGACACTACTTATTTTTCTATCTGCCCAACATTTTTGCGAATGTACCAACATTTTTGTCGGATAAATTCCCTCCCTTGTGGTGTTCCATTTATTTTTGTCTTTGGTTGCCACACCACCGGTCTAAACATGTACGAAAATATAAACGCGGAATACACTTCGTCATTTCGAATGAAATTTGGCCTACGTATAACCTGTTATAAGAGTGTTGTTAATGTCATAACATTTTTCATAGCTGAGAAGTCTGAGAACCAAGCTCTTTGCACTTACGATTGTAATATCGAACGTCGCATCGCTACAGCATTTGCAAACTAATTAAAACTATAATAATATAATTTAAACACGAACCTAAGAATTTTCCACAATCTACACAATACTCGTTTTAACTAAATCTAAACGGTAACGAACGAGCCTTTTCATTAATGTGACAATTTTTTCTCATTTATTGGTCATTAGTACCACAGTATACCTTTATATTTCAAGTCAAGCAGTACTTGCACTCGGCCAGTTCCGGGCGCTAGATGTCTACAGCGGCAGGGTTGTGACTCAAAATTTATGTTAAATAAAAAAGTTCTTTATTTAATGAATAGTGATTTTTCTGGTTTAAGGATACTTAAATATTCGATTTTTTGTTTATTATAATGTTAACACTGGTCCATAGACTTTCGTCTTGAGACACTGCGGGAAGTTGGACGCGAAGATTTTACGGTGCTTCCCGAATGCTGCCCATCCGAGTTGGATTTGACGAGATATCTCTTTCTCGAAGTTGGACTTACCTAACTGGATTGTCTGTCCAAGGTAAACGTAGTGGTCAACAACTTCGAGTGTAGTGTTCCCAACGTGAACGAAGTGGGTACAACATGAGAATTTGATATGATTTTCGTCTTATAAGTTCACCTTAAGACCCACTATTTGAACAGCATTGTGTTCATGTCCTCCAAGGTCTCAGCCATAAGGGATAATCATCGGCAAAACGAACGTGTGTCAGATAATGGCCATTAATGTTGATGCCGAGTTTTTTCCAGTCCAAGATCTTAAAGATGTCCTCCAACGCAGCTGTGGATAGTGAGAGAAATGACGTCTCCCTGTCTCACACCTCGCTGCAGTTGGATGGGATATGTGCTCTGGTGTTGTAATCGAACTGACATGGTGGCATGTTCGTATACCTAAGTACCTTAACACCTCGATATACCTATAGTCCATTTGGTACCTACCTCTTGAGAGACTGCAGCACCGCCTAGGTCTCTACCGAACCGAAGGCTTTCTCATAGTCCACAAAAAAGTGTAGATACATTTACGAATTTTTGACTCATCCATAAATTCTGATGTGCACAACGCCGCTAAATAAGTTTTCACTTCAAAAGATATTTAAAAATCTTATAGATGGCCTTGCTCCGAGTACGGACTTCCCCACCCTGACCTTACTTAACTTTCCAATCTTTTTCTTATTTGTAATAATACTCATACGCAAAATAACTTCGATATCTTACATGAAAAAGGCTCCAGTTCATAAATTAAATGACAAAGAAAATATAATAATTTGAAAGATACAAATAACGTACAAAATCATATTAATATCAGTCTAAGCTATTATAGTAATTGACTGAATTTGTATGGTGGAAATTTGTCTTGAGCAAATATAAACATAATTTTATTAAATACAGCTCTGGAAAATCTATGTGCTTTGCCAACGTTTATATAGAAGGATGAACAGATATATAATAGATTAGATAAATATCAATAAAAAGAGCTGCCTTCACACTACACAGTAGGTAAATATTGATAGATAAAGGACACTAGCCTAAAAGATAATAATTTATATAACAATGTATAGAAATAATCAAGGAATGAGGAGACCCTTAATAATCGATCGCATTCATTTGTAATGATAAAACCGATACTGAAAAATATAAAGTGAATAGTCTGCTTGTGACCATGGCCCCAGCCATTGGCTGGCAACACAAAACAGCCTAAACGTCAAGCTGTAATTAGTACCTATTTCATAATTTAGATGTCTCGTTTGATTAGAGTCCCGTTACTTTGAATTATAATTTATTTTTGATAACTATTAAAAAAGTCACTAACTTATTACAATCAAGATGATTTGATTGAGATAAAAATCGCAGTTTCGTCCTTGGTTTTTTTACGTTCAAAATTATTGCGATTGCTTATCACCGTTGTAATACCATATCACTAGATAATTACATATCAGTTGAACGTTGAATATGATTTCATGTTAGTTATTTTTATGTTCACTGAATCTTTAATGAATCTTCATATGTAATACTTCTTATACTGAATCTCAGACCAAATAAATACGAAAGTTCTCCTCATTTCTAAATCATTATACTATGATTAGGCCATTCTGTTACACGTCGTATGGTTTTACAAAATTAAATGGAAGACCAAGCTAATAAAATTATCTTTAACTAGGCAAGTAGTAGGTTAGGTACTTACCAAACGTCATGTCAAACATGCCATTATTTCAATAAAAATATATTTCTTTGAATTCAATTGGGTGATAGAAAAACGCTACAGAAATTACCTCTGTTTGTATTCGTTGTCGAGTCCCCGATATTTCGACGCAGTTGCATGCGTCATGATCATGATCACCGTGTAACTGAAGTTAATGCGGGTGGATGGATGTTAGGATCACACGAATCGGTCTACCCGCTTATAGTTCGTTTACTGCGCACGACGCCCGTACCACTGTTTTCGATCGCGCACTCAACTCGAAAATGTTCACGATCATGAGATCACGACACACACAAAACTCACAATGTCTTTCCGAGAAATACTTTTTTCGGTTTTTACATAACTGGGTTCCAGACATTCCACAATTTAACCCCTTCTTCACGATTAAAATTGTTTTAATGCTTTTTTATTTCAATCTCTTCTCTGACCACTCTTGGTACGTAGTGGCGTTCTGTCGAAATAATCTGGGATTTATGAAACTTGATCCAGAGATTCGGCCCCGAGTGAATTGGGTGTTCCGCAATGGCCGAATTCTGGGTTCGTTCTGGCTTTGTCTGCCTTGAGGACTATTACGTCTTTGTTATCCGGATATCTTTTAAAGGAGCTGCTTCGGACGAAGCTTGGGAGGGTTCGACCGACGTAATGCAACGGCAATGTCCCGCCGTAAAATGTCCGCATCATCTGATGGTATCTTATTACGCCGAATACCCTCTTCGATCGAGCCAATCACTTGTTCATAGGGAATACGTATTGGTGCAATGGCGAAATTCGTCCCTTTCTCGAGAACCGACATTGCAGAGTCGGTCAAGTCGCTGTTAGACAAATTGATGACAGTTCGAGGTTCGAGTTTCGAGTGAGTTCTCGTAGTACGTGTCTTGAGATTTTTGTTTATCCTTATGTGAATCGAAATTTCGTTGTTGTTTCAAAGCACTCAATTCTCGGGATCGTTGGGCTTATAAATACGTAATACTATCACAAATATCAAAATCAGAAGATGCAAAACTTCATTGCACTGCAGATGTAATCGGTATAACTCACACTGCACTATTTCTAATTGATATCTAGTGTTTCGTATCAATTTCTTCAGTAATTTAACACTCGCGTTTCTTAGAATACTTGCGGAACCCTGAATGTCTTTGCGAGGTTATATACGCACACAAACCGGTATTAGGTTTGAATTACAACATTTCACAAAAAAAAATAGTGATTCTTTTATGCCCTCACATTTTTTCCGCTTGCGTTCTAGGTGTTTAATTTAAATAATGCTTTCCGGCCCGTACCGGATAACAAAATAATATTTTAAACTTTCATGGTCATAATCACTATCATTATTATGAAAATCGGGATGTATACCATGTTTGTATTTGTTTGGGCGCAGTTGCATGCGCCATGATCACGGTGTCTGCACGGTGCGCAGTAAACGAACTATAAAGCGGGTAGACCGATTCGTCTGCTCCTAACATCCATCCACCTGCATTAACTTATTACTTTTACTTACTAATAACATTATAAAGTTCAAAGACGATTGGAGATATTTGCCAATATAGTAATGAGCTTGATCCTACATACCACACGGCATGTAACTAAATGTCGACTTACCTACAAAGATGAAGGGGCGATGTTACTCTAGCCGTGATACAAAGTGGTTAAGACATTCGTTACTACCTACAATAGTTATTTACAGATTGCCATAAGTCATGATGTAAATAATAACAATTATTGCTAAGGCAAAGCGCAGCTAACTTCTGGGTCCGTATTCATTATGACCACTTATTCTGTTGAAATCACGCCAATCTCGAACTTGGTTACGACATTTTCAATATTCGTTTTCTCTATGACATTTACAAATTATTTAATTCTTGGACTTGTACAATATCTATATATTAAGTGAGTGTCATGTACTTGTTTAATAACTATATAATTGATTTGAGCAAGGAATCAATAAGTGGTCAGTGAATACGGGCCCTGTAGTAAATACTTAAACAGATTAATAATATCGCGTTTAAATAACTTTTTCAATATTTGTTGGACCATGGACCCAAATTGCGTAGTGAACGAATTTTCATTGTAACCGAATCACGCGCACTTCAAACTTCTGTAAGTGTAAAATGAATTCGTTTTGTTTTATGGGACAAAATTTTTCCAGCCTAAAATTTAATTTCAGCCTTGTTAAGCTGCTTTTTATAGCGCGCAACATCATAATTGATGTTATTTTAGAATCTAGATCACTATAACTATAAGATTAATTACCGTAGCCCTTGCCCATGGTCCATACCCAAATTATCCAAATCAAAATTTATCGAAATTTAACTATTTTTCCAGATAATTAAGAGCCGTATCACAAATCTGCACTATGCGTATCAGTACTGAGTTCAGACGGGCCGGTGCGTCGCATTTTGTAGTAATTTTGCAGTTTTATTTATCGTTTTTATAGAAATAGGAAAATAAATTCATGCTTAATAATATTAAATCTTTATTATTCATGATGTAACAATTATTCTGGTACAAATTTTGCTCAATAATATTGTTGTAGACACGAGAAATTTCGAGGCAGCTACGAACTATACGACTATATAAGAGATATCATTCTAATTTTTTTATTTCATTTGTTTAGAACAGTAGTTCAATCCAGGTGCTCAAAAAAGTGCCTTCGCACATTTTATAAAAACCCTTCTTTGCAAGTTTAATTAAAAAGTAAACCAAAATTTACAAAAAGCGAGGCCGCCACGAACTATGCCAATAGCTACTCTGCACTATTCAATAAGTCAAAATTGTTAATCTATTTTTTTTCTGAGATCAACAACGCCAAAATTGCCGTTTTTACGCGAAAATCACAGTCGAGATGTAATATGGCTCTTAACGCGTGTAAATAAACAAAAAACTGTTTTAGTTTTTAACAGGTAAAAGATTTACAAGAAGTCTAGACAAGCGATAAAAGGGCATCGAAATTATTGTCCTACGATTGCTTTCGATGATAGGATAAATAAGCTTACAAAAAATTCGAACAACAACACACGGAAAAAGACAAAAACTTCAACATTCAAAAATCACATAGAAACATCAAAATATTCTCAAAAAGCCATACCTTTTCTCTTACTCGAATGATGTGTTTACTCTCTTTTTCTTTTCTTATCACATAACTTCCCGTTTCAATGCATTATCTTTTACCGTCAACAGCACGTACGGTTTTACATTTGCTCTACGATTATCACCGCTATTACGAACGACGTAAGGGCGCTCTCAAGGTCAAAGTGTAAAGACTGCTGTTGGCTGTCCATTTTCAAAGGAATAGTTTATCTATAATGCAAAAAGTTACCTACAAACGTCGTTCTTTTTGTAATGTTAGTCTTTTCCATTTTTTTATTTATTACGATCATTTTACTGTTATTTTCAATATTAAAACATTACATAAACATTAATATTGCTCAACATTTTAAGATCAGGTAGAGCATGACATAGCAAAACCGACCTTTTTACAATGACAAAGTTTAAAGATAAAGTTTTTGTACCAATACTTTTCACTAATCTATAACAGCGACAATAAAATTATAATATAACATGTTTATGTTTCACATAGAAACTATTCCATTACTTTATTAGACTATTGCCTAACTAACATTTTTACTGAATACCATAAAAAAAATGCTTTTATAACCGTCAATATCTAATTAATTATTAAATATTATGAGACCTTTTTACTTAGGTCAAACTAAACTATTATTATTCGCACGTAACAATAGTTTGAGAAACTAAGACACATCGTTAGTTATTCATTATTATATGAAGAGTATAAACTGCAGAAACAAAAACTGTTAACCAATAATACACCTTATGACGATCGCGTTTTAGGTATTATATTGCTTAACAACATTAATGTTCTCGCATAGAAAATTTTATATAGGATGATTTTTTTATGAAATGTGGTTAATTTGCTTACACTAGTGGTCAAAATTATAAACCAAAGTTTTGAATGTCACTAACATTATTAAACAAGGTAAATAACTATCGCCATTGTCACTGGATTATCTCCAAAATAGGTAATTTAGAAAATGGAATCAGCCCAATTTTCTTAAGTCTTAAATGATAAATATTTACTTATTAATAAAATGCTTTTTATGTGACAATTTTGTCTACCTTGAATGCAATTTTACATAAAGTAACTTAAATATGAAAAAAAAACAAACAAATAGTCTTTTAGATGACATTTTACGAGCGCCTATTTGAAAAAATAATATTATTTTTAACTTATTCGCAAGAAGACTGCCTTTTATTAATTATTTGATTTGAAGTTTCAAAATGAAGTTAATACATTGCGTTAGTTAGGTACTCTCAGTTCAAGTGAAAATAAAAAAGCTGTTTATAAATGAGTAAGTATGTGTTGGTTTTAAATTGTATTTATGTGGGCGTGGCCCTAGGTTTGACGTCTTCCACTTGTATAAGTTGTTCTATAGGAATAAGGGAGAGTTCGCCGCCTAACATCGGTGCAGGCGGGCCCTGGAAAAGATATAGTGCTTTAATACAGTGACATTAAAGTTCAAATTCAAATCACATTATTTGAATTAGAAAATTTTCAAAATTAGTCTGCGTCACCCTTTTGATGGGTCTGACGCAGACCCATCAAAAGATTCTGGCGCTGATTCTGCGAAATGTATTTTTTTTGGGAAATGCTAATTTTGCGAAGTGCACATTCTGCGTCAGACCCGTTTTGATCTATTTTTATGGGGCAATGCTTAGGCTTCATCGTCCTAAGACTGAAGATAGAAAACCCTTCTTCTGGGACAAACATTTGTCAAACAGACTGTTTTACATTTTGCAAAACAGACCCTTCCTGCATGTTTTAAGTTTTGTAAAAGACATTTCGGTGAATAAATTACTAAACTACCTAAAGCCTTTATTCGTGAGACTGTAGTGTGTGTACCGACATAGTAACACACATGTATGACCCTTAGAGTTAGCGCAGACGACGGACATTGGAGGACTTTTTGTCCGCGACACGTCTTTATTGTTAACCAAAACAGATCTCAGTGGCGTGCACTTGGAGAGGCCTATGTCCAGCAGTGGACTGCGACAGGCTGATGATGATGATGATGATGAAATAAGATTCAACTTAGATCGCGTATATCCATGAAAAGTACGCGATAGTCCTCGTTATTTATTCAACTTTATGTTCTTCGTGTCGCGGACAAAATGTCCTTCAATGTCCGTCGTCTGCGCAGGCCAGGCATTTAAGGCCATGTAACAGCATTTCATTAGCTCATTATAACTCTTAACTACAACAATAGTTTCATTTATCCGTTGCGCCGAACCTTCCACATCGCAAGACAGACTATACTACAATTCAGTCAGTAATTTCTAACAGAGTGCGGGGTCTAATAATGTATGCACCGAGTGCCTTCCGATGAGCGTTAGAATCTTTTCTGACAGATAGGTATATCTTACAATTTGCGGACAGTTTTAAACGCGTCCGCCAAACGACAGACTTTCTATCGTGAGGGACCGACGGCAGTCAACGTGTTAAGGGGCTATACGACTGAAGCGAGATAGTAATGACAAAAGGACGCGCGCGGTAGCGAGACAGATTTTGTAGATTAGGAGAAAAAACCACGAAATCACTTCGTAGTAAATAACTATGGCGATTAAAGAGAAAATGAAACTACGCGATGCTAAATATTATTGGTGTCCGCTAATTAAACCAATTTCCATCAGTATAATGTAGCCCCAATTGAGAATAATATGGAACTTTTTTATTTTTTAGGGGTCTATTCAAAAAGAAAAAGTGTCGAGACAAAATCATAAAATCGTGTTTCAGAAACTTTACAATCCAGATAAAGGTACGAGAGAAAAATATATCTCATTATCAGATTTATAAGATCTGTAACCATCATATATTTTATATAAAAAAATACATACTTTTTTCGTATAGCGTCTTAAATTTAAAATAGTTTGATTACTCACCATGGCCCCCTTGTCGGGAGTGTGGGGCGTGTGCTTGTCCGCGCCCTGCGCCGCCTCCCGCGCCCGCTTCAGCCCGAGAGAGAACACCGCCACTGAGCGGACGCGTTTGTGTCTCGCTCACTCACAGGCTGCTACATACTCGTGTCTCACTCACCATGGCCCCCTTGTCGGGAGTGTGGGGCGTGTGCTTGTCCGCGCCCTGCGCCGCCTCCCGCGCCCGCTTCAGCCCGAGAGAGAACACCGCCACTGAGCGGACGCGTTTGTGTCTCGCTCACTCACAGGCTGCTACATACTCGTGTCTCACTCACCATGGCCCCCTTGTCGGGAGTGTGGGGCGTGTGCTTGTCCGCGCCCTGCGCCGCCTCCCGCGCCCGCTTCAGCCCGAGAGAGAACACCGCCACTGAGCGGACGCGTTTGTGTCTCGCTCACTCACAGGCTGCTACATACTCGTGTCTCACTCACCATGGCCCCCTTGTCGGGAGTGTGGGGCGTGTGCTTGTCCGCGCCCTGCGCCGCCTCCCGCGCCCGCTTCAGCCCGAGAGAGAACACCGCCACTGAGCGGACGCGTTTGTGTCTCGCTCACTCACAGGCTGCTACATACTCGTGTCTCACTCACCATGGCCCCCTTGTCGGGAGTGTGGGGCGTGTGCTTGTCCGCGCCCTGCGCCGCCTCCCGCGCCCGCTTCAGCCCGAGAGAGAACACCGCCACTGAGCGGACGCGTTTGTGTCTCGCTCACTCACAGGCTGCTACATACTCGTGTCTCACTCACCATGGCCCCCTTGTCGGGAGTGTGGGGCGTGTGCTTGTCCGCGCCCTGCGCCGCCTCCCGCGCCCGCTTCAGCCCGAGAGAGAACACCGCCACTGAGCGGACGCGTTTGTGTCTCGCTCACTCACAGGCTGCTACATACTCGTGTCTCACTCACCATGGCCCCCTTGTCGGGAGTGTGGGGCGTGTGCTTGTCCGCGCCCTGCGCCGCCTCCCGCGCCCGCTTCAGCCCGAGAGAGAACACCGCCACTGAGCGGACGCGTTTCACTAGCGCTGCTTTAGCGCGGGAACGACCTGGCAGATGATGAAACAAAGGAAAATATTATGACCGATTCTTTACCACAAGCAGACAGCAGTGGCGAAAGGTCCATACAAGCTGATTCCCATCGGCTTCCCTTTTGAAAGCCCTACCCCAATGATTTACCATATGGAAAAGAGAACAAATCCCACAAAACTTACTTAAACGGTTACTTGCTAAACATAGCAACAACTGTACCAAATACATTAGAGTTCAGTTTGTAATGATCGATACTAACTGGCATTGTCCTTAGGCTTGTCGTCCTCGCTGGAGGTGGCGCTGGCGTCGATGGAAACCGCAGCGGACGGTACCGGTTCTGAACCGCCCGCGCTAACGCTGCCGGATAACTCATAAAAAGTTCCCAAAAAACTTGCTCAGGCTTTAGCCGAAAATGCAGCTAGTAACATGCACAAACTCACGCTAGTTACTAGCACGAGAGAGTTAATGGCATGTATATCAATATCTTACTAGCAATAGTAGTCATTTCTCCTCGCGGGGAAGTGAGAAAGTGTACTACAATGATACTACAAACGGTGTGCCAGCCACAGTCATGTCACGGAATGGCAGTAACTGTCATGCTGGTTTACCAGCACCTGGCAGGCTGGCTTATCCTCAGGCTTGCGACACAAGTTTAGAACATTAGTATCGAAGATTTGCATATCCTTGTATACGAAAGGTCTAAGAGTATGAATTATGATACTCACTGCCCTTGTCCTTAGGTTTGTCGTCCTCGCTGGAGGTGGCGCTGGCGTCGATGGAAACCGCAGCGGACGGTACCGCGTTCAAATCCGGTTCTGAACCGCCCGCGCTCACGCTGCCGGATAACTCCTACAAATGAAAATAGTAATAAATAACTAAATAAGTAGCGAGGGGTCGATATTTGGTGAAGGTAGGCCGGGCCAAGAAAAATCCACAAAACAGACAATAATAAACATGGAAGATAAAACATTTTGCAATTCACGTTGCAATTTTGCGTTTACTTTGCAACTCTGTGGCATCTACGTATAATTAACTAATTGGTGACAATAATTTATGACATAATTTATTATGATCTGCATGATGGATCGCTGGGGTGGGATTTCTAAAGGGGAAGCCGATGGAAATGTATGTACCCTTCACCAGTGATAAGTAGTTATTTGTGGAATAATAATAAAATAAACATGAACGAATAATGAAGAATCATTTATTGATAAACATTCTTTCTGTTATTTATGATTGTAAGTTTCGCATTTTCAATGCTTCCATTTTTGGACCGAGGTCGCGGGTTCGAGTCCTACCGAAGCATAACTTGTGAGTCAAGTCGATTATTTCTAGTATTTTTCTATTAAAAATTATCATCACCCTTTCTTTTAATAACAATAATAGCTAGGCCCAGCAACATTTATTGTGTGTGATGTGGGAATCGAACTAACGACGACATCCAACATTGAAAAAAAGCAATACACCATCGTTGTCGTCAAATAACAACAATAATAACAGGTGAAAACTACAAGTGATTGCACGATTTTACAAATCGATAAAGAATGATTTCCACCTAATGGCTCGGATCGTATCGGATCAGAAAGGATACGAACGGATGGGGTGACAGCCGATCGCTTCCGGCACGATGTCGACGCGACTGTTGAGTGACTAAGCGCGGCTATTGTAAGAAATTTCTGTCAGAAAAATTCTAACTGTCCACGCCAGATGGCACGCGGAATTTTAATGCAACTAAAATTATCTCCTTAGTAATAGAGCTTTGTTAGCTAGTGTTGAAGGCGACTACAGCGCTCTCTCAAGTGCCATCTATCGTGAAGATTGCACTTGAGAGGGTTCCGTACCTCAAAAGGATAAAACGGAACCCTTATAGGATCACTTCGTTGTCCGTCCGTCCATCCGTCTGTCAAGACCGTTTTTCTTAGGAACGCGTGGAGGTATCAAACTGAAATTTATATCTAATACTCAGGTCTACTGTCCCTTGGAGCTGTGAAAAAATCAAACTTCTAAGCCAAAGCAATCAAAAGATACAGACGTTTATGCCGCAAATTACCCAAAAATTTTCGAAACTCGCACGGGAATCAAAACCTACAGGGTACTTCCCGTGAACTTAAAATCTTGAAATTTGGTACGAAGTAACGACTTATAGTACAGATAAAGGAAAAATTGCGAAAACCGTAAACTTTTAGTTACATCATATAATAAAAAATATTTTTGAAAATTTGAAACGGAACCCTCGGTGCGCGAGTCCGACTCGCACTTGGCCGGTTTTTTGATAACGGTAATTAGAATTTTCTTGTTTATATTACCTGTAACGTGGGGTTGACCAGTGGGCGGTGCTGCATGGGGTGTGGGATGCAGTGGACTGAGCGGTAGAGAAGCTAATCGCGAAGACCACGAACTCGGGGTAGCTTCCTGTGTGGGAAGTATTGACTAGCTAGACATATTTCTTAGTCTATTACCTGTAGTGTTGGGTTGACCAGTGCAGTGGGTGGTGCTCTCGGGGTGGCTTTCTGACTGGGAAGTACATTTTTCAGTGTTACATGTGATTTTAGCAATGTCATTTTCCTGTATCTACTTTCTGTGTGTTGCAGTGGGTTGAGCGGTAGAAGGCTCGGCATGGCTTTCTGTGTGGGAAGTATTAACTTAGACATCTTTCCCCTGCCTATTACCTACCTGTGTTTTGATGTTTACATTCATCTATTTAATAGACTCAATTACCTGCAGTTTTCCTTTGTATATACAAAAGTCTACTTACGGCTACAGCGCCAACGTTTAATAGGTTTTAGAGTCTAACACTTATCCTACCTGTAGTGTGGGGTTGACGAGTGGGCGGTGCTGCGTGGGGTGTGGGATGCAGTGGGCTGAACGGTGGAGAGGTTCGTCGCGGAGACCACGGACTCCTAAGAGTGATAGTGGAGCCCCTGGGGTTGCTTCCTGTGTGGGAGGTAATAACTTGTCAGTTCTAAGATGCTGATGTCAACATAGCAACGACTATAAACTAGACAATTTAAGTTCCCTTCATTGAAATCATAATTGACTAAAATATTTGTTTTATCCCTCTTTCGCTAAATATGTTATTCATATACAACTACATCAAGATTATATTCTCATAAAAGCACTTTCGTGTCCCCTACATTGAAAACATCAGAATACTTGAGTAGAGCCAAAAACTAATATTAGCAAATTTCCTAAAATTCGGCTGCTGAGAAAATGCGTTTCTGACAGGTCGTGTCAGTTCGAAAAGTCTACTACTAAATAATGTTAATTATATTTGTAAAAGTAAGCTATTCGAAAACAAGCTTTATTCACTTGACATAGAGAACTCACACGACCTGTGAGGAATACATTATCTTGGGTAACAAAATTACCTTGCGACGTATCGGCTTCGTAGGGCTCACATCTTGCAACAACTGGAGAGACCCCGTCGTGACCACCGGTTCTGTAATAGACGCCGCTTTCGGCCTGAAAACATGGAACAAAACATCAAACACACAAACATGAAAACAAACATAGGATGAGAAACAAGCGTCTATTTACAAGAGTGCTATAGTAGAAACGACGTGTAAAAAAGTTAAAAGGAAAAGAAAAAAATATAAATAATATAATGTTTACCTTTACTATCTGCTATGATCATATTGTAGGCAGATTGATACTTCTCTATAGATTTCAAACCGTTGTTAAAAATTACAACATTTGTTTATATTTTTTCTATAAATCTGAAGAAAGCAAACAAATTTTTCGATTCCAGAAGTAAGAACTCACGTACATAACCGTATTTAAAGTATCTATATGATACATTTTTTTGGGTTTATGTTTAGTTTCAGTTTTATTTCTTTCTCAAAAACAAAAATAACACTGAATGATATTGATAATGCACAATATTAAAGCAATGATTTGAATATCTATTCAATATATCATCTTACAATTTACAATCAATTTGTAAAGCCAAAGTTTTAATCAAAGATGACAAAAAACTGGAAAGTATTATAGTCTACTTCAACACAAAAATAAAACAAAATAATAATGGGAACAAAATTGGAATTTATTAATAAAATTGCAACATACGTTAGATGGTGATACACAATTATGAATATTAATAAATAACAATAATTTTTAAATGCAACAAAAAATTACACAATTGAAACTTAAATTACAAGCACAACATCGTTAATACTAAATTACTTACAAGAAAATATTATTAAAAAGATTTAATAGAAAATGTAAACTTTTTATTTAAACTACACACCCATCCAGGCAATACTTGTGATAAATTAACTGAAACCAAAAGAACAAAAAGTAAATTAAAATCTCTATGCCTTTTTATGAATTATGAATCGCTGAATACTCGGAGAATTGTTGATATATGTATGTTTAGTTGATGTATTCATGCCTTAAGAGAAATAGATGTGAATTAATTTTACATCATAATCTAACACAACAAAATCTTTACTTAAGTTAAGACAAAATTGTGACTAAGCAGTGTTAGTGATTAAAACGAGTTATTAAATGTATCGAGATAGAGTTATCACTATCTGCAGAAAAGTATAAAAAGTTCATTCTGCATTTATTATATTGCTTGTATATTTATTACATTATCCCCTATATCTGTCTTTTAAATAACATACAAAACACAATAACGCAGACAATCACTAAACAATAGATTTGCGTTTATTATTAAGTTTTTTTGTAATTTATTTTCATGCATCTATTTCTCTACAGACTTTTTGCTGAGTTTAAACAACTATTACCATTAGTTATAAGAAAAAGAAAATCGTAATCATGGCAACACATAGTACAACTACTAATATGTCTGGAATGGTTCATGCATTCGCCACGATAAGATGCTTTTAGCAAAGAAAAAAAAAACAGTCAAGGGATATAATCTTATTAAAAGAGGTCGAGTTTTTAGTGTCCGATGTTACCTTGAACCGTTCAGCAAGCTGAAGTATAAATAAATGATAGATATAACTGAATTTTTATATTTCTACGTGCAAAATTGCCATGTAGTATGACGGTTGTTTAAATGTGGGATGTTGTGTGATGTGTGACTAACAGTGCACTTTTAAAGTACTTAGGATCTAGAAAATACTACAACCTTAACAAATAATTCTTCTAAAAGGACATTAGGCATTTAAGACCCAACAGTGTATAAAATAAAACAGTAGTTAGTTCATTTTTTACGGCTTAGAGCGTTTTTTTATGAAACGGAAGTAAATAGATCAAACGGACACCATTTTGATTACTTACGCTCATAAAAAAACATTGTCATGATAAAAGTATTACAGTGGCCTAAAAAGTTACTAGACAAAATATAACTTTTTTGTGTTTGCTAGCTATCTACAGATACAACATTAATATATTGTGTCGTTTTGATACTTGAACTAAAAGATATACTTTTTTACAAACTTAATTTAATTCACACTGCAGTCACTAATTTTCTTTTTATTTTGTTTCTTGACTACTTGACTGCGTATCAATGTGTCAGCGTTTACTTGTATGATCATAGTCATGTTACTTGTAATTCAAGTGATTCAAGAAGTCTTGTTGTCTCCAAAATAAAATAACTAAGTATCAGTGGCGGAGGGAAGAAGTTACGAGAATTTATGGAGAAATTTTTGGTCCAGCTTACTTTTGTCATATTTAGACCCTTCGCAACTGCTAGGCATATAATTTATTTAGCTAGATAATACTCTTAAATAGACTTTTTGACAGTGCAGAAAACACGAAAAAGGTGCAATAATCAACTCTATTCCTACACCTATAAGGTACATACCTGAAAGGCGGTATTTCCGGTATCTTTCCTATGTTAATCTTCTTGAGAGGCTTGTCGTTTTGTTTAGGAGTTGTTGGAGTCCCGGTGTTGCGAGATGCAGGGCGGATGTCATCTTGGCTCGGGCATTCCGACTTTTTGGGACAATACATTATTATTATCTTAATAGTAGAAAAGGAAAAATATGTAGCTTAATTTCGCAAGAAAACTGACATGCAAGATGCACCGCCCGTCCGCCCGCAAATAAATGCAGATGCAACACGTGACACACCGGCGGCTACTCTACACGTGTTTCGCCCACACACGGAGCATCGGCATCTTGCATGTAGGTTTTCTTGCGGAATTAAGCTACTTATTTTTATTTTTCTACTAAGATATGGATTTCCGCCAAGTAACGCCTGATTCTATCAAATTTTATCGCAATAATTTAATCACCATTTGATAATTATGATCTCCTGTGGACCTACCATGAGTTTTTCTTTTAGTTTACTGTACGGTAAACGATAGGCCTAGCACGAATAACTTTCGAGTAAGTATCGAGGAAGTAAAGTAAAAAAATGTATGACATATTGAGCAGAGCTCCTACCGGACGTAAACGGAACTACATTTTCCTATATATTTTTTGACATTACGTGCTCGATACTTACTCGATACTATTTCGATAGTTTTCGTGCTCCAGTAGGGCTACTTGAGACATTTTGTATGCGAATCTGTACAGCGCCTCTAGTGGGCAGTAGCAGAACTGCAGATTCTCATACAAAATGTTTCCTGAAAAAAACTCATGGTAGGCCCACTGGACTAGAAATTAAACAAAAACAAAATGCGGGCTCAACTTGGGAACAAACCTGACCCTAGCACCGCGTTATCACGTAATATGATACGGCGCATGATGCTGTCTCGCTTGCCCCGATAAGACGAGAGCGGGACAGTGTCACGTTATCGAGCTACGAGTTATTGATAAATATATTCATTAAAATTAAAAGATAAATAAAAATATTATTAACAGTCAATAATTGAAATCGACATTAACAGTTAAAATTATCATTATTAGATTCGGACATGCTATCGAATTTGATTTCAATTGTCTTTCATTTAAGGATGATTTTATTTTGACAATTATTTCAATCTGTTAATTTTATTGAATATTTTTTGTTGCACTCAATTGTAGGCTCTTTCTCTTTCGCAATAAGTGTTAAATTAAGGTGGTATTGGTAATCAAATAATGATTATTGACAGTTCATTTCTTTACGATATTTGTCTTCGATTGTATAGTATTAGTCGTAAGCAGTCAGTTGAACCGCTCGTAAGTGTTAAGCCTGTTATAGTATGAAGAGAAGTTCATTGATTCAACGCGTTCCTAATAATATTCGATTAATCATCATCATCATCATCATCATCATCATCAACAGCCGGTAGACGTCCACTGCTGGACATAGGCCTCTCCTCCTAATATTCGATTGCTACGTATAATTAAAAAACCAGTTAATTCTATGATTAGATTCAAAATATCAACTAATATTTTCAACAGATTAAAGAAGAATTAACTGATAAAAATATTTATAATCTCTACTACGAGTGTCAATAAAAGCCGCTCATACTAGATCTATTGATGTAATAACATTTCATTTCAATCGGTTCAGCCGTCTCCGAGTAATCGATGAACATACACAAAAACAAAAATACAGACGAACATAGATCCTCGTCCTTTTTTGAAGTCGGTTAACATCATTTGCTAGCCGGACACTGGAGGGTATCCAGAGAACAATGGAATATCCATTGTATCTTATTTATGACTCGGTGCCTGAGAGGTTAATATAGCCAGTCCATTGCTTCGCGATTGTCTGCCAAATACCCTCCATTCTGCCATGGACATTTAAATATTTGTTGCCACAACTTGAGTTGAGTTCAATATCAAAGAAATATATTTTATCTGGGCATTGAAAAATCTGCCTACAACCAAATAAATGAACAACATCTCACAATCAGCGGCGCGTGAGCATTCTCGATAGCGTATCTCCTCTGGAGCTCCACCTTGGCCATTTCAGTGGTCAGCCATCCGGGGATCTTGGGAATGGCCACAGCCAAAATATATAACAGGGGCCACATAATTAAGGACATCTCCCAAAATATTGATTAGATCAGTTAGGTGTGTATGGCAATCAGGATCTTCTCACTTCCTATATGGCCATCATGGCCATCATTACGGCTCAGTAAACCCTTGGCGGAGAACCACGGCTTCAAAGTAACTTAGTTTGTAACAAAATCTACTGCTTTCCTTAATTATGTGGTCACCACTATATTTGTTCTTTTTCTGTTTCTACGTTAAATCAAATAAATAAACAATATCTCACCATCAGCGGCGCGTGGGCATTCTTGATAGCCTCTCTCCTCTGGAACTCGACCTTGGCCATTTCGGTGGCCAGCCAGCCGGGGATCTCGGGAATGGCCATGCGGAGAGCGAGGACCGTCACCAGAATCACATGCTGTTAATAAATACAAAGAAGAATAAGATAAGATAATGTTTATTGACCAAAAAAGTTACATATTGTTACAAATAACCAACTGAGAACTAGAATGTTCATTCACTTTGATTTTCTCTTTAGGAAACTAACTGCCGCCCGCGATTTCAACCGCGTGGTTCCCGATCTCGTGGGACTATCATAAAATCTTTGCTTATTACTCAACTCTTAGCCTTTATCATACATGATGTTAAGTATTGATCAGGCTGAAGCGGGAAGCGCGCCTTTCCCGGAATGCTCAATCACTAAAGAACTGGCTATCTTCAACTGCCGGAACATAACAATGCTGAAAACATTGTTGTTATGTGTTGAACCATTCTCTCCTCTAGCGCCACCGTTTGTGCGGGCGTAGCATCGGGCAGCAATCGATGGACCGGCCCCGATAGTTCACTACCACTAGCCACCATAGTTATATACCCCACTATATGTGTAACTCACCTCTAGCGCCACAATCACGAGCACCGTTTGTGCGGGCGTAGCATCGGGCAGCAATCGATGGACCGGCCCCGATAGTTCACTACCACTAGCCACCATAGTTATATACCCCACTATATGTGTAACTCACCTCTAGCGCCACAATCACGAGCACCGTTTGTGCGGGCGTAGCATCGGGCAGCAATCGATGGACCGGCCCCGATAGTTCACTACCACTAGCCACCATAGTTATATACCCCACTATATGTGTAACTCACCTCTAGCGCCACAATCACGAGCACCGTTTGTGCGGGCGTAGCATCGGGCAGCAATCGATGGACCGGCCCCGATAGTTCACTACCACTAGCCACCATAGTTATATACCCCACTATATGTGTAACTCACCTCTAGCGCCACAATCACGAGCACCGTTTGTGCGGGCGTAGCATCGGGCAGCAATCGATGGACCGGCCCCGATAGTTCACTACCACTAGCCACCATAGTTATATACCCCACTATATGTGTAACTCACCTCTAGCGCCACAATCACGAGCACCGTTTGTGCGGGCGTAGCATCGGGCAGCAATCGATGGACCGGCCCCGATAGTTCACTACCACTAGCCACCATAGTTATATACCCCACTATATGTGTAACTCACCTCTAGCGCCACAATCACGAGCACCGTTTGTGCGGGCGTAGCATCGGGCAGCAATCGATGGACCGGCCCCGATAGTTCACTACCACTAGCCACCATAGTTATATACCCCACTATATGTGTAACTCACCTCTAGCGCCACAATCACGAGCACCGTTTGTGCGGGCGTAGCATCGGGCAGCAATCGATGGACCGGCCCCGATAGTTCACTACCACTAGCCACCATAGTTATATACCCCACTATATGTGTAACTCACCTCTAGCGCCACAATCACGAGCACCGTTTGTGCGGGCGTAGCATCGGGCAGCAATCGATGGACCGGCCCCGATAGTTCACTACCACTAGCCACCATAGTTATATACCCCACTATATGTGTAACTCACCTCTAGCGCCACAATCACGAGCACCGTTTGTGCGGGCGTAGCATCGGGCAGCAATCGATGGACCGGCCCCGATAGTTCACTACCACTAGCCACCATAGTTATATACCCCACTATATGTGTAACTCACCTCTAGCGCCACAATCACGAGCACCGTTTGTGCGGGCGTAGCATCGGGCAGCAATCGATGGACCGGCCCCGATAGTTCACTACCACTAGCCACCATAGTTATATACCCCACTATATGTGTAACTCACCTCTAGCGCCACAATCACGAGCACCGTTTGTGCGGGCGTAGCATCGGGCAGCAATCGATGGACCGGCCCCGATAGTTCACTACCACTAGCCACCATAGTTATATACCCCACTATATGTGTAACTCACCTCTAGCGCCACAATCACGAGCACCGTTTGTGCGGGCGTAGCATCGGGCAGCAATCGATGGACCGGCCCCGATAGTTCACTACCACTAGCCACCATAGTTATATACCCCACTATATGTGTAACTCACCTCTAGCGCCACAATCACGAGCACCGTTTGTGCGGGCGTAGCATCGGGCAGCAATCGATGGACCGGCCCCGATAGTTCACTACCACTAGCCACCATAGTTATATACCCCACTATATGTGTAACTCACCTCTAGCGCCACAATCACGAGCACCGTTTGTGCGGGCGTAGCATCGGGCAGCAATCGATGGACCGGCCCCGATAGTTCACTACCACTAGCCACCATAGTTATATACCCCACTATATGTGTAACTCACCTCTAGCGCCACAATCACGAGCACCGTTTGTGCGGGCGTAGCATCGGGCAGCAATCGATGGACCGGCCCCGATAGTTCACTACCACTAGCCACCATAGTTATATACCCCACTATATGTGTAACTCACCTCTAGCGCCACAATCACGAGCACCGTTTGTGCGGGCGTAGCATCGGGCAGCAATCGATGGACCGGCCCCGATAGTTCACTACCACTAGCCACCATAGTTATATACCCCACTATATGTGTAACTCACCTCTAGCGCCACAATCACGAGCACCGTTTGTGCGGGCGTAGCATCGGGCAGCAATCGATGGACCGGCCCCGATAGTTCACTACCACTAGCCACCATAGTTATATACCCCACTATATGTGTAACTCACCTCTAGCGCCACAATCACGAGCACCGTTTGTGCGGGCGTAGCATCGGGCAGCAATCGATGGACCGGCCCCGATAGTTCACTACCACTAGCCACCATAGTTATATACCCCACTATATGTGTAACTCACCTCTAGCGCCACAATCACGAGCACCGTTTGTGCGGGCGTAGCATCGGGCAGCAATCGATGGACCGGCCCCGATAGTTCACTACCACTAGCCACCATAGTTATATACCCCACTATATGTGTAACTCACCTCTAGCGCCACAATCACGAGCACCGTTTGTGCGGGCGTAGCATCGGGCAGCAATCGATGGACCGGCCCCGATAGTTCACTACCACTAGCCACCATAGTTATATACCCCACTATATGTGTAACTCACCTCTAGCGCCACAATCACGAGCACCGTTTGTGCGGGCGTAGCATCGGGCAGCAATCGATGGACCGGCCCCGATAGTTCACTACCACTAGCCACCATAGTTATATACCCCACTATATGTGTAACTCACCTCTAGCGCCACAATCACGAGCACCGTTTGTGCGGGCGTAGCATCGGGCAGCAATCGATGGACCGGCCCCGATAGTTCACTACCACTAGCCACCATAGTTATATACCCCACTATATGTGTAACTCACCTCTAGCGCCACAATCACGAGCACCGTTTGTGCGGGCGTAGCATCGGGCAGCAATCGATGGACCGGCCCCGATAGTTCACTACCACTAGCCACCATAGTTATATACCCCACTATATGTGTAACTCACCTCTAGCGCCACAATCACGAGCACCGTTTGTGCGGGCGTAGCATCGGGCAGCAATCGATGGACCGGCCCCGATAGTTCACTACCACTAGCCACCATAGTTATATACCCCACTATATGTGTAACTCACCTCTAGCGCCACAATCACGAGCACCGTTTGTGCGGGCGTAGCATCGGGCAGCAATCGATGGACCGGCCCCGATAGTTCACTACCACTAGCCACCATAGTTATATACCCCACTATATGTGTAACTCACCTCTAGCGCCACAATCACGAGCACCGTTTGTGCGGGCGTAGCATCGGGCAGCAATCGATGGACCGGCCCCGATAGTTCACTACCACTAGCCACCATAGTTATATACCCCACTATATGTGTAACTCACCTCTAGCGCCACAATCACGAGCACCGTTTGTGCGGGCGTAGCATCGGGCAGCAATCGATGGACCGGCCCCGATAGTTCACTACCACTAGCCACCATAGTTATATACCCCACTATATGTGTAACTCACCTCTAGCGCCACAATCACGAGCACCGTTTGTGCGGGCGTAGCATCGGGCAGCAATCGATGGACCGGCCCCGATAGTTCACTACCACTAGCCACCATAGTTATATACCCCACTATATGTGTAACTCACCTCTAGCGCCACAATCACGAGCACCGTTTGTGCGGGCGTAGCATCGGGCAGCAATCGATGGACCGGCCCCGATAGTTCACTACCACTAGCCACCATAGTTATATACCCCACTATATGTGTAACTCACCTCTAGCGCCACAATCACGAGCACCGTTTGTGCGGGCGTAGCATCGGGCAGCAATCGATGGACCGGCCCCGATAGTTCACTACCACTAGCCACCATAGTTATATACCCCACTATATGTGTAACTCACCTCTAGCGCCACAATCACGAGCACCGTTTGTGCGGGCGTAGCATCGGGCAGCAATCGATGGACCGGCCCCGATAGTTCACTACCACTAGCCACCATAGTTATATACCCCACTATATGTGTAACTCACCTCTAGCGCCACAATCACGAGCACCGTTTGTGCGGGCGTAGCATCGGGCAGCAATCGATGGACCGGCCCCGATAGTTCACTACCACTAGCCACCATAGTTATATACCCCACTATATGTGTAACTCACCTCTAGCGCCACAATCACGAGCACCGTTTGTGCGGGCGTAGCATCGGGCAGCAATCGATGGACCGGCCCCGATAGTTCACTACCACTAGCCACCATAGTTATATACCCCACTATATGTGTAACTCACCTCTAGCGCCACAATCACGAGCACCGTTTGTGCGGGCGTAGCATCGGGCAGCAATCGATGGACCGGCCCCGATAGTTCACTACCACTAGCCACCATAGTTATATACCCCACTATATGTGTAACTCACCTCTAGCGCCACAATCACGAGCACCGTTTGTGCGGGCGTAGCATCGGGCAGCAATCGATGGACCGGCCCCGATAGTTCACTACCACTAGCCACCATAGTTATATACCCCACTATATGTGTAACTCACCTCTAGCGCCACAATCACGAGCACCGTTTGTGCGGGCGTAGCATCGGGCAGCAATCGATGGACCGGCCCCGATAGTTCACTACCACTAGCCACCATAGTTATATACCCCACTATATGTGTAACTCACCTCTAGCGCCACAATCACGAGCACCGTTTGTGCGGGCGTAGCATCGGGCAGCAATCGATGGACCGGCCCCGATAGTTCACTACCACTAGCCACCATAGTTATATACCCCACTATATGTGTAACTCACCTCTAGCGCCACAATCACGAGCACCGTTTGTGCGGGCGTAGCATCGGGCAGCAATCGATGGACCGGCCCCGATAGTTCACTACCACTAGCCACCATAGTTATATACCCCACTATATGTGTAACTCACCTCTAGCGCCACAATCACGAGCACCGTTTGTGCGGGCGTAGCATCGGGCAGCAATCGATGGACCGGCCCCGATAGTTCACTACCACTAGCCACCATAGTTATATACCCCACTATATGTGTAACTCACCTCTAGCGCCACAATCACGAGCACCGTTTGTGCGGGCGTAGCATCGGGCAGCAATCGATGGACCGGCCCCGATAGTTCACTACCACTAGCCACCATAGTTATATACCCCACTATATGTGTAACTCACCTCTAGCGCCACAATCACGAGCACCGTTTGTGCGGGCGTAGCATCGGGCAGCAATCGATGGACCGGCCCCGATAGTTCACTACCACTAGCCACCATAGTTATATACCCCACTATAAGTGTAACTCACCTCTAGCGCCACAATCACGAGCACCGTTTGTGCGGGCGTAGCATCGGGCAGCAATCGATGGACCGGCCCCGATAGTTCACTACCACTAGCCACCATAGTTATATACCCCACTATATGTGTAACTCACCTCTAGCGCCACAATCACGAGCACCGTTTGTGCGGGCGTAGCATCGGGCAGCAATCGATGGACCGGCCCCGATAGTTCACTACCACTAGCCACCATAGTTATATACCCCACTATATGTGTAACTCACCTCTAGCGCCACAATCACGAGCACCGTTTGTGCGGGCGTAGCATCGGGCAGCAATCGATGGACCGGCCCCGATAGTCCGATGAGCGCACAGTTCACAAGCACCGCTACGCCCACCATCGCTTCCATTGCGTGCTGCAATACAAATAATCACTTAATAAGTTTATTCATCGTCATCATCAGCAATTTAAATGAATAAAGATCTTTTGAATATTCAATATTTTCCTGCCACCCGTTCAAGACTTTTGAACCGACAAGAAGAAAAGCCGTAAGAAACTTGCTAACTTTAAAATTTTCAAACCAATAAAAGAGTCATGGGAAAAAAAGAAAAAAAAGCGCATTGACGAAAAATAAGGTCTTAACACAAACAAATAGACTAGCTTGTATCTATTTGATCATCAGCCCGTTGCTGCTGAATGACTAACGTGACTAAGAAAACACTAACAAGATCATCGACAAAAATGTACCTGCCAACCGTCATCACTGCTGTTTCTCCAAACGGCAACTGAACCACATGACAAAGTTTAAATGCATCCACTCGAATCTCCGCCGCATTATTAATAAACATTCCACTGCTAGGGATAAACACATTACACTCCGCCCTTAGAAGAAGGCAAACCACTAAGAAGAAATAATAACATAATCATCAACATCAACGTACCTGCCAACTGCCAATACCGCTGTTTCTCTCTCCAAGCGACCTTTGCGCTACATGACCAAACTTGAATGCATCCACTCGAATCTCCGCCGCATTATTAATGAACATTCCACTGCTAGGGATAAACACATTACACTCCGCCCTTAGAAGAAGGCAAACCACTAAGAAGAAATAATAACATAATCACCAACATAAACGTACCTGCCAACTGCCAATACTGCTGATTCTCTCTCCAAGCGACCTTTGCGCTACATGACAAAGCTTTAATGCATCTGCATTAATTTCCGCCGCATCGTTGATTAAGTAAAGCACAAACCACTGTTAGAAGGAACAAAATCACATCCTAAGCGAAAACAATAAGAAGGTCATCAACATAAACGTACCTGCCAACTGCCAATACTGCTGATCCTCTCTCCAAACGGCCTTTGCGCTACATGACAAAGCTTGAATGCATCCGCTCGAATTTCCGCCGCGTTGTTGATCAAAGCACAAACAGCTGCTAGGGGGAAGGCGGATGAGAACAACACCACGTGACCTAGTTGGGTCAACATCTCTAGGTACTCGTAGAATGTGCCTTCGTACTGTAATATAATAAAAATACATACTTTTATTATAACTTATGTAGTTTAAAGATGAACAGTTATATTCGAAGAGTTTTATAAAGCGACCTTTAGCAGAGCAGTGGCCCTATCGCGTAAGTGTCGTCGACATCGTCGACGCGTCGAATATAGGAACTCTTCACACGCGAGCGCTGATGCTATTGCATAGCACTGTCTCGGTCACACACAGAGTCAAGTATTAACTGACAATTGAAAAGGAATCTTATTGTTAGGACAATAACGTTGAAGTTGCTCTGTACGAAAAGGCCGTCGGCTGTCAAAATGAAGTCGACGGCGATGCCTATGGCACTTACGCGGTACTTACAATTAATAAAATGCATTTAATTATCATAGCCGAGGTAAGGATTTGCTAACTTTTGTTTCGAGGTAAATGAGTATTTCTTTTTTTATTAATTTACTAGGTCTAAAAACTCTTAAGATTTACAATGCTATTTATTTATTTATTATAGAGGATAACATTTTGAGTTAGCGTATTGACGCTATTTTTTTTATTACTGACTGCATAGATGTATTTATTAACTGTCACACAATTTAAAGTAACCGAATACCTAAACTTTTATTAATATCGTTTTACTTTTCTATCAATGTTCAACCTTAAAACATCATTAACAATATCCAAATTCTATTAACACAATAATGTAAAACTCATACCTTAAACAGTTGCGACTCCAATTCCGCCTGATGTATAACCTTCTGTCCAACAATAGGTTCAGAGTCTCTTCTATCGCCGTCCTTCTCAGTTCCACCATTGATCAAGCTGTTTTCCGGAGATCCACCTGAAGAATCGGTCTTCTTGTCGAACAACTCTGTCAACTGTCCTGTTGTGGGCGCTGAAAATGCTTTCCACTTTACAGATATATAGAAAGGGATTAGAATAGGTAAATTGATTTTAAGGTATAAGAGTATAGGGATTTTAAGGTATAAGCTATAAGGATTTTAAGAATCGGGATACAAAATAGAGAGTGATTTCTTGTGATTTTTGTCAATAGAAATCTTCAGAGATTGGCGATAAAAGCGAGTATCAAAAACAGCTTATGGCTCCAATACTTTAGAACAATATATTCTTAGAAAAATTACTTTATCTACAGTCAACAGCATTTACACTTGCATTACGAAAACCGCCGTTATTACGAGTGTCATAAGGTCTCAGGTCAGTGCCTGACTCTAGAGCCTGATGACGTGCTCTTGACTGTACAATGAATATAAAAGATATATTCATTGTATTGTATACTCAATTTGAAAATCTTATGTTTTAACCTTATGTTTAAATAGGAACGGTCAACTAAATAGCTCAGTTAAAAGTTACGGAAAACTGGGTAATGTTATTTTCATGGTACTATTATTTGTTACATACCTTTACTAGGACTCAACGCTCCAAACACATCAACGCATATCTTGGCTAACCTCAAATTCTCTATTAAGTAAGGCAATGCGGACTCTTTAAGATTGCCTATTACTTGTCTCGTTATGAGTAAAACAGCTAATTGCTGAAATGTCAAACGCTAGTGTTACTCTCAACCTTATGAGTAAGTAATTAAGTTGAAAATCGTTTGCAAAGTGTAATATTTAAGTAAAATGGTTGTTTAAACTTACCTCTTTCAACTTATCCATATCCTGCATATAAAATGCAATATAGAACAAGCTCATGAACGAGTTCACAAATTGAAACTGGAAGATAAAATATTATTATGTCAACGATTATAACAAAAGATATAACTAAATAGGTAATAGGCTATTTGACAATGCGAAAAATAAAGTGTCTATTACTGTTATCAGTATAAGTTATGAGTTTAAAAATGGTTTTTTATCAACGTAAGTTGAAAATAATTATAAATTTATTTAAAAATCCGTAAATAAAAAAGCATTTTTTAAACGTTTTGTCACGTGACACAAAACGCTCCTGATTCGTCGAGTTTAAAATGACGTCACCTGCTTGTAAACATCGTTTGACTACGTATGTGGATGATATGCAGAATACAGGCAAGTGACGTCACCGAACCCATTGCAGCGCCATATTGTCAAAGTAGCGTTTTGGCGCGCTATTTAAATATTGAATTTTTAATTTGATATTTTTCAGCAAATATGTACCAGAATAAAAAAAAACAACTTTTACTGGGTTCCTTAAACTCCACTTCATAATATAAAATGGATTTTCAAAACCTGTCAAATAGCCTATTGCTAACTATCTATAGAGTAGACTTCCGTCGTTTTTAATAACCTATTTTCAGTAAGAGATAGGCGTACTACAGCATTGTTGCCTAGATTTTATTCAATTCAAAATAACCGTGTTTGCCCGTGGATCAGTAACCATGACAGTAATACTAGGGAGATAATTAATAGATTTAAACTGTGGTTCCGCTGGAGCTAAGTTAAGCTACATCAATATCTATAGTATTTGGCTACATAACATTGCTATGGTTGTCTGATTTACACCAATAGGATTGCTTTATTAAATAAAAAAATCAGACACATCTTTGGCATAGCTTAGCTTTGGCGTAGTTTTATTAGCTCAAATGGAGCCGTAGGCTAAATCTGGCAAGAATAAACTTCAATTTTATAGATTTTTTAGATATAGAATAAAGATGGTCATTCTTAACCTTAAGCTATGAATAACAATCTAAAGCTGTTATTCCCCTTTTATAAAATGTAGAAACAATATGTGTGATTTTCACAAGGAAATTAAAACAATGAAAGCTAATAAAAGCCACTACTTCAACGTATATCAAATCGAATATGAATGAAAATCTTATGAGAGATAATTAAAAGTCTATAACAGCCCACTAATAAGTTTTAAAAAGTAATTTTTAGTGAAGTTTAAATTATACTTTTGTACTTTTAACATATTATGTAAATGAAAGTTTTTATGATGAAGTGTAGAAAGAACATAATAATTTAATTCTATTTTATTTTTATTCCGTGCAGTAGTCATAATGTTACAATTTTTGTTTAGAAACATGCAAGCAAAATAAAAATTGCGTGCGATGGCAAACCATAGTGCTTTCATTACGACCATAGATTACCAATGTCTTGTTAATAACCTTTTCCGTTTGTCTATGACAAGCAAAGCATGATGTAAGCTTAGCTTTTTAGCATGGCGTTACGAGTTTTTTTACAGTTTATACAAACCAATGCTATTTTCACAATCAGATGATTTTCATACTTTGTCTCGAGACGGTAGTTTTCTGTTGTTCGAATGAATCGTGGTAGAATTTTCAGTGTTACCAGTTTAAAATATTGAGTCGTGTATTGTCCAGTCCCGTTTGGTAAGCAGTAAAGAGAAAATAATATGCGCTATAGTATATTATAAACTACCGTACGTTTTAATACTACATTTACTGAATCTAGTACTTTAATAATTTATTAGGATTTAAACTAGCTATTTAATTAAATCTTGATACTTATTTAATAGAAGAGAGGGTCTAAGGAAGAATTGTGCTAAAGACAGTGGTAGACAATATTTAAGGGGATTTTAAAACTATGGTCATGCATATTTCAATAGCTATGACATTATATTTGTAAATCAAATAAAAATTAATTAATACATTTACCATTCACATACTATTCTGTGTCAAAATATAAATAACGTAATAAAGTGCTTTGATTTAAATAGGTACGTATGTAAATGGTTATCTGCTCAAATAAACTCAAACAAAAACAAAACACAAATGAAAGAAAAAAAAAATACCAAAGATTTTGAAAAGCGGTTCCAAAAATGCATTTCAAAACCCAGTCTCAGTTCAAAACTTTTTTCTCACACAAACAAAAAAGAAACTATTTTCTACTTTAAAAATAATACTTTACCTTTATCGTTGAGCCACCGAGCTATTCTCGCGTATAGTTCTTCTTCTATAGCTATTATGATAGCGAAGAATGCGCGAGGTACCCACGTGAAATATACTAATCTGTGCTCCCACCAGTCCTGAGGAAAAGAAATATTTGTTTGGTATCCAGTCTACACTTTCACTGTGTAAAATTTAAGATTTTGTAATTTTTTTGCCCCAATTTTAGCTACCAACAATAGTCACTGTGCATTTTTTTCTCGCCATTCTTATGTCAAGTTACATGGCGCGACCTATATCTGATAGATTTCGGATCGGATCGGCCAAGAGTGACACTCACCATCGCGCACCAGTTTTAAGATTATGTAAATGAAACAAATTACAAGTTTTTTTTTGATCTAGCAAAGAGTTAAATTTGTGTCAATCAAATTCTATAATTTCATAAAAAACATACAGAGTCAGTACAGCAGTAAACCCCAGTAAGACAGACAAGTTTTTCGAGTAGCTTGCGTTCTAGTAACTTTTCTATATTTTATGTGAAACGCACCATAGCTCGTAGGAACACCGTAGTGCAAGTGGCGCAAACGCTCAAACACACGATCATCACTGGGTGAGACACACAGTGGCGCCACGCGGCGTATCGCGGCTCGGGACAACCTGTTACTTGGCTGAGTCCCATTTCTAATAAATAAATATACCTAGAAAAATGCCGATTTCGAATTGTCGCAGAGCGAGAATAGTAGCTAGGGAGATACTTACTATAGTTCGCAGGAACACAAACGATGACGCACACGATCATCACTCCAAATAAAACCTACAAAGTCAATTTAGTAGCTACCCCAGTAAGATAGGCAAGTTTTTCGAGTAGCTTGCGTTCTAGTACTTCTTACTTTTCTATTTTTATGTGAAACTCACCATAGCTCTTAGGAACACCGTAGTGCAAGCGGCGCAAACGCTGAGGCACTGGGAGGGACACACAGTGGCGCCACACTCGGCGACGCCACGCGGCGTATTGCGGCTCCGGACGACCTGTTACTTACTATAGTTCGGAGGAATGCAAACGCAGAGGCACACGATCATCACTCCAAATAAAACCTACAAAGTTAATACAGTAGCTACCCCAGTACGACAGGAAAGTTTTTCGAATAGCTTACCTTATACTAGCTTTAATTTTTTTTGTGTGAAACTCACCATAGCTCTTAGGAACACCGTAGTGCAAGCGGCGCAAACGCTGAGGCACACGATCATCACTGGGAGGGACACACAGTGGCGCCACACTCGGCGACGCCACGCGGCGTGTTGCGGCTCGGGACGACCTGTTACTTGGCTGATTCCCATTTCGCCCTGAAATTATCTAGACACTATAAAATATATCTCGTTACCCTAATTTATTATTTACTTGCAGTCAAGTCACGGCCGCTTAAAAGTTTTGTCTTTTTTTCATCCTAGCTAATGCTTTTCTAACGGGAACTCGTTAACGTAGACAAATGAAGTATTTTGTCTGCTGTGATCGACGTCGTAGAATAACATTGCAATATGAGTTTGATCAGTCTCGAACTCTACCGGCTATTCGCGATTTTCCTGTTGTTTTTGAAACAGTTTTAAACTTACCAAATAATAATGTTTAGCCATAATTAAGAAATTGTAATGATACGACCAGACAAAAGTACTCTTGAAAGGAATTAATTTTTACTAAAAACTACAATGGAACTTGACCTCTTATGTTGTATTGTTGTACGAAAATAAAGTAGCACAATAATAACTATTTATTAGAAGTGTTAGAAGTGTCTTTTTCCAAAGCTCTAATCTTTAATTCATGTAAGTACATAATAGTAGTACAGACTATACAGGGTGTAAGGGACGGTTTCCCGAAAACTAAAACCATGGACTCAGACACCATCATTCTGAACAACTTTCCCAAAGATTACAATATATCGAAAATGAAAAAAAAAAATCGACTGTCCATATAAAATGATCAACTAAGCGATCGCTTTTGTATGGGGAGTCGAAGAAATTTATTAATTTCCGATATATGGTTTCTATGGTCTGATCTCTGGTTTCTGAGTTTTCTGAGTCTATGGTTTCAGTTTTCGGAACACCGTCCCTTACACCCTGTATAGTATGTACTACTATTATAGTCTGTGGTTTCAGTTTTCGGGACACCGTCCCTTACACCCTGCATAACTTCTCTTCCCTAACAGTAGCAGTCTATTTAACTTCTGTAATAGTAGTATTGTAATGTCGGCTCTTGTATAAGGCAGTATGTCTGCAGACTTCGGTCATTTTAAAATTTCCTTTCATTAAGAGATATATATATATATATATATATATATATATAAATATATAGTAGGTGAGGTGGATGGGTAGGTACGATGGGTGAGAGCTAGTAGGAAAAAAAGTAAAGGAAAAGAGATGCTTAATTCGGTGAATGTCTGTATTTAAATGTTTTGTTGTGGTGGCCGAAACGGCTCTTCGAACCTTGTTAACTTTACAGGTTTTCATTGTTCAGAGGTAGCATCAGCCTTGGCTTTTAATTTTGGCCATAGTACACCTGGAATATTATCTTCACTGATTTACGTTTTTAATTCAGTGCGAACGCACGTAACGCCCCATCTGTCAGATCGACAGTGACAGGTATGACACTGACAGGAGATTGTCAGATGGTCTGCGATTGATATATGACAGAAGGTCCTTGCTTTTTAAGGTTACTTTAATTAAACTCTTATTGATTAATTAAAATTTTATTGATACCAGTATAAGAATATAAACAATTAGAAGGAATATGTAATGATGATGAACGAATAGCTGAAGCCGCAGGTTAGTGTCAGTGCACTTCACATCAGAATTTCATAATCAGTGTCCCTACTTGATCTTACCATTATACTTGCCTAATCCACCTAAATTATCAAGTTAAGCCTTGTAATTGATACAAAGGGACCCCCTAAGGGTGTAACTTTCTCTTTTTATTAGTAAACTTTCATAAATAAGTCACTTCAGGAATGCTTTCATGAGTGCACACCATGTGGCATGGAAGCCCTCATGTAAACATAATTTGGGCTAATCTCTATAGCCAGAGCTTCCCTGTAATATAAACAGAAAGGCATCATACTGTGGAACATAATTTATTAACAAATTAAACATTTACTTACAAATAAGAAATATTAAAAATAAGTCACAGTATCATAATCGGTATGCAAGTGGCCACTTTAGAGGTCAAGTATGGGGTATCAACCTTCCCCTTGCTCTGATGCTTTTTAGATGAAATAGGGCCCTTCAGGCTTCGTTGGTAAAGACATTACAGTAAGGCCCCCTTTGTGAGAATTCACCGGTTACCATAATATCTGAAATCACCTCCGTTCATAATCCACTCTCGCAGGTGACGAGACGCATACGGCGCCCCTCCGAAACACCACTCCGCCCGCGAAGCAGAAAATTCAGTACGCTCGGCGTTAGAGGACAGATCAGGGAAGCCCGGGAGTCGCCTCCGGCTGTTTTACTATCCTGCTAGTATCAAGCAGTAAAAATATAATCAGAGGATCACACATAGAGCGGTGACCCCATTCCTCTATTAAATTAACCCAAAAAACTAACATTTAGTTTTATAATTAAATATATCCATATCAACAACCACCATTCATTCACATCAGCAAGCTTAGGAGTTCACCCATAGTGTAGCATCATCATCACATTCAATTAAGTTCCATTTCTGATATCCTTGGGCAGGCATTCATGAACCTTCAATTTTATTTAAGATATCACTAAAACAGTAACTTTAAATTAATTGTTTTAACAGTGTACCTATTTTTTTATGTTTTTTATGTGTGGATTACAGGACACCTTTTTAGTTTTGGTTTGTATAGAGTCAGGATAATAATAAAGATCAATTTACTTGTCACTGGATAATGTTTTGTCTCATTTCCCCGTTGTTGTCCTAGCCGAAAAAGGTAAGTCTATTAAGTAAGTTCCTATTATTATTGAAAATTGGAAAACCACATTACAGTATGTAAAAACATATTTTTGCAATCTTACTTTACCAAAGAATTTGACACTTGACTCTACTGCTGAAACCTTGGTATGCAGCTAAAATATACATGCACTATTGCAAAAAATTTAAGTTTGAAATTAAACTCACCTGAAATAACGGTCGAGGTTCAACCAATAAATCATCTCTTTGGTCTAAAGTTCCCCATTTATAAGCCAGCGCATTTGAATACCTACAACAATTAAATATTGTTGGAACACAAATAAAACAAAATTAAGCAATTATATTAAGAATTTATTCGTGTGTCTAAAATTGTGGAGGTGTTGGGAGGGGAGGGGGTTGGTGTGATAGAAATAGAAATATTTATTAGCTTTTAAACATGGTATGATATAAACAGGGGTGCGATTGCGTAAGGCAATCGTATTCATTTGACAGTTAATATCGTATTCAATCGGCTGCAGTTTGTATGGAATGACATACAATATGATACAATATGAACTGTCAAATGAATACGATCGGCTTTACGCAATCGCCTAGCAGATCTTATAACATTGTTCAGCATGTTAATTATGTATAACATTGTGACAAGTTACACGGTGTATAATTTAAGCTGTCACTTTTATTCGCTAATAAAAAAAAATACAGTTCAGTTTTCAGCCAAGTGTGACTTTACACAACGTTTATAAGTAACAGCATTGGTCTCTAGGACCACCGGTAGAACATGCGAAGAAATCAGAAAATTATAAAAATTTCCCACGTACGAAATTTTTTATTACACTAACTACTAGTAACTAACACCTACCTTTTCCAGGTTTCCATATAAACACACGCCCATAACACGTTGAACAGTGAGAATAATACATAAGCTATGTCTTTCCAATTCTCATTCGCTGTCCCTAGCCATATCTGCAATGTAAGAGAAAACTAAAATTGTTCCTGCTCGAAGGACCATGCTTAATTGTGTTGTAGTTTTGTAAATATTTATTCAAATTACGGCCACTGGGAGAATCCATTTCAGACACGTTTCTATCAGTTAGACTGAATAAAGTAAATTTTTCGATAATCCGGGAAAGTGAGACATTCCAGACAACATCACAGACCCAAACAATGCCTTGAGGTTATGTACGAGATATTTGAAAACAAGATTATTAGCGTTATCACATCAATGCTAGGAATATCCTTGCATTCGAAAGAAGGCCTACAGCGTATTAGGATTATAAAAGTATTGGAGAATTTCGACGGTAGTCCGCCAGTCTCGGTAGCTCAGGGGTTAAAGTATTGGACCGAACTTCCAAAGGATGGTTCAAGTCCATCGGAGAATTCACTTGTCGCAGAGTTGATTTTATAAAAAAAAAATCCATTTTAAATTTATCATAAGTATAAAAATAGCATTCAGAAATATAAAAATTAAAAATTCATAATAAAAAAGGTTTACTCAGTTGACATAGAGAACAGACACGCTCTGTCAACGCATTCTCTCAGTGTCCGGATCCTAGTGCATTTTAAAGTAGGACTGCATCAAGATTTGAAAACTTCAACTTACCCAAAATACAAATCCAACGACAGCAGGCACCGTCAAAGACTGAGTATAGTGACCGAGCCATGCGAAATACATTGCTATTTTAACACCAAAATATTCACTTATTTCATCTGAAATTTTTATTTAATATAATATAAAATAAATGTTCAATTAAAATATAATTAATGATAATTTAATAAGGTACCTAATTAATTAAATTTCTCATACCTTTTCAAGGTGTCTTAAGTTATAAGAACTATGTCAATACTTAGTCAGCAAATAAAAATTCCAATTATGAAGTTTGAAATCAAATATATCTGTTACTTGTAACACTACGTAACTTAGTTTTGACAGATGTTTGGTTAGTAAAGATACTAAAACCAAACGAAACTTCCAACAAAAGGCTGATTCTTCAATATACGCATAAAAGTTATCAGACAGTTAAAACTATAACCAACTGAAATAAATGACAATTGCACAAACTTAAAGTGATAAAAAATTAAACAATCTTAGAGGAATATTTTCTATCCGAGCATTGAAAAATCAGCCCTCAATGGATTGAAGTTTATAACCAAACATTATCTTAAGAATTTAACAAACTTGGAAAGATTATAATTCAAATACCCAGTTCTTGAGCATTATGTACCTTACCTAAAGGTTGAGGAGAGAATAACGTCCTAACCCATTTCTTCCTGAGATTCTCTAAGGCTTGCCGTTCGTGTAGTGGAAACATACTGGCGACAACGCCCCTACTGACGCAGGCTGGCACTGTTGACAAAGGAAAATGACCTTTAAGAATACTGTACCGAAGGTCGAAAGCTGTGGATTCACTTGGGCCAACTTAGGATCCCAATTTGCTGCCGCTACGCGTTGTACACGTAATGGAAAATTTTATAACAGTCTCAATAACCTATGAGATTTAGATTTATTACAGAACAAAAACTGCAACAAAGCATTGCAAATCTTAATTTCCATGTGTTCAATCACGGAGTGGTTGATCAAAAGATTATTATCGCGAGCTTCCCAGTTGTTTACAACCACAAATCCGCAATGGACTTGGTGGATCATTCATAACTCATCATTCTTAACCATCCTGTGTGTCAATATTGTACGGACTGTACGACATTTCCTCAAATTATTTTATTTATTATCTATCTCTGTCCTGCGGGCTGATTCACAAACCATCGGACAGGGAATCAGATTCGAATTCTATGTTTTGTCTTTGTCTATTCTAAAGTGATTGACAGTGATAATGCATACATTCCGCTGTCGGGAACGATTCCTACTGTTTGTGAATAAGGCCGCAGGTCTCAGCGTGAGCCCCGGTTCCAAGGCATGTTCTTGCGACTTGAGGAGTTCTGATGCTGAAATGCCCTGATAAGGAATGATGAAGTTGATCGCTTTCCAATACTCTGTCCAGGTCTCAGCGTGAGCGCCAGTTCCAAGGCATGTTCTTGCGAGTTTAGGAGTTCTTATGCTGAAATGCCCTGATAAGGAATGATGAAGTTGATCGCTTACTAATACTCTGTCCAGGCCTCAGCGTGAGCGCCGGCGCGGATTCCAAGGCATGTTCGTCACCTGGCTCTTGCAAGATGAGGAGTTCTGTTCTGATGCTGAAGTGTACTGATAAGCGAATGATGAAGTTGATTACTTACCAATACTCTGTCCAGGTCTGAGCGTGAGCGCCGGTTCCAAGGCGTGTTCGTCTCCAGGTTCTGCGCGCGCCGCTTCCAGAACATGCTTCACGAGCGCCCCGCGCTCTTGCGAGTTAAGGAGTTCTGATGCTGAAGTGCCCTGATGAGGGAATGATGAAGTTGATTACTATTTCACAATTTTCTCTACAAAGCAACCAGCCAAGTCCTCTGAAAGGATAACTTTTAAGTTATTCTCTCAGTGAACTTTGTTAGATAAGAATAGCTGATGCAGCCACTCTCAATGAGTATTTGGATGTGTTTTTTTATGTACCTATATAATTAAAACTTTAGTTGATTCTGGTTGGACGGAGAGTGAGTGAGTCAGGAGTGCTTAAGGTACTTATCCCTGAATGAGATCAATGTAAGTATATGGTGGTAAGTATCTAATATTTATTTATCCTTACGGGACATGTTTTATTTTTGACAAATTAACTGAAAGTCTCGTCGTAGACTCTCTATGACATAAAGCCTCCTAATTCCATGTTTGATTTTGTTTGATCTGTTGAAATAGGTGTTGTTTCAGCATATGATTAGATACAAGCTACTAGGCTAAATTTAAATATATAGTCTCTATTTTTTCATTAATCAAGTTCGTTTCGTAGCTGTTGTGTTGGGATTCACGGCCTTATTAGATTCTCGCTCATTAAATTTAAATGAGAAACGCAAAAAGCGCTGAGATATTAATAAATAATAATTAAATAGCGAAATGTTAGCTCGATATAACTAAACGAAATAACTTAAAAAAACTTCTTCATTAAAGAGTGCCTGGAAGCAATTGCTAAGGCCGCTTTTTGTGTGTATCCTTCTACTGTCTCTATTTTTTTGCGACATGTTATTTTTCTATTTATTTTATTTAATTGGTTGTTAACATGCCACATAAACTAGTTCCACACAACTTTTAATACTTTTGTATATTTGGTATTTATTCCGTACCGATAACATAAGAAATCAAACTTATCAGTATCGGCATAGAACGCCAAACAATTATATAATTTTCCATAAATAGTTACAAAGTTACCAAATATTGGGCACGGAATTCAGTCACGCAAACATTAACGGCTTATCTGGAGATCAGGTAAATCGCCATCCAAAACTAAACTACTTGAAAAGGCTAGCGGACTGATGTTACTTTTATTTATTTAATACCAATTACTGTAACTATTCTTTAACCGCCTCTGTGGTCTATGAGTAACAACCACCGGTATCAGACCCAGAAGCTGTTGTGAACTTGCTGTAAGTCCGCCTGGCTAGCTACCACCATCTTATCTAAGTCTGTCGCCATAATAACAATGTTTGCAGCATTGTTGTGTTCCGGCAGTTAAGAGATAAGATAGCCAGTTCCTCAGTAGCTAAGAATTTTGAGAGACTTGCTTCCATCTTCAGACTTATCAATATTTAACATCAGGAAAGATGACGTCTAAGAGTCCCGTTGTTCATAAAAAAAACTGTGGCTCTTTTTGGAACGTCAATTCAAATAACTTTAGTAGTTTCGGAGATATAAAGCTTTTAAGTTTCTGATTGAACAAAGTTCTAACCACTGACGCCACTTTAGTCTACATTACAATACTTAAAAGGTTAGGGAACCGGAAAGCATTGGCCTTATAATTTTTATAATTGTATGTTATTATCGTTATTTTTTATTAAGGTGGAACGATTTTCATACAAAAAACAGTCGAGATAATCTTGGTAGATTAACAGAATTAATACTTAAATATATGTGCAACTATTTATTCTCGGGTATTCATTTGCGCTTAATTAATAAACAAACATTGTTTCATTCAGAAATCACCTATAAATGAACACTAAATTATTGCAAAAATTACGACTGTGTATGTGACAAATGTCGTGTACGTATACAAAAATCGCGACGTTGCCATTCCATGCGGCTAAGACGCGCAACGCGCGACGTTGCCGCTCTTACGTTTGTCTCGATTTAATAATTGTTTAAATTTCTCTTTACTAGATTTTTCAGCTGTGTTGCCGTTGCGTCCCAAAAGAGATGAGTTTCGTCAGTAATAATTTACTTTGGGATTATGATATAAAGTTGTGATTTGTAGGATTTATCTTGACTCCGATTTTAAAAAATACTAAACACGACTTATATTTTGTTTTTTATGCGTAAATCTTTTTTTCTCTCATCACTGTAAAAAAATAGAAAATAAGATTTTATAAAGGAAAAAAAAGAAACGAAAATTGTATCTGCTTCGTGCAAATAAAATTTACTTGTATTATGTAACGTACTTACTTAATATTTTTATATTTTTTTATTTAGACAAATGTCATGTGGTCCCTTTTCAAATATTAAATTGTCCGCAATCACATCTACGTACTGACAACACCGTTCCGTATTTGTCATTTGTTTGTAGTGTTTTTTCATTGTGACGTGATTGTGACTAGGGAATGGGTCCAGTAAAAATTTCACTGAAATGAAAATTAAATATAAACGAAATTTATGAAATCTTTCAAAACTGGTGGAAATATTTCAGTTTTGAGTGAAATTTATTTTCTGACTAGAAATGATTTATTTTACGTAAATCTTAATGATTTAACGATCTTAATGATTTATTTTATTTTTAATTTTACAATTTTAACGTATTAAATGTTCACTTAGCTATTCAAAACATCATAAGAATGATGATAGCATAGAGATAAACATAGACTAAGCCAAATACAAAACATGAATTTGACGTCACATATCACTTGACTATTGTTGTTTCGACTATGAATCAGGACATTTGCGCGAAAAGCTAATAACGCGAAAGACTCTTACACGAAAAGCCGTTTGCTCGAATAAACATTAGCGCGAATAGTGCACAAATGTAATTAAATTTGCCTCAATTATTGGTCATCAATGGTCAAAAACATTTTCACCGTATAGCGCATGAATGAATGTTAGCGCTATCTCAGCACTTTTTTTTCTAGATTGTACTTAACATTACATAATACATATTTAAGATACACAAGAGGTTAGCACTTTTTATTTTATAACCTCTCAGGCATCGGAAAACGAAACACAATAGATATTTAATTGTTTCCAACCCCGGTGTTCGCTGCGCTGCTTTACGAATTAAGTATTTGTTGAATAATACAATTTCATTTTGAGGTAAGTACTTAATAGTAATTTTTTTGGGGAATTTTTGCTTACTTACATGTTTTATGTATTAATATTTTATAATATCAGTATCTTTATAAATTAAAACACGAAATTAGTTATATGCACATAAGTACCTTTAAAGACTCAATGCTCAGAAACACGTGAAGTATCAAATTGATATTAATAAAGATTAAAGTCTATGGTTCCCCCGAACTGTAAAAATCAAGCTTCTAAGTTTTTACATCACCATAATAAATTATCGCAGTAAATTAAAGCTTTAAAGGTAGAATTTAACAAGATTTACAAGATGTAAAATTTCACCACATAAGTAAACAAAAAGAGTAAGTATAAAAATGGCGTCTCGAGCTTGATTCCAAAACTATTATAATATAAAATGGAGATTGTAACTAACAAACAAGTAGACAAAATATGATCATTTGCGCAAATTTATATACGCGCCAATATACCGAAAGGAGCTAAATGTATTGATTTTAAATAAAACTAATATAATAGTATTGTAGTATTGTACTAGCGGATCCTCGCGGTTTTACACGCGTGGTACCTGTTCCCGTGGGAATATCGGGATAAAATATAGCCTATGTTAATCAGGGATAGTGTAGCATCCTAAAAGAATTTTTGAAATCAGTCCAGTAGTTTTTGAGTTTATTCATTACATACATACATACACATCTTTCCTCTTTATCACTACATAGTATAAAGCAAAGTCGCTTCCCGCTGTCTGTCCCTATGTATGCTTAGATCTTTAAAACTACGCAACGGATTTTGATGCGGTTTTTTTTAATAGATAGAGTGATTCAAGAGGAAGGTAAAATAACCTTCAATATATAGTAGAGAAATACTGTAATTTTTAAGGTTTCTAATGTGATGTCGTAAATGATTACATTTTTTCCGCTTACATTGCAAACGCAGGCTGAACCCTACGAGATTTATCAATATAAGGTAATAAGTATTTGTACACCTTGAAAATGTCTACAGAAAACTCCGCGGTGGTTTATGTTTAACCCACAATAGCATAAGTCGTGTAGTCCACGCGGGCGAAGCCGCGGGCGGGAAGCTAGTAATATTATATAGTATAGAAGTATAGAAAACGGTAACATGATGATCCAACAACCACCACCACTTTTTTTTTGATTGATGAAACACTGCAATTTTAATCAAAATCGGTTCAGCAGTGGTTTAAAAAAAAGATATTATAATGGGCAAACACACTAAGAAATCTTAAAATTTAGAGTATCAATTACATTCTTGTCACTTGTGCAATTTAAAAAAGTTGCAATTGCATTTGTTGCAATTTATACATCAAAATTAATATTGTGATGTTATTTAAATAAACAATAATATAAAATAAATAATAAAAAAAAATCTACCATCAGAAGTCTCGAACCTTAACTCTTTGATATCTAAGCCGAGTACGTAGACCGCTGGGCTACTTTATCATTTTCAGTTGGGTCGAAATATTCTACTACAAGAAACTCAGAAATAAGGTATGCATGTGTGAGTGATTAGTAAAATTGGGAGACAGAAACACTCTCTCGAGATATTTGGATGATTTATGTACTACAAAAAGATAAATGTTGGTTTCGAAAATTCAATATTTATTTATAGAATGCGCTTATAGTATTTTGAGTTAAAAAGATACAAAGAACAATTAACAAATAAATAAAAACTACTAAATAGCGAAAGTAGCGCCATCTAACGACCGTTCAGCTTTTTGTAACTTAATCGTTCCACCTTAAGTAAGTAAAGTCAAGATAAAAAAATACACCAAATAGATTTGGGGTAAGATTTATTTAATATACACAATTCTATCAAATAGAGATGCGCAAAATACTTCACTGAAGTGTAAAGAATGATATAGTCCAATTGGACTAGATGAAGTATATCACTCATCTAGTTCATTTAGTTCATCTAGTTCACTTGGCTCAGTACTTCAGTAGTCCATTTGAGTCACCTTGTCATTAAATTCAATTCATTCTAGTTCGATATGTTTCGTTGTAAATATTCGTAATTAATATTCAAGTAAAACTAAGCCTTATGTTTGCGCAGTAGGGGTTGTTTTTTGCATGAACACTTTCAAATCGTGAGACGTGAAATTGAGTGCGGGCCGTGCAACTATCTCGCTTCCGCATGCGGTGTTCGTAATCTATCCGTTCGCTTTACTCTCCTTCAGTGAAGTGTGAACTAAATGAAGTACTGAAGTAATTGGGACCCGAATAAGGAGATATACTTGCTACGTGGACTAGTTCAATTGAAGGATTCATTCAGGAACGACTCAACTCTTCAACCAAATGAAGTCTGAAAATAAGTACAGTAGAATCTCACTAATGCAGCACTATTAAAAACCAGAGGGTGTCGGATTATTGGAATGTTCGGATTACTGGATTGTATAGAAAAATTCATCTATACTAATATTATAAAGAGGAAAGATTTGTATTTTTGTATGTAACGAATAAACTCAAAAACTACTGGACCGATTTTGACGAAATTTGGTATAGAGAATCCTTAGACCCCAAGTAGTAGGCTATAAATGATCCCGAAATTCCCACGGGAACGGGAACCACGCGGGTGAAACCGCGCCCGGCCTCTAGTTACATATAAAATAAAGCGTTTCATAAAAAGGAATATAATGCAATTGTGTTCTACACGAAAGAGGCGCGGGCGGAGGGTGGCGGATTATTGGACGTGTCGGTCTATTGAAGTGCCAGATTAGCGAGATTCTACTGTACTTTGCTGTTTATGCTTTAAAATTTAATTTATTTCATTTGGATTCTATTTCGATAATTTCAATTAAAAAGTGTGGCAGGCTTAATTAGTTATTTGGCGAGAAAAATAACGCCATTATTTGCGGCTATTTCAATACGTATTTCCAATGTTCCCTTCGATCCCTTTATCGATCTATTTGAATATGGAACATTGGGAAATTGTACATTACTGCAGCGGCCAGCAAAAGAGACATTGATGGATGAACGTGTAAATGAGATCCGAGGTGAAGCCGAGGCCTTACATTTGAACTTCATCAATGCCTAGTTGTGGCCAAGGCTTGTATAGTACTTTTCTCAAATAATGCGCGGAAATTACAACTATTTTTTGAAATCAGACAAACAACGAACAACAATATTTTTTCCTACGTTAGTATTCATTTGTTGTTTTTTTTCTAAAACAGCTTTCTATTTGCAAGCCAGTTCGAAATTTAAATAAACCTTTGAAAAGTTACCTCCTTTGTTGCTATATTTCAAAGTAAAAGATCGTCCCATTTTTAAATTACACGACAGATATGAGTTTACTATGCTATTTATGTAACACGACAGATATGGATTTTCAATTTTCATAATACTTTTGCTGGCCGCTGCTCGCACATGTATGTGGCCAGTACAGCAATATCGATTTATCTCAAAGAAGGTTGTGAAAATAATGCTCATATTTCCAAGCATGTTTGAGAAAAGAGGATTTATTGCGGTGATAGATATTCTTTGCCAGTTGTAGAAAAGTTTGTTAATTTTACCAGTTTTAAGGCTGGCTGGCGCATATTAGGGTGGGCGCACCGCACCGAACGCATAACAAAAACACTGCTAGAGAAGCTTAAGCTTATAACTTTCGTACATTTTATTATGAACTATCGCACACTACTACAGGCGGGCCGCATCGCATCGGCGCGCACAGTCGGATCGCTTCTTTAATCCGTATATGGAACAATCCGACGTTACGATCGGTCGCAACTGACCGACCTTAACGACCAGTCGTAAGTTATGTGAGTAGTGAGTATCGTCAACGATCACATAAGAAAAGTATTGTAAAATGCAAAATTAGAAAGTTATAAATATCGTTAACGATTTACTTTATCGCAGACGATTTGAAAGTACTATCACAGTCTATCTATGCATACAGTCGTCCAACGGACACGTTTTGCCAGAGCAATCGTGCGGGGTTCGCGGGGCGAGTGTGTGTGAACGATCGGTCGTTACAATTAGTCGTTACGATCGGTCTGTTGCGACGGATATGGAGCCGTTAACTCGTACTTATGCGTTGCGATATGGCTGTAGTATGCGCCAGCGTTTAAGAGGTCAGAGGAGGAATACAATGATTACGGGAGTACTTGAAACATTTTTAGGCACATTTGCTTACGCAGCAGCTATTCATTACTGGATTGAATAGGTACCTCATTTGCACGGATTCTGTGGCCTGCACACAAGTATCCACTCAAGGGGAGTTTTTGAGTGCCTTTTCAGAGACAAGACGCTCCAAATCCGTCAAGTGGACCAAGGGGAAGGGAGGACTCCGACTCGCGAGTAAGTATGTATATGAATTGATATCTTGACAAAATCATCAGGAAATTGCTCTTATTACTTACGGGATTCATATACAATAAATACTTTATAACAAGACAAAGTTGTAGAAGACTATAAGAATGAGCTAAGTATATTGATCAACCTACTAATAATATAAATGTAAAAGTTTTGATGTTTGGCTCTATGCAACTCAATCACGCAAAAACGTCTGAACGAGTTTTGGTATAAAGCCTGGATTAAAAAACCTACAAAAAATACGTCAACTTAGTAATATTTCCAACAATAAAATAGTCTGGCCTGACCTATCCCGTCCTACATTATTTAATCTGTACTATGCCACGAGGGGAATAAATCAAAGCAGTTATATTTCTTGTAAACTAAGGTTCTACATCTTTCGTCACCTACAAAGAATACATCAAATCAGTAACACATCCAAACAATAAAACAGTATGACCTGACCTATCCCGTCCTACATTATTTAATCTGTAGGTACTATGACACGATGTCGAGGCGCCACGAGGGGAATAAATCAAAGCGCTAAGGTCACACTTCGTAGCTACGAACGCCGAAACATGTAAATGTGGTACGAATTCTTGAAGGGCGATGGTGCTTGGAAGACTTATTTCTTAGGTCTAGGTAAATTTGTTATCTGAGATAACACGTCCCTTCATATTATTATTCAGTTCAGACCAATCGATAAGTATGTACCTAATAGAGAAAATTTGCAAAATTTTTGGAAGAAAAATATTATTGTGTTAATATTGAACTGATGGGGTAGTTTTTTTGATATTCACAAGTGTTTGTAATAGCCTAGTCTGAATAAATGATATTCATATGCTTTGACAAGAAAAACCTGTTCGGAAAATAAGAAACCTTCTATAATGTTTCCGATTTAAAATTCTAACAAAATATTCTATCCAAATTCAGTTCAAATGAATACAGTCTATATTATCTAATTTTTATTATTAATCTAATTGAGATAAGTAGCTTAAGCACTTCTATTGCGAACTTCAGAGCCAAAGAAAATATTATCAGTATATCCAGTGTACAATTACCAGAAACATAACATACAATATATTCATAACACGAATGTTTATCCCCTGCGTGCGTGCGAATCGTGATTGATTGCATAAATAAGGACTGTCACATTATGGCGAGCTTACTAAGGCTCAACGGCTATAATTAGAAGTGAAAGTGCTCGAGAATGTGCGACTTTCAGCAACTGTTTTTGTTTCTTTATAATTTGAAAGTTACCACAATTGACATAAAACTCATTATACATATTTGTACAATTTCGTTTTTAAAAAATCGCTTCTTTTCCATTCCTCTGCGATATAAATTGAACCACACCTGTCAAGTCCTAGGTCTTTCAAATCAACGTAATCTATGCTGAGCGAAATGAAAACACAAAAGTTTGCCTTATAATTTTTGCGCTTACCTTATGAAAGCAATGCATATCACGCACTGTGAACTCCTTGTAACCACCGCCGAATTCTGGCTTCAGTAACTTGGGTAGATGCACCTCTTCGGCTGTTTGGAGAAGCCTGGTAAAAGGAGAAATAGAGAATTGGAGATTACTACTATTGAAAACAATGAGTACATCAACCGTTACATGTAATATCGAAAAGACGAAAGAAAGTAGGTGACTGATAAAAATAGATATTTATCTTGGGTAACGTACAACTCCAATATTTCTAATCCCTAACTGATCCTACTACATTTTATAAGTAAATAATCAAGGTATTGAATAAACAGGGAGAAAAAAAACAGCCCTTGACGAGTTTCTTGTCGGTTTTTCTCATCGCCTGCGGCCATAGAATTTTGCGAACCGATGACGGCGTAGCTATAATAACAGTTTGTATAACAGTCAATTTTAAATAACAATTTTAATAAATCACCTTAATTCTTAGCGATGCAGGTTTTTTACTTCTTCTTAAAAAAATCTTAGTTTTTTAGGCAAAATATCACAATATTACTGCATTAAATAAAATTTTCTACATCAACGCATAATTAACAAGAATTAACATGCGTCACACTATAAAATCAACGTGTCTACGTTAATTTGTTAAAGTCCCAATAAACCAAGTAGCAAAAACAACTTTATTCACCAAATAAAGGGTAAACGACCGCATTAGTTTTAAATGGAAGCATAAAAAGGTTAGCTGACTTGTCGATTTTATCGTTTCATGATGAAAAGCACCCGACTGATCGTTATCAGCCGTACGCGTTTCGCCTATATGTAAAGTGAGAAGGAATAGGAAATGTGGGTGATAGGAGAAATAAGCTTTTTAAATAAAGTAAATTTGGGGAAAACTATTTTAAATCAAGAATGTCTACTAATAAGACCAATCTGATTACCTACCACATTACTAATTTACCCTTCAGCCATATTCGTAACTAAAGTTTGATAACCGGCTACGTACCTAAACAGATTTTTTTTCACTAATTTTGTCACCAAAAATAAAATTTTATTTTATGTGATGTATTGTCTAGCTGCTAAGTCTAGTCTGTTAAGACTTAGCAGACTAGTCTGTTTCGCGTATTAGTAGTTTTATTTGTGACCAATTATTATTGAACTAGCTATATATTTACCTATGAGATTATGTTGCCGATACTAAGCAATTAGAGATTTTTTTCAGTCACGGCATGGGCGACCCAAGCGGAAAGCAGCTCTAATAGCGCTCTTAATAAAATTATTTTAAGGCCCTACTCACACATCGTCGTCAGTTGTGAAGTAGAACGCAGAGCACTGCGATGTCGCGTGCTGGCTGTGCTGAAAACTAGATCATACTATCTAGTAGAAGCAGTAAGATGGCTATCTACTATCGCGCTCCTAATAAAATACTTTAACCACTTACATATCGTCGGTCGTCAGCTGTGAAATGGTGCATCCACATCGCAGTTACTTTTTGTGGAGCAAAATTGTGCAACACGGTAACGTTCGATAACAATCAGCAACAACAAGGCAATACTAAGATTTTTATGATTTTTCTAATTTTTTATGATATTTTTATACTGATAATTTTTTTATAGAAAAATATTGGAAAAAAAAATAATCTGCCACTCAGATGGGACTCGAACCCACGACCTTGAGCCATTTTATTAGGAGTGCAATTGGGGCAGCTATCCGTCATCAATCCTAGGCACAGCAGCAGTATGCGACATGCGTGCTATCGCAGTGCTCCGCATTCTATACTGGTGCATCCACACCGCAGTCACTTTTTGTTGCTCAACGTTTCCAAATGTTACTGAGCAACATCCGATAACAAAAATTTAGTACTTATGATAAATTCAAAATAGAAAAATATTGGAAAAAATGGACACCAGCAAGCTGGCAGATGGCTTACCTAATGTCGTTCCTAATAAAATGCTTTATAGGTATAGGCCTACTCATACATCGTCGTCAGCTGTGATGTAGAACGCGGAGCACTGCTATGTCGCGTGCTATCGCACATACACGCGCAGCCGCGGCCGGCTTCCACGCAGTTTCTGCAGCAACCCCAGCAGTACACTGACGGATAGTTGACCTAATGATGGATCTAATAAAATGCCTTAAAGGTCCCACTCACACGTCGTCGTCAGCTGTGATGTAGAATGCGGAGCACTGTGATGTCGCGTGCTGTCGCACACACACGCGTAGCCGCGGCCGGCTCCCGCGCAGTTTCTGTAGCAACCACAGCAGCATGCTGTCTGGGAGACCTAGTTCGAAGAGAGAAAGAGAATAATATTTATTGGGATTGAAATATGCACCAAATTATTTATAGTTAGTCGTTTAATTAAATCATGACTGGCGGTCAGGCTGGAGGAATGTAGTTCGTTAAAATTAAAGGGTAGATAGATAGTACACGTGCGGCACTCCTTACGCTACGTTCACACGGAGACATGTCGGATCCGGTTTAAGTCACAATATAATTTATATGAATAAGTTCACACGTGCACCCGATTTTAAGATCCGACAATTCATAAAACTAAAATCGAATCCGGCAAAATCGGTTCCGACATGTGTACGTGTGAACGGTGGGTTACTCGTATATTTTTCGCAAAAATGAGCATTGCTGTAAAATAAAAATTACAGATATGAGTTTAGAGGAAAGCTTCGAGCAAGGTGTAATCATAAGTATTGATTGTTATGACTACACCTTGACTTGAAATAATGGCAGAATTATATCGATCCACGATAATCTCTCACCTTCAGGGTGAAATAATATTCTTTGTGTGAATCCTATTAATTTGCATAAGTAGGTATGCTTTTTTGTAATGTCAAAAGTATTGTTGCGAACTCTCTGTGGTTGCTAAGCGACATAAAAATAAAAGAAAAAATAACAATGTGAAAAGCTGGAAAATAAATACATCTTTGTATCTAATCAGTTTTTGCTCATTTTATCATATGGCGACCGTGAAAATATATTTCAAATAAAATAAAATACAGTATTTACACCGACGTGCAGAATAAATAATAAATGGAGGCCTTAAAACGAAAGAGAACCCAATTCCGCAAGGAGTTCACAATTGCTGCGGATGCCCTTGAAAAAGCTCTCCAGGAGTACAAGGACGTGCCAGACCAAGGAACTATTGTGGAGGGTAAATATAGTAGACTCTCCGACTGCGCTGAGGAACTGTTTAGTTGTGAAGTGGCTGTGAGGGACTTGTGGTGCCAAAGCGAGGTCTTTGATGAAACAGCATACCAGGAAGACCAAGATAGGGCAGTACCGTATAAAACCAGATGGTCACAGCTGAGGATTAGTTACCAAAACTTCAGTAAACCTAGAGACAATTCTTATCATGATGATGATGCTGGAACAGTATTATCTGCCAACTGTGCCAATTCGAGCGTCATGCGTCTGCGAGAACATAAAGTCAAGATGCCTAAGCTAGAAATCTCTAGATTCAATGGAGAAGTGAAAAAATGGTTGCTTTTCTGGGGCCAATTTGTAAAGATTCACGAAGATCCAGACATAAACGAATCAGATAAATTTCAATACCTGCTCCAATCGATGGAACCTAATTCTAACGCCAGGCAGCTTGTGGAGAGCTACCCTCCATGTGGGGAGAACTATAAAAAGGCTCTAGATGCTCTCAAATCCAGATTTGCCCGAGACGACGTTTTAATAGAGACATATGTAAGAGGATTACTATCATTGATGCAAGAAAAAGGGCAGTCACCATCATATACAAAGAACTTGACGGCACTGTATGACAGCCTACAAACGCACTTGCAAGCACTTGAAACTCTTGGTGTCACAAAAGATAAATATGCGTCTATCTTATTCCCGATGGTAGAGTCCGCCTTACCTGATGAGGTGCTTCGAGCATGGAACCGGCATAGAGCTTCTGACAGTAAAATTCAGAATGATTTATCCAAACTAGTCGATTTTCTTAGACTAGAAGTAGAATCGGAGGAAAGGATTCAACTTGCCCACCAAGGTATGATTAATAACTCTATTTCGGAACCAAAAGCACCCACTTGCTGTTTTGTCGCTGAAACGAAACCAGAAACTCGTAAAAACTCAACAATATGCATCTGGTGCGACAAGGACACCCACGGCAGCGCAGAGTGTCATAAAGCAGCTAAGATGACATTTGATCAAAGAACAGAGCACATTAAAGCTAAAAAGGCATGCCTAATTTGTTTAAGACAAAACCATATTGCTAAACGATGCAAAAGTTTTCCTAAATGCCTATTTTGTAAGAAACGCCACTATACATTGATGTGCCCTGATATGACAGAGTACCTGTAAAAACAAACTAGAACCTGAAAAGGCCAACAGTTTGCATTGCAAGTTGAAATCTACCACTTTTCTGCAGACTGTCGTCGTTCAAGTTGCATCCAGCGACGGCAAGATGTCAATTAAAGTGCGTGCTTTAATAGATAGTGGTGCGCAGAGGTCGTATATTCGAAAGGATCTTGTTGAAAAGTTAGTTTTGAAACCGGTAAGAAAAGAGTTTATAACGCACTGTCTATTTGGCGGAAAAGAAGAAAATACGGAAGAACGTCAAATTTATAACATTTGTGTCAAAAGTTTGACAAATGATTTTGAGATGCAAATGTCAACAGTGGAACAACAAAATATTTGTGGTTTTTTACCGAAAGTTAGATCTAATGAAATAATTCAACAATTACAGAGACACAACATTATATTGACCGACTCGACAGACTGTCCCGACGATGTACAACTTTTGATAGGCGCCGACTTTTCAGGTCTTCTTTTGTCTAGTGATTTTGTTCACGTAAGTAGTACTCTGACCGCAATTAAAACTAAAATGGGCTGGACAATTCAAGGCCCAATTACGGGAATTTACAGCTCATTAGTAAATACGATAACGGCACTTCACTGTCTTTCTCACATAAATATTTCAGATTTATGGGAACTAGAGACTATAGGGATAAAAGACCCCGCTGAACAAAAGGCGAAAAGTCTACATGACACAGAGGTACTTAGAGAGTTTGAGAGGACCATAACCATTAACGAGAAAGGGCGTTACGAGGTATCACTGCCATGGTGTGATGTACCGCGTCCACAATCTAATTACTTGGTGGCAAAGAAGAGGCTTCATTCAACTACAAATCGGCTTCATATTTTAGGTAAGTTATCTCAATATAATGAAGCATTGCAGCAATGGCTTGAATTAGGTATCATAGAAGTTGCACCAGACCAAAGAGTTATAGGGCACTACATGCCCCATCACGCTGTCATTAAAGAGGCCAGTTTAACGACAAAAATCAGGCCCGTATTTGATGCTTCAGCAAGGGATTCTAATGGTATATCTTTGAACTCCTGTCTTGAGAAAGGTGTTAACCTTCTAGAACAAATACCTCAGCTATTATTAGATTTTCGTAAAGGAGCTATTGGTATCATAGCTGACATCGCAAAGGCTTTTTTACAAATTTCCTTATCTCCTAATGACAGAGACTATTTACGTTTTTTGTGGTGGTTAGATGTAAACGATTCTAATAAGGGAACAATGACTTACCGCCATAAACGGGTAGTGTTCGGGGTGGCTTCAAGTCCGTTTCATCTTATCGCTACAATTAACTACCATCTTGACAACTGTCCGGAATATTTAAAAGAGACGGCTATGAAGTTAAAAAGGTCTTTCTATGTTGACAATTGTGTGACAAGTGTGGATTCAGAAGTAGCTCTGGAGACGTTCATAAGTGAATCGAAAAAATTAATGAGCGACGCTAAGTTTGATCTCAGAGGTTGGGTTTCCAGTCCAGTTAAAGTTTGCGATCAAACTAAATCAATTTCTGTTTTAGGTGTGTTATGGGATATCGAAGGTGATTCACTGCATTTAAATGCTAATTCATTAAAAACAACGCACGAGAAATTGACAAAAAGAACTCTTCTATCTGTTATGCAGAGAGTATTCGACCCTATTGGCGTGGTATGTGCAACAACAATAGTTCCTAAGATGGTGCTACAAAAGGCATGGAAAAAGATTCTTACATGGGATCAGGAATTGCCTGTAGATTTATCTGTCGAATTTAAGCAGTGGCTAGATCAAGCACATTTAATTAATGAAATAGTGATTCCAAGACGGCTTACTAAGTCTTCTCTTTATGAATGTGAAAATTCACTTCATGTTTTTTGTGACGCAAGTCAAGTGGCATATGCAGTGTGTATCTTCTTACGTGCCAGACACGGCGAACGAGTCGATTTGAGCTTAATTCAGGCTAAATCGAGAGTCACGCCGATCAAAAGAATGAATTACATCACTATACCGCGTCTCGAGTTAATCGCTGCGACACTAGGTGCCAGGCTAGCAAACACGGTCATAAAATCACTGGCTCTGGAAAATTGTCCAGTCCACTATTGGGTGGACTCAAGTGCCGTATTGGCTTGGATCAAAGGAGACGGAAATTGGAGTGTGTTCGTCAGAAATAGAGTTCATGAAATATTATTAACTACTTCGCCTTCAGATTGGCGACATGTTCCCGGTAATTTGAATCCAGCGGATTTGCCGTCGAGGGGAATATATCCAAAAGGGCTACTCAAAAGCCGCTGGTGGGAAGGACCTGACTGGTTACGATTAGATGAACAAAACTGGCCAGACGTCAACTTTGAAATTGACTTCCATGTAGTAGAGAATGAGCGGAGAAGATCAGTAAAGGCCATGCTCACTGAATGTGATTCTTTTTTGGAAAGATTGCGTTATTTTTCTGTGTACAGTAAGATCGTAAGAATGATTGGTTGGATTTTGAGACTTAAAAGGAAGCCAGAACCGTTTATAAAGGAGCTTACGTATAATGAGTTTCTACGGGCAGAAAAGGTTATCATCAGATTGATTCAAAACAAACACAGTGACAGTATGTTGAAAAGTAACAACGTACAAACTTTTGTTGATAATGAAGGTATCGTACGAATCGAAACTAAGCTAGGCTTAGGCAGCGAGGGAAGAGATTTTAAGTATCCTATTGTCCTGCCAGCCAGTGAACCGATAGTGCAACGCTTAGTGCTTCAACGACACCTCGTTCTGCATCACGCTGGTGTTCAGACACTAATGTGTAATCTACGTGAACATTTTTGGATTGTTGGTTTGCGTAGGTTATGCAGAAAGGTAGTCAATAACTGTGTGAAATGTAAGCGTTTTAAGGCTAAGCCTTATCATCCACCAATTGGAAGTCTACCTGAAGGGCGCATGGAGGCTAGCTCTGCTTTTGAAGTATCAGGAGTAGACCTAGCTGGTCCTCTTGTATTAAGGTCCGGTTGGAAGGCTTGGATTGTTCTTTTTACTTGCGCCACGTACCGAGCTGTACACATTGAAGTGGTTGAATCGCTGTCGACTGCTGAATTCATTATGGCTTTACGGCGTTTTATAGCGCGCAGAGGTAGAATTTCCTGCCTATACAGTGATAATGGTACTAATTTTCGAGGTCTTGATAATGCTTTTAGCACTTTAGATTGGAATGAGATTCTATGTTACTCTTCCATTGCACGAATAAAATGGAATTTCTTGCCCCCTAGCGCCCCCTGGTGGGGTGGGTTTTATGAACGTCTTATCGGTGTCATAAAAGCGATGCTTCGAAGACTCTTGGGTCGGGCGTCTCTTACTTTAACAGAGTTGGTAACGATATTGTGTGACTGTGAGGCTACGATTAATAGTCGTCCCCTTACTTATGTAGACACCAGTGTTGATGGGCTCAGACCTCTTACACCTGCGATGTTCGTGCAACCTTTGTTTCAACATGATGTATCTGATCTTGACCAGGTTGACAGGAAAACTTTGAATCTTCGAGCAAAGTACTGTCAAGCACTACGCGAAGGGTTCCGTCAACGTTTTAGAAGTGAATATTTAAGCACACTCGTGCAGCCAAGAAATTCTAAATTTCGCGATTTTAAATTGGGCGATATTGTACTTATAGAAACAGATAAACTCCGAAGAATTAACTGGCCAATAGGAGTCATAATAGAAGTTTTTCTGAGCAAGGATGATCAAACACGAGTTGCTAGAGTACGAACTGCCACTGGAGAAAAGGTGAGGCCTGCACAGCGCCTCTACCCGCTTGAAATTACTTCTTCAGACAATTTTAAACAGCTTGACCAACCCCAGACTAAGACTGACACTTCTGACAAGCTTCCAAAAACTACTACTGAGGACTCGGACAGTACGGGTTTGACTACTACTCGTTCTGGACGAGTTGTGAGATCCCCAATAAGGCTCAGTTATCGTTGAAAGATTTCATTGATTGTTTATTATATTTTTTTTTTCTTCCTTTAACTGTGTATATAATTGAGTAAGTAATTTATGTCATTCATCAATCTAATGAACCTACCGGTTTCTTTTGCCGGGGAGTGTTGCGAACTCTCTGTGGTTGCTAAGCGACATAAAAATAAAAGAAAAAATAACAATGTGAAAAGCTGGAAAATAAATACATCTTTGTATCTAATCAGTTTTTGCTCATTTTATCATAAGTATGCAACGCACATCCTCTCCGCTCTTCCCAATCTTTACGTAAAATACCATGTTCAGACTTATTTATCTATTTTACAAAAGCCATAAAATAACAAGATTAAATTAAAACCACAGTCGCAATTAAAGTCCTTATCGGGCTTAGTACCTTACGTCCAATAAACTTTATACCCAAATAAACGTTAACTACTATCCCGAACATCCAACTAATTTCTTCCGACCCTTTCTGATGAGAGTAATTACCGGAATGTAGCCTGTCTGTTACCTAAGCCTGTTCACGAACTGTCTAACATTCTTAATGGCGATTACCAATAGGTACCTATCTATAGGAATAGGAACTTATCTACATGATTTTACTAAATGGATAGTTTGGATCAGAGAACCGAACGCAAATTAATTCTTTTGGTTTGACGTATCAGGGATGGAATCTGATTCCATCTCCAAAAATACTGATCTTACTGACTGAAAACCTTTAAAATACTGACCTTTCGTCGGCCTATCAAGTCGTTAAGCATCAAAATGTTAATTTTTAATATTGTCTGTTCACTGTGTGATTGGTTGAATTCAGCCAATCACGAGCGAGCGGATTGTCTTTGCGCCTTTTTTTTAAAACCAACCACGAGTGAGCGAATTCTCTCAGTACGTTTCGGTGAACAAACTATAGTAAAGAGATGTGACCACAAGGTGCAAGGTGTAAATTGTAACAGAAAGGTTCAGCCATATTTATGGAGATGAATCTACTCAAGAAACTGGACCACTTTCCTCAAGATACAGAGTGACCGTGACGGAACGTGCACTTTGTGCGAAAGCCTATTTTTCCAACGCCTGCTCGATCGCAGCGTGGCTTCCGTTTGAACTTCTATTTAGCCCCCCCGCGGTCGAGTTCCCAATCGAAATCGAATTATCGCTAGTATTAATAACTAATGCCTTCAGGGATACCGGAAATGTGTCGTCCATGATAAGAAGAAAGCCTCGTCGCCTCCAAATCCATGCGTCTGCTGTGCGCCACCTTACGAAGATCTTTGTACTTTGTATGTGTGTATTTATTTTGTATGGGAGAAAGAAAGAAGAGTCTAACGTTCGTTCTCCGATACAAAAAACAGCCACGTAACTGGGACCTTCCTATGATCGAATTTTGTTTTCTGTTCTTCAACACACGTTTTTCTGTGAATGTTTTTCAGTTTCATAACATTAAATAGATTCACCTCCTTAAATTTAGTTGAACATTTCTGATTCACCTTGCATATTGTGTTGACATATCTTATTAAAGTTCAAGGGATTCGAACGCATTAAAAGATTCTTTAAAAAGAGGAGGAAAGGAAGGAATCACAGACCTATATCGAGATAGACGAAAAGAGCGCTTCAAACCGTATGGGAACCTAGCGTGTCCATTTTCGTACCTACGATGACGTCACGAGCGAGAATTAGTGATGTGGAAATGTTATTGACGAGCTCTTGCAAGAGAGCACTGCACAATTTTCGTTTCTGAGTGACGCGTGTTTTCATGGTATAATGGTCTCAAGCGGACTGACTTAGGTCGGAAAACTTTGACCGTGGATCAAACTTTTTACACGCAAGGTAGGTAAACTTTTAACGTCTATCTCGATATAGGTGTAAGGTATAGGTGTAAGGCATCTGTGTAAGGAATGTATTTGCTGAGGAAGGAATAAGGGTTGTAGCAAATAATAGCAGCTCTGAGTATCTGGGGCCGCATACCTATTCGTGCAATAAAATAATTTACCGGACAAGCAAATTTAATAAATAGTGCCCCATAGAGAAACTGAAACTAGAAGGTTCGGTCCGTTTGTAACGGATTCTGCTAATCTTTACAATTAAAAACTCAAAAACTGGTGATAAATTGAACCCAAACCATATTTTGCCCTCTACCTCAATTTGTAGAAACCATATATTTTTATGGGAGAATGGACCCTAAAACTCAAAACTCTGACATTACTGTAAATTTTTACTGTAAAACTGACTTTTACGGACCTTATTAAAAAAAAACTGACTTCTACCGACTTTAGTGACCATATTCCACCCCTGTTGTACTAAAAAAAGTGATGTGCTCGAAGGACCACGTTAAAATTTTATAGTAGTTTTGTGATTAGCTATTTAGTACATGTATAAATTTAGGACTGAGAAGAACTAAAGTAACCGACATCGCTCGACGGATTGCTCAGCTGAAGTGGCAGTGGGCGGGACACGCGAGAAGAACCAATGGCCTTTGGGGCGGAAAGGTTCTGGAATGGAGACCGCTCAGCGAAAGACGCTCCGTGGGTAGGCCCGCGACAAGGTGGACCGACAAACTGGTGAAGGTCGCGGGAAGCCGCTGGATGCGGGCAGCGCGGGACCGATCATCGTGAAGATCCTTGGGAAGGCCTTTAGGCCTATATACCCAGCAGTGGAAGCCATGTGGCTTAGACGACGACGACGAAATAGGACTTCGGAGCTGACGACTGAGGAGTTCGGTGGCGCAGAGGTTAGCGCGCTCGGTCTGCGACTGTGGCAGTTAAGCATCTTTCGGAATTGTCCTAAAATGTATTATCTCGAGCTCCTCCGTGCTTCGGGAGGCACGTTAAGCCGTTGGTCCCGGCAGTCATTAAAAGCCACCAATCCAAGTTGGGGCCGCATGGTCGCCCGCATTCTCCTTATTCAAAGTCAGTGCCCCAGCAGTGGGGACATTAATTTTATGGCTAATGATGATGATGACTCATAAAAGAATTAGTGAAAAACTGCCAAATGAATACGATTACTTTACACAATCGGACCTATATCGCTCTTTTAAAGTAATAGGCGGCAAGTCTGCTCTTCATGTCAACTAAACATGTCAAGCTTTATGTGATATCAAATGTACTTTCGATTCCTATCTACTCGTATACTTGATTTCTACAATATCAAGGCAAATGTACTACAATATAAAGGTAGACCAACTCAGATCAAAGCGATTGTCAAAAGCGTCAGTAAATAAATGTTACATTGAATTGCTTAAAGTCATGCCGGCTTCTACCTAGATGTAAATTTCATTTTTGGCGACTTCCACAACTAGAATTGTCAAAATACCTAAGTAATAGTCACGCAAATGTGACAAGGCATCTATTCTCGTCACAATTTATGTTAGACGTTGTACTCGGTTGTACTTTTTGGCAAGTAGTTGTTGAAAACTTGAAGCCAACTATATGTGAAATGCATAATAGTGAATTTCAACTGAAAATAATGGTTTAATATGCACACGAATAAAGTTTGAAACTAGTAACTACGTCTGACTATTCAAAACTGAACGACTTGAGTAAGAGTGCAGTGAAACGAAATAGGTCGATAAACTAAACCAAATACTTAGTATAAGGCGATTGGAGTCCATGAAGTTATCGAGTAAAAGCTTTAATTCAGTACAAGCATTGATTCGCTAGAGTAAGGCTCATTTTCTAAATACAATATTGAGGTCTTTGCTGTAAGAAGTCGATATTTCTGAATTCAGCGACCGTTTATTGAAAAACTTCAAAGCTCGTACTAGAGCTATATCAACTGCACCCTACTATTATTTTTGTGCAAGAAAGACTTTGATAATTTTTGCCGACTAACATGTTTGTCCAACTTTTCGTTGGCGAAAAGTTACGTTCTTGGCTATAATTTTGTATGACATAATAAATAAAAATACTGATGTCGCTGCGATAGAGCGAACGAAACCAACCGAGCGAAGCGGAATACTTGGGCATAAATTAGTGCTGGTGCTACTTTTTTACAACTGACAATCTACCTGTCTTGATATGATGTATGATGTAATGCACAGTTCCCGATCACACTGAAAACTACACTGAGATGATATAAACAAACTTTTCACTTCGCTGTGGCAGTGAAACATGAAAGTTCAAAGAATTCACAAAAAAACTGACTATCCTATCGTCTGTGTGAACGCAGCTTTACTTTCACCTGATCAAGTTTACCTCCAGCAAAGTTAATTTACTGTACAACAAAGAACAAGCGGAAACGAGTTTGTTTTGTACTAAATCCTATTTTCTATGTCGAAATGGCGTGTTTATGACTTCGCGAATCTATGAATCGGAATGAGGCGAACGAACCCTGACCTAATAATCTTCAGGGGTATAGACCGGTGCCAAAATTCTTATGTAATTCATCTGTTAAAGACATAAACTGTACTAAATAGGTACTTTAGAATAATAGCTCTTGGAACTAGCATGAATGAAACGGGATGTTGTTGGTGGCAGTGATTCAACGCTTTGGCCTTTGCTTTTTGTTTGGTCTAGCTAGGGCAAAAAGATAACATGGAATTGCATTGTATAAGCACAAAAAACAGTGCACGGAACTGGAAAAATCTTTACACCAAGTTAGTTTAAAAGATTTCTTAATTTTAATTTATTTCCGGTTCTTTTGGTTATATGGTCTCCCGCTGTAAGGCTTTTAAAAATACATTCGCCCAGCAGCCCTACAGACTAACGGTATCGCTATCCCAGTTGCCATAGCGATGAAACGTGTGTGACACGAACAGTGCACTGTGAAGTCTTTCATCATTCATCCTTTAACCACCTTAAACCAGACCCAGTACCGCATCAGACCTAGAGGGAGGTTCGATTCCCAGCGGGTATACAGGTATTTGGATGGTGGTAGCACTTGTTGTAAGTCCGTCTGGCAAGCTACCACCATCTTATACTATAAGTCTGACGCCATATCAACAATGTTTTCAGCACCTCTTTTAATGTTGTGTGAGCATTGTTGTGTTCCGGCAGATAGAGATAAGATAGCCAATTCCTCCTCCTTCTACCTTGAGTTTTATCACTACATCAATCGAGCATCTCCCGTTGTTAATAAAAAAAACCATTATATTGACCAAGGTATCTCTTACAATTGTTATCAACTTACCCTTGGGGAAAATGAGAACAACATCAGTCTGCTGCGTCGGCGTGGAGTGCAGCAGGAGTCTTCTTGGGTGCATCAGGTGGGCACTTAGCTGACCGGCCATCGGGAGACGGCGGCGGAGCTCCCGACCCGCTGTGGAATGAGAAACTGATAAATCTAGTGCCTACAATCCACTCCCCGTAGCATCATGATCACGAAACGAAACAAGATATATGTCGCGTTATTAGCGTTTTATCGACACTCAACTGTCAAAATCTATTGTATTTTGACAGGTAAACACAATAAATCGCTATATCATTTCACATTTTAGTGCTCATCTAAGCTTGGTATATTTAAAGCTCAAGTGAATAGGTTTTTTCTAGGCCAGCTCGCTTCTTTTTCCATCTTAGGCTTCTTTTTAATCTAATGATTCAGAATGACGCCAAGTGTAAGCCTATTTTATGTAAAATAAAAACATTTTATAAAAAAAAACCGACTTCAAAAAGTAAAAAATAAAACTTTTGGAGTCTATTGGGGATGGGATATTTTTCAGGATTATGAAAAAACTACTAGCCAGATCTTCGTAAAAATTATATGGGACCACACATAAACCATTTTCTTTCAGATAAAAAAAGAATTTTAAAAATCTTTTAACAACTGGCGAAGTTATGGTAAAACATACATAAGAAAAAAAAAAAATACCGTCGACTTGAGAACCTCCTCCTTTTTTGAAGTCGGTTAAAAAAAGAAAAAGCTGAAGAAAATTTTAAAATGTGCAATTAAGTTGCAAAAGACATATTTTACAGTTGAGATCTTTCTGAATTGAATCGTTCTTTCCACTTGATAAAATATAAAAAAAATATCCTTTAAAAAATTTTTCAGGCCTTAAAAAATATTTGGTCCAATAATTTTGGACTTGTAGATTTTTTTTCTGTGGATGATATTTTTCGAGTTTTTGGACCTTGAAGTTTATTTTTAGTTTTTTAGTTTTAAAATATTTCATAAACTATGCGTCGGAGGTACATCATGTAAATAAATTAATGATAGAGACTATAATGCCGACAGGTAGAACCCAAAAACCAGCGTTGACCCCACGCTGGTCCCACCAGCATTGAAAAAAAAAATCCGAAAATTTTACAAGTCCCAACCCAACTTCTTAAATTCGTAATAAGTCTATAAATATGCACTTTACGAAAAAAACATTATAAGACCTAAATTGCTCCTCTAGGTGCCATAAATCGAATAACACCAAAAAAATAGGGGGCTTGCCAGGGGCGTGCATTCCATATAGGTAATTTGAGCAGTGCCTACCTCATTCAAAACCTAAATAAATATACAATTAGTGTTTAAATATACAACTTTTATTCAACACTAAGCCACTAAGATTTACCTTACGCTAAATACTGAATACCTACCGGTAGGCAGTCTGCAAATTATCTACTCGAAGCAAGCAGCGTTTCATACAAAAATCTTAGAATAATAATACACATACAATAACATAGAGTGTTATTATTCTAAGACTAAAATACAACAGCAAGAAGGGCGCTATTTGTATGTGTAGCCTTCAAGCTTAAACGTCTGGCCGGAATATATCAGTAATAAGTAAGCAAGCCTACCTGACAAATGAATTTGGTCGCGAATTATTTTGTTGAGTCGTTAATCGTCGTTAATCGGTGCTATTGTAGATATAGGGGCAAGACACAAAATTCTCGATGGTTCCGTTTTCCCCATTACACCTTCTTTTTTCATGCCTATCTTATTAAGGCAATTAATACAAGCATGTTTTGTAGAAAATATTTTTTTTTCGCTTGATAATGATAATGGGGTTTTTTGACCTTGAAGTTTAGATTCAGTTTTTTAGTTTTCAAATATTTCATAAACCATGCATCAGAGGTACATCATGTAAATAAATTAATGATAGGGAACATAATGCCGACATGTAGAACCCAAAAAAAGGGAGGGTCAAGCAGCATTTTAGCAGCAAAATTTTACAAGTTCCAACTTTCTTAAATTCATAATAAGTATTTAAATATGCACTTTACGAAAAAACATTATCCCATAGTAAGGCTAATAAGACTAAGGCTACACCCCAACCGAATAAAGGAATATAAGATGTATTTGCTCTAAGTTGCTTCGTGTATGTACATTCTATTTATTTACCTATTATTTTAGTCTATATCAAGGAGGACCATCAATAATTATAGTTAGAGGTCCAAGAGTAATATCCGTGGTCCCCTTTGGGCACTTAAAGGTAACTTCAATACTTAGTTAAAGGTTAACATTACTGTAACCCTATTTAGAGCAAATAAAAATATTTGTATTTTTATTTGTATAGTGAACACCTATGAAACCCCCAAGAGTTAAAATGAGGGGCTCAAGTGTAAAGCACAGTTTGGAAAAACTAATAATATTTGCAGAAGTTAGTATGGGACGTCAATCAAGCAGGGAATATGATGATTCATCATCATTGATGAATAATACGTTCCTTGTGACACTATCAACATTTTTTGTTTATCAACTTTATTGTTTGCTTTATTTCAAATTCAGTGACTGCAAACTACTGAAACTTTATTATAAGTTTTAAATTTTATTACAAGGCTTGTTTTATAATAAAAGGCAATTTCAACACTTGCAAGAATATATTAAAGTAAATATAAACTAAATAAAACAGAACCTGGATAATGGCAAGTTTCAAGAGAGAAATAGACTTCAAGTCTCGATAGCTCAGTGGTTAGAGCAGTGAATCGGATTTCCAAAGGTTGAGGGTTCGATTCCCATCTGAGAATTCACTTGTGGCAGAGTTCAATTTTTCCATTATTTTTCTATTTAAAATTCATCTTAGGTATAACAATAGCAATGTAAAATGCAAAAATTAAAATTCATAAATGTCAAGTTAGATTCATAATATCAACAAAATATCTTTTGGTTGAATTGAAGCTAATATGCTTTTATTATTTGACCCTAATCCTTTGACCCCTAATCAAGGTAAGAAATAAACATTACATGTACTTACAGAAAACTTTAATATGAAGATACCAAAGTTATGATTCTTACCACTATCCAATTTATCTTTAGCCATTTCAGCAAAGGACTTGTGTTCCTGAGGGGTGGAATGCGCACTGCTCTCGTATTCTTCTTTATCGGCATTTCCAATGATTTCCTCGCCCTCCATGGTCAAATTTTTCAAACAGTTCACAAGAAAACAATACACAATAAATTGAGACCTTCAATTTCTTACATCATCGACCACAATAGATTCTAAACAAACACAAAATGTTGAGTAAACTAACAAAACACTGTGTCTACAGCTTTTGAAAACGAAAAATTTTTCGTTTCAAAACGATATAGTTGGTAATTTAACGACGGCCGCAATAATATTTACGCACGAACTGAACTTTATTTTCATGAAGAATAAATTCCCAGCCTCAGCTGTCACAATTCAAAATTGATTTTTGGCCGCCATTATCATTTTCAATGTTGCCCTTGGAAAAAAATATATCTGGAGTGCCTCGAACAGGGTGTCTGGCAGGGCTTGTACATCCGGTTAATTGTCAAACCGGTACAGTAGCAAGTACATAGAAACCGTTTCATTAAGGTTTGACTCTACCGAAACCTAAAAAAAAACGGTTTCATGAAAGAGCAATATTAAAAGGGTTTTGAATCAATGAAGCGGTTTTTAGCTGTTTTTTCTGCTCTCTGTAAGCACAACGGGACAACGCAAGCGCGTGAGTGGCAAAGCGAAAAGTGACCTTCGGCACGTAGACATAAGCTCTCTCAACGTGAGCGCGAGTGGTAAATCGACTATCGATCTTATGTCTACATACAAAAGGTCGCTATCAGCCTGATCGCCTCGCCAGTAGTAGGTATATTTCGCAGTTTGGATAAAACCGGTTTATTTAGGTTTTTGAAAAATTTAAGGATTTGGATAGTGGAAAGGATAAAGGATATATAAATGGAATTTAGATTTTAATGTTATTAGAGGATATAAATAAAGAAATACATTTATACACATTAATATCATTAGTATGTAAAAGAAGTAATATTGAGGCAGGGAGTGGGATTTTCTTACTTTGGAGGTTATGCAGAAGTAAACAAAAACACGTAATTTTATAGCGCGACTGAAGTATTTTGAGCATTATAAATGAATACGTATTAATTAATAATGTTTAATGTTTGATTATGATCATAATAAACAGATCACAGTCCATTACATTCGTATTGTACTTTAAAAATAAAAGTGTATTTATTATGTGAAATAAAAGTGTATTTTTATTGTTGTTATAGGTTGGTGAAGACTAGGTGTTGAAATATATGATGAATCACTAATTGACCAAAAATGAAGCAAGCATTAACTCAACAACAGTCGCAAGAATCTATGGAAGGTATGAACTACCAACCTAAGTATTTGGATTTTGAATCCATGGATAATTATGTTTAAATAATGTATGTAACTTTATACCAAAGTGTTTTTATTTAATCTATCTGTGACAGTGAGATCTGCTAGTAAAACAGATAATTATTTCTTTCTTTTAATATTTAGCATTTATTACTCAGAAATCTCAATTGACTAGCACGGCGTAGGTGCAGAGAGAGAAGTAGATTTTAGATTAAAATCTTAAATGATTGTATAGGATTTTATATCTACTATTTTGTAACATTTCTGTAACTTTATTTAATTCATCTATCAAATACTTCCTTTGTCTTTTTCTTAGCTTACATAAATCGACTATAAGGCTAAGCTGCATAAAATAAAGTTTAGCGCAAAAGATCTAGCGCGGTAATCGGTAACTTTACTGCTTAGTAGTAAATGGGCAGGTTACTAGGTTCTAATAATTTGTTAGTTTTATAAAAATATTAAAAATAATCAATAAAAATATGTCAAATATCAATCTGCTTTTCGTAGTACTATCAGTGTTGCTAGTTGTAGTCTTGTACAAGACTAGTGGTGCCTTAAAATTTATTCTACTCTTTTCTGTCGCACTGTAGTTCTGTTGGTTCTCTTTACTGACACCAACTAATCTGTTTTATCATCTAAACACAATCGCGCCTCTGGACCCATAACCTTTTGTGGGGTTATGGGAAGAAGAAAACTAATACAGTATTTTGAGATTACTTTTATTAAGTATTTTCAATAAACATCCATGTCGCGCCAAAGAGAGTGTGGCGTCATAGACCTCGCGCTAGATAGGTGACACAGAAACCAGTGTTGTGCCATTTGCACCCTCCAACACAACCCACGTGTATAGATAAGATAGACTCGAACAAATGTGTCGTGCGTGCATTTATGGAGGTACCGAACGACGAAACTGACATATATTTTTGAATAGGATTTATTCGTGTTGAAAGGAATGGCGAGGCGATCAGGCGAATAGCGACCTTCCGAGTGTAGATAGACCTAAGCGCTATTTGCTTTGCCATTCGCGTCATTTGGGACTGGGAGAGCGCAGAGCGGTATTTCAGGCGAAAAATAAATCCAGTTTGGGGTACATTTTATTTTGGTGAGGGTATCACTACAACTGTCAAGAAGAGTGTCTGTAATGTCAATGTCACCTATTTTCTGTTCGGATACGCACGCAGGGAAGGGAGGTAAGAATTAAATATAAATTGTTAATATGCAGAAAAGTATAAGAAATAGGTGTAAAACTGAATTTGTGGTACTGTAAGGTTAAATCAGGAACTGAGTTTCAATGAAATGTTAATTATTTGGTGAAAATAATGAGCAATAATTCTGATAAATATTGAATCGTATTTTCAAAGTTGTTTTTTTTTTATTGTATATTGTTTCCGAACATAATGTGTACGATCGAGTTTTCGATAATTTGCGCGTTAGAAAACTGCGAGTTGACAATGGTACTGTAATTTAGTCCATCGCAATCTATTTACAGTGAAAGAAAAGTGTTTGAATAATCAATCAATAATTTTAAGAAGAACACTACCACGACGAACGACTTAACATTAACACAGTACGAGGTATGTAGATGTACATTTTGTGACCTTTCTTTGTACTTTTCGTCATTGCAATATGTTTTTTTACTGTATTTTACCAACGAACTTGCTTATGCGGAGTTTCATGGTATAATAAAATGAATAATTAAGCATGTATATTTTGCTAACAATTTTAGATTAGCACCGTTTTGCATTAACCCACTTTCTCGAAAACAGCTGTTATGTCGACACACCTTTCGCCAAACAGCTGAGTTTTGTTATTCTACGTCGTAGACATTAGAACTGTCGCTAAACTACTGTATAAAAACTGGTTTCGGTTCTTGGTTAAGACCTCCATTATCATCCTGTTAAATAGCCAACTGGAATGTACTGATGTTGGATTACAATATGTAAGAGTATGAACAATAATAAAAGGTAAGTACATAACTTATTGATTTCATAACTATGCTTAACACTATTGACTGCCCTTCCAAATGTGTTTTTTGTAAGATCTTTCTCTAATAAAAGGTGGACATCATCCTTTAGGAAAATGTTTGTCAGCAAAATAAAAGTACCTACCAACATTTTTATTAAATTTACTTGGTAACAAACATGCCTAAGATTGATGTATGTTTTACAGTGAATATTAGAAAATAATTTGATATAACTAAAATTAAAAAGGCAAGTGAAATTACCCACTAGTCTATTTTAATTATAAATTCCTTATAGATAAAAATAGTTCCTTAAAACATAACCATTATAAAATTTAATTGATCAAATTCATCATTTGGTAAGCTCCCAATTGTCCCATCTGAGAATTCACTTGTGGCCGAGTTGATTTTTTCCAATATTTTTATATTTTAAATTTATCATAAATTATGTTTTGACATTGCCCCACATTTAAATAAAAATACTGATCTGAGGCTCTCCAATTGATCAAATATTTGTTTTAATTACACACTGTGGTATAATGTGATAATGTAGTGAAACCGTTTAAGTTTCATTTTATGTATAATAAAATATTTTTTTCACATATGTATCTGTATGCTTATAATAAATTTTTAAACAGAAAAATATTGGAAAAAATTAACTCGGCCACAAGTAAATTCTCAGATGGGAATCGAACCCGCGACCTTTGGAAATCCGGTCCAATGCTCTGGACCGGATTTACCGGAGTATAAAAATAGCATTGAAAAATGCAAAAATTACAAAATCATGTATCTGTATGGATTAAAAACATTCTTAAAATAATTTTTGCAGAGATGCAAAATATATTTTAACATAGATTAGATTTTATGAGATATTAGGCATCCAATACCTTAATTTCTTGTATAAATCATTTATTTATTTTAATTATTGATCTCAGGAACTGTGTGGGTGGGTGGTCTACAGTGGGTCTACCGCCGAACAGTCTAGCTATTGCTGGCGCTAAAGCTATCGATGTTTCAAGCCACAAGGGCTTTCACTTATGCTAATAGTTTTAGGATTGTGAAACTTTCCACCGACAGTCAGTTCTCCGCATAATGAATCGCCGACAGAATGTTTTGCCATTGATTGTTTCACCAGAACGCCAGAACCTTTCCCCTACGAACGATTCGCCAACAGTATCTTTCACCACCAAATGATTTGTTGACAGAACTTATATATATAATATATATATATATATATATAAATATAAATATTTCCATACAATATAAAATATAAATATATATATATATATATATATATATATATATATATATATATATATAGTTATCTCTGCTAAGAGTTGTTTGATCCAGCGGTACATATGATCAGTTTTTTGTTGATCCGCCAAAATTTGTTGATCCGTACTCGATTTGTTGATCCAATACCATAAGTATGTGAGTTATTGGCACCGTTTCGGATCAACAATTGATCGTCAACAACTATCTGAAAGTAGCTAAAATTTATACAAATCCACTCCGTACTTATTTGATCCAATTTAAACGGACCAATCACAGATCGCAGATTCGTTCATTGGTTAAGATCATCAATTTCTTAATAGGTATAGTCCGCGAGGTCTAAGCTGAGCTTTGCATTTGTGTGAGTGCACATAGATAGTTTGTAGGTATTGTGTAATAAAACAAAGAAGAATTCGAGAAAGTTTAGATTTACAATTGGATCTGGTTGATGTGGTGGCGTGATGTCGATAAGGTGGTACGAAGTTCGCCTGATCAGCTACTTATCAGCATCAGCCATTTTAATGCCACCACTGCTGGGGCACTGGCCTTCCTTATGGATGGATAAGGAGGACGGGCCATAACCCTCCATGCGGGCCCAATTGGGAATTGGTGGGTTTTAACGTTGCAAATGCAGCCGGGACCAACGACTTTACGCGCCTTCCGAAGCACGGAGGAGCTCAAGATAGTAAATTCCTGGTCACCCAACCTGTGACCGACCATTGCTAAAGTGGCTGACACGCTCCGATCGTGTTAAGCACGACCGGTGTGCAGAAAAGATAGAAAAGAAACACTATAAGTGGTTAAAAAGTATAATTATAAGATATAAGATGTTACAAGCTCAGGTGTGGGTTCATGGGAATCTTCGATTTGTGGATCTCGCGAGGGTAAGAATGGGGACTTAGCTTTAGAACTGCCTTAACTTCAACAATCGCAGGCCGAGAGCGCGAACCACTGCGCCACGGGCTCCTCAAACCAGATAGTTATAATATAAGGTTAATGGTACAGGCTCGTAGTTCCCGAAGCCTTTGTTGATAAATGGGCTATCCAATTTTTTTTTTTAATTTAGGTCTCTCCTGTTGTTCTGGAGATTACCGCGTTCAAACAAACAAACTCTTTAGAATTGTGTATAACTAGCGGCCGCCCGCAGTTTTTCCCGCGTCGTTCCCGTTCCCGTGGAAATATCGGGATAAAAAGTAGCCTATGTGTAAATCCACTATTTGAAGTAACTACATACCAAATTACATTCAAATCCGTTCAGTAGTTTTTGCGTGAAAGAGGAACAAACAAACAAATACCTAAAAAAACAAACTGTCACACTTTTGCTGTAACTATTAGTAGGGCAGGATACTAGCAACGACCCGCTGTTTCACCCTCGTGGTTCCCGTTCCCGTGGTATTATCGGGATAAAAACCTTTCATCTTAATTCAGCAATCATCAAATTTTAACCGCATCTGTTGTTTAGTGGTACAACCACCGGTATTAGACCCAGGGGTCCCGGGTTTGATTCTCAGGGGGGGTAATATTGTATTCGGTTTGGTTGGTGGTAGGACTTGTTGTAAGTCCGCCTGGCTAGCTACCACCATCTTATCTAAGTCTGACGCCAAAACAACAATGTTTTTTGCATTGTTGTATTCCGGCAGTTATAGATAAGATAGCCAGTTCCTCAGTGATTGGGGATTCCGGGAGAGGCTCGCTTCCATCTTTAGCCTTATCAATACTTAAGATCACTTATGATGAAGGCTAAGAGTCTCTCCGTATTTCATAAAAAACCGTTCAGTAGTTTTTGCGTGAAAGAAGAACAAACAAATAAAGAAACAAACTGACATACTTTTGCATTTATAATATTATTAGGAAGGATGTATCAAGTACCTACTAGCCGACCACCACAATTAGTCGCATGACAGGAATGCGGTTACCTATTAAATATTAAAAACAACTCTAATTCGACACCCGCAAAGAAAGAAACTAAGAACACTTGTTACTTATATAGATGCAGCTTAGATGTCGTTTAAAGCTCAATTAGATTAAAAAAACATCTAAATATCGGTTAAACTATCAGAAGCATACATTGAAGTCGCACAACGACGTTGAAGTCAATGATGAAAAATACATTCATAATTATCACAAACTTACCTTTCGCTCAATCTTTTCAACACTGATAAATCTGACATTGCCTGTTTGCTGATTGCACTTTTTTGCACTTTAAATGGATAATTTCTTAGATCTTGCCACTACACTGTAGTATTCGATAATGAGCCGGCCGAGTGTGGTGTGGTGTGATTTAACCGTTAAAATAAACAGAAAAAATATTGTCATCCCTATCTTTTTAAAATAATATTTGAATAACGCTTTCTCTCTCTCATGGTGGTGTGATGCCTAAAATTACGACCGTTGTTGATCCACTTGCAATTGCAACCGATAACTAGAGTGTGATACAAACGTTTTCTACACATCTATTACTTTTTTATCCTACATAGGAATCCGTGGGGCATTATCAAAATACCTACTTACCTATTAAACTATTACTAGGTAGGTACATATTTTGATAATGATCCACGGATTCCTATGTAGTGATCAGGGGGCTAATCTATGGCTATCACTTTCAACTCGTCATTTCAAAGATGTTAACTAGGTACTTCACGCCATAACTTATTATGAAAGAGATTGTGATCGGGACGCGTTTTGAAAGATAAACTGAATGAACTAAATAAGTAGTTAATTTGATGTTTATTTGGAATTGTTTAAGCAAAGTGACACACACAAATACCTTTCAAATGTATGGAGAAGTGTCAGTGAAGTGTCATATTAAAATTATTCTTTATTCAAGAAAAAGGGATTGCGTGTGCAACTTTAATTCACACAATTAAATAAATCGCCATCACAATAGCGTATGACTATCACCAGGTTTAGGTATTTTATTGGTTTAACTTAACAAGCAAAAGGTAATGTACAAGGGAATTTAGCTTTTCTGTATTAACTCTTATTGGAAATGCTCATCTACTTGGTACAGGCACTAGTATTCATATTATAAACACTGGCTCGTCGCGCTGAGTATGCACGCTCTCAAGGATCAAGAAATGTGTAATGAGCGCCTGAGAAAAAACCGTTACGCGGAGCCACAAATATCTTACAAAAATGTAAAGCAATGGTTAGAGCATATAGCTGAATTCTGAAATATATGTAAGCGACACAATACGCTGTTCAAATATATGCCGTCCTGCTTTCAAAATTGAGCTTAGGAGCCAGTAAATTTCGACAGAAAGGTGGATCAACAAAGTACTCTTTTAATTTCGCTGGATCAAACAAGTGTTGGAAAAGGACTATATATATATATATATATATATATATATATATATATATATAGGCATATTTCGAAAACACCTATACATTTTCCCATAAAAAATACTTTTAACAGGCTTCAGAAAAGAGGTTCATTCCCGTGAAAATTAAGAAAGCTTTTCCATACTTTTTTTTTACAATTTTCTTATATGCACACAATGTCCTAGCAATAACAAACTAAATGAACACAACAAAAAGTCAATTATCCACATTTAGTGCAGTCATTCTCAAATTGTGCGTTTGCATATATTCTTCATTTTTCTTCATTCAATACGGGCGGTTTCCGCAACTCGACGACTTTTTTGCGCCTATTTTGCGTCCGGAGGGTGTCAGGCCGGATCACTCCAGCCATCCCAGCTCAACCAGGTATGCTCCCAGCGCCTTCACGTCAGAGACGGCTTCCCGGAGACTGCCTGGTGAGCCGAGGTACTTCGCCCGGTAAGGGGCTACTCCGTCACAATCCATTAGGACGTGAGCAGCTGTCTCTTCTTCCTCCATGCAACCTCTGCATAGTGGGCTGTCAGTGACACCTAAATTGAAAAGGTGCTTGTTAAAATTACCGTGGCCAGTGATGGCCCCTGTTATCAAACGTAACAGCGGTCTATTGAGTTTAAGGAGAGCTCTGGAGAGACGAGCGTCTGCGCGCGGTAGTGCTAGTTTCGCTTGTCTGCACGTCTCCAGTCCCAGTAGTTTTGATGCAAGTTAGCTGTGTGCTCACGGATCTTACCATCATACCAGCTAGCCGGGATGGGAGCAAAAGGTTCCGGTCCGAGAGGGGTAGAATCTGAACCCCGCTTCGCTAACTCATCTGCCTCGTGCGCCGCTGTGGCCTTTAATCCACTGGACAGTGAGATTATTGGAAGCACCTACTTTGTTTAGGGTGTTGTAACATTCTTGTATTAGGCCCGATGTGCTACGACTACTATTCAGGGCCTGTAGTACCGACTTGCTGTCAGAGAGTATATAAATGTCGCAGTTTGTTACCTCTCTGGATATAATTGCCTGTGCTGCCAGTGTAATACCAACACATTCCGCTTGAAAAACGGTATTGTATGGACTAAGTGGAGAGGCAATTTGTATGTTAAGGTCCTCTGAAAATACCCCCGAACCTACTCCCGATGATGTCTTGGAACCGTCAGTGAATATTAGGAGGGCCTTGTGCTGCTGTCTGGAGTCAAGTTCGTCCTCCAGGTGTACCCTGTATTTTTTGTCGAAGATGAAAGATGGCGTGACTTTGTCACACGCTGCCTCTATCAGAGGGGTGTCAAGCCATTCCTCCAGTAAGCCGTTAAGATGCTTTACCTTCTGATACCGCAGTGTACCCAAGTGTTTAAGCCTTAACGCTGTCTTAGCAGCCTCTTGCTGGATGTGGAGGTGTAATGGTTTAATATTAAGCATTACCTCAAGTGCTGCTGTCGGGGCAGTGCTCATGCATCCAGTTAGAGCACAGCAGGCCTGACGTTGAAGCCCCTGAAGTTTCTTCGCTCCGTTGGTTTGGACAGCTTTAGGCCACCAGACCAGCGAGCCGTAGCTCACGAGGGGTTTGATAACTACGTTGTATAACCATAGGAACAATTTTGGTGACAAACCCCAGCGCTTACCCACCATCTTGCGGCATTGCCAGAGTATGACACTGGCGGACTTAATTTTATGCTCGATGTGGCTGTTCCAGGTGAGTTTGCTGTCCAAGATAATCCCAAGGTATTTTACCTCACGAGACAGCTGTAAACTTTCGTCAAAAAGTTTCGGCAAGCGGTGATTGCCCACTTGGTGTTTATTTGTAAACATAACCAGTTCAGTTTTTGACGGGTTAACTTTCAGGTCTTGTTCTCTGCACCAGTTCTCCACCTTTTTCAGGGCAGCTTGCATGACATCACAAGTCAGACTGGCCTGATTGCCAAAGGTAAGTATGGTGATGTCATCCGCATATCCTACAGTGTAGAAATAGTTGGAGTTTAGATGGGCGATCAGGTCGTCAACCACCAGGTTCCACAGTAGAGGAGAAAGTACCCCCCCCTGTGGGCAGCCCCTAGCAACAAGGGCTCTTTGACTAACCTCTCCCTCCACCTGTACCGTTCTGTTGCGTAGCATGCTAACTACCCAGTTGATGATTTGCTCTTCCACCCCTCGCTTCCTCAGTGAGGCCTCGATGCTGTTAAAGGTGGTCTTGTCGAAGGCTCCCTCTATGTCTAGAAAGGCCCCAAGACAGATGAGTTTGTTCTGAAATGCTGCCTCTATCTTACCGACTATTTGGTGAAGTGCAGATTCTGTAGATTTGCCAGGGCTGTATGCGTGTTGATGTTTGTGTAGCGGGTTTCTAATTAGAGCTCCGTTCCTTATGTACCATTCACAGAGCCTTTCCATTGTCTTCAATAGAAAGGATGACAAGCTAATTGGTCGGAAAGCCTTCGGATTGGTGTAGTCGGATTTCCCTGGTTTAGGTATGAACACCACCCTGACTTCCCTCCACTTGTGTGGTATGTATCCATGTGCTAGGCACGCTCGTAGCAGTTTTGTGAGTGCAATGACAACTGGTTCTCCACCCCATTGTAATAGGGCAGAGAAGATGCCATCTGTACCTGCAGACTTGAAAGGGGAGAAGCTCTTAATGGCGCATCTTACCTTTTCTAGTGTAATAACCTGTTCGGCCAGACGCCAGCTGGCTGCAGATGCCTGGTTCGGTTCGTGTTGCCATTCTGGTCGTTGTAACAGGAGACAATCTGGGAAATGAGTTTTTAAAAGAATAGTGTTAGATTCCTCCCGGCTACGGGACATTGTGCCGTCATTTTTACGCAGGTTACCTACTGTACCAGGACCCTGCTTTGCTAACACCTTTCTAACTCGATTTGCCTGTTTGGTGGAGGTGATCTCTGTGCTGAATTTCCTCCAGGACGAGCTTCTCCAGTATCTGATTTTCTTTTTGTACTCAGCTTTTGCAGCTTTGTATTTGTCCCAGTCTGTGTCTTTACAAGTGTTCATTGCTCTGTTTGCATATATTTCAGCGATTAATTTTTATGTATATAGATTCTAAAAACTTTTAATATTACTCAGTTGTTGATCAGAGTACTTTTTTAAGTGCACACTGTAACTAGAAGAATAACAAGTTCTTAAATAGGGTCATAAAACTCATAAACATGTATTTTCTTTTTATCTCAATTTAATTATCATTATTTTACAATAATATTATCTTCAAATGGCTCTATCCAGTCATGATCGTGCTTGGTCATGTTTATCATACGGAGAATAGTTTAGATTCGGTTCCATTGACATTTTCGTAGAAATTACTAAAAAAGACACAAAAACCTAAATGTTGCAAAACATCTATGTTTTCTGTGTAATAAATTATTACACGAATTTGACATTGACGACAATATCGATGTTTTGTATAATAATAAGAGATTCCGGATGTTCCGCCTACTGGACTACAAGGCAACGATTCAGAATGGTACTTCACTGGGGCCCGCCTCTTCCCTAACGTGAAAGGCTGTAATATAATAATATGTTTAATGAAAATTTAATTTGCTTAATATTTGTTTTCCTAAAAATCATGTTTTCTATGTGTTTAATGAAAGTTCTTTACTTTCAAAACTTCAAAATAATGTGTCATTTGTTATTGTTTTTTGTTGATCAATTATTTGATATTTTGCTTTTTCTGTTTATCATGTTTTATATTATAACTGTTTATTGCAAACTTGATTCATTTTTGTTTTCCTAAAAATCAGGTTTTCTATGTGTTAAATAAAATTTATTTTCTTCTATATTTTCAAAATAATGTCTCATGTTTTTTGTTGATCAATTATTTGTTTTTTTTTGTCTTCTTTTCTGAAAATCATGTTTTATATTTTAACTGTTAACAAAAGTTTATTTTCTTTAGTAATTTTAATTTATTTCAACACTTTCAATACGTTGTTGTACAAGTAAATCCAGAATACTTGTATTGTAAAATATTGTGCCTTCATAAGTTCTGTCGACGAATCATTCGGCGATGAAAGATACCGTTGGCGAATCGTTCGTAGGTGAAACTTTCTGTCGGCGAAACATTCGTAGGCGAAAGGTTCTGGACCTCTATTTTTGAATCACTCGTCGCGTGAGTGGCGAGGCGAACGAAGAGACGATCACGCGACTAGTGACCTTGCAACCGAAGACATAGCACGCTTTTCGCTTTGCCCCTCGCGCGCTCGCGTTTGGAGGCGGTACTACAGGCGAAACGCGAATCTATGTATGGCATATACATAGATTCGCAAGGTAGCTTTTACGGAATACGAAAACTCAAACGTCGCACGAAAATCAGTAGAATCCTCGAGACGAGTGAATCAAAAATAGAGCTCCTGGCGGTGAAACAATTAATGGCGAAACATTCTGTTGGCGATTCATTATGCGGAGAACTGACTGTCGGTACTACTGAATATGCAGGGATTGAACAAAAACCCTGTTGTTGAAGGGTTTTAGGAGAATTTGAAGTTTGATTACTTTTGGTGTCTACCAAAGTTGGTTTGCATCCAATGTTTACTATTAGCACTCGACCCATCTAAAATACAGTCAGTACAGATGTTAAAGACACGAATTTAATTTGCGCTCAATTTTAAATACAACGGAAAATATTACGTTCGTTCGGGTCACGATGGACGGTACAAAAGTACAGAGAGACGCTTATTGTTATACAGGAAACGGAAGCCAGTTACAATCATTATGACTAAACTCTAGCTCTTTTAGCACTACAATTGAAGAATGTGATAATACTAATCTAAAAGATTGTAAAGTTGAGAACGAAATCATTTTATTGCAAAAATATCTGAAAGGTTGTGATAGGTAGAAGATGACTACCTATATGAAAAAAAACAAATAAACTTATGCGGACTGAGTTCCAAGTGAAGTGTACTTTGGTAAAGAAAAATTTTGTTTCAGATGTCACCGGATTGGGGGAGCCTGCCACTTCTTCCACTCAGGTGCATATTAGACCACCTGAGCACGGAGGATGCGGTGGCAGCTATGTCGGTGTGCCGCCACTGGCGGAGCGCAGCGTTGCTGTATGAAGGCCGCAAGTGAGTTAATTGAGTTTTTTGTGATGTCACCAGGGGCCAAAGTCTTTCCAGCTGATGCGAGCTATCTGACGCCGTATTTGTTTTCGTGAGTACCAGCGCCCGCAATGGTAAAAAAAATTACTAAATTTAAATCATCTGGCTGATTTTACGTCAGCCATCTTCAAAGGGCTAACTTATAATAAGCCATGTTGAACTTTAAGTGATACTGGTTCAATCAACGATCGGCCTAGGTAATCAATTGAGTGCCAGGCGGCGTTTAATTAACGGGCTAGCCCTCCAATTGAACAGCTGATTTAACCAGTTGGCTGCGACATATACAGTGGTGGACACATAATTAAAGGCACTTAGAGTACCTATATTAAGTTTCCAGAGTTTACCCACCCTATATTTTTTTATTATAATGCAATAGGAGCTTTTAATACTATTTAAATTATTCATAAGTTATAATCGTGTAAGTTTTGAAATGAAATAAAGAGAAAGACGTCGTATTTTATTTTTTTATTAAATTTAATTTTATTGCAAGCAGTAGGTATGAACTAATAATACAAAGACTTAGCCAACTTATTGAAGACACACAAATTAAGTAACGATAAAAAAAAATGTAAATATTGAAACGAACTTGACTTTAATAAATATTAGATGTATTATAAAAACATAACACCACGTTATTAATATTTTTTCGCATGTCGTTTAGCAGCAATGATAGCCCGACACCGCCTAGACATTGAAGCGATCTAATTATTGCAGGTTTCATTCGAAATCTGCTCCCATGTCTCTTTAAATGCCGTGTAAAGTTGATGCACGTTACTTGTAACCGCCTCTATCGCCGTTGTCTAGTGGTACAACCACCGGTATCAGACCCAGGGGTCCCGGGTTCGATTCCCAGCGGGGGTACCTACATATTGTATTCGGTTTGGTTGGTGGTAGGACTTGTTGTAAGTCCGCCTGGCTAGCTGACGCCATAACAACAATTTTTTCAGCTTTGTTGTGTTCCGGCAGTTAAAGATAAGATAGCCAGTTCCTCAGTGATTAGGGATTCCGGGAGAGACTCGCTTCCATCTTCAGCCTTATCAATACTTAACATCAGGTATGATGAAGGCTCAGAGTCTCCCCGTACTTCATAAAAAAGTACGTTTTTGTCCACTGTGTTCTTCACACGGGACCACAAGTTTTCGATCGGGTTCATGTCGGGGCTGTACGGTGGCCAATTTAAAACTGTTATTGATTAGCTCCTAGGAAGTTCTTTGACTACTGCTGAAGTGTGCTTGGGATCGATATCGTGTTGAAAAGTCCATATCACCGGCAAAGGATCAATGGCAAATGATAAGCGGCATAGGGTAACATAGTTTCTTCTAAAATATTCTTATATTTAAATTTATCCATGTTACCTTCTATTTCTTTAATAAATTTCACACCGTGACCAGAAAAACATCCCCGAACTTTGATTTTACCCCCTCCATGTTTGACTGTTTACTTTGTGTACTTTGGATCCAATTCTTTAATTTTAGTATCGTCGGAAAATAGCAAATTTTTCCACTGTCGTTCTTTCTAGTGTGCATATTTTTTGGCGAATCGTAATCTTGCTCGGTTATGTTCTTTCTTCAAAAGTGGGACCTTACGAGATATTCTTCCAAACAAATCTGCCTCACATAATCGCCTTCTAACCGTTCTTGCAGACACTCCTAGACGCACCAAATACTTCTAAACGAATAACTTCTGATCCCTTGAAAGGGTATTTTCGCGAGGTCGTTATTCTCGGTCTAGGTTTCCTAGGCACATTTTCCGTAGTATTAAAACTTCTTAAAATGCCGGATAGCGTTCATAACCATATCTTTAGAATATCGCAAGTGATCTGCAATTTTCGTGTATGACCAATCAGAATTATCTTCCTTGTAGAAGGATCGCAACTTTTTCTTTTCCCATACTACCTAGTTCAACTTTTTCAAAACTTAAAGCAAGGTTAAAACTGGGCTAGTTATTGCGTGACACGAAAATTCGCGCCATAATGGAAAAAATAAAAATCTGCCAAGTGCGAGTCGAACTTGCACATAAAGGGTTCCGTCTCTCACCCAAGGTTGCCTGGAAGAGATTGCTGTATAGCAATAAGGCCGCCTATTCCTCTTTTTGTCTTTTTCTCTGTATGTGTTTGTGTTTGTATCGTGTGCAATAAAGTTTCTATTATTATTATATTAAATTAGGTACCTATTCACTTGACTACCGATTACCTACACCTATCCAAAATGCCACTATAATTTTTCGTCTGCAAGAATAACTTTGTTTTTCATAGTGCTTGTATGAATGTTCGTTGAAAGTTTTCATAAAGATCTACAACCCAATTTTTTTTAAATTTTACCAATTTCAAAGTGTAAATTTTTCAAATGGTTGACTTTGAGAAAATCGTTTTAGAAACAATGTAATTTTTCAAGACCTATCTATAGATACCCCACACGTATGGGTTTAATTTAAAAAATAATCAGTTTCAGTTCCATGTATGGTGAGCCCCCTCCTTAATATACTTATATTTTTTTAATTTTTGTGTAAAAATCGTAAAGCCGTTTACAGAATACATCTACCTACTAAGTTTCAACTGTGTAATCCTCATAGTTTTGGAATAAAGTGGCTGTGACATACGGACGGACAGACAGACATGACGAATCTATAAGGGTTCCGTTTTTTGCCATTAGGCTACGGAACCCTAAAAATTATCCCTTTCATTTTATTTTAAATTTAGAACATAAAATACGCACTGTCTTTAATTAGCTGACCAGCGGCAAATGTATTGAAAAAGTTTGTGTTACATTTCGAAGACAACTATTTGCTAATACAACTTTTTTGCTGTTGTCATTGTAGAAATATGACGTCAGTGTACGTTAAATGACTTGATACCTTCCTTGAGTATTTTATCATTTATTTTGTTGTATGTGGTCAAAATCATGTGTGTCTTTAATTATGTGACCAACACTGTATACCAGGTCAAGAATCTTTTCAAGCTGCGAAAAAATCAAACTTGTAAATTAACGTAAAAAAAAGTAAGAGCCGTTTATGCCGCAAAAACGTATATAACGACCACTCTCAAGGGCATCAAAATTCATAGGGCACTTTCTGTTGACCTAGAACTATGAAATTTGGTAAGAAATATCTTCTTTTAATACAAGTACAGGAAATGTTTGAAAACCACACATTTTTAATCAAATCATAAAAAATATAGTCTTTAGTTTTGGAAAAGGAATTTCGGGAAATATTCAGAAAAAAGAGCGGGGCTCGATTCCTGAACAATTTATAATATTATGTACAATGATTTCAAAAGGAAGGATGCGCCCATCTGAACATTTGACATAAAACTGTCTCATACCAGTAAAATTAGAGCCATCTGTGAGCAACTCTCTCGAACTTTTCGCATTGCATAGGTGTATTAGAGGTGGGCAAAAAAGATTATAGAAGTGAACGATTTCGTTCAATTGGAGCTATCTTATCTATCACTCATCTAGTTTATTTGGGGAGCTAATACTATTTTTCAATTCAATCCAATTCAATCAGTTTATTGCACTCCATAAGTATACAAGGTCTTAAAAATAGATGAGAACATTATGGGTCCGGATTGGACATGACAAATATAAGTACATATAAGTAGAGGGCACCATACTCATTTTTGTTACAAAATAAAATTATTTATTATAAAAAACATAACATAATATTGCTAGAGTGTATGTTGCTAATTTCAAATATTATTTTAAAGACGTATCGGTCAAATACTCACTAACTGTATAATAAGCTTTGGTAATAAGTAATTGTTTAAGTTTATCATTGAATTCTTTATCTTTATCTATGTCTTTTATATGTTCCGGTATTTTATTATATATTTTATAGCCATAGCTAGTGTGCTTGCAGAGTGTAGTTTAAGTCGAGACGTAGGAATGATAAGCTTGTTTTTATTTCGTAGTGTGTATTTGGGATTACTTTCTATGCGTTTTTTAAAGAATTCTGGATATTTTCGGACAAACTTACAAATTTCTAATATGTAAATACTAGGTAATGTGAGAATTTCATGTTTCTTAAAAAATGGTTGGCATGAGTCCGTATTATCTATATTTACTAGTATTCTTATTAACTTTTTTTGTAGTGTAAATAAATTTGGAACGTCGGTGCTATTTCCCCACATTATGACTCCGTAGCTTTTTAAATGTTTTAATATTGTTTAAGTAACTAATTCAATATAAAAACGTATGTTTTAAATTAAAATTATCTTTTCTCCTCAATCTGACAACACTGCAATTATTTTATATAGAAATAAACGAAAAATATTTTTGTTTAAAAATAATATTATCATCTTATAGAGGGACTATTGAGTAACTTCTCAATATTTTCCAAAAAAAAATTGATGCAATATTAGACGTAGGTAATAACACCGTAACCCGTGCAATTGTCTCGCTTCCATACGCGGTGTTCGTAACCTACCTTTATTTTCGATTAACTATCGTTCTTTGAGTTATTTAACTACGGAACTAAAGGTCCAGCTTTCCATAGAAAGACTTCACTAAAATGCAGCTGATACAAAGTGAATGAAAAAAAAAAAACTGTATGAGTTGAAAAATCCTCTAAGTCTAGCCGATTCTTCACAATATGTTTAAAATAGCATCACAAAACATACTTTAAGTTTTACTCTATTGGCTCTATGGCTATGAAAATATTTCCATAGAAACTAGCGCCATTGGTAGAACGGTGGGAGCAACTGAAAAAAAGTAACTCTTTGTCGCTATGAAGGTATTTCTATAAAAACCGGCACCTGGTAATCGGTGATTCATTGGTTTTAGTTCCTTTGACATTGACATCCTACAAGTGTTTCCACTGTCGTTATGTCAAGAATACGTTCGTTTCAAAGTTCGTTTCATGACGACCGGTACATATGTATACCGGTTTCAAGGTGTCGCCTACCTGTGAGGACCTGAGTTCGAATCCCGGTAGGGCAATTGTTTGTATGATGAATACGAGCATCTGTACCTGAGTCATGGACGTTTATATATATTTCTACTTCATAAATACTTATATATGTATAATTACATGTATTTATATCCGATACCTTAGTATCCCATAACATAACACAAGCCTTACAGTACCTACTATGGGGTAATAGGTAAATAGGTGAGAGTTTAAGATATATATATCTAAAAGTATATATTTATATTAAAAAAATATATAAAAAATTGGCTAGCTTTAGAATTTTAATAATTACGTGAGGATAATATCTAATAATCTCATTATGCCAGCTGCTTATCTAGGAAATTTGGAACCGTCTCCTTTCATACTAGCCTAATGATTCATTCATTCAGTTTTTATGAATCGTTCATAATAATGTCCCATCTCTAGTGCTTTGATCTTCTGCCATTAACCCTGCAAGTGGTCGCACGGATTACATATTTAGAGATTATAATAGCAGAACAATATCACATTTTTGCATTAGGTACTGCTCAATATACGGGAAAAGGGATTAAGTTCTTGAAATTGTTTCATCTACAATAGCTTCAAATATCAATCGAAAACATTTTATAGTGCTAATCTGTGATGTTTATAATATTCTGAAGATGTTTATTCCTCGAAGTCAACTTATACTTATGGAAATAATGTGCGTGACCCCTTATATACATCTTCAAATTAATGCGTTATTTACACGAGTTACTGGACTTAGTTTTTCAGAATTAAGGACACAGCAAATGGGTACGTGTAGACAAGATTGGGCAGTAGTCTCAGCTGGACAGCACGTTAGTGCTGTCGCGCTCCTGTCCTGTCTCGATAGGAGCTATCAAATATTGCATTCTCTCAGTCGCCGCATTATACGTTTAAATCATATTTTCTTGAAATTGTTTCGGCAGTGGAAACGGCGGGTCCCGTTATTCAAACTTTTATACTTTTGAATTCAGTACATCGATATTTGAACTTCGTACTTTAGTATGACGGTCAATATTATGACATAATTATCCTCCGGTAAAATAACATATTTTTTCTATTATCATATATATTTGGCGTCGCGACTAGTGATGTGCCGTTCCCGGGAATATTGGAAACATTGGGAATATTCCCAGAAGCGTTCCCGGCAATATTCCCAAAAGCGGAAAGGAGACGAATCAGCTTCCATAGAACCTTGGGCCTGAATGTAACACAATGAAAGTAGTATTATTTGAAAGGTAGTAGAAAACTATACCGTTTCTGAAAATTTGGCCCAAAATGGCTATCTGAGGGCTGAGAAATAGAAGATTATAAAAAAGTGAGGTTTTGAAAATCTTAGGCTAAAAATTTGTACTTTTTAAGGAAAAACAACTTAAAGACACTATTTAAAATCATATTAGCTGTAATAAAAGATGAGTGACTTTATGATACTGGAGGTTTTTGCGTGTTCTACTCTCTAGGTGCCTATTTTAGTTACCAATTTGGTTATAGACCTCGTCTAGGAAGTAGAAGATCACTGAAGTCCGTACCAAGTCCGTACTGAAGCACATTCAAAACGTAACGTACGAAACGAAGCAACGAGTCGAGTGACATGATATTGACATTATAGCATTTACTTTTTTTGCTGTGTCAATGTCAGTTTTTTTACAGCGCTGGCACATGACGATTTATGAAAACATAAAATGAATTATCGATTACAGATATTTGTTTATTTTATAAAACATTTGTCTGTTGCAGAAGACAAAATAGATATCAACTGATGTTTTAATGTGCGTGCGAGCTTAGTAAAATTTTTTTTTTTTTATTTACCTTAAGTAAAAACGCAAAACAATGTAATCGATTTTAGCTTTTCGAATCATTCGTTTACCGTAACTTTAAACCTTAATTTCTCTTTTCTCAGATAGCGGTTAGGGCTGAGTTTTCTAACATATCATTACTAGGATATAAGAGTTTAAATATAGTATATTTCATCTTGTTACATTTTGGCCCAAAAAAAACCGTCTCCTTTAGGGGAAAATTGCTTGTGTTGTATTACAGTATTTTTTTGTTGTATGTTAACCATTCTATTGACAATATTACAAGGCTTAATGAATATGCCAAAGGTGAATTATCACTTATGGCGAAAATTTCCAATTTTCCTGGGAATATTCCCAGTAAATTTCCAATGTTTCCGGGAATATTTCCAATACCCATATATAGTTAATTATAGTAAAACTGTAAGCGATCCAATTCTATACATTGAAAAGAACTAATAGAAAAAATACCTCCCTCCAGGGGTCTTCTTAAACGAAACAGATACCAAAAATATAGTTTTTGAATTTTTTTGTCTGTCTGTTGTCCGCGTTTCACGCAAAAACTACCGAACGGATTTTAATGAAACTTTTTTTGTTATACAGCTATTGATCGTCGCCAACATATCGGCTATAATTTATTTTGAAGATCGCAATATCTGATGTGGAACCATAGCAGTCCAGTCAAACTATGAGAGATATACAAATACGGTCTTAAGGAAAATTGTTAAGCGTGATGAGCATTTTCTATTGACGTACAAAGTTTGAAGATCTAGTACACCTGATGTGGAACCCTAGCAGCCAAGTTAAACTATATGAGATACAAACATAGCGTCTTAAGAAAAGTTGTTTAACGTAATGAACATTTTCTATTGACGGAAAAATATCGAAGGTCTGGTACACCTGATAGGATACAAATATAGCATCTTAAGCGACATTGTTCAGCGTAATATGTATTTTCTTTTGACATACAATCTATACTAATATTATAAATGTGAAAGTGTGTTTATTTGTATGTCCGTCTTTCACGTGAAAACGGAGCAACGGATTGACGTGTTTTGTAGTATGTGGGTAGTTTAGGAGCTAGAGAGTGACATAGGCTAATTTTAATCCCGGAAATATATCACTTTCCCTCTGGCGAAACCGCGGGCGGTAGGCTACGTGATATAATTTTTTTATGTGTTAATATGCATTCATAGCGCTGTACTAATATATAAATAAAAAAGAAACAAAAGCTTATTAGCCTAAAAAAATAAAAATGCTGCCGAAACTGGCTCCGTAATTTTAAGCATAACGTTTATTGTCCTAATATCATGTTCCATAATTTCAATACCAATAATCATCACGTTGCATAATATTATCGCGACGCATAATTTTAAAAGTCCTAATATAGTGTAGGCTAAAATTGTTTGTCATAAGTATGAAAAGGCATAAATTTTGAAACGCGGAATAGCTTTAAGCATAATTTTTAAAAGCATAACTAATGGAAAGCATAATGTTCACAACGAATAATATCTTATCGCATATTTTGTTTAAAGCATAATAAATTTATAGCATAATAATCACAAGGAATAATAGAATTTCATTTAAAAAAAAAAGCATAATTGCTGTATGCAGGCAGGCGTGCAGCATGCAAGCAGGCATGCAGCATGCAAGTAGGCAAGCAGCATGCAAGCAGGCATGCAGCATGCAAGCAGGCAAGCAGCATGCAAGCAGGCATGCAGCATGCATGATTTCAGTCACGGCTCCGGCGCTGCGGGGCTCTGGCGGTCCCACGCGAGCTTATCGTCACAGATGGTTTTCAGTCACCACCGCAGCTTCGGCTTGCTGGCTGGCGCGGGCTTAAATTACACTCTAGGGGTAGGGCATACAAGACTGCGTGGAGTCGGTTTTTAGGCGATTCGTTTTTGTCACTGACTAGTATGCAAATAAATTAACAAGTGTTTTTTTTTTTTATAAATAAAAACTATTTTTTCTGGCGTTTCGCCGGCTGCTGCCGCCGCACGCTCGCTTCGCTCGCTTGGCTCGCGCGGCGTTTTGGTCACAGTTCTAACCTAACCTAACCTGAAACGTTTGTTACAATTTGTTGCTTTGAGAGAAAAAAAATATATATGTCCGTCGGATTCCTCCTTAGTATCTCCGGGGGTGTCAAAGGGGGGGGTCAAAAATTTTGATAGATTTTAGCTACGACGAACCGTTTTCGAGATATTCGCATTTTTATAAAATTCATTCTTGAAAATTTTACAAGTCCCTGATCCATACAAAATCTGTTGAAATTTTTTTAAGTTTCGCACCCCCTTTGTGACACCCTAACCCAAAAGTATAATAGAAATTGTTATGTATCATTTTTTACCATAAAAAAATTTAAGGACTACCTATAATATGCCAAATAATAAGTTTTTCTATAGTTATGGCAAATAAAATTATGCTAAGGGATTTTAGGATTGCGTCATATTAGGCCAAATGAAATTAGGGATTTCATTTATTATGCTTCATAATAATATGCCTTTAGACAGTTATGCTACTTAAAATTTATGCGAAGGAAAAAATATGTGACATTAATCTTATACTATTTGATGATTATGCCAATTGATGTATGACAAACGACTTTAGGACAATCGACATTATGCGAAAAGTTCCGCCCCCGCCGATAATCACTATTCCACGCGGACGAAGTCGCGGGCAAAGCTAGTAGTTATTTTTATATTTGTATACAATTTTACAAAATGAACATATATAATTTGTTTGTTCTTTAACAGTTTGTAGAAAGTAATAAAAAAAAATACTTTTTGGTCTCATTATGACTAACACAGCTAGCATAGCTTACTCGACAATCAAAGCGACACTAGGGTAAACGTGTTTCTTTTGTTTTAAACTAGAGGAAAGGGGAGGGGGCGGCGTGGCGGGACCCTCCCCTCGCGGCTCAAGCAAGCGCATGCACATACTTGTTGTTGCGTAACCGTGGGATTAAGAAGAAAATATAAATAGCACAGAATTTTTACCATACTTGAAAATATATTATTTTGGAAACTTTGGGAAAGTTTCCGGGAATATTGGGAATATTCCCGTAAGTTTACAACGAGTAAATTACTTGGAAATGGGAATATTCCCAGCGGCACATCGCTAGTCGCGACCAATCAGGTAATTTTAGTACGCGACCACTCTAGGGTTAAGACTAATAATACGACTAATATCGTTTAAATAAAATTGTTAGACATGCAATAAAAATCATGTAAAGCTATTTACGGATGATACGATATTCCATGGATCTTGTTAACTATTGGGTCTTATCTTGTTAATTTTTGCACCATTTTACTACACAAATTCGGCATTTTTATGAAATGACAGCTAACGTCTTTCAACTTCAGTCTCCCGTAGACAACTGCATCGCCGTTGGCCCTAAACTGATATTTTAGGGCCAACGATTTGGCACGCTTTTTAGCACCGTTGGCCGGGTCCTTACGCTAGTAATATATAAGTCAATGATTATGTACCTATAAATTTGTGCGGAACCCTTCGTGGGCGAGTGCACTTGTCCGGGTTATTATAAAAAAGCATTAGGTTTAAAAATACGTTTGCTAGTTCCTTAATTCTTTTTTCAGAGATTGTCTCAAACTATCAGCCCACCAGCTCGACAAATGCTTGTACCTGACTCGATTGTTCAGGAAATACGCGAAGAAACTTCACATTAACTTGGACTGCAGCGAGGAGGAGCTGGACAAATTCATGAGCTATGTTCTTCCACAGTAAGTAATAGAAATAATCATTTTTTTTTATAATTATATCAAGGAAACGCTAGACGCGCTTCTCCCCTTATCCTCAACCACTGAGGAACTGGCTATCTTACACGCAACAACGCTGAAAACATTGTTATGGGGACAGACTTAAATAAGGTGGATGGAGGTAGCTAGCCAGGCGGACGGAGTTGGAACAAGTCCTATCACCAACCAAACCAAATGCAATATTTACCTCTACCGGGAATTGAACCCAGAACCTCTAGATCCGTAACCAGGGGTGTTACAACAGAGACCCCTGATACCGGATGATGAGGCAAAAAATAGGAAAAACCCAGAATAAAACAGCTGTATGTACACTTACAACAACAAATTGGGATAGCACACCAAGCTAGAAATGTAACATGTAACCATTCGCCCAATGCGTACCTATCTTAAGTTCATAGCGTCGTATGTATGTACAGTTGTGGAAGTACCTAGTCGACCCCCTTTAGAGCTCTTACGCATTGCGTCCGAATCCGTGAAAAAACGGATCCGTATACGGAACGGATACGGTCCGTCATAGCCGTAGAACTATTTGTATGGTAGCACTACGCACTACATCCGTTTTCTGACGGACCGTATGAACAAACTGTTTCCCTATTTTAACACTATACGTTAAAGGATAAATTAGCATCCTGGATTCAACTTACTTCCACCACCACGGATAACTTAATTAAGCATAATTTTTATTGATTGCACAACTCATGTTTATATAAAAAAGGATTAAAATCGCGAGTCGAGTAAACAAACATGGCTGACAAAAATCAGTGTCTCGACTCGCGATTTTGTTTTTTGGTTTTTTTAGGAATTTGTGTTGTGAAATCAATGAAAATTGCGCATAAATTTGTTACACGTGGTGGTGGTAGTAAATGGAGGCCAAGATCCTAACTTATACTTTCATTGATTGTTAAAAAAAAATCGGTTGTCTGTAAAGTCGGTTTAATGACGATAGTTGAACGTGACAACGTCATAAGAAAATACTGATGACACGCGGACGCATCGCTCACTCAAGTAGGAGAGAGACAGATGTCGAACGCTGCCAAACGCGGAGGCCGATTGTGCCTCTTTGTCGCTCGTTCCGCGCTCTCGCTTGCACTTTAAGCCTTAAATGGAACGCCTCAGAGCGAGGTAATGCCGCATGAGTCATGTTTTTTCATTTTTTAAGTTTTTTCATGGATTCGGACGCAGTGCGTAAGCGCTCTTAGGTGATAATCATGTGTGCTCGATTCGGACAATCGTATAACAGGGTTACTCAAACTTATTGCCCCACGATCTCTTGTTGAAGTACCTAGACAACAGCGAACAACCCCTAAAAAAAATTGAAAAAGGAATAAGTATTCATGAGGTGATTGGTCTTGTTTCTTGTCCTAAATTTAGTCGATGTGAGGAGTAATTTAAGTCCATTTTAGACTTCTAAACTATGCTATGCATACGATAGTAGAAGTCTTATCGTCGATGAAGTGACTATACCTCCTAACTACCATTTTCTATGAATGAATATTATGAACACGTAAATATTTTTTTGTGCGTATAGCTGCTATTTCCACAGAGTTATAATAGCTATTTAAAAAGGTCAGTTCCAGATAGAATAAACTTTAGTCCACGCAAAATGAATTTTAAGTCTATTAAATAAAAAAAAGTAAAGTTAGGAAAATTAAAGAATTTGTAAAAAAATATAGTTAGGAGGTATTGGCACTTCAACGACGTTATGTGCTGACCCTGTCCGTGTGTGCGCATAATTCAATCTCGAGAACTACTATAGCTAGAAAGCTGAAATTTTCTGAGGTGATACATAGCCATGTCAAACCTCTAAATACGATAGTTTAGAAGTCGTCTGATGCCTTCGCTACGATAGTGAAGGGCGCCGATCTTGTTTATTTCAGCCGCCATTACGTAAATCTTTGAGAAACGCTGTCGTATAGTTTTATTACAATGTCACTCGATGATTCCTGCTTAAGCGATTTTTCGCGGCAAGCGGACCCCGGCACCCCTACCGCCTAACGGTATCGCTATAGCTTTAGATTTTTCAAACCCCCTACAACGGCTCTTGCTGACGCTATCTCTTTCATACTAATAGAATAGAATAGAATAGAATAGAATAGAATTGAAGGGTTTACGAGAGTTTTAATTTTGATATCGATAACGATAGTCATACTGTTAGGCGGTAGGGTTGCAGGAACTTTCGCGATTGTTCAGTCAAAACAGTACGTCAAGTTTTACACGACATAAGAACGCTCTCAAGGTCAAACTAAAACCCGACTTGCTAGCGTGCGTACAGTCAATGACGACATTACATTTAAGTATGTATAATCGATATCAATGTCGCCTAGCATCACGTTGTGTGATGCAACCACACGTAACATTCGCTACTATCGATTGTTACACAACACCTATTTACTATACAATAGTTGGTACAGTCGACAGTAAGTCAGGCTTTACATTGGCACTACGAAAACCGTCGCCATTACGATCGAGATAAGGCGCTCTCAACTTTAAATTGTAACTAAAAGCTAACTGTACTTACATGATATTATACTTACAATATTATATTGAAATAGGTTCTTTCCCCATTTATGTAATCTAATACATAAACTGATTTGATCAGTTGGAAATTGATTAACTCGTGCATTTTAAGTTCATTTACTTCTTGTGATTTAAGTATCTGTTAATTAAAGATTCATTATTAAAGCTAAGAAGGCAGATAAGAGGACTTATTACTTCGTCTTCGGAAGCTGAAAATTATTGTTTGTAAAGTCACAAGCAAAACACTGGACCACCTTGTCACATTACAATATTTAGTGACTTTTGTGGGCACAGAACGCACAGACAGCTTGGTTTCCCTGTGTTTCAATGTGATAATTTTTTTTTGTTTACATATATATATTGCTGGTGACTGTACCGCCACACTCCGTTTATTAAGTTCATTTAATAGTGTCGCACTTACTGAACAAGCGATGTAGTTTGTGTGACAAAGTAAGAAAGATAAAATATTCGTTAAGAAACAAATGAAATAAGAAACGCGAGAATTTTTATAGCTTGTAAAAGTAGTGATTCTATTTTATTTGCTTGCTACTTTTTTACCCTTTGCACAGAACCACAAGGGAAATAAATATTTGATGAGGATCCCTTTTTATTTCAAAGGGTAGAGTTGTTACAAACATTTTTAAAGTGAAAACTTCTTAAGCGGCGTTATGCACAACAGAGTTTTAAATTTTTGGGATAGGTAAGAGTAGGAGAGGAAGTAATATCCCCCTCTCTTTCTACCGCGCGGCGAAAATGTATGCCTGCTCCTGTTCTTTCGTTTAAGCGGTTTCCACTTCTGCCGGCACTCCCGGAGTGCAACCCGTTGTATTTTTTTATTTTACTATGCAGTCTACAGTTAATTTTGTTTGAGCAAAATCTTTAGAAAAACAAGTAAGTTATAAGAATTATTGAGACTTCTATTTCTAAAGTAGGTAATTATATTGCGTATTTGTAGAATGACTTCATTTAATATTATCTGATTATATAGACACTTTTAGACAAGTTTTATATTTTCGAAATTACTAAAGTTATTTGAGACAACAATAAGTCTGTTGCGTATAATTAAATATGTAATAATAATAACAGTTGTTTATTTTGTTACAAAACACAAATATTGGAAAAAATCAACTCGGCCACAAGTGAATTCTCAGATGGGACTTGTTGCCGAGTTGATTTTTTCCAACATTTTTCTATTTTACATTTATCTTAAGTAGTAAAATAGCATTGAAGAATGCAAAAATTCAAAATCATAAACAGTATATAATTTATATCTTACAAGAATTAATTAAATATAAATAATAATAAAAATAATCTATCTATATATAATATAAAATTCAAAGTCCTGACTGACTGACTGAGATATCAACGCACAGCCCAAACCGCTGAACCTAGAGACTTGAAATTTTGCACATAGATACCTTATACAGTGTAGGCATCCACTAAGAAAGGATTTTTGGAAATTCCACCCCTAAGGGGGAAAATAGGGGATGAATGTTTGTATGAAAGTCCGTCAGTTTTGAAGTTAGGATTTTCAAATTTTGTATTTAGGTTGTCGATTAAAAATAAACATAGACCTATCTTGACGTTTTTGAAAATTCCACACCCAAAGGGGTGAAAAGGGGGATGAAGTTGAGTAAGAAAAGTCCTTTATTTTCATAGTAAAAGTCACAAATTAGGTTTATGGTTTGAACTTAAATAAAATCCCCCTCTCGAGAATTCAACCCCTAAGGGGTTAAAAGGGGTAAATAATGTTAAAATCGATATGGGTGTCGTTATTGAAGTTTTATGGGATGTTGATTGCAAAAATGTCATCAATTTTGAATTTCGATGCTGTGGACATAATCAACTCTTAATGGTTTAAGAAAAGGGTAAAAAAATTGTATAGATAAGTAATGTAATTTAGACATAGACATAACAACTTTGATCGCGGTAGCTTTCGAGTATTTTCTACTACTTATCCATTTGCTTATATTATAAATGCTAAAAAAAGACTGCACTGTTTGGCTGTTTTTCACGCGTAAACAGCTGAATCGATTTTAGTGAAATTGGATATGGACATAACTTGAACCGTTGAGACTTACTACTTTTTACTTTTTACTTTGATAAATGCTGACAAATGACACACTTTCGGTAGTGAAACGTGGTCGCCAACTATGGGTCTGATAAGAAGACTCAAGGTCACCCAGCGTGCAATTGAGATCGTTATGCTCGAATAGGAAAATAAGGAGATCCCTAGAAGAACTAAAGTAATCGACATCGCATCAATGATTGCTCAGCTGAAGTGGCAATGGGCGGGACTAATAGCGAGAAGAATCAATAGCCGCTGCTGGGGCGAAAAAGTTCTGGAATCCGACGCTCCGTGAGTAGTACCCCGACAAGGTGGATCGACGATCTGGTGAAGGTCGTGGAAAGCCGCAGGGTGCCCGGCAGCGCATGACCGATCGTCGCGGAGATCCTTGGGGGAGGCGTTTACCCAGCAGTGGGAGTTATGTGGCTGAGACGACGAAATGGCACCACCACGCGACATCCTTAATCCGCGCGATAACCTAATTCCTAAGCTAACCATTCGACTTTTTGACGATTTTGATTTTTAAATGTTTATTTTTTTTATATTTTGTTAGATTTTCTTTACTTTTATTATGTTTATAGAAAATAGGGAATATGAATTAAAGGCTATTTTAAAGAATATTAATATTTTTAATTTTTTGGAACTCATTTTTTTTTTACTTATGATAAATTTTAAATATAAAAATATTGGAAAAAATTAACTCGGCCACCAATGCATTGGACCGGATTTCCAAAGGTCATGGGTTCGATTCCCATCTGAGAATTCACTTGTGGCCGAGTTAATTTTTTCCAATATTTTTCTATTTAAAATTTATCATAAGTATAAAAATAGCATTGAAAAATGAAAAATTAAAAAAATCTTTTTTTTTGTTTTCATAATTTTTTTTTGAGATGAGACCACCACTCTGTGTGGTCAACTGGGTTCTGAGTTGGCACGAAACCGCGGGTGTGTTAATAAAACAATAAAAAATAAATTAAGCAATGTATATCGGATGCTCGTCATTTTGACGAACGTTAGCTATCTAGGGTTAAAATAAATTAAAATCTAGTAGACACTAGACTAGTCTACGCCTGTGATTAGAACTACGTCAGTACCAAACGATTGATATAGTTATCGCATTAAAAAAGAAATGAGAAATTATCCAATGACGATAGTTACGAAGCGTAGCCAAGCAGATTATTGTATTGTGCTGTTAAATTTTTGTTCTAAGTAAACGCGCTGCTGTTTTATTTCACACTTTTTAGAGAGCATAGATATTATGCACATTATACTACACAAAACTCATTACTGAAAACCCCATCAAAATCGAACTAGTAGTTTTGGTTTTGCTCAATCAAATGTTTACTGCAGCGCCCCCTGGTGAGTTGTCACCGTAACACCTATCTAAGAACATGCACCAATCAAACCCAAACCCATTACTGAAATCAAAATCGGACCCGTAGTTTTAGAGATAAATGGCAACATTGGTTTGCACAAACAAACAAACATCCTCTCACAAATGCATAAATCGCAGGATAATTAAATAAATCAATTTTTGCGAAAATCCTAGGGATATTGCGAAAATACGGATAGTTGACAATGGTGTTGACATTTCTCAATTCTACTGAAAACATATAGGTTTTTGGGAAAATACGAGTTGCCTTAGTAATCCCGTAAATTCTGTGTCGGTGATCGAGTGCAATAATCCACGTATAACGGCAATCAAAGTGACGGATGCTAGTCAAGTTATACTTGTAATAAATGTGTACATGCCTACTGATAAAATTGAAAATTTTCCATTTTTTACTCAGTGCTTAAGTGAAATAAATGCCGTAGTAGAAAGTGTAGAAACTGACTCAGTGATTATTCTCGGCGACTTCAACGCACACCCCGGTGAGCAATTTGGTATTGAACTACAAAACTTTTGTTCTGAACAATCGCTCATTTGTGCAGATTTTGTGAAACTTGGTATTGATTCTGATAGTTATACTTTTATTAGTGAAGCTCACGGTACGAAAAGGTGGCTAGATCACATTATTGTAACAGAATCAACCTGGAATTCAGTAATCGCTGTAGAAATATTTAATGATATTTATTGGTCAGATCATTTTCCGATTTCAATAACATGTAATTTAAACTTGACTAGAATAAAGTATGTTGCTGATAGTCTTCCCGTGTGTAATAAAGTCTTATGGGGCAATAGGAATAATTACCAAACGGACATGTATACAAAATTATGTCATGAAAAACTTAGAGATATTTTAGAGATATTGATTTTCCATCTGAGACATCGCATTGCTGCGAAAGGATCTGTCGTGATAAAAGTCATAGACTAGTGATTGATAACTTATATAATAAAGTCGTTGATACATTACGGGAAGCTGCAACAGTAAGTAGGGATATTGGGGTAGGGAAAGGGGTGAAAAAACAAGTGACAGGGTGGAATAAATATGTGAAGTCAGCACATTCAGAGGCTAGGCTTAAATTTCAAATTTGGGTGTTATACGGTAAGCCCCATGAAGGACCGGTCTATACTGACATGTGCGAAAGTAGGAAAACTTTTAAGAAAAGGCTAAAGTGGTGTCAAGATCACCAGGATCAAATTAAAATGGATTTGATAGCTTCTCATCGACTTAAAAATGATTTTCGTAAATTTTGGAGTAGCACTAATAAGTTAAACTTGAAACCAAGACATCCCACTTCGGTCAACGAGGCGAACAGCCCCGAAGACATTGCTAATTTATTCAAAAGTCATTTTCAAGTTCTATCACCACTAGGTCCATCAAGTAGAGTGAACTATGCTGGGGGTGTCGTTAATGAGTCGCCAATCAGGTTTACATCCAAGGATGTTTACAGCGTAATTAAGAACATGACCAGAGGCAAGTCACCTGGTCACGACAGTCTCAGCATAGAGCATTTTCAGATGGCTGGTACACATTTGCCACGAGTATTGGCAATGTTATATACTTTTTGTGTAGGACATGCCTATCTACCCCATGAGATGATGGAAACGATCGTTGTGCCAATAATCAAAAATAAAACAGGTAACTTGTCAGATAAGTCAAATTATAGGCCCATATCATTAGCAACAACAACAGCCAAGGTATTTGACGGTTTGCTGCGTTCTCAACTTGATGGCAACTTACAGCTTTGTGATGCTCAGTTTGGATTCAGAGCCGGAGTATCAACGGAAGCCGCCATTTTGGGACTGAATCACACCGTCAAGTACTATACTGACAGGCGCACCCCCGTGTACGCTTGTTTCTTGATCTCAGTAAAGCTTTTGATATGGTGTCATATGACATTCTATGGAAAAAGCTATCGTTATCTAATATACCCTTAGAGCTTCTGAATATTTTTGATTATTGGTACAGTAATCAAACAAATTATGTTAAGTGGGGAAATTGTTTATCGGATGCATATAGGTTGGAGTGTGGAGTAAGGCAGGGTTTGACTTCGCCCCCACTCTTCAACTTCTATATTGACGGTCTGATAGAGAAGCTCAGCAGGATGCACGTAGGTTGTTACATCGATGGACAGTGTATGAATAACATCAGTTATGCTGACGATATGGTCCTGCTGAGCCCCTCTGTTAATGCCTTAAGGTAGATGTTGACTGTATGCGAGTCTTATGCCGAGTCTCACGGTTTAACATACAACTCGAAGAAAAGCGAGTTTATGGTTTTTGGGGCTGGTGGTAAATGTCCAGATACTGTACCTCCTATTGTACTCTGCAATAGTGAACTACAAAGAGTAAATGAATTTAAATACCTTGGACACATTGTTACCGCTGACCAAAAGGATGACCATGATATTGAAAGGGAACGGAGAGCATTGGCCGTGCGGAGTAATATGCTGTCCCGCAGATTTGCCCGTTGCTCAAAACAAGTGAAAATCACTCTTTTCAAAGCATATTGCCAAGTTTTTTACACGAGCAGTCTGTGGGTGAATTACACTCAGAGGGCCTATAATGCTCTCCGTATTCAATACAATAATGCGTTCAGGGTGATGTTAGGGCTACCCCGTTTTTGTAGTGATTCAGGTATGTTCGCTAGCGAGCACACTGATGACTTTTACGCCATCCGACGCAAACGAGTGGCATCCTTGCTTGACAGGGTACGGGGTAGTATTAACATCATTCTGAGCACTATAGCGGCAAAGATGGATTGTCCAATCCTGAGATTCTGGATAGGGCTCCTTATTAAATGACATGCTTTGTTAAATGTTTTTCCTTAATATTTACTAACATAGAATGTAAGATAAAATTTGTAACTAACAACAATTAATATGGACATAACATAAATATTGTAATAAGTATTTTGTATTTGTCTGAAATAAATGAATATAATAATAATTAGTAAGATTGCGAAAAGAATCGCTGGCTGTTATGAAATAAGAACACTGATTGGCTGGTCGGACCATACAAAACAACATCGTGATTTGATGACGCAACTCGTCATCAACACCATTGTTTAATTATACGTGTTTTCGCAATATCCCTAGGTTTTTCGAGAAAATTCTATTTATCAAATCATCCTACGACACATATACCGTCTCCGTACCGTCGTGGGTAAATAGCATACTTTCTTTTTAGAAATTTATACAAATTACGTTTTGTAGCATCTATATTTAAAAGATTGGCTAGTCTTGTTGCATTGTGTTATGCTTTCGGAAAAAAAAAATTTTAAATGCAGTTTTTAAACAAATTATGGAAAAGGTTAAATCTTGATAGTCCTATTTTGTGTTAGTTAGAGTAGTCTTTCAAAGGTATAGATTTTCTACCATCAGCTGTCATTTAAATAATAAGTAATGGTGTTTCATATACCGTCTATAGCGATAGATAGATATATCGCTCGCAATATTACTTTGATTTTGCTTTAGCAGCTCCTTGTAAGATCATAACATAGAAAGTGATTCACTCTTCAAAAGTCAGTGATCGAGGATTCCGGGAGAAACCTCGCTTCCATCTTTAGCCTTATCAATTCTTAACATCAGGTAAAGAGTCTCCACGTGTTCATAAAAAAAATGAAAGTTCGAAAGTTCTTGCCTATTCCCAAAAAAAAGCTGTTTGTTTTTTTTAAAGTACTGTACAGTTTTTTATTTCTTCAAAATAATAGGCCGGCCTAAAGCAATCATGAGAACAAAAAGTAGCCCATAAAATCCTTGATCACACATGACAACGGGTCAAAATTTACAGTTTGACCTTGACCTGAGAGCGTCCTTATATCGCTCATAATGATGAGCGAGCTGCTTTAACTAATTGATTATTGTTTATTTCAGATACTTTGACACAATCAAATTACTCGAACTAGTATTTATAAGCCCAAGTTATATACAACTTAACCCAGTTGCGCCAGTTGTCAAGCTAAAACGGTGAGTCAAAATGCAAATGTAAACACTATTTAACTTATGTTTAACGTATTGCTTTAGTTAGCAATACTGCAAACAATGATGCAACGAGTTCCAGTTAAAACTACTTACCTACTTATTTGTCGTAAAATAAAACGCATAAGCTGTTAAAAGAATGCTTTGTTATTTATCTGTTATTCAAAACTGGCAAACGATTTCAAACCTTAATGGTTTAGAATTCAAGTTTTATTTCGATTGAAGTATTTTGGTAACCTAGATGGACTATTGATATTCTAAAATAGTTCTTGTATTTCAAATACCTAAACATTAGATTTCTAGTACGCTAAATTAGACATATTTTTTGTACCGTTCTTGTTTATGTTTTTATGGACTATAAGAATAATCAGTGTATTGTGAAATGGCGTTTATAAATAAAACATTGTTTGTTTCCAGTATAATAGTAGAGAGTTTGATACACAAAAACTTCAAGAGCCTACGCAAAATTGCCTTTTTGGGTTGTGAATTTAGCGAGGTGAAAAATGAAAATGATCGATTCACAGTAAGTATTACTACTTTATTATTATATAAATATTTCTTACGCTCACACCAATTAACCTTGCCCCAAAATAAGCACTGTAAGGCTTGTGTTATGGGATACTAGGGTAACGGATATATAAATACATAAAGTTAAATATACTCGAGAAAAGCAACTTGTCTCATGTCATGTCATCCCGTCAAGAAAATATTTATCACATAAAAAAGGCATTGTAAAATGCAAAATTAAAAAGTTATAAATATATATAAGTATTTTTGTGTAGAAATATATGTAAACATCCATGACTCAGGTACAAATGCTCGTATTTATCATTCAAACATTTGCCCCTACCGGGATTTGAACCCAGGACCTCGGAGTAGGCGACACCTTGACACCGGTGTTCGTACCACTCCACCACGGAGGTCGTCCCAATAATGTATATAGTATGGCGCGCGGCGAGACGGGGGGGACGCGCTCTGTCAGTCCGTCGTCAACGCTCGTGGCGGCAGGTACTCATGCTATTGTTTCTCCGGCTCCCACCTCGCCGCGCATACCTCAGGGAGTGCACAGCGGTTATGGCGGTTATATACTATAGTAATTGTAGTGATTTCATTTTTCTTGACATGTGGCATTGGTTGGGTTTATTGGTTGGTCCGGATTTCCGGAAACAATAGTGCCAGGCCCTTTGCCTACAATAGTTTACAAATATGCCTGATCGTTGATAGACTTTTACTGTTTAAACTGGAACATTAGCAGGTAGCGCATTCTATGTTATTTTTAGACCGTCAAGCGATCTGGCCGGAAGTCCTTTGAAATTAAAATTTTGACCTCAACACTATCTCAAACTTCCGCCCAATTTTAGGTGCGATAATCTTCTTATTTATTAGCTGTGTAGTGTCGGCTTAGAATAGCACTACCCCCTCTCATCCCGTGGGTGTCGTAAAAGGCGACTAAGGGACTCAGCCTTCAGGAGACGGGCAGCAGCGTCTCCTATAACCTTGGCCATACTGCGAGCGCCAACCCGCCTGCCAAGCGTGGCGATTATGGCAAACCCCCCCCTTTTGGGGAGGCCTATACCCAGCAGTGGGTGTTATGTGGCTGAGAAGAAGAAGAAGAAAAATCTTCTTACCCTCACCACACAAATTTTCCGACAGTGTGCCATGCATTTTATCGCGATTTTAAATGACCAATGTAATTTTGGAGTGGGCTCGCAGACACTTGCGTTATCAGTCCAGCCACGCTACCATATAATACCGCCGTGCAACGTGATATGATGGTGCATGATTCTGTCTTGCTTACAGTGACACGTTATCGAGCCACGAGTGTCGATAAAAGACGCTCATGCTAAGGCTGCAGCATGAGAAATTCGTCACGCGTAACCTTTCCTACTAATAATATACATGCAAAAGTATGTCAGTTTGTTTGTTACTCTTTCACGCAAAAACTACTGAACCAATTTGGATGAAACTTGGTATGTGGGACTTCAAGTATTGAACTAGCACAAAGCTACTTTTTATCTCGATATTCCCACGGGAACCACGCGGGTGAAACCGCGGGCGACCGCTAGTGTTATATATTTACATAAATGTAATATTTCAGCACAAGCACATAGAGCATTACTCCCGTCCGCTGACGTTCCCGAGCGTGACGGCGCCCGCTGACGCGGTGCTGGTGCAATCCAATGCGGCGCTCATGCACTTCTCAACCTTACGAGTAAGTAAATAAGGTTCAATTTCGAATAAACTTAACTTTTTACACGATTTGGGATCATCTATCAGGAACATACTAAAAACGGCATTGTCTTGTTTTTCATAATATTCCTTGCAATAATTTCATTTGCCATAATGATCCTCGGTCATAATATTCGTTTGCATTATTCTCATTACTAATTACCTATGATATAATCATTTACTAGCTATAACTCTCATTTGCCATAAAATGAGATGCCATATTAACAAATGCAATAATTATTCGAAACTATAAATATCATTCGACATAATCTTTATTAGACATAATAAAACACGTCTTATAACGTTTATTTTTAGCTAACTTTGTGTAAATAACCAGTTATTAAAAAAACGAATAATATTCAAAACCGACTCAGTTGACCCCGACTACCCGTAGTCTTGTATGCCCTACCCCTAGAGTGTAATTTAGAGCCGTGAAGGCGCGGAGGAGTGAGGCGGCCCGCGTGCTAAGGAGCAGGTGGCAATGAGCGAGCCGCCGCGGCTAAAGCGAGTCACACATTACGCAGATACGATAATATTTTATCTGCGTATAAAAACTTATTTATCTGAAGGCATCACACACTAGACAGATACGATAATATACGAGATGATACATTCATTCGGAATCCTTCAGACTGAGTAGACTTGTTTTTTTGGTAAGGATTGTTTATACAGTGTGTTTAAAAATGAGTTCGCGTTTTACTAAATAACGCGTTTATTGCTTCTCGATTAGACAGCTCGTCAGAAGATGATTCTGATTTTGAATTTGATGCACGTCTTGCTTCATTTTCTAAAACGCGAAGAATTTGGATAGAACGCCATATAAAGCGTAAAAAGGACTGAGGCTAATTTAATATCTTCCAGGATGTCTCAGATAACAAATTTGAAAGCTATTTTCGAATCCCAAGAGCAACTTTTATGGCGATTCACGATTTGATTAAAGAAGATATATATAAAAAAAATATTTAAGGTAAAATAAAACTATCTAAACAAGAACTTAATCTAAACAAAAGTACAACAACTAAAACTGTTGCCTTAATTAAATGAGAACACTCAGACAAGCTCCACCCACCAACTCTTAACTTTTATACAGTTTAACCTTCCACCATCAGCCTACTCACTAAAATAACCGTAAAGAATACAATTATAAATCTTTACGTATCAAATGTAGATAAAGGTATGAATATAGTCTAGTATTGTAGTATAGCAAATATTGATGCTTAAAAGTTGAGACTTGGCTACAAGAGCTCATGAAAGGTATCGTTCCGTACAAAAGAAAAAACAAAAAAAAATCTAACCTAAATATTGATTTTAAAGAAATACCTTGAGATGATTGGTCACTAGGATCAAGTGATCTATCGATAAATATATAAAAGATGTACGAATTGAAGAAAAAGTCCCAGACCCTCAATTAGCACTTTAGACCCACTGTGAGCTTGACCGGGTGGTTCCCTCCCCTCTGGCCTCTGTCTCACCGCAAACAGTCCCTACCCCTGCGCATCACCCTGTATTTACATGCAGATAAAATCTGTTTAACTGCAGATGTTATCTGCCGGTATCTGTTGATATATGTCGGTGCCGACAGATACTGTACGATAAAATATAAATTATCTGCGCTGTGTGTGGTAGTTCATATGAAATGTATAGAGAGCGATATTGACAGATATGCGCTCAGATACAGATATCTTATCGTATCTGCGTAGTGTGTGACTCGCTTAAGGCTGGCCAGCAAGCTGCGGTGGTGAGCGAAAGCCATCTGTGACGATAAGTACGCGTGGGACCGCCGGAACCCGCAGCGCCGGAGCCGTGACAGAAGACCGCTTGCCTTGCATGCTGCATGCCTGCTTGCATGCTGCATGCCTGCTTGCATGCTGCACATGCCTGGCTGCATAATGCATGTCTGCCTGCATGGGGGTTTGCAAACAATTCTAGTACTTTAAATAAATAGTCAGTATAGGTTTTATGGTAAATGATTGCTATGGATATTAAATATATTGAAAATGAAATGTATAGCAAATAAAATTATGTAATAAAGTGCTTATGGCGATTGATTGATTATGAAAAATGAAATTATAGCAATCAATTTTGTGTAATTTGATAGTTATGGCAACAGAAACGTTATTTCTAATGGAATTATGGCAAATGAAATTATGTCAAACGAAATTATTGAATTTGAAATTCGGGCATACATTAGTAAACCTAACAAGTGTCGTAAAAAAAAGTAATATGTTACGGATTTAGTACTGACAGAAGTGGCACCACGAAAAGGAATATTTGACTCTAGCATAAAAATGCAACAAAAAAAAAAGTTTTGATCAGAAAGAAACCTTAACAAACTTTGATTGTTTCAGCGTATAATCGTGGATTACGACCAAATAAACGCGGAAGCTTTAGAAACTCTGTCCGTATTGCGTATGTTCAATCGCTTGTCTCTGAACGTGATCAACAAGCAGCAAAATGCGTTCAAGACTATCGATTGGGACAGGGCTCATCGTTTCTACCCCAACGGGTTGGCTGTGACGGTTAATATTGTAAGTATAACCAAATACTACAGAGATTGTAGTATCGGTACGCTATTTTGGCCGTTATATAAATAAAATATATGTTTTATTGTCCTAATTGTGGTTACATAAAGGTCTTATTAACCTAAAATTATTTTAGTAAAAGTCTCTGACAATTAACCTATTTGTAGGCGTACAATGTGTGAAGATAAATCGTGAATCTAAAACTTATTTATTTTGATTATGCTTTAGGTCAAACAATTCCCGTACATCATAGTAGTTATATTCATTTAACCATTTATACATTTCTTTTTTAAATGTACTATAAGAACAGATGTCTTTAATATTGGCAGGTAATTTATTATATATTTTAACACACATTGTAAAACAGCTTTCCCCATATTCATCTGATCTAGGACCATCAGTATATGTATACAAGTCTGTTGGGGTCTCTTTCTCTTTTAAAGTAATGACTGTGTTACCTTACAAATTTTGAAATTTCAAGTATACAGGGTGGAAATTTAAAACGAGGCACGAAGGGCAGGTACCTTAACCGATGTAGATGCATGAAAACTTTCATAGGAAACCATCCTTAATGTTTTTAGAAATTTTAAACTGCATTCACCGATTTTGAAAAAAAATTACAGTCAGCAAAAAATTATGTTTTCAAGAAAAAAAAAATTTTATGGCGATCGATTCTGTTTCTTATGAGAATAAAAACACTGTGACACCAACTGAGGTATGAGCACTAGGAAAGTCAGAAATCGCGTAAAACTATTTCCATACATAGTTATACTGTACTTGCACAAAAAGAAAGACGAAGGGCACAGTGGCGCGCCAGCAGGCGGGCGGAGCGCAGCGCGCTGGTTACCATATTATAGAAGGTTGTTTATTTTTTTAATATCTTTGTATCAATTCTCAACCAGATCAATAAAATTATCGTCTTAATATCAGAGTGACTTTAGGCTCTTTTCAAACGAAAAAATTGTTCTCAAGCATGTGTTAGGAGATGCTTGAAAGTCTCATTCCGTGTTTTGTGGTTGCTTTCGCCACGCGTCCCGCGGTCCCGTCGCGCACTCGCAGCCGCTTCCGCTTCTTAGAGAATGTATGGAAATAGTTTTAGCGATTTCTGACTTTTCTAGTGCTCAAACCTCAGTTATTGTCGTAGAGTGTTTTGATCCTCATGAGAAACAGGATCGATTGCCATCAAAACAAATATTTTTGAAAACGCATGATTATTCTGCTGACTGTATCTTTTTCCAAAATCGGTGAATGCACTTCAAATTTTCTCAAAAAATTAAGGATGGTTTCCTAAGAACGTTTTCATGTAGCTACATCGGTTAAGGTACCTTCGTGCCCCGTTTTAAATTTCCACCTTAGGCTACTTTTTTCTCGACATTCCCACGGGAACGGGAACCACGCGGGTGAAACCGCGGGCGGAAGTTAGTATAGCTATAATTGTATTTGTGTCTTAGCGTCATCATAGTAGTAGAATTTAATGACATAAATGTTTTTCAGATTGAAATGCCGATTCATAAAATGCATGAAGTGATGTATACAGTATTACACCCTGGCTTGGCGCTCATCTCGCTCAAAGTGCTTTTTTGTAAAACTGTAAGTAAATCGTAAACTGTATTAGGATACGTCATAGAGCATCAGTATATTAACCATTCCCGTGATAAGAGAAGTACCCTTCTAGTATATTAAAACCTAAGGGGGCGTCCTTTAATTACGAAAAAGAAGTGCCGACTTAGTAAGGTGACAACACAGGAAAGTGACTACTTACGGAGATGACGACTTAGGAAGGTGACGACTTAAGAAAAAGATAATGTAGTGACCACATAGGAAGGTGACGCCTTTGGGAGACCACATAGGAAGGTGACGACTTTGGGAGATCACATCGGAAGGTGTCGACTTTGGGAGACCACGTAGGACGGTGACGACTTTGGGAGACCACATAGGAAGGTGACGACTTTGGGAGATCACATCGGAAGGTGTCGACTTTGGGAGACCACGTAGGACGGTGACGACTTTGGGAGACCATATAGGAAGATGACGACTTTGGGAGACCACATAGGAACGTGACGAATATAGGATACCATATAGGAAAGTGACGACTTTTTGGGAAGAAGACGACTTACAAAGATGACCACCTGTCACTGAGAGTGAGATAACGTGAGATTTGGCTCGACCCCCTACCTCTAATGTTACATGAGATAGCTCGAAATGCGTTTTTTCAGTGTAACTACGTTAATCTAAACATCATTGCGTTGGATTTATTATAAAAAAAATGGTTTCATTATTTAGAGCTACTGTGCTACTTTGTGGCGTTCGCATAACCGCGATAAATATTTTTGTGTAGAATTTAGTCATATTTTAAACAAGAAACATGCTTAGCTTAAATCAATACAATTTTCTCGCAATTTAAAAAAAAATATTGGTGATACTTGCCAGGACTCTCCCACATAGTAAAACGGAATTTTATTTGTATCTAAAGCCTGGTACAAAAGCAATATTGACGTTAATAACCACAGTAGTCAAAGACTGTGTTGTTCTTCAGATTTGGCTTGACCCTCTCCCCCCCACCCTAAACGTCTCACGTAATTAATAGGCCCCCTCTTACGACTTTATTATTCAATTTCAAATTTTTTTTTAGTATTGATGCATATAATATGTAAAGGACATCAGGCATTTTTCTATGAAGAAAAAACCCAAAATGTATAGCATTTCTAAACAATAGTTGGTACAGTCGACAGTAAGTCAGGCTTTACATTGGCACTACGAAAATCGTCGCTATTACGATCGAGATAAGGCGCTCTCAACTTTAAATTGTAAAACCTAACGTTGGCTGCTAACTGTACTTACATGAATATTGAAATATGTTATTTCCCCATTTATGTAATGTAATTTTTACTAATATTATAGAGAAGAAAGATTTGATTGTTTGTTTGTTTGCATTGAATAGGCTCCGAAATTACAGTACGGATTGGAATGAAATTTGGTACACAGATAGTAGATAGCCTGGTTATGAACATATTCCCACGGGAACGGGAACCACGCGGGTGAAATCGCGAGCGGCCCCTAGTTCAAAATAAAGGCGTATAATCAATAAGCCGTAGTTAATATTCACCGTTTTATAAAATCATTTATTTTGGTAGTTATTATATTTGAAACTTTTTAAAGGAAAGCCGAAACGGAAGCAGTCGTACGAAGCAAACCGCTTTTGGCACTTGACTGACAGTAACAGTGAAAGTTGAAGTAATTTTTGGCTGTCAATAGTGTCACTGTCACGTCAGTTATCATTTCATTATACTTTATAATGTAATCGAAATGGTGTCCGTTTCATTTATTTACTTCGGTTTTATCAATAACCATTGCATGCTAATTAAATTAAGCATGATATATTTATACACTTCTGGGTCTAATATGCCTGATGTCCTTAGCCACTATGAGTGGTGACCCACAGTTTCACCTGACACCAGAACTAACTATGGCGCAGTGACTTGTGCCTAACTTCGTAGACACCATTAAGGGCACCTATCAACAACTGTCAACAAAGTCATTTAGCGCTAAATATATTTAAAATTACATTGCATGTCAGTCATTTGTTTGAAGTGAAAAGTGACAGCGCGTTGTTATTTTTTTACAATTAAAATTAAATTGCGAAAGCATTTAGCCACCAACTGGCCTGATGGAAAGCGAGCTGCTTGCTTAAGATGTAGCATGTTTGTCCAACAAAAAACGTATTTAATATCAGTTGGTAATGGTCCGCCTTAGTTTGCACTGTACTGTACTTTGGTCCAACTTTAACCTATCTATACTTAATATTATAAAGCTGAAGAGTTTGTTTGTTTGAACGCGCTAATCTCAGGAACTACTGGACCGATTTAGAAAATTCTCCCCAGTGACATAGGCTATATTTTATCCCGATATTCCCACAGGAACGGGAACCACGTAAAAAGAAAACTTGATTTGTCGGTCTATTTATCGGCAGGCTGATTATCTAACTCGCGATCAGTCACAGTTACGAAAAAGTTCGCTGTCAAACACGATTTCTGTCAAATATGATTATACTGCCTATGACGAGCAACTCAGGAACTAAAACGTTCTGACCACAGAATAATTATTCATGTTTTTTATGTTATTAAAAAAATACTCTGTGACCAAAAGGTAATTAAACTTTTTACTCGTTTCCAGTGCCGCTAGTTTCTATAGAAATATTTAAAGACTATTTAGCACTATGAAATGATTGCATAGCAACGAGAGACTAAATTAATTATCGATCGCATACATAATGCCAAATCTGTGTGATGATATCGAAATACTTTAGGAACCGCGATCTGTCACTAATTTTTTTATAATCAGCCCGCGTTTTAGTTTGGTAAAACGCTCTAGGTGAGCCCAGCATAACCAGTTTTGGTATGCGTAAATGCATTCCCCTCACTCAAAAAAAAAGGTTGGTACAACGCGCTCGTTTTTCTTACCAATCGCAGAGCCGGATGTTTCAACTGTTCGGATTATACAGTATCTTTGACCTTTTTTATAGCGAGTATTTTTATTTTTATTTTGCTATTACAATCTACAGTTGTAAATGACAATAGCCGTTATTTCCAGGTGTACCAACCTCTAATCGAGCATGTAGTCCAATACTACAAGGACAGCATCAAAGAGCTAGTATGGGCAGACTGCCCGCAGGAGGACTCCGATTCATGCTCCCGGTTGGTCACGCCGAGGCTTCAACCACACGTAAGTTTGTTCATCATCATCATCCAGATTATTTCCAGCCTAGCGGTGGAGGTCGCTAACTATGGGTCTGATAAGAAAGCAATCCGACCTCAAGGTCACCCAGCGTGCAATGGAGAGGGCTATGCTCAGCGTTTCCCTATGTGATCAAATCAGAAATGAGGAGATCCGCATGAGAACTAAATTGACTGACATCGCTCGAAGGATTGCTGAGCTGAAGTGGCAGTGGGCGGGACACATAGCGAGAAGAACCGTAGTTCCTTGGGGGAGGCCTATACCCAGCACTGGGTGTCATGTGGCTGAGACGACGACGGTGTAGGACCGCTATATCACGCGATATGACATTGTGCTGTCTTGCTTACCCTGCTAAGTTGTGAGCGGGACAGTGACACGTTATCTAGTTACAAGGGTCGATAAAAGCAATAATTAACAGTGAAAAACAACTCTATCTTTTCAATAAGCAAAGTTCTTTACTTTGTAACGTACAGTCTACGGCTTTCTACTTTGACCTTGAGAGCGCCCTTACGCCGCTCGTAATAGCGGCGGTTTTCGTGGTGCAAATGCTAAGTCGTAACTGCTGTTTACTGTACTTTAGTGACTAGTTTCTGAAGAACGGCGGGGCTATTACCTATTTTGAGCTTTGAAATTGCGCGATAATTGCTTTACGTCACGTATCAACAGTGCGGCCTCTACCGAACAAACGATGAACTACAACGTGCATTCATTTAGTTCCTGTTATTGCTCCCAAATTTTTTTTGGCGCTAGCGTCATACGAACACGCGGCGTCTCACTCTCGCACCTAGGTAGGAGCGCGAGAGAGTGAGACGCCGCTATACGAACCATCAGTGAGCGATTAGTCAGCGATCACATACGTACATTTTTATTGCGACATCTCTGCGCGATAATTGCTAATTTTTGGTAATAGACCCGCGGTTTTCTTTTTTATGTTTTAGTTCGAGCAAATACTAAACGTGAACCCGTTCGTCCTGCTGTGCTGGCAATGCAAATATCTGCATAGGCTCGTTATACACGGTACGTATTATACTTCTAAAACAATAACGCGCTTTTTCCGGTTGCCTAAATTTGAGATTTTAAAGGAGAGCAGTCAAATTGGACCAAAAAGTAAAAATGTCGGCCAACGAAAATAAATGACACATTATATTTCATCGCTTCATTCTTCAGATATAACTAACCAGGTAGTCCCTTATAGGTGCTAGGCAACTTCGCACAATTTTTAAAGTATTTAATTTGACTAAACGTCAAAATTCATACGTCTCGTCGCGCGCCATATTGGACTGCTTACTCATTCCTTATTTGTGCGTGGCAACGAGCAGACGTGTCCATTAAAAATGCCGAAAAGCAGCGCCGAAGAAAAGATTGATAAGTATAATAGAAAGATTAGGAAATTAGAGAGAGAAGCAAATCGAAAAAAGAAAAACATCGTCGAATTATAATGTCCGACGACGAAGATGATACAAATCGTAAGTACCGTATACATTCCTTTATATTGAGTGAAATAGTGTTCGTGCATTACGTTAAAACCGACCTGTATGGATTGACTGCGAGTCAATAAATACAACAAAGATACATCGGGGTTGACTGCGAGTCTCCAACGATGATATTATATGTAGGAAAATAATGTTTTTTATTCCCTACGTCGGTCGGTCTGTAGGAATTAACTGCGAGTTAATGACTACAATTCAAAAACATAGGGGTTATCCGCTCACTTTTTAATTACAAAGAGAATTTTTATTTTTTTTATCTACCTTTACTAAAATAAATTAAAAATCAGATGAGCAAAAATGCACCCAAGTAGATGACAATTTACAAAGCGAGAATACCCCTTTAATAGAATAAAAATTGGCTGAGAATAACAACCCCACAGACCAAGTTTTACCAAGTGACCCTGTCTTAGACCCAGAGCTACTATTAGCACTAGGAGAAGCTGTCTCGGATACTCCAGAATTTGGTGAAAAAATATTAGACAGCCAAGCCAAATTACGGCTACCTATTTTAAAGAAGGGTATCCCTAAGGAACCCAAAGAAAATCTCTTAAAAGAGTACATAGTTCCAGACAATTGTCGACTGTTACAGGCACCAAAACTAAATGCTGAAATAGCAGCTGCTCTTCCTGACATGGTAAGGAATAGGGATAAAAACAACCTTACTGTACAACAACAACAACTTGGCGCCGGTATAACAGCCGTTAATAGGGCAATGGATTTACTATTATTAAATGGCGACAGATTACAGGCTATAAAGCACCTCAGCAACGGTTGTCGATTACTATCTGACTTGCACTTTACTTTCACTCAAAGCAGAACTAAGCTTATTACACCAAGCTTAGATAAAACTTGTCTCAACGTCATACATGACACGGAAAGAGACAGCACCTTGTTTGGTGAAAAGTTTGTCAGAAAATATAAAAGCTACAAAAGCAATCGAAAAACAAGGGCTTCAAATAAAGAAGACTTTACCTCAGAAAGCTTCAACAAGCAATCCACAACAGACAGGCTCTCGTCCTAGTTAGGTACCAGGGAAACTGGTAACCTCCTCGCTACCTGTCAAACAGGGGGGGGGGGGCGGGGAGGAAACCGTCGCCCGGCACCAGCACCAGCTCCAGCGGCCCCGCGTCGCAATTACCCATCGACGAGCACGAAAAATGTTCAACAGAACAAACCTCGTGCCCCAACGCATCAGTAACACAGGTACATGCGGGACGCATCCAACATTCTTATGACTGTTGGCTAAATATAACGAAAAACAAAACTGTTCTTAGTTGGATAAATAACGGTTTTGAAATTCTTTTTTGCAAAGAAGTAAAACAATCATTAAAACCACTAAATAAATTCTCTCATAGCGAAAAACAAGAAATGAGCCTTGCCATTAAAAAAATATTAGAATTAGCAGCTATTTCTCCTTGTAAGCCAACAAAGGGCCAGTTTTTATCAGATTTTCCTCACACCAAAATCAAACGGTCGTAAAAGATTTATTTTAAACTTAAAACCTTTAAATAAATTTATCTTAAAAGAACATTTTAAAACGGAGGACTACCGTACGGCCGCAAAGCTCATTCCTAGAAACGGTTATTTGGCTACAATCGATCTAAAAGAGTCATACCTTTTGATACCAATTAATTTTAAACATAGAAATTACCTTTGATTTGAATTCGAAATAAAACCAGGCCAAATAACCACTTACGAATTCACAGCGATGCCGTACGGCTTATCAGCAGCACCCCGAGTCTTTACAAAAGTAATGAAAGAAGTTTATTTCCTGAGACGTCGCGGTTTTAAATCAGTTATGTACTTGGACGACATTTTGTACATAGGGGACTCCTATACAGATTGCTTATTAAATGCTAATGAAACTCTAAAAATGTTACAATGCTTAGGCTTTGTTATTAATAAAAAAAAAAGCATTTTGGAACCGAAACCTAGCTGCAAGTTTCTAGGTTTTGAGTTCAATACTGTTAATTTAACTTTAACTTTACCTTTTGACAAGCGTCACAGTATAGCACAGCTCTTATATAAATATTCCACCTTACCAAAATGCACCATTCGTGATTTTGCTCAACTGGTCGGTGTCTTGGTGTCCGCCTGTCCAGCCACAAAATACGGTTGGGTTTACACGAAAATCTTAGAAAGACTTAAATTTATTTTATTGTTGAAACACAACAATAACTATGACACTAAAATATATCTTTCTAATGAAATTATGCAAGTTCTGACTTGGTGGAAAAATAACATATTTTCCACATACAATCTTATGAGATATTCTAGTTTCGATTTTGAAATATATACAGACGCTTCCAAGACCGGTTGGGGGTCTGTATGTTAAAACAACCGAACCCACGGAATGTGGAGTGCGATTGAACGTGAAAAACATATCAACTACTTAGAGTTTTTAGCAATATTTCTGGCCTTAAAAAGCTTTGTCCAAAATAAAAGCAACTGTGCTGTACTGTTAAGTATTGACAATACCACCGCTGTAAGCTACATAAACCGTATGGGAGGAATTCAATTCCCCCATTTGAATCAATTATCGCGAATTATATGGCAATGGTGCGAAAAGCGAAACATATGGATATTTGCGTCATATGTTAACACAAAAGATAACTATGCTGACTTTGATTCAAGAATCATAAACTCCGATACAGAATGGGAGTTATCAGATAAAGCTTTTGACATAATTAAAATGAAATTTGGGGAACCACAAATAGATTTATTCGCTTCTCGCACCAACGCCAAATGTCAACAATTTACATCCTGGAAACAAGACCCCGACGCCGTCGCGGTAGATGCATTCACCATAAATTGGCAAAGTTTTTACTTCTATGCATTTCCGCCATTCTCTTTAATATTAAAGTGTCTTAGAAAAACTATAGATGACGAAGCTAGTGGTATCTTCGTATTTCCGTATTGGGCCGCGCAACCGTGGTACCCACTAATATCAAAACTTATATGTTCAGATATTCTTTGCTTTGATGGTCATACATATCCACTTCGATCTCTTTTCAGAGACCATTTCCCCTTTGGCTCGAAGCTTACCCTGGCAGCCGCGAAGCTCTGCGGCAGGCCTTCATCCACCGAGGGACTCCTCCCGAAGCTCTCAACCTAATGCTGGCGTCGTTGTCTGACAACACCATGAGACAATACAATGTCACTTTTAAGCTTTGGTGGTTGTATTGCTCTGAGAAAAATATAAATTGGCTCGAACCTACAAGAACAATGGTTCTGTCATTTCTAAGTAACCCATTTACATCTAGATGTTCGTATAGTACCTTAAACAGTCATCGTTCAGCGTTATCATTACTTCTTGGGAATATAGGTTCAGACGAAAACGTTAAGCGGCTCCTTAAAGGAGCCTTCAGATTAAGACCCTCATCACCCAAGTACGCCAGTACTTGGGACCTCCAACTCGTCCTTAACTTAGTATCACAATGGTACCCTCATACTGACCTCAATTTAGAGAAATTGACAAAAAAGTTAGTTACCCTTCTTGCTATCTGTACAGCACACCGAGTTCAAACTCTCTAAACTAGAAAACATTACTTTTAACGATTATGATGCCAAAATTATTATTACCGATTTAATAAAAACTTCATCACCAAAACATGACCAACTTCTCCTTAAATTACCATTTTACGGGGAAAATAATCGTATATGCCCCGCTACAGTTCTCAGAGACTATATTTTTGTAACAAAAAATAAGAGAACTGAGAGTACGGGTCAGCTTCTTCTGACACATAAAGCAGCGACAACACAATCCATTAGTCGCTGGATAAAGCAAGTGCTGTCAGACAGCGGCCACTTCGGCGGCGCACGCGCGTGGTGTTTCCATAGAAACCATCCGCAAAACAGCTGGCTGGACCAGCACATCTCATACATTTACAAAATTCTATAATCGGAATGTTATCAAGGAGGAAAACTTTGCCATGAGTATCTTGTCATAAAACTATAATATGACTTAATTAGTTAATAGGTAAAAAGGTATCAATAACTATTATCATAAATGTAACAGAAGGTTAATTTTTATTTCATTTTTCGTTTTTGGTAATACAGTATTGTTTCTTTCTTGCGGCTGTTGATTGGTCAAAAATAATATACAACTCAATCAATTTACTGATATTTACAAAAACTTTCTATGCATACTCTAAACTTCTACCTGCACCCCGACCGCCTAACGGTATAGCTTGTGCTATTGCTATAGTTATCGATTTTTCAAACCTCCTACAAGGGCTCTCGCTGACGCTATTACTTTCATACTAAAAATGCAATAGTGAATCCAATAGATGAATAGAAATATGTAGGAATTAGCCAAAAATACTATCTTTGAAGGGTTTTATGAGAGTTTGAAGTTTGATAGCCATAGCAATACCACACGCTATACCGTTAGGCGGTCGGGCCTCTGGTTAGTTATATCTGAAGAATGAAGCGATGAAATATAATAAGTGATTAAACGAACTTCTCAAGTGAAGTTCGATCATTATTATATGAATCGCTTCATTCGAAGATATAATTTCCCTCCCTTTCCATATTACAGAAACAAGCATCGTTGGCACAATGCTGTTTATTTAACCCAAAGCAAGAAAGTTTTTTTCTGTTTCTACCTCTAAAGAATGAGTAAGCAGTCCAATATGGCGCGCGACGAGACGTATGAATTTTGACGTTTAGTCAAATTAAATACTTTAAAAATTGTGCGAAGTTGCCTAGCACCTATAAGGGACTACCTGGTTAGTTATATCTTCGAATGAAGCGATTCATATAATAATGATCGAACTTCACTTGAGAAGTTCGTTTAATCACTTATTATTATTGTAAACAGTGTTACTATCATTTTTGTTATGACGTCAGTAGTGTACGATTAGTCTTTTTCAACAAGGATGATACCTGTGACGTTTCAAGTTTGACAGTTTTAGAGATATCACATAATGAAATCCTATCGACTTATCAATCGATTTTTTCTGAGAGTCAATGTCCTGTCCTACTTTTGGAGAAAGTGCGATATATTTTACTACTTTTCCGGCCACCTGGAATCCGCTTATATAGCGTAACTTATATCAGCCCACGTAAACATAATATAGGATAAAAAGTGTTGTATGTGCTAGTTTGTGTGGTAAAATAAATCAGAAATGTTTAATTTATAGCATCAAAAACTTGCTTGCTGAGTTTTGTTTTGTTTAAGATTTAAAGTATCTTCTTTTTCACTTTTATCGACTAATGAACAGCTGCAGCTGTCGATTCTGTTGTGTCTCATCTCTAACCTGTTCCGAATAGCACCTTGCACTACAAAAAAATGAAATATTTTTCTACCGTATTCAATTAGAATGTTATTAATAGACACAGATTTTACTTTATATTTCCAAAGGTGTAGTTTTAACATTTTTTTTACTTATTAAGTAAAAAAACAGCTACAGTAAATAAATGAATTTTCAAAAACATTTTTTGATATACTATACGCGATTCGGAAAATTTTGAAGTGTCTCAGGGATCATCCTAGCTGGAAAAGACTATAGTGACAAAGACATTTTCAAACTTGAATAAATGAGTTATGTCATTGTCATGTCACTTATCAATGTCATAACATCAAATGATTGTTACACTGTTTGCAATAATAATGTGCAATTTATTTTCGTTGGCCGATACTTTTACTGATATGGTCTGTTGGGCCAACGATATATGAAACGTGACTGATCTCCTTTACCAGTCTGTCAAACATCATTAGTCGTGTTGAAAATTGTCTGTTTCAATCTGTAGTAAGTATTAGTCAGCCATTCTCTTGAAGTATCTTCACAACGTAAATATTTAAAGCTGAACAGTTTTTAGGAGATAAAATCATAGTTAATTTAACGTAAGTTACCGGATCTGGCAACACGATTTGCTCGGCTTCGCTCGTTTGCGCAAGTCTCTCACCCACCTCGAAGTGTCATCACTTCACACCCGTCAAGACTTGTTCAGCGCAAACGTCCTGTCAATGTATTCTTAATCGATTTTATCCTTGAGCCTAACATGTGAGGCAGAAATTTTATATAATTAAAGGTATTTCAATTAAATTGTAAGTGTTGTGTAGGTTATTGGATCTGGCAATACGATTTGCTCGGTTTCGCTCGTTTGCGCAAGTCTCTCACCCACCTCGAAGTGTCGTCCCTTCACGCCCGCCAAGACTTCTTCAGCGCGGACGACGCGATAGTTCGCGTATTGGAAACTGACGCGCCGCAACATGTCCATGAACATTTCGTTAAGGTGAGTCTTGTCTTTAAGCGACTTTAAAAAAGGAGGTTGTAGGTTTGATACGTATGTATGTTAAAATTGTTGTATTTAAAATTGTTGGCGTTAACTCGCAAATATACTTTTCGACTCGACTGACGGCTCGGCTTGCTTTGCCGAATAGTTTTAAAAACAATACCGCCTCTGTAGTCTAGTGGTAACAACCACCGGTATCAGACCCAGGGGTCCCGAGTTCAATTCCCAGCGGTTTGGTGTAGAGATAAGATAGCCAGTTCCTCAGTGATGAGGATTCCAGTAGAGGCTCGCTTCCATCTTCAGCCTTATTAATACTTAACATATAATATAATGAAGGCCTAGACTCTTAAGTCTCCCCGCTGTACTTCATGCAGATTGTAGACTGACCAGTCAATTTGCAATCATGCAAAAGACTTCATCAAACCAGTTGTATTCTAGTTGACTAGTAGTACATACTTATTGCACAACAAGTGATTGATTAGATGTGCCATTTATATTTTTTGAAGTTTAATAATTTTGTAGGATAGGTCAGTTTGGTGATCGCCCCTAGTACGAGTTTGGCAAACCATATTTGTTACCGATATCTTTGTCTTCTTCATATCCAAAGACTGATTACCGACACGAACAGTGCATCCGATATCCTATAGTTTTCGATAACATTAATAGTTAATATTAACTCGTACCAGGGGCACAGTTAAATACACTAGGATTTTACTTATACAAATACTTGAGTGTAACTGTTACTTTTTTTATAACTTTTTAATTTTGCATTTTACAATGCTATTTTTATGTGATAAATATTAAACAAGAAAATATACTAGAGACATGAGACAAGTTGCTTTTTTCTAGTATATTTTCTTGTTGAATATTTTTTATTGAATACTTTTATCTTACAACAAAAGCAAGGAGATTCAAAGTGACAGCAAAACTGCTAAACTTAAATATTTTTATGAATAAGGGTGCAATCTTTTTCAATACGATGCCTTTACTTTTCTAGGAAATGAACGAATACACCCGCTTCACTTGGAAGCCAATACCGTGGACCAAACTCCACCGTGGCTTACGTCTTCGCGCGTGTGCTTCCCAAAGATTCACATACATCATGCACGAGACCATGCAACACTTAACGTCACGTAAGTCTGTAAATTAAACGTTTATACCTGACAGACGTAGTGCTGTGTCCTTTCGAAATGTTTTATGAGTTTTTATCTTTATAATATTGGCGAATAAACGTTTAAAACTAATAATAATGTTTGATAACAAACAAAACAAACAGTAATACACACACATATACAATTATCACACACACACACACACACACACACACACACACACACACACACTAAACAATAATGTTTCAAACTCACGAATGGAATGAAGTGATATTGGAAGTTCCCGTCTCATTTGAGAAATGTTACTTACTTTTATACAAAAATAATTAGAACTCAAATTATATTTCGAGAAGATACGGTACTTCTACATTATAACTGATATCGTCTGTAACCACTAAAAAAATGCCATAGAAATCTATGTTCTTACTCAAAGAAAATATTAAAGTCGTCTCAAATATTTGTGATATGAAATCAGCTGCAAAAGTCAAACGAATTAATTATATAAGTTAATGAAAATTTACTTGTAGCTTAAACAAATCGCTATTCGCTCTACTTATTTTCTAGAACTAGTACTATATTCATAGTGTATGCATAGATTTCTATTGTACGAAGTCACTTTGTAATATTATCTTGAAGAGACTAATGGTAATCCAAAAAGCAACCATAATGTTATAACGATAAAGACGGTTTTTGTCAACATACTGATATATAATCTAAAAAACACTGTTTATGTATACCTAAATATCTATATGTAGTGTTGTGAGTTTGTGACAAAAGAAACGATATATTAAAAATAACAATTGTCACAAACCTCGAGAGATCTATTCAGAATACGATATAATGTTAACTATGTATGTATTGATGTTAAAATATTTGTAATATGTATACCTTTCCTTGTAGGCAACACTTATACTTGTATACATTATTATCATCACCTAATTACAAAGTAGAAGAATCTCTTTTCAAAACTTATTAGCGCGGAGTTTTTAGAAAAAACAAACTATGTTTCATGATAGTCAACAGTAACTTGTCTAAATACTATTAACGTCAAACTTGTTAAAGTTCAAAATATACACATCTAAAGTGTCTAGGGATTAAGTACTTTTTAACGATAAACAAATATCCAATTAATATTACCAAATGTAGTCTTTTAGACTGACTTTTTTATTTTAATTATTTCTTCAAACACGGAAGTTTACAAAAAAGATCCAAAATAGTAAAAATAATAATCCTCTTTAGCGTCGATACTCTGAGACGTACTTGATTCCTAGACACTCTAGATGTGTGTATATTGGTGAATAATTATGTAACATTGTTTTGTAAAATTTGATGTGATGTTGACAGTATACTTTCTAAGGTATTACATTTAATTTATGAACCGACGATGTGACGTCTAGTAACATACATAATTATGAAATATTATATTTGAAAGAATGCTTGATATCTTAGAAAGTATTTTTATATTAATCAGTTTATCTTACCAAATGATAATAATATGTAAGAAAATATAGATAATTAATCACACACAAATTAGGACATGTTTAAAAAAGAAACAAAAAATATTGACAGTAATGAAAATGTGCTGTGCTAAAAATAGCATTGTTGAAAAAAAATGCTCAAAGTATGTTTCGTATTGTTTGCAAAATGTATCCGAAGGAAACATTCTTTAGACTTCTCAAGTATTAAAGAAAAAAAAACTAACGAAATCTAGATTTTATTAAATGCTTCGACAAGGATGTAGTGAAAATATTGTAGAAAATGTCTTGTCAAGCTATTTAAAGAATTTGCGTTTAGCTGCCAAATTGTGATATAAAATTCTATCGACGGTGGTTTCGTTATAAACAAACCCATTTTGTGATAGTCGTCAAAAAACAATATTGAATATGAAATAGAAACTTCCTGTGAATACTATTCCCTTTACTGTGCAAGTTTTGCATAGTGATGAAATGTTCTGTCATATTTAGGGCGTATTTACACTAGTTTGTTGGCGCGGTTTCGGATGCGGAAATGACTTTGCTCGAATTGGGCACCCGATATGCCGAAACCAACATTTCCCAATGCGACGACTGCCAAAGCACTGATCTAAGTTATATTAAAACTGACTAGATTACTTACAAGAATTCAAGTAACCAAATAAATTCTGAATGACATTTCGTTTTCCTGAAATAACGTTTGATCGATTTCCAAAGAAAATTAAATTCAGATAAAAGACTTAAGTATGATCTAAACAAACTCTAATAAAAAATGGCAAGAACATTTTATTACTTTACAAATAAACCTAAAGGAGAAATACTAAATTTGGATCGATTGCCTAAACAGGCGATGCAATCTAAATTAAGCTTTATTTATTTTGCGATTCAGTACATATCTGTACTTTATCATCTTGAGCTTTAATAAAATATGCCAACTTTGACTCGATCGCAATTTAATTGAAAATATGTGAAACATAATCGAGTCTTTTAAGCGTAATTGCTGCAATAAACGTTTTTCTATTTAAAATTTATCATAAACATAAAAGTAATTATTTGCGTCAAAATAAAAAACATATTTAAAAAAAGTATATTTACTATAATATTATAGACGTATTAATTAAAAATGTTTAGATTATCAATATTTTACTCTTTCATAGTTGGTAGCTAATTAATTAGTTTTATCGATTCCCACTACTTATATAAAAATTTAAAGTATCTATCAATTACTAAAATATAACTTCTTATTTAACTATATCAGGCTTTATAGCACTGAAAACGAGTTTTATAGTTACATTTCTTAAATTCTAATAACTATATTTTTTCTCCTTTATTTATTTTTAATAATCTGATATATTCATTATTAAATTTCTATAATGCCGTTAACAATTGTGTATGTTTAACGTTTGAATTTTAAAACATTACTTAAGCTTACTTAAAAATATTAAATAAGAGTTTGCTGTTAGGTTTAAATATCGTTATTTTATAATATATAATTGGCATTTGGGTTCTAACTTAAAAAAAAAACTTAGTTTAAAAGTATATTCGAAAGTTTATTTGTTAAAGTTATTGATAATTATTTGATTGTATGGCCTAACCAGTTTTTGAATATCTCAATAAAGTATATATTTTTGTATTCTTATGATGAAACTAACAAGCAGGGGCGTGCATCAGTTTTCCAGCGCAGTAGGCACTGTAGATCTAACGAGTGATTACTTTTAGTGGTAGTTGCACTTATCATTTTAAAATTCGTAATATTTAGGTCGAGCGACGGCGACGTGACGCGGACAAAGTCACGGGCGGAAGGCTATTATGGATATAAATTCGCTTACCACATTTTTTCCCGTTTTCTTCAGACTGTAACTAAATAATGTTATGTGAACTTACTTCGTAGTGAACTTGCTCTTATCCATTGGCACCTGGCGGTCGTGTGCGGTGGAACGAATTTTTCACCACCACAGATATCTCAAAAATGCATGAATATAATATGACTCGTAAAGAGTCACACATGTCATTTGAGCGATAGCCGTAGTGGCTTTTAGAAAAGCCGTTGTATTTGTTTTATGTAACTTCACATCACTCACGATCACGAATACCGGGTATAATTAATTAATAAACGAGTAATAACACACACACACACACACACACACATTGAGAGCTATTTAAATTTAACTAGATTAAATAAAATGTAGAAATAATGCAAGTAAAAAAGATATTGCTGCAGTTTGTTTCGGTCGTACGTACCTTTACGGATTGTATTATAATTGTATTTCTAAAAATAATTTATATACAAGATCAACTCGTCTGTCTTTTTGTAAATAAATATCTAACACGTCTTTATGGAAAGTTCCTGATCGTTTCAATAAAAAATAATATTCCTATTGCGGTCGACTTTCGCGTTATGACGCTCAATGTCGCCTTTTAATTGCGCACTAATACCTAATTCAACGCGATTTTTTCCAAAAGAAAGCATAGACAGACATGCTTGAATATGTTTGTCGGATTGGTCGTGTTTCTTAGCAAGATTTGTTAAATTATTCAAATCACCGTAACCAGTATCATTCCACACAGTATTCGTTGTAGAAAACAAAAGACAGGGAAAGCAAAACAATAAATTCGAATGGCGGCAACCAGCTAACCAAGTGTAACTGTCGTAATATTTGGTATTAAAATGTCTGAATTTTTTACCTTTCTGTTGAGATAGACTAATATTTGGCATAGGTCTATTGAATGAAACAATTTTTGTTTTATCTATGAACGAAAACAGTGCGAAAGGATACATACGTAATTTCTGTAAGCAAATCGAATCCGCACCACAATCGGCACACTCTAATTTCTCCATTATATTTTAATTATTGATTACTTTATTAAGCACAAACACACACAGCATTTTCTTTTTATCACAGTCCAAACACTAAACATGCAACGAAATTGACAACACAAGAGAATAAATACTGTAATTATCTAATTAGGTCACGGTCACTCGCGCGCGCGTGATGTGAAGAAGACAAAAACAGGAACTAAAAACAAAATGGCAGGAACTTTCGTTGTTGCAAATAACTTCCCTAAATATTAATAATTATATCTCTCAATCACAGGTGCGGGCGTTAACAAACACTCTTAAATCAGCGCAATAAGGTTGAAACTCGTTGAACGTACAGACACTGCAGCGAGCGAAACAGGCTTATATCTGGAGCGAGTGAGACAGACGGGTCGGGGGTCATTGGTTTGTTTCGCGACAAGTCCGTTCGAGTCTGGCCGCCGAGTAAGCAAGCTTACCTCACCCAGTTAAATTGCGAACATATGAATGTCTTAGGACGATACACAATTTTTCGGTAAATATTATACGCGGTCGTATCACCTTGACCAATATTTTTTATAATTTATGTTGTATGAAACGTTGCTTGCTTCGAATAGGCAATCCGGAGCGTGCCTACTTTAGGTAAGTATTTAGTATTTAGCGTTAGGAAAAACTTATTGGGTGAGGTGTTGAATAGACAATTTGTTATAGAATATCTGAACCATATTAAACTAAATTAAATTTAAATTATTAAATTAGTGGCATATTATTTAGGTGGTTTTTATGAGGTAGGCACTGCCTAATTGCGTATATGCTATGCACGCCCCTGCTAACAAGCGTTATAATTTATGTAGTACACGCTAATTAAATAAGAATTTTCGAGTCTCGTGAACAATGAAGGAGTAACGCCTCTGATTAAATCTTACTTAAAGTTCCTGAATCATAATGTTTGTAGAAACAGAATGATAATATAGATATCTTTACGCATAAGCGTTTCTGCCGAATACGCATTTCTTAAGTATTTCACATCCAATTTGCTATAAAAATGTTCGAAAAAGTGTTTTATCATACTTGCGTGTAAATAGTTGGAAATGATATATTTTTGTTTATTATTAGTGTTTAAGGCGCATAATCCCAAAAACCTTGATTATCTAAGATATTTGAAGCCCGTTTCCTCCGCGGTCTATTAATTTATGGGTTTGGAAAAAATATATATGAATCCTCAGGATATAAGCAATGTTACGCTGGAGATAACATTTTAATATCATTTTCTGGTTCGCCAAAAAAAAAAATCTGAATAGCACACTGTTTCTTTCATTTGGAGCCCATTTTGTCGAAAACTATTAGTCTAAATGATCTGAAAATTCTGCAGCAATATTATAAAATCGTAGATAATGTAACGCTAGAATTATTTTTACTTAATTTATAATGGGTATTTTGTCCTGGCCACCCCGTCATTCTCAGTTTCCTCAGTGCGCGACGAGACGTGATGCTAGACGGACCTGTGTCGCGTTGATCCCTGCCATTGCAACAGTGTAGGTTATTTCAACAGTTGTTCCACTATTTGCTGTGACTAAGGCTATGCGTGTGTATAAGCGGTGACATAATATTTTATTATTTTAGTTTATAAATCTATTTCAACAGTAGTTCGTCCTCCATAGAGAGATCACCTAAACTATTTTGAGAATATGACTGTGAATATTATTAGTATTGACTGTGTAATTGTATGTGAGCTGCTGTAGTTGTTACATCGGAAAAGAGAGTTGGGCTCAAGAGTACACTTACACTGAAATGCTCAATGTGCAACATGACATTTTGCATTGATACAGACGTAGGAAGTGAAATGGATATCAATAATAGTGCAGTAGCTGGCACCGTTGCCATTGGATGTGAGCTTACATGAATTGTCTGCCGCATTAGACTTACCGTGTTGTCACAAAAAGTTTAACTTTGTCATTGCCGAATATCAAACTCATGGAATCAGATTTCTATAGAAACAATGAATGATGCTGCACAGAAAGAAAGAGAATTGGCATTGGAAGAGGGTCGTATTGATGCATCTGGTACACCTGTCGACGTGATAGTCGACGGCTGCTGGTGCAAACGTACTTATACTTATAACTTTTTAATTTTGCATTTTACAATGCTATTTTTATTTGATAAATATTAAACAAGAAAATATAGTGTCCGTTTCGACTGCTCGGCCACAGTGTCCCAGAAAAAAACGACTACGTCAACATTACGAAGTAATTTGTAGAAAACTAATAAAGAAAACCGCAAATTTGCAGAACCGATATTCAGAAAGTTATAAGGGCTTAACCATGGCCGCGCAGTCGAAACGTGGAGAACTGCGCGGCCACGGAGATCTCAGATACGGGAGCTACATAGACATCTCATTCTTTTTGCTAATCACTGATATGATTTCGCAGAAATTGTAGAAAGTCTTAATAGAGCCTTAAAGTATGTACTTTACGAGCTATAGTTCTTTAAAGTCGTGGCCGCGCAGTTGAAACGGTGACAGCCGAGCGAACATAGGGATCTCAGAAACGGAGCTTCTCAGAGGTCCCATTCATTTTGCTAATCAGAGATACGATTTCGCAGAATTTATAGAAAGTTAGAGTAAAGCCCTAAAGTTTGTAGTTCACGACCAGTAGATCTTAAAAGCCATGGCCGCGCAGTCGAAACGGTTAGAACCGCGCGCCCACTCAGATCTTAGAAACGGAGCGTCGTAGAGGTTCCATTCTTTTTGCTAATCACTGATACGAATGTTGATAGTATATAAATGGCTGGCATAAGGACCTGCATGATATTTAAATAAACCCCTGCGTGTTTCATGAAAACGCCTATAATTTTTGAATAGTTATTTCATGATTCAGAGATTGCTAAGGTACTGAGTACATACTTACTTTTGCAACTACTATAGGTACGTGCCTCGTATCTAAGATCTTTAAATCTCAATTAAATTAGATATTGCGTGTAATTGATTAAATATTCCGACGAAGCGTCGAAACGTTTTGTGAGAAAAATTACCTGTAAAGCTAGAAGTAGGGTGACCGTGATTTGTATTGCCTCAAACAGACATTTCCAAAGAATTAAGTAGGTATGCAACGTCATAAGTTTGTATACTTTGTTTCTTTTTAGCATTGGTATCAGAGATGAAGTGAAAGGTGAATTTCAATAGCATAAATAAGTGCTTAGCCAGACTGAACACGCGGGCGCGGCGCGATGTACTCCTATATGAAACCTTATTCGAGTGTCCACAGTGGGCACGCGGATGGGAGCGGCTAGTAAAATTTCATACGTTTGAGACATCGCGCCGCGCCCCCGTGTTCAGTCTGGCCAAGCACTTAATCTGATTTCAGAATGCGTTCGCATCGATACTTTTTGTGGTTGCGGTGCTGTGTAGTGTAGGTAAGTACTATATCCTCATTTCTCACGTCAGCTCTGGTAAAAATACGTATACGTCCCTACTTAATACTTACGACTAAAAAAAATATAAAACCGAGGCATTTTTGCGCGGAACAAGCTTGTCCTCTGGTCGGAACATTTATTCATGTGCTCGCGTGGTATTTTTATAACCCTTATAGCAGCGAGGCCGCTCCCACCCACGTGCACACGCAACATTGAAAAACTCATCAAGCTTTTTATATAGTTACATATATTTTTTATGGTGTCTAAACTTTAGAACGACGAAGGAGTGAAGCCACTCAAAGCAATCTGAAACAGCGAAGGAAATTTATTCGCGTTGCAGTGTCAATTAACCTTTCACTTCATCTCTGATACCGGTATTATAAAAAGATGGAAACATTCCCATGGGAATTAAAACCACGCGATATTGACTCGAGTTGCCCAAAGGTGACAGAATGTCATCATCCATTTTCTTGAAGCTTAACATGTCCCTTGTAAAATATTCAGAAGAATAAAAATGTTTATTCAACTTTGTTGGATTTTTGTTTTGGTTGCCCGTGCCAAACACGTAAAATTTTACGCTTTTGTACTGTTTTTTTCAGATATCGGCTCAAAAAAGTACTTAACATACCGACTTAAGTATTTAATTTAGTGCTGGTTAGTAACATTTCGTGTCGCGTAGATTCTTAGTAAACCTCTGTGAATATAATTAGGTACTTAATCTAATACCTCCTCAACAAACTGAACGTTATCCATTCCTTTTGCAAAACCAAGGCCACCTGTTGGGTCTCTTCAACATTTCTTTTTAAACATTAGTTTGAAATTATTTTGATTGAATCATAAAAGTAGTTTTGGAACTCAAAACATCAGAATGTTGCCACTTTCAGTTCTGCGTGGGGGTCTAACCGCAATGATATAAAGTCGATTTTTTACTTAGTAGATTGATTTGACAGGATGTCAATGTCACTTTGTAAAATAATGTTGAATTTTATTGTATCTATAATGATAATATCGAATCGAATGGAATCAATACTTACTGAACTGGCGCTGGATCTGCGCAAATCAGTACGACAAACAGTTTAAAGCAGGATTATTTTTACAAAGTGACATTGGCACCTGTCAAATTCTACTGAATAATTTATAATAATCTTCACGCTGGACCGCAGTCACAGACCGACATGGTTTTAGTATAGAGATAGTTTATGGGCTAAAGAGTGAAATTTTACCCCGAAAGTCCCGCGGGAAACGAAATTCCCACGAGAAACGAAAATTCCATGGGGAAATCAAAACCACTCGGATGAAGTCGCGAGCGAAGTTTAGTTGTTTATACAGTAATTTTATGTAAAAAATGATACCCTTTCGCTAAAAACCCCCGTGAATCAGTTTTATAATTTTAATGATTTTTTTCCGTGTATGATGTTCAACATAATGTGTCAGAAATTGATAATTGGAATATTACATTTGTGAAAAAAAAATATTATCGCACAAAAAATATTATTTTATTTTCAAATTTATAAAAAATTACTTTATTTTAAATATTTATATTGTCATTAACGAAACGAACGAAAAAATTAAAAAAACGGTAAGTATCTAAAAATTTTCCCTAAAACGTGGTAGGTAAGTAATCAAATCGTGGCAACATTACACAGCCATTTACATTCCATATTCGTGCCGTGCAGCCAGTGCAACTGTAGTCAAATTTTCGAAGGTCACGCATACAGAGCGCTACTAAAACGGCTTCTCTTGAGCTTTCCGACGAGCTCGAGCATCACGGCACCACCGCCGTTTTCACTACAAGAGTCACTGCTTGATCGACGATAAGTGGGTTTGTTATGATGACAATAAAAACAAAATCCACGAAAGCTCAGCGCAGCCTATTACACTGCATAACATAACTTATGGTCTTATTAATAATAATGATTGAGCTTTTTTGATTGTGTGAGAGTTGGCCCTACTAGAGACAGTAGTATTTACTAATTTATTTATTACTTAGAGACTGCCTATCAATAATAATAAATATTAGGTAAATAGGTATTTCTGTAATATTAATGTTATAGAGGTGTGAAGATTTGGTATACCTATTTCAAGGAAATATAAATGAGTGTCCGATTAAATAAGTGTTTTCTTTGTCAATATGTTATTGTTAGTATGTATACGAAAACGGTATAAATATTTTCGTATCTGTACCTATACTTTCCTCATCCAACTAACCATACGTATACCTCATTATGATAAGTAATACCTACGTGATTAAAATGGCGACGCCTTTGGAAATGTCTGTTTGACGCAATACAAATCATGGTCACCCTACTTCCAGCTTTACAGGTAATTTTTCTCACAAAACGTTTCGACGCTTCGTCGGAATATTTAATCAACAACACGCAATATCTAATTTAATTGAGATTTAAAGATCTTAGGTACGAGGCACGTACCTATAGTAGTTGCAAAAGTAAGTATGTACTCAGTACCTTAGCAATCTCTGAATCATGAAATAACTATTCAAAAATTATAGGCGTTTTCATGAAACACGCAGGGGTTTATTTAAATATCATGCAGGTCCTTATGCCAGCCATTTATATACTATCAACATTCGTATCAGTGATTAGCAAAAAGAATGGAACCTCTACGACGCTCCGTTTCTAAGATCTGAGTGGGCGCGCGGTTCTAACCGTTTCGACTGCGCGGCCATGGCTTTTAAGATCTACTGGTCGTGAACTACAAACTTTAGGGCTTTACTCTAACTTTCTATAAATTCTGCGAAATCGTATCTCTGATTAGCAAAAAGAATGGGACCTCTGAGAAGCTCCGTTTCTGAGATCCCTATGTTCGCTCGGCTGTCACCGTTTCAACTGCGCGGCCACGACTTTAAAGAACTATAGCTCGTAAAGTACATACTTTAAGGCTCTATTAAGACTTTCTACAATTTCTGCGAAATCATATCAGTGATTAGCAAAAAGAATGAGATGTCTATGTAGCTCCCGTATCTGAGATCTCCATGGCCGCGCAGTTCTCCACGTTTCGACTGCGCGGCCATGGTTAAGCCCTTATAACTTTCTGAATATCGGTTCTGCAAATTTGCGGTTTTCTTTATTAGTTTTCTACAAATTACTTCGTAATGTTGACGTAGTCGTTTTTTTTTCTGGGACACTGTGGCCGAGCAGTCGAAACGGACACAAAATATACTAGAAAAAAAACAACCAGTCTCATTTTTTTTGTTTAATATTTATCACATAAAATAGCATTGTAAAATGCAAAATTATAAAGTTATAATTAGATGGCTGTTTCATCTTAATCGATAGTCAAACATTTGTAAAATTGTTTCTTTGGAATGCGAGGATATTTCTCTCATTGATAAAGCGATGGTGGCCAACACCGTAGAAAGGTGAATATACTAGAAAAATTCGACGTAGCCTCATAGGTCTCTGTAGCATAATTGGTTAGTGCATTGGGCCGGATTCCCAAGGGTGCGGGTTTGAATCCCGTCAAGGCAACATGAGACTCATTGTTTATTTCTAGTATATTTTCTTGTTCAGTACTTATACTTACGTACATGACTATTTTGGCGGCTGCTTTAATGAAGGATGCATTAAGAGGCTCTAAATTTGGGTGTGTTTAGCGCAGGTCCTTTCCTCTAAATAGGGCCAAATCCAATAATCCAGCAGATTGAAATCAGGGCTAGAGGATAGATCGTAATGCCGGATAAAGTCGATTTGCATGGGCGTACAGACAATTTGAGGTCCTTTTGGCTATGTGACCTGGCTCTGAAGCCTGCTGGGAACCCATCACTGATTTTTTTATGTATTCTGATAAAGTGGTCTACGACGACGTCCGTCAGGACTGATTTTGGTATAAATTGCCGTAGTTTTACATACACTTTTCTAAGAAAAACACGTTTTTAGGCCAAAATCGACATTCCTAGCCAAACTATCACTAGAGGAACACATTTGATAGATTCTTCACTGCTGTGGGCATAACATTTAATTGTTTTGACCGTTGCAGTACTCTTCCATTGTAAAAAAAAAACATTGGAAAATAGGATCGGACCTTGCTTATTTTTTGCGTGCCGTTCTAACAAAATACGAGATTGGCCCAATATTATTTTTTTCAGGTACGGATTTTTTTCAAGGAGAAGTTATTTTTTTCTACGATTAGCCTATAATCCCACGTCTTCTTTTATCACACTTTCTATGGTCATCTTGTTAAGTCCCGTCTGAAACGCTGTTTTCTTTTTTGACCGGATTTTTTCGAATACGCACCTTCACTACATTTACCGCCGCTAAAGTCCGAACCGTACCAGACCATTATTCTCTCTCTCTCTCTCCGTTTCTTGAATCATTCCCCAACCGTTTGATAGTAGCTAAAGGCAAAGCTCAGAGTAATATTTAACTTTTTAACAAGACTGAAAATTTGACTCGTCTCGTAACCACAACGAAGTAAACCGAGAAACACGACCTCATCTCCTTTTAGCGTTTTCTTAATTTGTTATAATGGAGTAATTGTAACAAATTAAGAAAATTCTTAAATTTATTTGATTTTATATTCCTCGAATGTCTATAAATCGATTAACAAAAATAGATTTTAAATATCCCTTAATATAATTAAATCGACAGGTGTGACAGTACAAATGACCCGACCGCGTATAATAGGCACGCAGATTGCACTTTATTGCCATGCGCTTAGAGTAGCTTTTTTTTTCTTTTGGCTAGGCTGCACCGGTGCAGAGCGTCGTGCGGCGCAGATCGGAAACAATATACGCGACGGAACCAAACATTGTACGTTCACTTACTGGCTGCCTTTGCCTGCTCTGTGGCCGATATTTGCGTGGTGCGCTAGCCCCGCCCACTCGAGCAAGGTTATTCAGGGTATTATGCGTCTTAAGAAACAATATAAATGTAACAAATCAAACAACATATAAAAACACTATTTAAAATCACCTCTATTATAATCTTGCACTTGCCTAATAATTAAATTATCAGCCAATAAAAAAATGTAGGTATTATAAAATATATAAAACCACCCACCTGAAAAACAAGAAATGTACCTTAAATTATTGCACAGGTGGTAAAAATTTTAAACTGTTAGTCATAGTTCAGTAAAATGTAAAAAAAATGAGAAAAGCCGAATGATATGTTTACAGGCAACATCTCTCAAATCGCGAATTTATCATGTAGCTGTAATAATGCAATGTGGAAATATGAAAATAAAACTTTAAAACAAGCGTGTGTAGATTGAAAATCGCTAATCAAACGTCATTAACACATCTAAAGGAGTATTTATTTACATGCGAACTTACCTGTTAAAATGACAATATGACATCGTTTCAAAATATTTTTACCAAATCTTAGCTTTATCCATAATAATCAAAGTATTCCTATATGAATTCCCTTGTATCTCAATATATACCTACATAAAAGCTGTCTGCAATTATTTTCATGTAAAAGGCAGTGTTGTTTGCAATACCAAAGATTGAAATGTGGCATATATAAGATTAGTGTGAGCCAACAATGTAATTGAAGTAATTTCTCAAACGTTTGTTAATAATATTGTCAAGATGAATACTTCTTTTAGAGGATCAGAGTTTTCGAATGCTCTCTATTTTATGTGAATTAAAATTAACCTAATAAATAGGTTATATTGATCTGTACAGTGCGGACGTCCGTTACAAAATTCATTATTTAAAGTCAGACTTTGATAATGAATATATGAAAAGTCATGAATTAATCCTCCTGGCATGACCACCGCAACATAATATGACTTATTGTTATTCATCTCTCAACTTTTATCTGTTAAGTATCAATAATACAGTGTATTTCTATAATTGTTAATAGCGTTTGATATAGCGATTGAAATGAGACAAAAACTAAACATCTAGTCAATTGCCCGTAAGATCTGTAAATATAACCAAGCGATGCGGGCCAAAAGAACATTGCACAAACGAACTAACTAACGTATTACATATACAATATATCATCTTGATAGCTTTAAGGGAACAATCTCGCGATAGTGACTGTATCAGATACAGTGTTTATATCAAGTGCCACTGATATTACGAATACGATGAGCAAAATTTGGATATCAAGCTATATTTTAACATAGTGTTGTGGGCGTCAAACATGTAACGGGTTCAATTAATTTGGGTAGTGATGTATTATGAAAAGAGCAGCTGGTTATAAGATATTATTTTTCTCGGATCGGTTTAATGCTGTGGGTTTAAAATCGTGCCATAGCGAAGCTTCTGGTTCCAAACCAGCATCATTTGACTTGAAGCCAAATGATTTATCAATAAAGATGATGGTATTCACAATACGACACATTTCTAGTTAAGTCATTGTAATTATTTTTGAAAATTGACAATAACTTACGATTTATCATAAAATTGAGGATTAAACCATCCTGTTCTTTTCATATTACATAATTAGGGTCTTAGTATTGAAAAGCAGTTTTATACATAGCTATGTTTTGAACGATAAATAGTTATTATATGATAATATGGTGACTGGTATGACGAATAATGAATTATTTGAAAGAAAAAGATCGATGATCAAGTTAAGAATTATAGCGAATTAACAGTAAAAGAAAATATACTTTTTCTTTTTTTGTAAAAGACACTATTGAGTAATCGATAAAGAAGTAGAACGAACGACTTGGAATGTAGTTAGAATTTTCTGCATATGGTATTTCGATATACTTGATTATTACTGACTAGGTTTTCAAACGATATAATTATACGTAAACCAATACTATTTCAGAATGTCACTTTATTTTATTATGAAATACTTAGTCCGTCCCCATTGTACTCAAAATGCATTTTGAAACAGACTGAATATTTGGAGAAATCAAAAACGTAGTACAATATCTTGAGAGTTCACGCTACGTCAATTCGTTTACAAACAGTAAAAAGTCACAGTATATGTTTTAGTAACCTTATTCTTTTTATATGCTGATATTGAAAAGTGCTATTGCTGTTGTTCCATCAATTGCAACTATGAATGATTATATTATCGAAATGCGTGAAAAACGTACCCTAAGGCTTGGTACAGGCCGTTATAGGAAGTGTATATTGTATACTTGCATAAATTATCCGCTTTGTAGGGCATTTGTAGAACATTCGCCAAATACATAACGGGCACCAAATAACAGGAGTTTTGTCCGAAGCAGCAATCGGCAAAAGTAAAAAAGGTATGAAAGTTAAAAACTGCAATATGATACTTGTCAAACTCATTTGCATTTTGACATTTATGTATCTATTTATTGATCGCTGTTTCATATCACATTGCGACAGTCATGCTAGGGGTCAAAATTTGACTAGGTCATTTTCAGAGAAGTTGGACTGTATACTCCGAATGTTATATGACATGTTAAAACATTCGAATTAGCATGCGGGGACAAAATAAGCGTATTTCCACTAGCCGTCACGACAACGGTACGACAACGGCACGACACGAGGCCGACGCGCTCTGTTTTTCCACTGGCCGACACCGACACGACACGACACTTAGTTTTTTAGCACTGGGCTATCGGCTCGCCCCACTCCGCCCCGCGCACGCGAACACACTCGCACACGTACGCATGCAACACACATTCAGTTTTAGAGGCCGGCCGGCTACCGCGCCCTGGTGGGAGTCATCGTCGTGTCGGGGTCGTGTCGGCTAATGGAAAAACGCCCATTGTAAAATGAATTTGGTTACGAAAATATCACTTACACCAATAAAATTTATTAATTCAAAGTTCCTTTCAAAGCGTGGGCTCTCTGGTCATAAAATGGACTTAGCATAATACAATTAAAATATATAATAATTACCAAACATATTCCAAGAAAACTTATTATTATTTGTGGCTTGTTACATAATTCTTTATTAGACTGTTAAATTTCATCAAGTGCCAATAATTTCCATTTGCTGTATAAACGTATTCACTACATAAAGTTGATTTCGGACTGTTTATTTTTTCATATAAATAAGAGCAAATTCGATTGAATAAAAACAAGAATATCTCAAAATATTAGTCACGCACAAACGATGTGATTTAACTTATGCATACACTAAGCATGCCTGAATACCACTTAAAATCGATTAAAGAAACTTTACGATCTATTTCGGTGTAGCTACAAAATATTTTCAATATACATTAAAGATAACTATTATTGTTAGGACATTGTAAAGCATAAACAACTAAATAAAATATAAAAATGCTTCAAATAGAGTGTAGAGCTAAGTATTATTTAGAAACGTAGTTATTATTATTCACAACAATATTAATGAAAGAAATAAAAAAAATCTTTAAGTGATTTTCATTAAAATATTTTTTATGGAATTTATAAAAGTTTCGATGTGAAAGAACATCATATATTTTGTAAGGCAACGAAGAGACTTACCAACATACATTCCCTGAGACTGAGAAATGAATAGAGAGGCTAAGATCGAATAACAACTTTACTACAAAATAATCATAAGAGCTAAAATTCTATAACAACACAAGTAATAATATAATGAAAAAATGTTATAATTTGTAAAATGTGATAAAATGAAACAAAATGACAACGTATTTTAAGAGCATTAACATTCATTCCCGCCTCTAATTTATTTTAACTGTCCTAAATAAAGTAAAAATAAATGAATGTTTCATTTAGAATGATGGTAGTGCAGGGAGAAAGCTCATTTTAGAACGGACAGAGTTGAAGAGCAATTGTAGATCACCAAGACTATATAAGGCTGTGAAACAACATGAATTCGGTTTTGTCGAATGTTTGTAAAATAAATGAAAATATCGTGTGTAGGATCGCATGGATTTCGTCATGTAGGGTTCGGTGTGGGAATTGCATTTAACACTCATGTGTGTTTGCTTTATTCATCTAGTCATCAAAATGAAGAAGTTCCATCGAATTATGTACCTTTTATACAATACAATTCCCACACCTCCCATGGTTAAGTTGCAGTCAGTTTTGATGACTATTATGAGCAAATAGAAAAGGCACATATATGTGATTCCGATTAAGTACCTACTCATTATTCTCTATGTAACTAATTTTGTATAAAACAAAGGAAGTAGTTCTTTTTGTAAGCAACAAATGTCTTCTCATCTTGCTGCAACTTTACGAAATAATAGTCTTTGCGTGTCTGCTCTGTATTTCCACAGATATAAAATAGAAACTTAGCTGTGATGTGGGTATAAGCAGACGTTAAGACCAATATTTCGCTGAACCGAATCGCCTAGAGTAAGATCAAAATCGTTGTACTTATCCATCAAATAGTGAATAAGATAAAGGGAATGTGGTCGCATTATATGGGGTGATATGTACCACCAATTGTTAAGGACAGGTCCACATTAATGACATCCTTATAATTTTTTGTTACTTACATATTTTTGTTTGGAAAGAAAGGTTAGTGTACGTGGACCTTATTTTTTATGAATTTTTCGAGAGTTTATTTGTGTTTTAAGATTTGAAAAATGTTTTCATCGTTTCAATGTGTATCTTAATCGGTTGGTGTTAACTAAATTCATTTAAATCACTATTAATATTGAATAATGTTAAATTGCAAACTTATCAGAGTTATCTATCATTAAAACAATTTTATGAAAGTGTGAATTCATTGTAGCTTTTCATAATTAATATATAAGTAAGTATAATGTGACAAAATATTATCAATAAACGTACAATCCTCTTGCCTTGGACTGCTTTTAAAAAATACAATTTAAGGAAAAATATTGAATCGCCCCTATTTTTTTCAACCGATTTTCAGCATGGTACTATTTATGTGAACAAAAGATATTGGTTTATTTTTTAAGCCCACTAATTTGATGTGTTAAAATTTGGGTTGAAAGAACTGGGGCCCATTCCATACTTTTTTCGTAAATGTAGTAGTTGCATAGTCTTATTTATGTATAATATAAATACCTCACAATAAGTAAATGAAGAAGAATCGAAACGATTTTAAAGTAAACAATTTTGCAAATCAACTTATATAAATGTACATCTAAAATCTTTTAAAATATGATATTTTCTTGGTTATTAAAATACAGTATTGATTGTTCTTGTGAACGAATGTAAACTTAGTAGTTTTCGATTTTTCTGCCATTTTTTGTTTCCGAAGTAAAAAGTTGTACTTATACTTCGGTCATCTTACGGAAAAAATGTCTGTAAACAAACATTTAAACAGTTTTCGTAATTATTACACAAATACGTTATATTTCAGTAAACTAATACCTTAAATCAAACTAGGTCAACATAAGAAAGCTCTTTAAAGTGGACATATTTCTAAAACGTGTAATAAAAAGTACTTTTGAGGTTAAGTATTAGCGGTTTGTTTACAAGCATTCTTTCCGTAAAATGGCTGAAGTATAGTGTGTTTGTTGTTGGTTGAACACCATAATTTGTTGTTACCTTACCCGAAGACACTATGTATATGTATGTATGCTATCACACGATTAAATTATCCATGTGTAGTTCTTGAAAGACTTGTGTTTTATTTATATCCTTTAAGTTTTTGAGGACTTGTTCAAGTCCGCCTGGGAGTCAATTGGAATAAAAAAATAACAGTTAGAACTGAAATTGAACTACAACATTTGCCAAATGAAAAAGTACAAGCACGTACAAGCGACGCTCCTCTTGTTTTTATTATATTTTATTTTCAAGCGGAATAATAGTTATTTGCTATGCAAGGCTGGAAAGTTGGTTATTTAGCGGCGAGTTACCTCTATTGAAAGCTGAGCAAGTGAAGGATTCTAGGATTCAAAGATTGAATCCTGAGCGAAGCGGGGATTTCAAAGGTACAAGACGCTAAAAACTTCTGCCGAGCGGAACACACAATTTTTCACCTCACAACAGCGAGGTACATTTTATGGTTATTTTCGCAGTCAACTTCCGGTAAAAAATTCTTTAAACATACAAAGTGGGATCATCAGTTAATGTATTGCGATACTCTTCCCAGTGGCGACTAGTAATCGAGTCTAATTTCTTAGCCATAACAAAGATAAGAAGTGTAACCCAATATAAAGTTTATCTAAATATACCTTATTCTCGTTGCTTGAAATATATAAAAAACTAATATAATAAAAAGGGAGTATTATAGTTAATTCAAAGTTATTTAAAGTAGGAATATATTGTTACTTACAATTCTTACAAATAAAAATTTAAACGATTCCGTAAATGTTGACATTGACATGAGGTACAAGACAATTTAAAAATAAAGATTTATTTTACGTTCCGAAATCCAATCATAGGTTGTGAAATCTTACCAGCCTAATACATTTTTTTTTTATAACAAATAGTTTAATCTTATAGTTATTGTTTTTATGATTCAATGAACTAAAATAATATAGTAAAACCAAGATGGAGTACTGTAATTAATTTTAAGCTATTTAAAATAAGAATAAAATGTAACAGAGTTAATAGTGCGATTCGGAACGCATTATGACATATTTTAAGGGAACAAATAAAAAAAAGTACTAGGCCGCAAAAAGCGCCTAAACTGATTAACAAAACCTTTTCAGAGCGTGTGAGGTGAAAAGTATATTTGATTGAAAAATCTTATTTAAAAGCAAGAAAAACTCGTAAAAGTTGTTATTAAATAACAATCTGACTGTAATTTTTTATCGCGATTGGCCATCTAATCTAAATCTCGCCATAAAAACTTATCAATGATCAAATAAGTAGGTAGGTACAGTACCTTACTCGTATGTCCGGGCTTCACGCAACGTCTTACTTGAAAACATGCCTGCACAAACCGGTTTGAGCGTAGGTAGGTACAGTACCTTACTCGTATGTCCGGGCTTCACGCAACGTCTTACTTGAAAACATGCCTGCACAAACCGGTTTGAGCGTGTGCTACGTCTACCTACGCATACCGGTTTGTGCAGGCATGCTTTCGGGTAAGACGGAACGTGTAGCCGGGACGTTTGGAAGAAAGTCGGATAAAAATGTATTCACATTATAAGTGCTAATCTGGTGTTGTCAAAGGCAACCTAGAGGTAATTATTTTTTGGCGGTGATTAAGCGATACCCACTAAAATAATATCTATGATAGTGTTTCCGTAGAACCATAAACTCATTTGCGTAGGTGGACTTTGAGCAATCAAAATTGTACTTTTTATTACCTTCATTTTATTTAATTAATATTTCTAGTGGGATGCATGATAGTAGTCCTATATACAAACACCTACAGAATGATGACTTAATTATTCTCGATTTACTGTTTTATTACAGATTTGTGACTGTGATTTTAATTAACAAAAGGTTCAACCTTAACCCATCGCCATCGTAGTCTGTGGGCGCATACTCTCACGTAGAAAAGATTTAAAGGTGGCTCATTCATAAGATGTTGGAATAAGGTTCATATTCGTTAAGTTAGAATATGCACTTTAAAATACGATTCAATTTTATATGTCAGTTATATCACGGTTGAAGTGTAAAATATTAATTATTCTAAAATGTTAAGGGCTGGTTCCACTACCTAGTAACAAGTTTTAGATAGCTTAATTGACATATCCTTTGACAGTTGTACTACGAAAAATATGTATTTTTTTTTATCTGCCACTAAAGCTATATATATATATACCTACTTATCAATAGGTCTGTGATGAAATCGGTCCTTACTTTTTCTAGATAATCGTGGGAAAAAACATCGTTCTATCCTGTTAAACTTTAAACAAACAACTAAAATGGAATGAGATTTAAATGATGTTTAGCCTTCGGTTATAGTTGGTGAACTCGGGCCTTAAAACTGCAAAAGCGTGGACTAAACCTTAAGTATTCCAAAATCTATTTTTTTTATTACGTTCATTTTATTTAATAACTATTTTTTCTAGGGGGATGCATGTTCTTTATACAAACACCTACATAATGTTGAGTTGATTATTCTTGATTTATTTACTGTTTATGTAGAGATTTATGACTGTGATTTTAATAAGAAAAGGTGCAACCTTAACCCAGCGTAGTCTGTGGGCGCTCTCTCACGTAGAAAAGACTTTAAGGTGGCTCTTATGACGTTGGAACAAGTTTCATATTCGGTAAGTTTGAAGTTGCACATAAAATATGATATGATTTTATGTCACGGTTGAAGTAAGAAATATTTTTGAAGTGAAAACTTCTTTAGCAGCGTTGTGCATGGGAGTTTAATATTTTTGGGATGGGTAAAAAATGTTAGTCGCGTCAGGACACGTGACCCTGATCGAAAATTCGTAAAACGTTGACCTATTTCAAATTACATAAAGTTTCACTTTTGAAAGATCTACGTATATTAGTTACTAACAATCAATAAATAAAGATCTCTCATTACTACCAACTTTCATATTAATGACAGGTCAGTTTTAATGGATTTACCTGTCAAATCAAGTTGGTCTCCGTTTTCATCAACTTTTTATGAAGTTTTGGTCAAGATATAGTGGATTTTGATCGTTATTTTCGTTTAAGCGGGTTTTACTTCTGCCGGCACTCCCAGAGTGCAACCCGTTGTTTTTTTTATAAAGTGGTATAGTATAATATTATTTTTTCAAAATATGCTTAGTTTAGTACCTAAGTAGATGAGACGCTCGCTTCACTTCGAATTTCCAGGAAAACTTTCTGCTGGTTAATACTGATATTTTTTTTATGTTGGGCATAATATTAGTGACTAGCGGCCACCCGTGGTTTTACCCGCGTGGTTCCCGTTCCAGTGGGAAATGAAAAAATCATAATGCTCGCCTACATCGTTAAAGGATCCTGTATGCAAAATTTCAGCTTAATCGGTTCAAACGTTGGGCCTGTGCGTTGTCTGTCAGTCACGGTATTGTTTTATGTGTATAGATAACATTTTCTTATGAACAACGGGGAGACTCTTAGGCTCGTATTACAGGGCCCGTAGACAAAGTAACATCGTTATCTAGCGAAACGATAGTTCGATTCGTTATTGTCTATATTCGCCAATTAACTTGCGGCAAGACCACGTGACTTAGCGCGGCCTATGCCAATCCGCCAATCCCATACATTTAATTCTTGTCGAACTACGTTATCGTTTTTGAATTGTTACTTTGGCTAAGGGCCCAGAACGTGACTCAAGCAGTGATCTATACTTGAGAACAGTTAGAAAGGGACGTACTTATTCACCGCATATACCGACGTTACTTTCTAACTGTACTCAAGTACTTACCATCAACTGTAATGCGATTCATTTTAGGTTATTTTTAGGTTGAGAGCGCGGGATGCTGTCATACGGCGCGTATAGCGACGTCTCACTCTTCCTACCTAAAATGAATCGCAATACAGTTGATGGTAGGCCCCTTGCTTTAGTCACGTTCTGTAATACAATACTTAGTGCTTGGCCAGACTGCACACGCGGGCGCGGGGCGGGCCCGGCGCGATGTCTGAAACATATGAAATCTTACTCGCCGCGCCCGCGTGCCCACTGTGGGCACTCGAATAAGATTTCATATGTTTGAGTACGTCGTCGTCGCGCCGCGCCCGCCCCGCCCCCGCATTTACAGTATGGCCAAGCACTTAGCCTTCGTCATATCTGAGTTAAGTATTGATAAGGCTGAAGATGGAAGCGAGCCTTTCCCGGAATCCTCAATCACTGAGGAACTGGCTATCATATCTTTAACTGCCGGAACAAAACAATGCTAAAAACGTTTTTGTTATGGCGGCTGAGTTAGATAAAATGGTGATAGCTAACCAGGGCCCGTATTCACTATGACAACTTACCGATTCCTTGCTCAAACCACGCGAATGTCGTATTTGGTTTCAACATTTTCAAAATGCGTTTTCTCTATGACACTTACAAGTTTTAAAGTTATTTTAATAATTATACAACTTGTGACTTTCATGTACTTTTACAATAACTTTATAATTCGGGAGTATCATGGAGCAAACGACTTTTGAAAATGTCAAAACCAAGTACGACATTGGCGTGGTTTGAGCAAAGAATCTGTAAGTGGTCATAGTGAATAAGGGCCCAGGCGGACTTATAACAAGTCCTACCATCAACCAACATGAACAAGCTTTCTTGTATAAGAAAGGATCTAATAACGAAAAGTATGTTCATGTTTTGTATTTGATAACTAAAAGTAAACTACCCATGCAGCCGGGATCAATGGTTTAGCGTGTTTTTTTAGAATCTAAAAATATATTTTTACTTATTATTTAATGTTTGCCGCACTTTGGTAGCTCGTCAGATGTATTACGAAAAGTCCAAATCTACAAATGACCGTGACAAAACGCATTTGTTTTAAGACGATGAGCACTTGTAGTCACCCACACTTGACTCACGGATGATTCAATGCGCATGTTCTTAAGCTTGCGATTGTCAAGGTATTATTCATTTTTCTCATTAATATTCAACGATTCGCTAACTCATATTGAGCTGCCAGTGTTTCAAATAAACGATGAGCTTGCAATGAAAGTAAAAAAAAAATCGTTAGTTACCTATGATTTACATAGACTGCGAAAGACTTGGACCACTAAATATTTTTCAAAAACATGCTTGGAAATATGAGCATTATTTTGACAACCTTCTTCGAGATAAATCGATATTGCTGTACTGGCCACATACATGCGAGCAGCGGCCGGCAAAAGTTGTATGAAAATCCATATCTGTCGTGTTTAGCGGCCAAATAAATTACATAGTAAACTGTCGTGTTATTGAAATATGGAACGATATTTTACTCCGAAATATGGCAACCAAAGAGGTAACTTATCAAAGGTTTTGTTTAACTTTCAATCTGGCTTGCAAATAGAAAGCTGTTTTAGAAAAAAACTACAACAAATGAACACTTAAACGCGGAAAAAATATTGTTGTTCGTCTGATTTCGAAAAGTAGTTTAAATTTCCGCGCATTATTAGAGAAGAGTACTATACAACTTATACAAGCCTTGGCCACAACTAGGCATTGATGGACTTACGTATTATAATGAACTTCACACGATATATTCACTTCAGTAATTAAATAACTAAATAAATATTTCTTACACTCACGCCAATTTTAACCTAGCCCCAAAGTACACACTGTAAGGCTTGTGACCTTGTGTTATGGGATACTAGGGTAAAGGATATAAATACGTAAAATTATACATAATAATAATATATAAGTATATCTGTGTAGAAATATATAAGGTGTTAATTTATCAAGTGCCGATCGAGCAGGGGCTGCTCAGGTGATCAAAAATGCAGAACACAATTTCGGCAAAAAAAAAATGTATATTTTTTCTTCTTTCTTCTTAGAAAAAAAAACTCTGCCACAAGTGAACCACTGAGCTACCGAGACTTCTCTAAGTCGCTAAGTCTTCGCTAAGTCTCGGTAGCTCAGTGTTTAGAGCATTGGACCGGATTTCCAAAGATCGTGGGTTCGAGACCCATGTAAGAATTCACTTGTGTTTTTTTCCAATATTTTTCTATTTAAAATTTATCATAAGTATTACCGTCTATTTTTTAAAACTGGAAACAGCAATTTTTGAAGGTAATTATCATATTCCCACTACGCACGACCTTTCTGAAACCTTTACAAAGAAGAAGATAGATGTGTTCTTTATCTAAAACACTACCTTTTTAGGCCACAAGGTGAGCTAAGGCGTTCGTCGTGTCAATGCAATTGTGAATCCTACAAGCTTGCCTTCCTCTGCTAATTGTTTCAGATAGATAAAGACGGAAGGCCTATTGTATACGTTCATGGGAAAATGGTGAGTCAGTTGCTCGGTTGCTCGTAGGTTTCGAAGGAAATTGTCTTTAACACCAACATGCGGTGAGTATTGTGTTGTCGGATAATGCCCTTGCTGCATTTCGTAACAACGTAAGTAACGTAATCGAGGAACTTCCTGGTTGACTAGTAAAACACTTTATTGCACACACAAAAATACAGACAGAAACACAAGAAAGAGTTGACATTAATGTGGGCAAAGGCGGCCTTATCGCTAAGAGCGATCTCTTCCATACAACCTTTGAGGCATAGGAAAAATAGAGAGAGACCGAGAGGTAGGTAATAGTAATAATTTATTATTGAAATAAAACAACTTTTACGGATATCAAACGCGCTATATTTCACGAACTAATTGTAATTGTCCGTATTTTTAAGGTTTTTAGGGGTTTTTTGATTTTCTCGACTTTTGGCACCTTTTCAGCTGCCGTGGTCACATGATCATCCCGTGACCACGTCAGCTGAAAAGGTGCCGAAACGTCGGGAAAGCTGAAAAAACCTAAAAATACGGACAATTACAACTTTGTTCGTGAAATATAGCGTATTTGATATCCGTAAAGTTGTTTTATTTCAATGAACAGTGAGCGCCAAAACATAAGATTTACGTAAATAATTTATTAATCAAATGAAAAACCCAATAATGATCTATTATTTGTGATATAAACGTTTCAATTACTTTTTAAAATAAAACTTCCCAGAAAAACTATATTGGTCAACCTGGAAGTTCCCCGACTGTACTTATACCTACGTCTTACTTTTGTTATTTGGTAAAAAATCGAATCGGGATATTGGACATACCTTTCATCATTAATTTCTCAATAAGTCAACTTCTACTGGCTAAAACGCACTATTGTTAATAAAACTATTAAGATAATTTATTGTTATAACACTGTTGGTTTTCTTAATAAATAATAAAAAAATAAAAAAAACATGTAGACGAGCTTTTTTTTATAGTTTTTTGGATTCCCGTGACGACGACGTACGTAAAGCGACGTTTCTGTACTTTTCCGAGTGCTATAACACGATTAGCTTTAACCTCTTTACCACGATATTATGGCAAAAGCGGTTCAGTGTTATTCCTATTAATATCTTTACTAATATTATAAAGAGGAATGATTTGATTGTTTGTTTGTTTGCATTGAATAGGCTCCGAAACTACTAAACGGATTTGGATGAAATTTGGTACATAGATAGTAGATAGCCTGGTTATGAACATAGGATACTTTTTATCCCGATATTCCCACGGGAACGGGAACGACGCAAGTGAATTCGTGAGCGGAGCTTGTTTTCTAATAAATCTAGATAAGAAAACAAAAACACTATACTACGTAATAAGGATAATGTCTGCTAATTATCTTTGACGGCTAAATCCTAAGTAGAATTTTCCTAACACTTTTTTACTTCATCTGACCGTGAAGCAAGTAAAAAGTGAAAAGTAAATGCAACTACGGAATATTTCGAAACATCATACTACAAAACAAACATTGCTGAAGACGTGTATAAATAATTTGACATTTACTTAACAAATTATTGCTTTTTTAGAGACTTACGCACGAAATTAATAATCTATCTGTAGATATGGATTGGGCTATCTGAGATAGTTGCCTAGGATATTTTTGTTAATATGACCAAAATACCGACGGTTGCTAGGCAACGAAGCCGTATGCTAGGCAACAATCTCAGTAAGCCCTGTCCATATCTACAGATAGGTTATTAATTATTAATTTTCGGCCGTTAGGTAGGTATCTAGTAATGTCGGATAGTTGAAAGTTTTATTTCGCTTCCTTATTGCTTTCGAACTATGAATCGAGGGCCTACAGTCTAATATTAGCATTGTTTATATTATACTAGGGTCGCCCCGCGGGTTTGCCCGCGTGGTTCCCGTTTCCTTGGGAGTATCGGAATAAATAGTACCCTATGTTTTTATCCAGGCCATCTATAGGTATCTATAGCTTTTTGTTTAATGTCTTTCATTGTGACTCTTATTTCAAATGTGTGTGTATTTTTGCCTTTTGATGTAAGCACTGTATGTAATATCCATTGAATGTACTATGGGTTTTAGCCTGAAATAAATCATTATTATTATTATTATAGTCGTAGGTACCGTCTGGTGCAGGATCTTATTGGACTGGTTGTTTTAGTAGGTTCCTGCACCGGATTCAGCGAGAGGAGTCTCCAAAGTGCCACGAGTGCGACGCGGAGCTGGACACTGCGCAGCACATGCTCGAAGTGTGTCCTGCGTGGTCGGCACAGCGTCGGGAACTCGTGGTAGTGGTGGGAGGGGATCTCTCACTACCCAGCATCGTCACTAAGATGCTGGGCAGTGACAGATCGTGGCAGGCGGCAGTCTCCTTCTGCGAGGATGTGATCCTCCAGAAGAAGACAGCGGAGAGGGCTCGCGAGCAGGACGCTCATGCGGCCCGTATCCGTCGCAGGCGGCTAAGAGAATGAAGGCGACGGTATGATCGCCTCATTCCCCTATAGAGAAACCAAGCTGGCGTTGGTGGGTATGCCATCGCCGGCCTTTTCACGGTTTCCAGCGTCTGGGAAGATGGGTAAACTTGCTCGGCCATTGACCCCCCCGTGACCAATGGCGGCCTGGAGGGCAAGTACTAGGAGTTTTAGTTGGTAGAACCCGCCCAGGTGAGTCCAACATTTCGAATCGCCCCTGCACCTGGAGGCGAGGGATGCGTAAAAGCATTTCTCCTAGTATATAAAAAAGGCCATCTATAGTCGGGTTTTTAATTCAATAGAGTGATTTGACAGGTTGTCATTGTCACTTTGTAAAAATAATGCTGAATTAAAATGTAGCTATAATGTCACTATTGAAATTGTGTGCGTGAATGGAATCGATACTTACTAAACTTGAATTGGATCTGAGCAAATAATTGCGAAAAATAGTTTAAGGCAGGATTCTTTTTACAAAGCGACGTTGACACCTATCAAAGCGACGTTGACACTTATCAAAGCGACGTTGACACCTATCAAAGCGACGTTGACACCTATCAAAGCGACGTTGACACCTATCAAAGCGACGTTGAAACCTATCAAAGCGACGTTGACACCTATCAAAGCGACGTTGACACCTATCAAAGCGACGTTGACACTTATCAAAGCGACGTTGACACCTATCAAAGCGACGTTGACACCTATCAAAGCGACGTTGACACCTATCAAAGCGACGTTGACACCTATCAAAGCGACGTTGACACCTATCAAAGCGACGTTGACACTTATCAAAGCGACGTTGACACCTATCAAAGCGACGTTGACACTTATCAAAGCGACGTTGACACCTATCAAAGCGACGTTGACACCTATCAAAGCGACGTTGACACCTATCAAAGCGACGTTGACACCTATCAAAGCGACGTTGACACTTATCAAAGCGACGTTGACACCTATCAAAGCGACGTTGACACCTATCAAAGCGACGTTGACACCTATCAAAGCGACGTTGACACTTATCAAAGCGACGTTGACACCTATCAAAGCGACGATGATACCAATCAAAGCGACGTTGACACCTATCAAAGCGACGATGATACCAATCAAAGCGACGTTGACACCTATCAAAGCGACGTTGACACCTATCAAAGCGACGTTGACACTTATCAAAGCGACGTTGACACCTATCAAAGCGACGTTGACACCTATCAAAGCGACGTTGACACCTATCAAAGCGACGTTGACACTTATCAAAGCGACGTTGACACCTATCAAAGCGACGTTGACACCTATCAAAGCGACGTTGAGACCTATCAAAGCGACGTTGACACCTATCAAAGCGACGTTGATACCTATCAAAGCGACGTTGACACCTATCAAAGCGACGTTGACACCTATCAAAGCGACGTTGACACCTATCAAAGCGACAATGACACTTATCAAAGCGACGTTGACACCTATCAAAGCGACGTTGACACCTATCAAAGCGACGTTGACACCTATCAAAGCGACGTTGACACTTATCAAAGCGACGTTGACACCTATCAAAGCGACGTTGACACCTATCAAAGCGACGTTGACACCTATCAAAGCGACGTTGATACCTATCAAAGCGACGTTGACACCTATCAAAGCGACGTTGATACCTATCAAAGCGACGTTGACACCTATCAAAGCGACGTTGACACCTTTCAAAGCGACGTTGACACCTATCAAAGCGACGTTGACACTTATCAAAGCGACATTGACACCTATCAAAGCGACGTTGACCCCTATCAAAGCGACGATGACACCTATCAAAGCGACGTTGACACTTATCAAAGCGACGTTGACACCTATCAAAGCGACGATGATACCAATCAAAGTGACGTTGACACCTATCAAAGCGACGATGATACCAATCAAAGCGACGTTGACACCTATCAAAGCGACGATGATACCAATCTAAGCGACGTTGACACCTATCAAAGCGACGTTGATACCTATCAAAGCGACGTTGACACCTATCAAAGCGACGTTGACACCTATCAAAGCGACGTTGATACCTATCAAAGCGACGTTGACACCTATCAAAGCGACGTTGATACCTATCAAAGCGACGTTGACACCTATCAAAGCGACGTTGACACCTATCAAAGCGACGTTGACACCTATCAAAGCGACGATGATACCAATCAAAGCGACGTTGACACCTATCAAAGCGACGTTGACACCTATCAAAGCGACGTTGATACTTATCAAAGCGACGTTGACACCTATCAAAGCGACGTTGACACCTATCAAAGCGACGATGATACCAATCAAAGTGACGTTGACACCTATCAAAGCGACGTTGACACCTATCAAAGCGACGTTGATACCTATCAAAGCGACGTTGACACCTATCAAAGCGACGTTGATACCTATCAAAGCGACGTTGACACCTATCAAAGCGACGTTGACACCTATCAAAGCGACGTTGACACCTATCAAAGCGACGATGATACCAATCAAAGCGACGTTGACACCTATCAAAGCGACGTTGACACCTATCAAAGCGACGTTGATACTTATCAAAGCGACGTTGACACCTATCAAAGCGACGTTGACACCTATCAAAGCGACGATGATACCAATCAAAGTGACGTTGACACCTATCAAAGCGACGATGATACCAATCAAAGCGACGTTGACACCTATCAAAGCGACGATGATACCAATCTAAGCGACGTTGACACCTATCAAAGCGACGTTGATACCTATCAAAGCGACGTTGACACCTATCAAAGCGACGTTGACACCTATCAAAGCGACGTTGATACCTATCAAAGCGACGTTGACACCTATCAAAGCGACGTTGATACCTATCAAAGCGACGTTGACACCTATCAAAGCGACGTTGACACTTATCAAAGCGACGTTGACACCTATCAAAGCGACGTTGACACCTATCAAAGCGACGTTGATACCTATCAAAGCGACGTTGACACTTATCAAAGCGACGTTGACACCTATCAAAGCGACGTTGACACCTATCAAAGCGACGTTGATACCTATCAAAGCGACGTTGACACCTATCAAAGCGACGTTGATACCTATCAAAGCGACGTTGACACCTATCAAAGCGACGCCAATCAAAGCGACGTTGACACCTATCAAAGCGACGATGATACCAATCAAAGCGACGTTGACACCTATCAAAGCGACGTTGACACCTATCAAAGCGACGATGATACCTATCAAAGCGACGTTGATACCTATCAAAGCGACGTTGACACCTATCAAAGCGACGTTGATACCTATCAAAGCGACGTTGACACCTATCAAAGCGACGATGATACCAATCAAAGCGACGTTGACACCTATCAAAGCGACGATGATACCAATCAAAGCGACGTTGACACCTATCAAAGCGACGATGATACCAATCAAAGCGACGTTGACACCTATCAAAGCGACGTTGACACCTATCAAAGCGACGTTGACACCTATCAAAGCGACGTTGATACCTATCAAAGCGACGTTGACACCTATCAAAGCGACGTTGATACCTATCAAAGAGACGATGATACCAATCAAAGCGACGTTGACACCTATCAAAGCGACGTTGATACCTATCAAAGCGACGTTGACTCCTATCAAAGCGACGTTGATACCTATCAAAGCGACGTTGACACCTATCAAAGCGACGTTGACACCTATCAAAGCGACGTTGATACCTATCAAAGCGACGTTGACACCTATCAAAGCGACGTTGATACCTATCAAAGCGACGTTGACACCTATCAAAGCGACGTTGACACCTATCAAAGCGACGTTGACACCTATCAAAGCGACGTTGACACCTATCAAAGCGACGTTGACACTTATTAAAGCGACGTTGACACCTATCAAAGCGACGTTGACACCTATCAAAGCGACGTTGATACCTATCAAAGCGACGTTGATACCTATCAAAGCGACGTTGACACCTATCAAAGCGACGTTGATACCTATCAAAGTGACGTTGACACCTATCAAAGCGACGTTGATACCTATCAAAGCGACGTTGACTCCTATCAAAGCGACGTTGATACCTATCAAAGCGACTTTGACACCTATCAAAGCGACGTTGATACCTATCATAGCGACGTTGACACCTATCAAAGCGACGTTGATACCTATCAAAGCGACGTTGACACCTATCAAAGCGACGTTGATACCTATCAAAGCGACGTTGACACCTATCAAAGCGACGTTGACACCTATCAAAGCGACGTTGATACCTATCAAAGCGACGTTGACACCTATCAAAGCGACGTTGATACCTATCAAAGCGACGTTGACACCTATCAAAGCGACGTTGACACTTATCAAAGCGACGTTGACACCGATCAAAGCGACGTTGACACCTATCAAAGCGACGATGATACCAATCAAAGCGACGTTGACACCAATCAAAGCGACGTTGACACCTATCAAAGCGACGTTGATACCTATCAAAGCGACGTTGATACCGATCAAAGCGACGTTGACACCTATCAAAGCGACGATGATACCAATCAAAGCGACGTTGACACCAATCAAAGCGACGTTGACACCTATCAAAGCGACGTTGATACCTATCAAAGCGACGTTGACACCTATCAAAGCGACGTTGACACCTATCAAAGCGACGTTGATACCTATCAAAGCGACGTTGACACCTATCAAAGCAACGTTGATTCCTATCAAAGCGACGTTGACACCTATCAAAGCGACGTTGATACCTATCAAAGCGACGTTGACACCTATCAAAGCGACGTTGATACCTATCAAAGCGACGTTGACACCTATCAAAGCGACGATGATATCAATCAAAGCGACGTTGACACCTATCAAAGCGACGTTGACACCTATCAAAGCGACGATGATACCAATCAAAGCGACGTTGACACCTATCAAAGCGACGATGATACCAATCAAAGCGACGTTGACACCTATCAAAGCGACGATGATACCAATCAAAGCGACGTTGACACCTATCAAAGCGACGATGAGACCAATCAAAGCGACGTTGACACCTATCAAAGCGACGATGATACCAATCAAAGCGACGTTGACACCTATCAAAGCGACGATGATACCAATCAAAGCGACGTTGACACCTATCAAAGCGACGTTGACACCTATCAAAGCGACGATGACACCTATCAAAGCGACGCCAATCAAAGCGACGTTGACACCTATCAAAGCGACGATGATACCAATCAAAGCGACGTTGACACCTATCAAAGCGACGTTGACACCTATCAAAGCGACGATGATACCTATCAAAGCGACGTTGATACCTATCAAAGCGACGTTGACACCTATCAAAGCGACGTTGACACCTATCAAAGCGACGTTGATACCTATCAAAGCGACGTTGACACCTATCAAAGCGACGTTGATACCTATCAAAGAGACGATGATACCAATCAAAGCGACGTTGACACCTATCAAAGCGACGTTGATACCTATCAAAGCGACGTTGACTCCTATCAAAGCGACGTTGATACCTATCAAAGCGACGTTGACACCTATCAAAGCGACGTTGACACCTATCAAAGCGACGTTGATACCTATCAAAGCGACGTTGACACCTATCAAAGCGACGATGATACCAATCAAAGCGACGTTGACACCTATCAAAGCGACGATGATACCAATCAAAGCGACGTTGACACCTATCAAAGCGACGATGATACCAATCAAAGCGACGTTGACACCTATCAAAGCGACGTTGACACCTATCAAAGCGACGTTGACACCTATCAAAGCGACGTTGACACCTATCAAAGCGACGTTGACACCTATCAAAGCGACGATGATACCAATCAAAGCGACGTTGACACCTATCAAAGCGACGATGATACCAATCAAAGCGACGTTGACACCTATCAAAGCGACGTTGACACCAATCAAAGCGACGTTGACACCTATCAAAGCGACGATGATACCAATCAAAGCGACGTTGACACCTATCAAAGCGACGATGATACCAATCAAAGCGACGTTGACACCTATCAAAGCGACGTTGACACCTATCAAAGCGACGATGATACCAATCAAAGCGACGTTGACACCTATCAAAGCGACGTTGACACCTATCAAAGCGACGTTGATACCTATCAAAGCTACGTTGATACCTATCAAAGCGACGTTGATACCTATCAAAGCGACGTTGACTCCTATCAAAGCGACGTTGATACCTATCAAAGCGACGTTGACACCTATCAAAGCGACGTTGACACCTATCAAAGCGACGTTGACACCTATCAAAGCGACGATGACACCTATCAAAGCGACGTTGACACCTATCAAAGCGACGTTGATACCTATCAAAGCTACGTTGATACCTATCAAAGCGACGTTGATACCTATCAAAGCGACGTTGACTCCTATCAAAGCGACGTTGATACCTATCAAAGCGACGTTGACACCTATCAAAGCGACGTTGACACCTATCAAAGCGACGTTGACACCTATCAAAGCGACGATGATACCAATCAAAGCGACGTTGACACATATCAAAGCGACGATGATACCAATCAAAGCGACGTTGACACCTATCAAAGCGACGATGAGACCAATCAAAGCGACGTTGACACCTATCAAAGCGACGATGATACCAATCAAAGCGACGTTGACACCTATCAAAGCGACGATGATACCAATCAAAGCGACGTTGACACCTATCAAAGCGACGTTGACACCTATCAAAGCGACGATGATACCAATCAAAGCGACGTTGACACCTATCAAAGCGACGATGATACCAATCAAAGCGACGTTGACACCTATCAAAGCGACGATGATACCAATCAAAGCGACGTTGACACCTATCAAAGCGACGATGATACCAATCAAAGCGACGTTGACACCTATCAAAGCGACGTTGACACCTATCAAAGCGACGATGATACCAATCAAAGCGACGTTGACACCTATCAAAGCGACGTTGACACCTATCAAAGCGACGATGATACCAATCAAAGCGACGTTGACACCTATCAAAGCGACGTTGACACCTATCAAAGCGACGTTGATACCTATCAAAGCTACGTTGACACCTATCAAAGCGACGATGATACCAATCAAAGAAACGTTGACACCTATCAAAGCGACGTTGACACCTATCAAAGCGACGATGATACCAATCAAAGCGACGTTGACACCTATCAAAGCGACGATGATACCAATCAAAGCGACGTTGACACCTATCAAAGCGACGTTGACACCTATCAAAGCGACGATGATACCAATCAAAGCGACGTTGACACCTATCAAAGCGACGTTGACACCTATCAAAGCGACGTTGATACCTATCAAAGCTACGTTGACACCTATCAAAGCGACGTTGACACCTATCAAAGCGACGATGATACCAATCAAAGCGACGTTGACACCTATCAAAGCGACGATGATACCAATCAAAGCGACGTTGACACCTATCAAAGCGACGTTGATACCTATCAAAGCTACGTTGACACCTATCAAAGCGACGTTGACACCTATCAAAGCGACGTTGACACCTATCAAAGCGACGTTGACACCTATCAAAGCGACGTTGATACCTATCAAAGCGACGTTGACACCTATCAAAGCGACGTTGACACCTATCAAAGCGACGTTGACACCTATCAAAGCGACGTTGATACCTATCAAAGCGACGTTGACACCTATCAAAGCGACGTTGATACCTATCAAAGCGACGTTGACACCTATCAAAGCGACGTTGACACCTATCAAAGCGGCGTTGACACCTATCAAAGCGACGTTGACACTTATCAAAGCGACGTTGACACCTATCAAAGCGACGTTGACACCTATCAAAGCGACGTTGATACCTATCAAAGCGACGTTGACACCTATCAAAGCGACGTTGATACCTACCAAAGCGACGTTGACACCTATCAAAGCGACGTTGATACCTATCAAAGCGACGTTGACAAATATCAAAGCGACGTTGATACCTATCAAAGCGACGTTGACACCTATCAAAGCGACGTTGACACCTATCAAAGCGACGTTGACACCTATCAAAGCGACGTTGACACCTATCAAAGCGACGTTGATACCTATCAAAGCGACGTTGACACCTATCAAGGCGACGATGATACCAATCAAAGCGACGTTGACACCTATCAAAGCGACGTTGACACCTATCAAAGCGACGTTGATACCTATCAAAGCTACGTTGACACCTATCAAAGCGACGATGATACCAATCAAAGAAACGTTGACACCTATCAAAGCGACGTTGACACCTATCAAAGCGACGATGATACCAATCAAAGCGACGTTGACACCTATCAAAGCGACGATGATACCAATCAAAGCGACGTTGACACCTATCAAAGCGACGTTGACACCTATCAAAGCGACGATGATACCAATCAAAGCGACGTTGACACCTATCAAAGCGACGTTGACACCTATCAAAGCGACGTTGACACCTATCAAAGCGACGTTGATACCTATCAAAGCGACGTTGACACCTATCAAAGCGGCGTTGACACCTATCAAAGCGACGTTGACACTTATCAAAGCGACGTTGACACCTATCAAAGCGACGTTGACACCTATCAAAGCGACGTTGATACCTATCAAAGCGACGTTGACACCTATCAAAGCGACGTTGATACCTACCAAAGCGACGTTGACACCTATCAAAGCGACGTTGATACCTATCAAAGCGACGTTGACAAATATCAAAGCGACGTTGATACCTATCAAAGCGACGTTGACACCTATCAAAGCGACGTTGACACCTATCAAAGCGACGTTGACACCTATCAAAGCGACGTTGACACCTATCAAAGCGACGTTGATACCTATCAAAGCGACGTTGACACCTATCAAAGCGACGATGATACCAATCAAAGCGACGTTGACACCTATCAAAGCGACGTTGACACCTATCAAAGCGACGTTGATACCTATCAAAGCTACGTTGACACCTATCAAAGCGACGATGATACCAATCAAAGAAACGTTGACACCTATCAAAGCGACGTTGACACCTATCAAAGCGACGATGATACCAATCAAAGCGACGTTGACACCTATCAAAGCGACGATGATACCAATCAAAGCGACGTTGACACCTATCAAAGCGACGTTGACACCTATCAAAGCGACGATGATACCAATCAAAGCGACGTTGACACCTATCAAAGCGACGTTGACACCTATCAAAGCGACGTTGACACCTATCAAAGCGACGTTGATACCTATCAAAGCGACGTTGACACCTATCAAAGCGACGTTGATACCTATCAAAGCGACGTTGACACCTATCAAAGCGACGTTGACACCTATCAAAGCGGCGTTGACACCTATCAAAGCGACGTTGACACTTATCAAAGCGACGTTGACACCTATCAAAGCGACGTTGACACCTATCAAAGCGACGTTGATACCTATCAAAGCGACGTTGACACCTATCAAAGCGACGTTGATACCTACCAAAGCGACGTTGACACCTATCAAAGCGACGTTGATACCTATCAAAGCGACGTTGACAAATATCAAAGCGACGTTGATACCTATCAAAGCGACGTTGACACCTATCAAAGCGACGTTGACACCTATCAAAGCGACGTTGACACCTATCAAAGCGACGTTGACACCTATCAAAGCGACGTTGATACCTATCAAAGCGACGTTGACACCTATCAAGGCGACGATGATACCAATCAAAGCGACGTTGACACCTATCAAAGCGACGTTGACACCTATCAAAGCGACGTTGATACCTATCAAAGCGACGTTGACACCTATCAAAGCGACGTTGATACCTATCAAAGCGACGTTGACACCTATCAAAGCGACGATGATATCAATCAAAGCGACGTTGACACCTATCAAAGCGACGTTGACACCTATCAAAGCGACGATGATACCAATCAAAGCGACGTTGACACCTATCAAAGCGACGATGATACCAATCAAAGCGACGTTGACACCTATCAAAGCGACGATGATACCAATCAAAGCGACGTTGACACCTTTCAAAGCGACGATGATACCAATCAAAGCGACGTTGACACCTATCAAAGCGACGATGATACCAATCAAAGCGACGTTGGCACCTATCAAAGCGACGATGATACCAATCAAAGCGACGTTGACACCTATCAAAGCGACGTTGACACCTATCAAAGCGACGATGATACCAACCAAAGCGACGTTGACACCTATCAAAGCGACGTTGACACCTATCAAAGCGACGATGATACCAATCAAAGCGACGTTGACACCTATCAAAGCGACGTTGACACCTATCAAAGCGACGATGATACCAATCAAAGCGACGTTGACACCTATCAAAGCGACGTTGACACCTATCAAAGCGACGATGATACCAATCAAAGCGACGTTGACACCTATCAAAGCGACGTTGACACCTATCAAAGCGACGATGATACCAATCAAAGCGACGTTGACACCTATCAAAGCGACGTTGACACCTATCAAAGCGACGTTGATACCTATCAAAGCTACGTTGACACCTATCAAAGCGACGATGATACCAATCAAAGAAACGTTGACACCTATCAAAGCGACGTTGACACCTATCAAAGCGACGATGATACCAATCAAAGCGACGTTGACACCTATCAAAGCGACGATGATACCAATCAAAGCGACCTTGACACCTATCAAAGCGACGTTGATACCTATCAAAGCTACGTTGACACCTATCAAAGCGACGTTGACACCTATCAAAGCGACGATACCAATCAAAGCGACGTTGACACCTATCAAAGCGACGATGATACCAATCAAAGCGACGTTGACACCTATCAAAGCGACGATGATACCAATCAAAGCGACGTTGACACCTATCAAAGCGACGATGATACCAATCAAAGCGACGTTGACACCTATCAAAGCGACGATGATACCAATCAAAGCGACGTTGACACCTATCAAAGCGACGTTGATACCTATCAAAGCGACGTTGACACCTATCAAAGCGACGATGATATCAATCAAAGCGACGTTGACACCTATCAAAGCGACGTTGACACCTATCAAAGCGACGATGATACCAATCAAAGCGACGTTGACACCTATCAAAGCGACGATGATACCAATCAAAGCGACGTTGACACCTATCAAAGCGACGATGATACCAATCAAAGCGACGTTGATGTCGGGTATCCGCATAATTTGTACGTTGGGTTAATATGTTTGGTGAATAAATCAGTCAGCCGCTAGCCTCTGTCTTTCATTTACGTTGCACTGGCGACGAGCGGGTTTCGCATACGAATCTTTAAATCGTAATAAACGTAACAATGCCGATCGGTAATTTAGAACCATTTGACGTGCATACAAAAAATTGGCCATCTTATATTCGTCGAGTGAAGCAATACATATTGTTGAATGAAGTGAAAGCGGGATTACAAGTGCCGTTATTAATTACCGTAGTGGGAGAATCTACATATGCATTAATGTGTGATTTGTGTGCACCAGAGAACCCGGAAAATAAATCATTCGCAGATTTGGTAGAATTAGTGTCAAATCATTTGGAACCGCAACGTTCCGAGATCGCCGAACGCCACGTGTTTCGCTTACGCCGACAACGCGCGGGCGAGTCAATGGCGGAGTATCTTCAAGATTTAAAACATCTCGCTACTACTTGCAACTTCGGCGCTAATCTCGAGGAAAATATTCGCGATCAATTCGTGTCGGGCTTAGCAAACCCTGCGATGAGATCGAGAATATTCGCAGAGAAGAACATTCAATACAAAGAGGCTGTCGAGCTAGGCCTGGCGTTGGAGGCCGCTGAGAGGCATGCGGAGGTAAGCGCGGCATCGGCCGCTACGACCTCGGGTGCGGGCGGCGAGGCGGGCGAGGGCCTGCACAGCACGGACGCGAGGCGCGCGGCTCCGGGCGGCGGCGGCGGCGGCGGCGGCGGCCAGCGCGGCCCGCGCGCCAGGCCGCAAGGGCTGCAGCACCAGGGGAACGCGGCGGCGACTCAACAACGATGCTGGCGCTGTGGGAAACAGCATAGGCCGGACCGGTGTCGGTTTGCGAACTATAATTGTGATGAGTGCAATCAAAGGGGTCATTTGAAAGTAATGTGTCGTGCGCGTGGAAGTATTCGCAATGGTAGACAAAATTACGTAAGTGAAGATTACTCGGAAGATGAGGAGATGTTTAATATTAATCTGTCGTCGAAAGGTAACAAACCGTTTTTTATTAATGTAAACATTGACAACTATGTGATCGAGGTGAGATCGATACGGGGAGCCGCATTTCCGCTATTAGTGAACAATTTTATCGAGAACAATTTTCACATAAGAATATTCATCCAGATAATATATTACTACGTTGTTACTCGGGTACGCGTATCGAGTCATTGGGTTACATAGTGGTCAATGTTAGACTGGGTGACGTGGTTGCAAAAGACTTGGTTTGTTATGTTATTAGAGGTGGTGGACGCCCACTGTTGGGAAGAGATTGGATGAGAGCTTTAAATATCAAGCAAATAAATTTTAATCAATTACATGAGGACCCAGTTGTAAACCGATTAGCTTCCGAATTTCCCGAAGTGTTTACTGATAAATTAGGTAAATGTAAAAAAATACTACACTTGCAGTTAACGGATAATGAACCAGTGTTCGTACGCGCGCGACCAGTGCCGCTCGCCCTGCGCACGCGGGTCGAGCGTGAGTTAAGTCGGCTCGAGGCCGAGAGAACCATTTTTAGGGTTGAACATTCAGATTACGGTACACCGATCGTCCCGGTTATTAAGGGGAATGGCGATATACGAATTTGTGGCGACTACAAAATAACTGTGAATCGCAAATTAAAACGAGATTATTATCCTCTACCACGTATTGAGGAATTATTTGCTACCCTTAGTGGTGGTGAAGAATTTACAAAAATTGATTTAACGCACGCGTACCAACAAACGATTTTAAGTGAGGATTCACAGCCGTGTACTGCGATCACTACACATGTGGGCACCTTCGTATATCGCCGTACCCCATTTGGTTTATCATGTGTACCTGAAAAGTTCCAAAAATTAATGGAGGAAACACTTAAGGGCATTCCCTCTACAGTAGTATTTTTGGATGACATTTGTACGACTGGGGTTAATCGAGAAGCTCATCTAAAAAATTTAAGACTAGTACTGACAAGATTGAAAGAAATGGGTTTAACGGTAAAATTAAGTAAATGTAATTTCTTACAGAAAAGCGTTAAATATGTGGGTTTTATTATTGATGAGAAGGGATTGCATCCGGATCCTGACAAAGTCGGCGCCATCGTTAACGCCCCAACTCCTAAAGATATTACGCAATTAAGGAGTTTTTTAGGATTGTTAAACTATTACGGGAAATTTATTCCACGGCTGAGTATTATCTTACATCCTTTATATGAGCTTTTAAAAAAGGGTATCGAATGGAATTGGTCTCCGGAGTGCGACTTAGCGTTTAAAAAAGCTAAGGAGAATTTATTACGAGATAATGTGTTAGCACACTATGAAGAGGGACAGCCCTTGGTGTTATCAGTAGATAGCAGCGCGTACGGGTTGGGCGCAGTGTTGGCGCATCGCTTTCCCGACGGGAGCGAGCGCCCGGTTAGCTGTGTGTCGCGCACACTCAATGACGCGGAAAGAAATTATAGCCAAATTGACAAAGAAGCGTTGGCAATTTTTTATGGTGTTACTAGGCACCATCAGTACTTGTTTGGGAGGCAATTTGAGTTGCGAACTGATCATAAGCCGTTAAGTTACATTTTGGGTAAAAACGTGGGCATACCACAAACGGCTGCTAGTCGTTTACAACGATGGGCTACATGTTTGGCTGCGTACGATTTTACAATAAAGTTTATTAATTCTAAAGAAAACGGTCCAGCAGACGCTCTGTCGCGACTACCGTTATCTCATGAGGGGGGCACTCCTCGCCCGTCGATGACCTATATTAATTTAGTTCATGAATGTATGCCTGTTAACTTTCGTGACGTAGCCAAAGAAACCGCTAAGGATACTTTGTTTTGTAAACTTATTGGCTATGTTAAGTTTGGTTGGCCCTCGGTGATCAGTTTTGATGATGTGAAAATATATTGGATGCGCAGAAATGAAATAACAGTCGATTTTGGATGTTTAATCTATAAATACCGAATCATTATACCACCTAATTTGCAAAAAAGAGTTTTAGACGAGTTTCATCAAGGACACTTAGGTGTTAACAAAATGAAAAATTTGGCTCGTAACTACGTATATTGGCCTAATTTGGATCGTGATTTAGAGCAGTTGTGTCGGTCATGCGAAGCGTGTCGCGCGGTTCGCGACGCGCCACCACGTTCAGATCTTCATCCATGGGAATTTCCATTATTTCCCTGGCATCGCTTACATGCCGATTTTGCAGAATATAACGGAGAAAAATATTTAATTGTTGTGGATGCTCACTCCAAATGGATTGAAGCGCAGCGAATGACTCGGACGGATGCAAAATCAACCATTACCGCATTAGTGACTATTTTTAGTAGATTTGGCTTACCATCACAACTGGTCACTGACAATGGGCCACCGTTTCTAGCGCAAGATTTTAAAGACTATTGTATGTACAATTGCATTAAACATGTAACCTCGGCGCCGTATAGACCCCAAGGCAACGGCGCAGCCGAAAATGCTGTGAAAATTGTAAAAAAAGCGCTAAAAAGGGCAAGTGTTTCCGGTGAAAATGTTTTACTTGCTTTAAATAAGTTTTTGTTTTATTATAGAAATTGTGCTCACGCGACCACGGGGGTGTCACCCGCAGAGCTCCTAACGGGTCGCCGCATGCGCATTAGATTAGACGCTCTCAGACCTGACGTGGGTCAAGTAGCCCAGGCCGCGCAGCAGCGGCAGGTGGAGGCTGCGGGAGGCACGCCCAGGGCCCCGATGCGGGTGGGAGACCCGGTGCTAGCACGCGATTACTCCTCGCGCTCAAATAAGTGGGTCGAGGGAACAGTTACTGAAAAGACCGGCCCGGTATCTTACCGTGTCGGTTTAGGAAATGGCGTTGAATGGCGACGGCATCAGGATCAGATTATACAATTAGGCAATGATAAAAGTAAATCTCGATTTTCACTGTCGCGTACTGTTAACAAGAATAAAATACAGGGTAATAATGATGTGGAAGAGAGTTTTGAAGATGTTTCTGATGCCGGCGGCGACGCCGACACGGCGACGGCGGATCGAGACACCGAACAGAGCGGTTCGCCGAGACCGCCGACGCCGCTGTCCCCGCAATCGGATAGTTCCAAAAGGGCACTACGTGCTTACAACCGAGCACTGGCTAAAAATAAAATACGAGTATAAGTAGGTAGTTATTTTTTTTTACTTTTAATTTTTATTGTTGTGTTTTAAACAGGTTACCTCAAAAATATTTCTTTTAATACTTTATACTTTGTTAGCATAGCAATGCTATTGCCTTGTTATTTTACTTAAGCAAATATAGACAGGACTAGCGAATAATTAAGGGTCATATTTCACTATCTCAATTAAGTAAAACTGGAATTAAGTAGTTTCTGTAAAAGGGGGGGAAAAGTGTCGGGTATCCGCATAATTTGTACGTTGGGTTAATATGTTTGGTGAATAAATCAGTCAGCCGCTAGCCTCTGTCTTTCATTTACGTTGCAGTTGACACCTATCAAAGCGACGATGATACCAATCAAAGCGACGTTGACACCTATCAAAGCGACGATGATACCAATCAAAGCGACGTTGACACCTATCAAAGCGACGATGATACCAATCAAAGCGACGTTGACACCTATCAAAGCGACGTTGACACCTATCAAAGCGACGATGATACCAATCAAAGCGACGTTGACACCTATCAAAGCGACGATGATACCAATCAAAGCGACGTTGACACCTATCAAAGCGACTTTGACACCTATCAAAGCGACGTTGATACCTATCAAAGCGACGTTGACACCTATCAAAGCGACGTTGATACCTATCAAAGCGACGTTGACACCTATCAAAGCGACGTTGATACCTATCAAAGCGACGTTGAAACCTATCAAAGCGACGATGATACCTATCAAAGCGACGTTGACACCTATCAAAGCGACGTTGATACCTATCAAAGCGACGTTGACACCTATCAAAGCGACGATGATACCAATCAAAGCGACGTTGACACCTATCAAAACGACGTTGACACCTATCAAAGCGACGATGATACCAATCAAAGCGACGTTGACACCTATCAAAGCGACGATGATACCAATCAAAGCGACGTTGACACCTATCAAAGCGACGATGATACCTATCAAAGCGACGTTGACACCTATCAAAGCGACGATGATACCAATCAAAGCGACGTTGACACCTATCAAAGCGACGTTGATACCTATCAAAGCGACGTTGACACCTATCAAAGCGACGTTGACACCTATCAAAGCGACGTTGACACCTATCAAAGCGACGTTGACACCTATCAAAGCGACGTTGATACCTATCAAAGCGACGTTGACACCTATCAAAGCGACGTTGATACCTATCAAAGCGACGTTGATACCTATCAAAGCGACGTTGACACCTATCAAAGCGACGTTGATACCTATCAAAGCGACGTTGACACCTATCAAAGCGACGTTGATACCTATCAAAGCGACGTTGACACCTATCAAAGCGACGTTGACACCTATCAAAGCGACGATGATACCAATCAAAGCGACGTTGACACCTATCAAAGCGACGTTGACACCTATCAAAGCGACGTTGACACCTATCAAAGCGGCGATGATACCTATCAAAGCGACGTTGACACCTATCAAAGCGACGATGATACCAATCAAAGCGACGTTGACACCTATCAAAGCGACGTTGACACCTATCAAAGCGACGATGATACCAATCAAAGCGACGTTGACACCTATCAAAGCGACGTTGACACCTATCAAAGCGACGATGATACCAATCAAAGCGACGTTGACACCTATCAAAGCGACGTTGACACCTATCAAAGCGACGATGATACCAATCAAAGCGACGTTGACACCTATCAAAGCGACGTTGACACCTATCAAAGCGACGTTGATACCTATCAAAGCTACGTTGACACCTATCAAAGCGACGATGATACCAATCAAAGAAACGTTGACACCTATCAAAGCGACGTTGACACCTATCAAAGCGACGATGATACCAATCAAAGCGACGTTGACACCTATCAAAGCGACGATGATACCAATCAAAGCGACCTTGACACCTATCAAAGCGACGTTGATACCTATCAAAGCTACGTTGACACCTATCAAAGCGACGTTGACACCTATCAAAGCGACGATACCAATCAAAGCGACGTTGACACCTATCAAAGCGACGATGATACCAATCAAAGCGACGTTGACACCTATCAAAGCGACGATGATACCAATCAAAGCGACGTTGACACCTATCAAAGCGACGATGATACCAATCAAAGCGACGTTGACACCTATCAAAGCGACGATGATACCAATCAAAGCGACGTTGACACCTATCAAAGCGACGTTGATACCTATCAAAGCGACGTTGACACCTATCAAAGCGACGATGATATCAATCAAAGCGACGTTGACACCTATCAAAGCGACGTTGACACCTATCAAAGCGACGATGATACCAATCAAAGCGACGTTGACACCTATCAAAGCGACGATGATACCAATCAAAGCGACGTTGACACCTATCAAAGCGACGATGATACCAATCAAAGCGACGTTGATGTCGGGTATCCGCATAATTTGTACGTTGGGTTAATATGTTTGGTGAATAAATCAGTCAGCCGCTAGCCTCTGTCTTTCATTTACGTTGCACTGGCGACGAGCGGGTTTCGCATACGAATCTTTAAATCGTAATAAACGTAACAATGCCGATCGGTAATTTAGAACCATTTGACGTGCATACAAAAAATTGGCCATCTTATATTCGTCGAGTGAAGCAATACATATTGTTGAATGAAGTGAAAGCGGGATTACAAGTGCCGTTATTAATTACCGTAGTGGGAGAATCTACATATGCATTAATGTGTGATTTGTGTGCACCAGAGAACCCGGAAAATAAATCATTCGCAGATTTGGTAGAATTAGTGTCAAATCATTTGGAACCGCAACGTTCCGAGATCGCCGAACGCCACGTGTTTCGCTTACGCCGACAACGCGCGGGCGAGTCAATGGCGGAGTATCTTCAAGATTTAAAACATCTCGCTACTACTTGCAACTTCGGCGCTAATCTCGAGGAAAATATTCGCGATCAATTCGTGTCGGGCTTAGCAAACCCTGCGATGAGATCGAGAATATTCGCAGAGAAGAACATTCAATACAAAGAGGCTGTCGAGCTAGGCCTGGCGTTGGAGGCCGCTGAGAGGCATGCGGAGGTAAGCGCGGCATCGGCCGCTACGACCTCGGGTGCGGGCGGCGAGGCGGGCGAGGGCCTGCACAGCACGGACGCGAGGCGCGCGGCTCCGGGCGGCGGCGGCGGCGGCGGCGGCGGCCAGCGCGGCCCGCGCGCCAGGCCGCAAGGGCTGCAGCACCAGGGGAACGCGGCGGCGACTCAACAACGATGCTGGCGCTGTGGGAAACAGCATAGGCCGGACCGGTGTCGGTTTGCGAACTATAATTGTGATGAGTGCAATCAAAGGGGTCATTTGAAAGTAATGTGTCGTGCGCGTGGAAGTATTCGCAATGGTAGACAAAATTACGTAAGTGAAGATTACTCGGAAGATGAGGAGATGTTTAATATTAATCTGTCGTCGAAAGGTAACAAACCGTTTTTTATTAATGTAAACATTGACAACTATGTGATCGAGTGTGAGATCGATACGGGGAGCCGCATTTCCGCTATTAGTGAACAATTTTATCGAGAACAATTTTCACATAAGAATATTCATCCAGATAATATATTACTACGTTGTTACTCGGGTACGCGTATCGAGTCATTGGGTTACATAGTGGTCAATGTTAGACTGGGTGACGTGGTTGCAAAAGACTTGGTTTGTTATGTTATTAGAGGTGGTGGACGCCCACTGTTGGGAAGAGATTGGATGAGAGCTTTAAATATCAAGCAAATAAATTTTAATCAATTACATGAGGACCCAGTTGTAAACCGATTAGCTTCCGAATTTCCCGAAGTGTTTACTGATAAATTAGGTAAATGTAAAAAAATACTACACTTGCAGTTAACGGATAATGAACCAGTGTTCGTACGCGCGTGTAAGAATATTCAATTTTGAATTTAAACTTATTTGTCAATTACTGCTTATAAAGTCATTAAATTAATATTAGAATACATACTCATTAACATTCTTCTTCACCTTTCTCCTTCATTTAACCAAATTCTGTTAAAAAAATGTGATTTGATTATCTGACAAAGACGACTATTCTTAAGTTGGTTATTTCCTGTTTAGCAGATAATAAATTAATAATTATTATGTAAATTTAACATTAAATTCATTATATTATTGAAGCTTATCGATATTGGTTTATCAAAATATTAAAATCGATAATTAATAACAGTAAATTACTAAAAAGATGTTTTGGTCAGACGATTGACAAATAGTCAGGTTTCCGTTTACTTCCTGTTATTTTCCTTAATCATTTTTGTAATACAAATATTGAACATGTATTGTATCTTGTTAAATTAAGTTATAAATAATGTTAATAATATTTATATTATAGTTAGTACAAATAGTTTAATTAAAGTATGTTATTTTCATAAAATAATTAATTTGACTTGTTGGCGCCACTGCAGCAAATTTATTATTTTCACGGATGAGTTGTTAAAATGGCGGGAGAATCCCTCTCCTCTTTTGGCTCCCTCTGAGCATGGAGGACACATTTTGTGGACAGTCTTGTGTGGTGAGTCGGGCAGAGCAGTCTAAAAGCTAAGTACTTTAATACTGTCTAATTCTACTTAAATATTGTTTTATTCTATTTTAATTTAATACTGTTTGAACTTGATTCACTTTCTTTTAGAGGTCTAGCTAAGTGTTTCCATACTGTTTTATTCTACCTTAATTATTACTGTTTTATTCTCCCGTAATAGTCACTGTTTTATTCTTTTCTAATACTGTGTTATTCTCGATTAATTTTATTTGAGGTTATACTTGATGTTCTCCTTAAGGGTAAAGATCATGTTAATTAAATGTGTTATGTGTTTAAAGTTGTGTTTTAAATAATCATTATAATTGAAAGAACATTTTTAAATTGTCGTTTTTATTTAATAAATTCCAGTAATTGTTGAAAGATTTCTAAGGTTTTATTTCTTTATTCCTCGTATAACAATACTTTAATTTAACTACAATTGAAGCTATATAACATTTCCAGAAGAATTTAATTACATATCCATTGATACATGTACTTATGGTCATAATTTCTAACATCAGAAGTGGGATCGATATTCACAAACACTTTCGTAATACGTTATTTAAATAATTTCAGGGGGATGTTACTGCATTGCAAGATCTTCACGCCGCGCCGGCCGCTATGCTGTTTCCGGAGCCCGAGGAAAAGACTACATCGCCGACGCCGACGCTTGATCCTGCTACAAGCTACAGTGATGCTGAATGTTGGTGCTGCAAGATAGAAGCTCTCTCAAACGGATTCGGCTGGACCAGCATTACGACGGTTGAAAAGGAAGGTAAGGCCCTTAAAGGGGTCTTCTAGCTTCATTTGTATAGTTCCTACGAATCATTGGACCAGACTAAAGGCCGTTCTTAGATAAACTGACGAACAGTATTAACGATTTTTTTTTGTGAATATGAATAAAACTTTTACCAGCTTATAGAGTTGGTTTGTGGTGGAATCACTAATGTAAATGTTCTTACGGCATCTTAATAGCAGTGTTAAAAACTATTTCCGTGTAGTCATGTGCAAAAGCTAAAAATATGATCTTTAGAGCAAAGTGGGTAGGATGCTAAATTGCATTTTCTCCTCTTACCACCAAAGCGCAGTGTTTTATGGGTGTAAGTTCTTGAAACAATTTTTTAACACCTGAATTGATATAAAATAACCACCAAATCACCCCACTAAATAAAAGTACATTTTAGGCTTATCGAATTATAATTATTTACACACAAACAAGTTTTTATGTGCGGGTTTAATGATATAATACTCATCATTGATGTGTTATTCATATGACACGATATTATATCCTTGGATGTGAATTTTATGCTTTGATGTGTGTCGTTAATGTCAACGTTTTACCTTCAATCTTTTAACCAGTTTTTATTACTGATATTTTTCAAAATGCTTTCACTTTAAATACCTACATAAAGAAAGCCTGGCCGAGTCATCAGAGTGACCTTGCATAATAAAAAACATAAACAATAATATTGCATTAGTGAAAGTTAACATTACAAGATGGCAAATGATTAAATTTCCATTGTAATTTACTTTTAAATAATTTAGTTTACACAGCTAAATTTCAAGAGTATTTCAATAATAAGTATAGATTAAATTCACTAAGTGTTAACAAGCATTTAGTCCGACTGGTGATATGTATTGGATATACATATCAGTTTTGTTGAAATATATTCCGGATCCGGATATTTTGATATTTACTATAAATATCAGCTATATTTTCGAACCCTGGTTATCTTTTACTAATAATTATACATATTTATTGAAAAATTTCTACAATTAATATTTTGTTTTCTTTTGAAAAAAAAAACATTCAAATCAAAATAACAAAAGTGTCTCTGCACAATGTAACTAAAAAGAAATTCGCTTATTGATACTGAAGCTTGGTTGGTTATCGCTTTTCATTGCGTTTGTAGATTAGGTTAAGGTAGACTTTATTATTTGACGATTGTTATAAGAGATGTAACGGAAGTTTAGTTCCGAAAGTTCAGACTTCCGATTGATTTTGCACTTTAAATTCCGGTTACGATTTCGATTCCGGTCCGGTCCCAATTTCAATTCCGATACAGGTTCCGTTTCCGGTTTTGATTCCGTCGATTTCGGTTCTCGTATAACTACTTCCGTAAGATACTTACATTCTTAATTACTTATTAAGTACGATATAGCCAGTACATATTTAAATAGAAGGGTATTGAGGAATGAAAGAGAGAGAATGCGAAACATTTATTGATATAAATACATATTAAATCATGGACCATTGGTGTTTAAAGAAGCAAACTGAAATTATTACATAATTATAGATATGTAAAACAAAGAAATTGAAATTATTTATTAAGAAAATTTTACAATAATCAAATTTTACTTAAGTACTGCTGGTCGGTCACCGCCCTGATACCCTTCTGAAATTCATGTGCAGCAGGTGATAGGATTGGTATGTCAAGGCCGGAGGCTATTATGATATGAGGTACTGCTGGTCGGTCACTGCCCTGATGCCTTTCTGAAATTCATGTGCAGCAGGTGATAGGACTGGTATGTCAAGGCCAGAGACCATTTATGACGAATTATGACTATGACTATGATGTGAGAAAAATATGATTATTGTTGTCCTTCGAGAGCGAAGTACAGGTCAGTCTGGCCGTGATAGATTATTGCAGATATTTCAGTTTGTTTATTACACTAACAAGCATCTTATTCTCTAATTTTCAAAACTAAAAACGCCCCAGAAGTTAATTAGTAATTTAATAACATTGTAAAAATTAGTAATTTAATAAAATTTAGAAATATTACGACTGTGGGTAACGTCGTTGGCCGTTAAGCCAGACACAATGACAGACTGGCCGAGCCATTTACAGAAAATAAAAATATATAAATAAGAACAATGATTTTTCTCTATTTATATATTTTTTTTGTCCTTAGAATTAACTAAATATATTATGTACCTACACGAATAAGGTAGGTAAACGATTGTTTTAAGTAGATTCTGTACAAAATGTCGTTTTAAAGGTAGAAAAAGATTTGGCTTTAACGATTAAGCGTTAGCGAATATCATTAGTTGAAAAGACAGATTTGATAAAGAGACGAATTTAGTAGTAAAGAATTATAACCCCTATAAAACATTGCCACAACTCCACAATAACCGCTTTGCTCTTGAAAGGTATAGGTTATTTAAGAAAAATAGTTATTGATAAACAATAATTACGTGTTTGAGTTGGGGAATGGGAAGAATAAAACACTGCTGCTAAATATGCTATTAAAAATTAATAAAACTAGCTTACTTTTACTTATTAAGTATGTATTTTGTACAATGTGCTTTTTTTTCCATGATGTTCAAAAGGTCATTCAGATAGGCCAGCAGTAGTTCAGCAGTGTGTGAATGTGATCATATCTGTATGATATAGCAAAATCCATATGTAATTAGATTAGTTAATTTCTTGATTGGTGTCGGCAACATGTCTATTCAATAAATGTAAATTTATAAAAGTACTTGAAATAATATTTATTTTGAACACACAATTTTTAGCTTCCAGATTACGACGAAATAAGCTTTGGTTGATAATGACGTCTTTAAATCTTGTAAATGTTTTGGAGGTATATCAAAGGTTCCTATTTGTATTGGGCGATTGTGTCATAGATAACCGTGTTAGAATAGAAAATAGCTGGTCGATAGTGTGTTTGGTGTCGGCTTGGTCTTCACGGGCAGCGGTGATGGAGCCGTACATGGCGAGGCACACTATTCATAGGGAATCCACTGTCACTGTGAGCTTGGTGTCCTCTTGGTCTTCACCGACAGTGGGTGATGGAGTGGACATGTCGAGGCAGACAGTGGAAAATCCACTGTTACCGTTAGCTTGGTGTCCTCTTGGTCTTCACCGACAGTGGGTGATGGAGTGGGCATGGTGAGGCAAACGGTAGAATCTCTCACGTGAATATGACCCAGTTGGACTTTAGTGGTAATAAGCTTTTGATATTAATAAAGTACTTCGAGAACGAAGTACTTGTCAGTATGGCCGTGTAAGAATATTCAATTTTGAATTTAAACTTATTTGTCAATTACTGCTTATAAAGTCATTAAATTAATATTAGAATACATACTCATTAACATTCTTCTTCACCTTTCTCCTTCATTTAACCAAATTCTGTTAAAAAAATGTGATTTGATTATCTGACAAAGACGACTATTCTTAAGTTGGTTATTTCCTGTTTAGCAGATAATAAATTAATAATTATTATGTAAATTTAACATTAAATTCATTATATTATTGAAGCTTATCGATATTGGTTTATCAAAATATTAAAATCGATAATTAATAACAGTAAATTACTAAAAAGATGTTTTGGTCAGACGATTGACAAATAGTCAGGTTTCCGTTTACTTCCTGTTATTTTCCTTAATCATTTTTGTAATACAAATATTGAACATGTATTGTATCTTGTTAAATTAAGTTATAAATAATGTTAATAATATTTATATTATAGTTAGTACAAATAGTTTAATTAAAGTATGTTATTTTCATAAAATAATTAATTTGACTTGTTGGCGCCACTGCAGCAAATTTATTATTTTCACGGATGAGTTGTTAAAATGGCGGGAGAATCCCCCTCCTCTTTTGGCTCCCTCTGAGCATGGAGGACACATTTTGTGGACAGTCTTGTGTGGTGAGTCGGGCAGAGCAGTCTAAAAGCTAAGTACTTTAATACTGTCTAATTCTACTTAAATATTGTTTTATTCTATTTTAATTTAATACTGTTTGAACTTGATTCACTTTCTTTTAGAGGTCTAGCTAAGTGTTTCCATACTGTTTTATTCTACCTTAATTATTACTGTTTTATTCTCCCGTAATAGTCACTGTTTTATTCTTTTCTAATACTGTGTTATTCTCGATTAATTTTATTTGAGGTTATACTTGATGTTATCCTTAAGGGTAAAGATCATGTTAATTAAATGTGTTATGTGTTTAAAGTTGTGTTTTAAATAATCATTATAATTGAAAGAACATTTTTAAATTGTCGTTTTTATTTAATAAATTCCAGTAATTGTTGAAAGATTTCTAAGGTTTTATTTCTTTATTCCTCGTATAACAATACTTTAATTTAACTACAATTGAAGCTATATAACATTTCCAGAAGAATTTAATTACATATCCATTGATACATGTACTTATGGTCATAATTTCTAACACGCGCGACCAGTGCCGCTCGCCCTGCGCACGCGGGTCGAGCGTGAGTTAAGTCGGCTCGAGGCCGAGAGAACCATTTTTAGGGTTGAACATTCAGATTACGGTACACCGATCGTCCCGGTTATTAAGGGGAATGGCGATATACGAATTTGTGGCGACTACAAAATAACTGTGAATCGCAAATTAAAACGAGATTATTATCCTCTACCACGTATTGAGGAATTATTTGCTACCCTTAGTGGTGGTGAAGAATTTACAAAAATTGATTTAACGCACGCGTACCAACAAACGATTTTAAGTGAGGATTCACAGCCGTGTACTGCGATCACTACACATGTGGGCACCTTCGTATATCGCCGTACCCCATTTGGTTTATCATGTGTACCTGAAAAGTTCCAAAAATTAATGGAGGAAACACTTAAGGGCATTCCCTCTACAGTAGTATTTTTGGATGACATTTGTACGACTGGGGTTAATCGAGAAGCTCATCTAAAAAATTTAAGACTAGTACTGACAAGATTGAAAGAAATGGGTTTAACGGTAAAATTAAGTAAATGTAATTTCTTACAGAAAAGCGTTAAATATGTGGGTTTTATTATTGATGAGAAGGGATTGCATCCGGATCCTGACAAAGTCGGCGCCATCGTTAACGCCCCAACTCCTAAAGATATTACGCAATTAAGGAGTTTCTTAGGATTGTTAAACTATTACGGGAAATTTATTCCACGGCTGAGTATTATCTTACATCCTTTATATGAGCTTTTAAAAAAGGGTATCGAATGGAATTGGTCTCCGGAGTGCGACTTAGCGTTTAAAAAAGCTAAGGAGAATTTATTACGAGATAATGTGTTAGCACACTATGAAGAGGGACAGCCCTTGGTGTTATCAGTAGTATTTTTGGATGACATTTGTACGACTGGGGTTAATCGAGAAGCTCATCTAAAAAATTTAAGACTAGTACTGACAAGATTGAAAGAAATGGGTTTAACGGTAAAATTAAGTAAATGTAATTTCTTACAGAAAAGCGTTAAATATGTGGGTTTTATTATTGATGAGAAGGGATTGCATCCGGATCCTGACAAAGTCGGCGCCATCGTTAACGCCCCAACTCCTAAAGATATTACGCAATTAAGGAGTTTCTTAGGATTGTTAAACTATTACGGGAAATTTATTCCACGGCTGAGTATTATCTTACATCCTTTATATGAGCTTTTAAAAAAGGGTATCGAATGGAATTGGTCTCCGGAGTGCGACTTAGCGTTTAAAAAAGCTAAGGAGAATTTATTACGAGATAATGTGTTAGCACACTATGAAGAGGGACAGCCCTTGGTGTTATCAGTAGATAGCAGCGCGTACGGGTTGGGCGCAGTGTTGGCGCATCGCTTTCCCGACGGGAGCGAGCGCCCGGTTAGCTGTGTGTCGCGCACACTCAATGACGCGGAAAGAAATTATAGCCAAATTGACAAAGAAGCGTTGGCAATTTTTTATGGTGTTACTAGGCACCATCAGTACTTGTTTGGGAGGCAATTTGAGTTGCGAACTGATCATAAGCCGTTAAGTTACATTTTGGGTAAAAACGTGGGCATACCACAAACGGCTGCTAGTCGTTTACAACGATGGGCTACATGTTTGGCTGCGTACGATTTTACAATAAAGTTTATTAATTCTAAAGAAAACGGTCCAGCAGACGCTCTGTCGCGACTACCGTTATCTCATGAGGGGGGCACTCCTCGCCCGTCGATGACCTATATTAATTTAGTTCATGAATGTATGCCTGTTAACTTTCGTGACGTAGCCAAAGAAACCGCTAAGGATACTTTGTTTTGTAAACTTATTGGCTATGTTAAGTTTGGTTGGCCCTCGGTGATCAGTTTTGATGATGTGAAAATATATTGGATGCGCAGAAATGAAATAACAGTCGATTTTGGATGTTTAATCTATAAATACCGAATCATTATACCACCTAATTTGCAAAAAAGAGTTTTAGACGAGTTTCATCAAGGACACTTAGGTGTTGACAAAATGAAAAATTTGGCTCGTAACTACGTATATTGGCCTAATTTGGATCGTGATTTAGAGCAGTTGTGTCGGTCATGCGAAGCGTGTCGCGCGGTTCGCGACGCGCCACCACGTTCAGATCTTCATCCATGGGAATTTCCATTATTTCCCTGGCATCGCTTACATGCCGATTTTGCAGAATATAACGGAGAAAAATATTTAATTGTTGTGGATGCTCACTCCAAATGGATTGAAGCGCAGCGAATGACTCGGACGGATGCAAAATCAACCATTACCGCATTAGTGACTATTTTTAGTAGATTTGGCTTACCATCACAACTGGTCACTGACAATGGGCCACCGTTTCTAGCGCAAGATTTTAAAGACTATTGTATGTACAATTGCATTAAACATGTAACCTCGGCGCCGTATAGACCCCAAGGCAACGGCGCAGCCGAAAATGCTGTGAAAATTGTAAAAAAAGCGCTAAAAAGGGCAAGTGTTTCCGGTGAAAATGTTTTACTTGCTTTAAATAAGTTTTTGTTTTATTATAGAAATTGTGCTCACGCGACCACGGGGGTGTCACCCGCAGAGCTCCTAACGGGTCGCCGCATGCGCATTAGATTAGACGCTCTCAGACCTGACGTGGGTCAAGTAGCCCAGGCCGCGCAGCAGCGGCAGGTGGAGGCTGCGGGAGGCACGCCCAGGGCCCCGATGCGGGTGGGAGACCCGGTGCTAGCACGCGATTACTCCTCGCGCTCAAATAAGTGGGTCGAGGGAACAGTTACTGAAAAGACCGGCCCGGTATCTTACCGTGTCGGTTTAGGAAATGGCGTTGAATGGCGACGGCATCAGGATCAGATTATACAATTAGGCAATGATAAAAGTAAATCTCGATTTTCACTGTCGCGTACTGTTAACAAGAATAAAATACAGGGTAATAATGATGTGGAAGAGAGTTTTGAAGATGTTTCTGATGCCGGCGGCGACGCCGACACGGCGACGGCGGATCGAGACACCGAACAGAGCGGTTCGCCGAGACCGCCGACGCCGCTGTCCCCGCAATCGGATAGTTCCAAAAGGGCACTACGTGCTTACAACCGAGCACTGGCTAAAAATAAAATACGAGTATAAGTAGGTAGTTATTTTTTTTTACTTTTAATTTTTATTGTTGTGTTTTAAACAGGTTACCTCAAAAATATTTCTTTTAATACTTTATACTTTGTTAGCATAGCAATGCTATTGCCTTGTTATTTTACTTAAGCAAATATAGACAGGACTAGCGAATAATTAAGGGTCATATTTCACTATCTCAATTAAGTAAAACTGGAATTAAGTAGTTTCTGTAAAAGGGGGGGAAAAGTGTCGGGTATCCGCATAATTTGTACGTTGGGTTAATATGTTTGGTGAATAAATCAGTCAGCCGCTAGCCTCTGTCTTTCATTTACGTTGCAGTTGACACCTATCAAAGCGACGATGATACCAATCAAAGCGACGTTGACACCTATCAAAGCGACGATGATACCAATCAAAGCGACGTTGACACCTATCAAAGCGACGATGATACCAATCAAAGCGACGTTGACACCTATCAAAGCGACGTTGACACCTATCAAAGCGACGATGATACCAATCAAAGCGACGTTGACACCTATCAAAGCGACGTTGAGACCAATCAAAGCGACGTTGACACCTATCAAAGCGACTTTGACACCTATCAAAGCGACGTTGATACCTATCAAAGCGACGTTGACACCTATCAAAGCGACGTTGATACCTATCAAAGCGACGTTGACACCTATCAAAGCGACGTTGATACCTATCAAAGCGACGTTGAAACCTATCAAAGCGACGATGATACCTATCAAAGCGACGTTGACACCTATCAAAGCGACGTTGATACCTATCAAAGCGACGTTGACACCTATCAAAGCGACGATGATACCAATCAAAGCGACGTTGACACCTATCAAAACGACGTTGACACCTATCAAAGCGACGATGATACCAATCAAAGCGACGTTGACACCTATCAAAGCGACGATGATACCAATCAAAGCGACGTTGACACCTATCAAAGCGACGATGATACCTATCAAAGCGACGTTGACACCTATCAAAGCGACGATGATACCAATCAAAGCGACGTTGACACCTATCAAAGCGACGTTGATACCTATCAAAGCGACGTTGACACCTATCAAAGCGACGTTGACACCTATCAAAGCGACGTTGACACCTATCAAAGCGACGTTGACACCTATCAAAGCGACGTTGATACCTATCAAAGCGACGTTGACACCTATCAAAGCGACGTTGATACCTATCAAAGCGACGTTGATACCTATCAAAGCGACGTTGACACCTATCAAAGCGACGTTGATACCTATCAAAGCGACGTTGACACCTATCAAAGCGACGTTGATACCTATCAAAGCGACGTTGACACCTATCAAAGCGACGTTGACACCTATCAAAGCGACGATGATACCAATCAAAGCGACGTTGACACCTATCAAAGCGACGTTGACACCTATCAAAGCGACGTTGACACCTATCAAAGCGGCGTTGACACCTATCAAAGCGACGTTGACACCTATCAAAGCGACGATGATACCAATCAAAGCGACGTTGACACCTATCAAAGCGACGTTGACACCTATCAAAGCGACGATGATACCAATCAAAGCGACGTTGACACCTATCAAAGCGACGTTGACACCTATCAAAGCGACGATGATACCAATCAAAGCGACGTTGACACCTATCAAAGCGACGTTGACACCTATCAAAGCGACGATGATACCAATCAAAGCGACGTTGACACCTATCAAAGCGACGTTGACACCTATCAAAGCGACGTTGATACCTATCAAAGCTACGTTGACACCTATCAAAGCGACGATGATACCAATCAAAGAAACGTTGACACCTATCAAAGCGACGTTGACACCTATCAAAGCGACGATGATACCAATCAAAGCGACGTTGACACCTATCAAAGCGACGATGATACCAATCAAAGCGACCTTGACACCTATCAAAGCGACGTTGATACCTATCAAAGCTACGTTGACACCTATCAAAGCGACGTTGACACCTATCAAAGCGACGATACCAATCAAAGCGACGTTGACACCTATCAAAGCGACGATGATACCAATCAAAGCGACGTTGACACCTATCAAAGCGACGATGATACCAATCAAAGCGACGTTGACACCTATCAAAGCGACGATGATACCAATCAAAGCGACGTTGACACCTATCAAAGCGACGATGATACCAATCAAAGCGACGTTGACACCTATCAAAGCGACGTTGATACCTATCAAAGCGACGTTGACACCTATCAAAGCGACGATGATATCAATCAAAGCGACGTTGACACCTATCAAAGCGACGTTGACACCTATCAAAGCGACGATGATACCAATCAAAGCGACGTTGACACCTATCAAAGCGACGATGATACCAATCAAAGCGACGTTGACACCTATCAAAGCGACGATGATACCAATCAAAGCGACGTTGATGTCGGGTATCCGCATAATTTGTACGTTGGGTTAATATGTTTGGTGAATAAATCAGTCAGCCGCTAGCCTCTGTCTTTCATTTACGTTGCACTGGCGACGAGCGGGTTTCGCATACGAATCTTTAAATCGTAATAAACGTAACAATGCCGATCGGTAATTTAGAACCATTTGACGTGCATACAAAAAATTGGCCATCTTATATTCGTCGAGTGAAGCAATACATATTGTTGAATGAAGTGAAAGCGGGATTACAAGTGCCGTTATTAATTACCGTAGTGGGAGAATCTACATATGCATTAATGTGTGATTTGTGTGCACCAGAGAACCCGGAAAATAAATCATTCGCAGATTTGGTAGAATTAGTGTCAAATCATTTGGATCCGCAACGTTCCGAGATCGCCGAACGCCACGTGTTTCGCTTATATAAAATTGATATAAAATAACCACCAAATCACCCCACTAAATAAAAGTACATTTTAGGCTTATCGAATTATAATTATTTACACACAAACAAGTTTTTATGTGCGGGTTTAATGATATAATACTCATCATTGATGTGTTATTCATATGACACGATATTATATCCTTGGATGTGAATTTTATGCTTTGATGTGTGTCGTTAATGTCAACGTTTTACCTTCAATCTTTTAACCAGTTTTTATTACTGATATTTTTCAAAATGCTTTCACTTTAAATACCTACATAAAGAAAGCCTGGCCGAGTCATCAGAGTGACCTTGCATAATAAAAAACATAAACAATAATATTGCATTAGTGAAAGTTAACATTACAAGATGGCAAATGATTAAATTTCCATTGTAATTTACTTTTAAATAATTTAGTTTACACAGCTAAATTTCAAGAGTATTTCAATAATAAGTATAGATTAAATTCACTAAGTGTTAACAAGCATTTAGTCCGACTGGTGATATGTATTGGATATACATATCAGTTTTGTTGAAATATATTCCGGATCCGGATATTTTGATATTTACTATAAATATCAGCTATATTTTCGAACCCTGGTTATCTTTTACTAATAATTATACATATTTATTGAAAAATTTCTACAATTAATATTTTGTTTTCTTTTGAAAAAAAAAAACATTCAAATCAAAATAACAAAAGTGTCTCTGCACAATGTAACTAAAAAGAAATTCGCTTATTGATACTGAAGCTTGGTTGGTTATCGCTTTTCATTGCGTTTGTAGATTAGGTTAAGGTAGACTTTATTATTTGACGATTGTTATAAGAGATGTAACGGAAGTTTAGTTCCGAAAGTTCAGACTTCCGATTGATTTTGCACTTTAAATTCCGGTTACGATTTCGATTCCGGTCCGGTCCCAATTTCAATTCCGATACAGGTTCCGTTTCCGGTTTTGATTCCGTCGATTTCGGTTCTCGTATAACTACTTCCGTAAGATACTTACATTCTTAATTACTTATTAAGTACGATATAGCCAGTACATATTTAAATAGAAGGGTATTGAGGAATGAAAGAGAGAGAATGAGAAACATTTATTGATATAAATACATATTAAATCATGGACCATTGGTGTTTAAAGAAGCAAACTGAAATTATTACATAATTATAGATATGTAAAACAAAGAAATTGAAATTATTTATTAAGAAAATTTTACAATAATCAAATTTTACTTAAGTACTGCTGGTCGGTCACCGCCCTGATACCCTTCTGAAATTCATGTGCAGCAGGTGATAGGATTGGTATGTCAAGGCCGGAGGCTATTATGATATGAGGTACTGCTGGTCGGTCACTGCCCTGATGCCTTTCTGAAATTCATGTGCAGCAGGTGATAGGACTGGTATGTCAAGGCCAGAGACCATTTATGACGAATTATGACTATGACTATGACTATGATGTGAGAAAAATATGATTATTGTTGTCCTTCGAGAGCGAAGTACAGGTCAGTCTGGCCGTGATAGATTATTGCAGATATTTCAGTTTGTTTATTACACTAACAAGCATCTTATTCTCTAATTTTCAAAACTAAAAACGCCCCAGAAGTTAATTAGTAATTTAATAACATTGTAAAAATTAGTAATTTAATAAAATTTAGAAATATTACGACTGTGGGTAACGTCGTTGGCCGTTAAGCCAGACACAATGACAGACTGGCCGAGCCATTTACAGAAAATAAAAATATATAAATAAGAACAATGATTTTTCTCTATTTATATATTTTTTTTGTCCTTAGAATTAACTAAATATATTATGTACCTACACGAATAAGGTAGGTAAACGATTGTTTTAAGTAGATTCTGTACAAAATGTCGTTTTAAAGGTAGAAAAAGATTTGGCTTTAACGATTAAGCGTTAGCGAATATCATTAGTTGAAAAGACAGATTTGATAAAGAGACGAATTTAGTAGTAAAGAATTATAACCCCTATAAAACATTGCCACAACTCCACAATAACCGCTTTGCTCTTGAAAGGTATAGGTTATTTAAGAAAAATAGTTATTGATAAACAATAATTACGTGTTTGAGTTGGGGAATGGGAAGAATAAAACACTGCTGCTAAATATGCTATTAAAAATTAATAAAACTAGCTTACTTTTACTTATTAAGTATGTATTTTGTACAATGTGCTTTTTTTTCCATGATGTTCAAAAGGTCATTCAGATAGGCCAGCAGTAGTTCAGCAGTGTGTGAATGTGATCATATCTGTATGATATAGCAAAATCCATATGTAATTAGATTAGTTAATTTCTTGATTGGTGTCGGCAACATGTCTATTCAATAAATGTAAATTTATAAAAGTACTTGAAATAATATTTATTTTGAACACACAATTTTTAGCTTCCAGATTACGACGAAATAAGCTTTGGTTGATAATGACGTCTTTAAATCTTGTAAATGTTTTGGAGGTATATCAAAGGTTCCTATTTGTATTGGGCGATTGTGTCATAGATAACCGTGTTAGAATAGAAAATAGCTGGTCGATAGTGTGTTTGGTGTCGGCTTGGTCTTCACGGGCAGCGGTGATGGAGCCGTACATGGCGAGGCACACTATTCATAGGGAATCCACTGTCACTGTGAGCTTGGTGTCCTCTTGGTCTTCACCGACAGTGGGTGATGGAGTGGACATGTCGAGGCAGACAGTGGAAAATCCACTGTTACCGTTAGCTTGGTGTCCTCTTGGTCTTCACCGACAGTGGGTGATGGAGTGGGCATGGTGAGGCAAACGGTAGAATCTCTCACGTGAATATGACCCAGTTGGACTTTAGTGGTAATAAGCTTTTGATATTAATAAAGTACTTCGAGAACGAAGTACTTGTCAGTATGGCCGTGTAAGAATATTCAATTTTGAATTTAAACTTATTTGTCAATTACTGCTTATAAAGTCATTAAATTAATATTAGAATACATACTCATTAACATTCTTCTTCACCTTTCTCCTTCATTTAACCAAATTCTGTTAAAAAAATGTGATTTGATTATCTGACAAAGACGACTATTCTTAAGTTGGTTATTTCCTGTTTAGCAGATAATAAATTAATAATTATTATGTAAATTTAACATTAAATTCATTATATTATTGAAGCTTATCGATATTGGTTTATCAAAATATTAAAATCGATAATTAATAACAGTAAATTACTAAAAAGATGTTTTGGTCAGACGATTGACAAATAGTCAGGTTTCCGTTTACTTCCTGTTATTTTCCTTAATCATTTTTGTAATACAAATATTGAACATGTATTGTATCTTGTTAAATTAAGTTATAAATAATGTTAATAATATTTATATTATAGTTAGTACAAATAGTTTAATTAAAGTATGTTATTTTCATAAAATAATTAATTTGACTTGTTGGCGCCACTGCAGCAAATTTATTATTTTCACGGATGAGTTGTTAAAATGGCGGGAGAATCCCCCTCCTCTTTTGGCTCCCTCTGAGCATGGAGGACACATTTTGTGGACAGTCTTGTGTGGTGAGTCGGGCAGAGCAGTCTAAAAGCTAAGTACTTTAATACTGTCTAATTCTACTTAAATATTGTTTTATTCTATTTTAATTTAATACTGTTTGAACTTGATTCACTTTCTTTTAGAGGTCTAGCTAAGTGTTTCCATACTGTTTTATTCTACCTTAATTATTACTGTTTTATTCTCCCGTAATAGTCACTGTTTTATTCTTTTCTAATACTGTGTTATTCTCGATTAATTTTATTTGAGGTTATACTTGATGTTATCCTTAAGGGTAAAGATCATGTTAATTAAATGTGTTATGTGTTTAAAGTTGTGTTTTAAATAATCATTATAATTGAAAGAACATTTTTAAATTGTCGTTTTTATTTAATAAATTCCAGTAATTGTTGAAAGATTTCTAAGGTTTTATTTCTTTATTCCTCGTATAACAATACTTTAATTTAACTACAATTGAAGCTATATAACATTTCCAGAAGAATTTAATTACATATCCATTGATACATGTACTTATGGTCATAATTTCTAACACGCGCGACCAGTGCCGCTCGCCCTGCGCACGCGGGTCGAGCGTGAGTTAAGTCGGCTCGAGGCCGAGAGAACCATTTTTAGGGTTGAACATTCAGATTACGGTACACCGATCGTCCCGGTTATTAAGGGGAATGGCGATATACGAATTTGTGGCGACTACAAAATAACTGTGAATCGCAAATTAAAACGAGATTATTATCCTCTACCACGTATTGAGGAATTATTTGCTACCCTTAGTGGTGGTGAAGAATTTACAAAAATTGATTTAACGCACGCGTACCAACAAACGATTTTAAGTGAGGATTCACAGCCGTGTACTGCGATCACTACACATGTGGGCACCTTCGTATATCGCCGTACCCCATTTGGTTTATCATGTGTACCTGAAAAGTTCCAAAAATTAATGGAGGAAACACTTAAGGGCATTCCCTCTACAGTAGTATTTTTGGATGACATTTGTACGACTGGGGTTAATCGAGAAGCTCATCTAAAAAATTTAAGACTAGTACTGACAAGATTGAAAGAAATGGGTTTAACGGTAAAATTAAGTAAATGTAATTTCTTACAGAAAAGCGTTAAATATGTGGGTTTTATTATTGATGAGAAGGGATTGCATCCGGATCCTGACAAAGTCGGCGCCATCGTTAACGCCCCAACTCCTAAAGATATTACGCAATTAAGGAGTTTCTTAGGATTGTTAAACTATTACGGGAAATTTATTCCACGGCTGAGTATTATCTTACATCCTTTATATGAGCTTTTAAAAAAGGGTATCGAATGGAATTGGTCTCCGGAGTGCGACTTAGCGTTTAAAAAAGCTAAGGAGAATTTATTACGAGATAATGTGTTAGCACACTATGAAGAGGGACAGCCCTTGGTGTTATCAGTAGTATTTTTGGATGACATTTGTACGACTGGGGTTAATCGAGAAGCTCATCTAAAAAATTTAAGACTAGTACTGACAAGATTGAAAGAAATGGGTTTAACGGTAAAATTAAGTAAATGTAATTTCTTACAGAAAAGCGTTAAATATGTGGGTTTTATTATTGATGAGAAGGGATTGCATCCGGATCCTGACAAAGTCGGCGCCATCGTTAACGCCCCAACTCCTAAAGATATTACGCAATTAAGGAGTTTCTTAGGATTGTTAAACTATTACGGGAAATTTATTCCACGGCTGAGTATTATCTTACATCCTTTATATGAGCTTTTAAAAAAGGGTATCGAATGGAATTGGTCTCCGGAGTGCGACTTAGCGTTTAAAAAAGCTAAGGAGAATTTATTACGAGATAATGTGTTAGCACACTATGAAGAGGGACAGCCCTTGGTGTTATCAGTAGTATTTTTGGATGACATTTGTACGACTGGGGTTAATCGAGAAGCTCATCTAAAAAATTTAAGACTAGTACTGACAAGATTGAAAGAAATGGGTTTAACGGTAAAATTAAGTAAATGTAATTTCTTACAGAAAAGCGTTAAATATGTGGGTTTTATTATTGATGAGAAGGGATTGCATCCGGATCCTGACAAAGTCGGCGCCATCGTTAACGCCCCAACTCCTAAAGATATTACGCAATTAAGGAGTTTCTTAGGATTGTTAAACTATTACGGGAAATTTATTCCACGGCTGAGTATTATCTTACATCCTTTATATGAGCTTTTAAAAAAGGGTATCGAATGGAATTGGTCTCCGGAGTGCGACTTAGCGTTTAAAAAAGCTAAGGAGAATTTATTACGAGATAATGTGTTAGCACACTATGAAGAGGGACAGCCCTTGGTGTTATCAGTAGATAGCAGCGCGTACGGGTTGGGCGCAGTGTTGGCGCATCGCTTTCCCGACGGGAGCGAGCGCCCGGTTAGCTGTGTCGCGCACACTCAATGACGCGGAAAGAAATTATAGCCAAATTGACAAAGAAGCGTTGGCAATTTTTTATGGTGTTACTAGGCACCATCAGTACTTGTTTGGGAGGCAATTTGAGTTGCGAACTGATCATAAGCCGTTAAGTTACATTTTGGGTAAAAACGTGGGCATACCACAAACGGCTGCTAGTCGTTTACAACGATGGGCTACATGTTTGGCTGCGTACGATTTTACAATAAAGTTTATTAATTCTAAAGAAAACGGTCCAGCAGACGCTCTGTCGCGACTACCGTTATCTCATGAGGGGGGCACTCCTCGCCCGTCGATGACCTATATTAATTTAGTTCATGAATGTATGCCTGTTAACTTTCGTGACGTAGCCAAAGAAACCGCTAAGGATACTTTGTTTTGTAAACTTATTGGCTATGTTAAGTTTGGTTGGCCCTCGGTGATCAGTTTTGATGATGTGAAAATATATTGGATGCGCAGAAATGAAATAACAGTCGATTTTGGATGTTTAATCTATAAATACCGAATCATTATACCACCTAATTTGCAAAAAAGAGTTTTAGACGAGTTTCATCAAGGACACTTAGGTGTTAACAAAATGAAAAATTTGGCTCGTAACTACGTATATTGGCCTAATTTGGATCGTGATTTAGAGCAGTTGTGTCGGTCATGCGAAGCGTGTCGCGCGGTTCGCGACGCGCCACCACGTTCAGATCTTCATCCATGGGAATTTCCATTATTTCCCTGGCATCGCTTACATGCCGATTTTGCAGAATATAACGGAGAAAAATATTTAATTGTTGTGGATGCTCACTCCAAATGGATTGAAGCGCAGCGAATGACTCGGACGGATGCAAAATCAACCATTACCGCATTAGTGACTATTTTTAGTAGATTTGGCTTACCATCACAACTGGTCACTGACAATGGGCCACCGTTTCTAGCGCAAGATTTTAAAGACTATTGTATGTACAATTGCATTAAACATGTAACCTCGGCGCCGTATAGACCCCAAGGCAACGGCGCAGCCGAAAATGCTGTGAAAATTGTAAAAAAAGCGCTAAAAAGGGCAAGTGTTTCCGGTGAAAATGTTTTACTTGCTTTAAATAAGTTTTTGTTTTATTATAGAAATTGTGCTCACGCGACCACGGGGGTGTCACCCGCAGAGCTCCTAACGGGTCGCCGCATGCGCATTAGATTAGACGCTCTCAGACCTGACGTGGGTCAAGTAGCCCAGGCCGCGCAGCAGCGGCAGGTGGAGGCTGCGGGAGGCACGCCCAGGGCCCCGATGCGGGTGGGAGACCCGGTGCTAGCACGCGATTACTCCTCGCGCTCAAATAAGTGGGTCGAGGGAACAGTTACTGAAAAGACCGGCCCGGTATCTTACCGTGTCGGTTTAGGAAATGGCGTTGAATGGCGACGGCATCAGGATCAGATTATACAATTAGGCAATGATAAAAGTAAATCTCGATTTTCACTGTCGCGTACTGTTAACAAGAATAAAATACAGGGTAATAATGATGTGGAAGAGAGTTTTGAAGATGTTTCTGATGCCGGCGGCGACGCCGACACGGCGACGGCGGATCGAGCCACCGAACAGAGCGGTTCGCCGAGACCGCCGACGCCGCTGTCCCCGCAATCGGATAGTTCCAAAAGGGCACTACGTGCTTACAACCGAGCACTGGCTAAAAATAAAATACGAGTATAAGTAGGTAGTTATTTTTTTTTACTTTTAATTTTTATTGTTGTGTTTTAAACAGGTTACCTCAAAAATATTTCTTTTAATACTTTATACTTTGTTAGCATAGCAATGCTATTGCCTTGTTATTTTACTTAAGCAAATATAGACAGGACTAGCGAATAATTAAGGGTCATATTTCACTATCTCAATTAAGTAAAACTGGAATTAAGTAGTTTCTGTAAAAGGGGGGGAAAAGTGTCGGGTATCCGCATAATTTGTACGTTGGGTTAATATGTTTGGTGAAAAAATCAGTCAGCCGCTAGCCTCTGTCTTTCATTTACGTTGCAGTTGACACCTATCAAAGCGACGATGATACCAATCAAAGCGACGTTGACACCTATCAAAGCGACGATGATACCAATCAAAGCGACGTTGACACCTATCAAAGCGACGATGATACCAATCAAAGCGACGTTGACACCTATCAAAGCGACGTTGACACCTATCAAAGCGACGATGATACCAATCAAAGCGACGTTGACACCTATCAAAGCGACGATGATACCAATCAAAGCGACGTTGACACCTATCAAAGCGAGTTTGACACCTATCAAAGCGACGTTGATACCTATCAAAGCGACGTTGACACCTATCAAAGCGACGTTGATACCTATCAAAGCGACGTTGACACCTATCAAAGCGACGTTGATACCTATCAAAGCGACGTTGAAACCTATCAAAGCGACGATGATACCTATCAAAGCGACGTTGACACCTATCAAAGCGACGTTGATACCTATCAAAGCGACGTTGACACCTATCAAAGCGACGATGATACCAATCAAAGCGACGTTGACACCTATCAAAACGACGTTGACACCTATCAAAGCGACGATGATACCAATCAAAGCGACGTTGACACCTATCAAAGCGACGATGATACCAATCAAAGCGACGTTGACACCTATCAAAGCGACGATGATACCTATCAAAGCGACGTTGACACCTATCAAAGCGACGATGATACCAATCAAAGCGACGTTGACACCTATCAAAGCGACGTTGATACCTATCAAAGCGACGTTGACACCTATCAAAGCGACGTTGACACCTATCAAAGCGACGTTGACACCTATCAAAGCGACGTTGACACCTATCAAAGCGACGTTGATACCTATCAAAGCGACGTTGAAACCTATCAAAGCGACGATGATACCTATCAAAGCGACGTTGACACCTATCAAAGCGACGTTGATACCTATCAAAGCGACGTTGACACCTATCAAAGCGACGATGATACCAATCAAAGCGACGTTGACACCTATCAAAACGACGTTGACACCTATCAAAGCGACGATGATACCAATCAAAGCGACGTTGACACCTATCAAAGCGACGATGATACCAATCAAAGCGACGTTGACACCTATCAAAGCGACGATGATACCTATCAAAGCGACGTTGACACCTATCAAAGCGACGATGATACCAATCAAAGCGACGTTGACACCTATCAAAGCGACGTTGATACCTATCAAAGCGACGTTGACACCTATCAAAGCGACGTTGGCACCTATCAAAGCGACGTTGACACCTATCAAAGCGACGTTGACACCTATCAAAGCGACGTTGATACCTATCAAAGCGACGTTGACACCTATCAAAGCGACGTTGATACCTATCAAAGCGACGTTGATACCTATCAAAGCGACGTTGACACCTATCAAAGCGACGTTGATACCTATCAAAGCGACGTTGACACATATCAAAGCGACGTTGATACCTATCAAAGCGACGTTGACACCTATCAAAGCGACGTTGACACCTATCAAAGCGACGATGATACCAATCAAAGCGACGTTGACACCTATCAAAGCGACGTTGACACCTATCAAAGCGACGTTGACACCTATCAAAGCGGCGTTGACACCTATCAAAGCGACGTTGACACCTATCAAAGCGACGATGATACCAATCAAAGCGACGTTGACACCTATCAAAGCGACGTTGACACCTATCAAAGCGACGATGATACCAATCAAAGCGACGTTGACACCTATCAAAGCGACGTTGACACCTATCAAAGCGACGATGATACCAATCAAAGCGACGTTGACACCTATCAAAGCGACGTTGACACCTATCAAAGCGACGATGATACCAATCAAAGCGACGTTGACACCTATCAAAGCGACGTTGACACCTATCAAAGCGACGTTGATACCTATCAAAGCTACGTTGACACCTATCAAAGCGACGATGAAACCAATCAAAGAAACGTTGACACCTATCAAAGCGACGTTGACACCTATCAAAGCGACGATGATACCAATCAAAGCGACGTTGACACCTATCAAAGCGACGATGATACCAATCAAAGCGACGTTGACACCTATCAAAGCGACGTTGATACCTATCAAAGCTACGTTGACACCTATCAAAGCGACGTTGACACCTATCAAAGCGACGATACCAATCAAAGCGACGTTGACACCTATCAAAGCGACGATGATACCAATCAAAGCGACGTTGACACCTATCAAAGCGACGATGATACCAATCAAAGCGACGTTGACACCTATCAAAGCGACGATGATACCAATCAAAGCGACGTTGACACCTATCAAAGCGACGATGATACCAATCAAAGCGACGTTGACACCTATCAAAGCGACGTTGATACCTATCAAAGCGACGTTGACACCTATCAAAGCGACGATGATATCAATCAAAGCGACGTTGACACCTATCAAAGCGACGTTGACACCTATCAAAGCGACGATGATACCAATCAAAGCGACGTTGACACCTATCAAAGCGACGATGATACCAATCAAAGCGACGTTGACACCTATCAAAGCGACGATGATACCAATCAAAGCGACGTTGATGTCGGGTATCCGCATAATTTGTACGTTGGGTTAATATGTTTGGTGAATAAATCAGTCAGCCGCTAGCCTCTGTCTTTCATTTACGTTGCACTGGCGACGAGCGGGTTTCGCATACGAATCTTTAAATCGTAATAAACGTAACAATGCCGATCGGTAATTTAGAACCATTTGACGTGCATACAAAAAATTGGCCATCTTATATTCGTCGAGTGAAGCAATACATATTGTTGAATGAAGTGAAAGCGGGATTACAAGTGCCGTTATTAATTACCGTAGTGGGAGAATCTACATATGCATTAATGTGTGATTTGTGTGCACCAGAGAACCCGGAAAATAAATCATTCGCAGATTTGGTAGAATTAGTGTCAAATCATTTGGAACCGCAACGTTCCGAGATCGCCGAACGCCACGTGTTTCGCTTACGCCGACAACGCGCGGGCGAGTCAATGGCGGAGTATCTTCAAGATTTAAAACATCTCGCTACTACTTGCAACTTCGGCGCTAATCTCGAGGAAAATATTCGCGATCAATTCGTGTCGGGCTTAGCAAACCCTGCGATGAGATCGAGAATATTCGCAGAGAAGAACATTCAATACAAAGAGGCTGTCGAGCTAGGCCTGGCGTTGGAGGCCGCTGAGAGGCATGCGGAGGTAAGCGCGGCATCGGCCGCTACGACCTCGGGTGCGGGCGGCGAGGCGGGCGAGGGCCTGCACAGCACGGACGCGAGGCGCGCGGCTCCGGGCGGCGGCGGCGGCGGCGGCGGCGGCCAGCGCGGCCCGCGCGCCAGGCCGCAAGGGCTGCAGCACCAGGGGAACGCGGCGGCGACTCAACAACGATGCTGGCGCTGTGGGAAACAGCATAGGCCGGACCGGTGTCGGTTTGCGAACTATAATTGTGATAAGTGCAATCAAAGGGGTCATTTGAAAGTAATGTGTCGTGCGCGTGGAAGTATTCGCAATGGTAGACAAAATTACGTAAGTGAAGATTACTCGGAAGATGAGGAGATGTTTAATATTAATCTGTCGTCGAAAGGTAACAAACCGTTTTTTATTAATGTAAACATTGACAACTATGTGATCGAGTGTGAGATCGATACGGGGAGCCGCATTTCCGCTATTAGTGAACAATTTTATCGAGAACAATTTTCACATAAGAATATTCATCCAGATAATATATTACTACGTTGTTACTCGGGTACGCGTATCGAGTCATTGGGTTACATAGTGGTCAATGTTAGACTGGGTGACGTGGTTGCAAAAGACTTGGTTTGTTATGTTATTAGAGGTGGTGGACGCCCACTGTTGGGAAGAGATTGGATGAGAGCTTTACTGATAAATTAGGTAAATGTAAAAAAATACTACACTTGCAGTTAACGGATAATGAACCAGTGTTCGTACGCGCGTGTAAGAATATTCAATTTTGAATTTAAACTTATTTGTCAATTACTGCTTATAAAGTCATTAAATTAATATTAGAATACATACTCATTAACATTCTTCTTCACCTTTCTCCTTCATTTAACCAAATTCTGTTAAAAAAATGTGATTTGATTATCTGACAAAGACGACTATTCTTAAGTTGGTTATTTCCTGTTTAGCAGATAATAAATTAATAATTATTATGTAAATTTAACATTAAATTCATTATATTATTGAAGCTTATCGATATTGGTTTATCAAAATATTAAAATCGATAATTAATAACAGTAAATTACTAAAAAGATGTTTTGGTCAGACGATTGACAAATAGTCAGGTTTCCGTTTACTTCCTGTTATTTTCCTTAATCATTTTTGTAATACAAATATTGAACATGTATTGTATCTTGTTAAATTAAGTTATAAATAATGTTAATAATATTTATATTATAGTTAGTACAAATAGTTTAATTAAAGTATGTTATTTTCATAAAATAATTAATTTGACTTGTTGGCGCCACTGCAGCAAATTTATTATTTTCACGGATGAGTTGTTAAAATGGCGGGAGAATCCCTCTCCTCTTTTGGCTCCCTCTGAGCATGGAGGACACATTTTGTGGACAGTCTTGTGTGGTGAGTCGGGCAGAGCAGTCTAAAAGCTAAGTACTTTAATACTGTCTAATTCTACTTAAATATTGTTTTATTCTATTTTAATTTAATACTGTTTGAACTTGATTCACTTTCTTTTAGAGGTCTAGCTAAGTGTTTCCATACTGTTTTATTCTACCTTAATTATTACTGTTTTATTCTCCCGTAATAGTCACTGTTTTATTCTTTTCTAATACTGTGTTATTCTCGATTAATTTTATTTGAGGTTATACTTGATGTTCTCCTTAAGGGTAAAGATCATGTTAATTAAATGTGTTATGTGTTTAAAGTTGTGTTTTAAATAATCATTATAATTGAAAGAACATTTTTAAATTGTCGTTTTTATTTAATAAATTCCAGTAATTGTTGAAAGATTTCTAAGGTTTTATTTCTTTATTCCTCGTATAACAATACTTTAATTTAACTACAATTGAAGCTATATAACATTTCCAGAAGAATTTAATTACATATCCATTGATACATGTACTTATGGTCATAATTTCTAACATCAGAAGTGGGATCGATATTCACAAACACTTTCGTAATACGTTATTTAAATAATTTCAGGGGGATGTTACTGCATTGCAAGATCTTCACGCCGCGCCGGCCGCTATGCTGTTTCCGGAGCCCGAGGAAAAGACTACATCGCCGACGCCGACGCTTGATCCTGCTACAAGCTACAGTGATGCTGAATGTTGGTGCTGCAAGATAGAAGCTCTCTCAAACGGATTCGGCTGCACCAGCATTACGACGGTTGAAAAGGAAGGTAAGGCCCTTAAAGGGGTCTTCTAGCTTCATTTGTATAGTTCCTACGAATCATTGGACCAGACTAAAGGCCGTTCTTAGATAAACTGACGAACAGTATTAACGATTTTTTTTTGTGAATATGAATAAAACTTTTACCAGCTTATAGAGTTGGTTTGTGGTGGAATCACTAATGTAAATGTTCTTACGGCATCTTAATAGCAGTGTTAAAAACTATTTCCGTGTAGTCATGTGCAAAAGCTAAAAATATGATCTTTAGAGCAAAGTGGGTAGGATGCTAAATTGCATTTTCTCCTCTTACCACCAAAGCGCAGTGTTTTATGGGTGTAAGTTCTTGAAACAATTTTTTAACACCTGAATTGATATAAAATAACCACCAAATCACCCCACTAAATAAAAGTACATTTTAGGCTTATCGAATTATAATTATTTACACACAAACAAGTTTTTATGTGCGGGTTTAATGATATAATACTCATCATTGATGTGTTATTCATATGACACGATATTATATCCTTGGATGTGAATTTTATGCTTTGATGTGTGTCGTTAATGTCAACGTTTTACCTTCAATCTTTTAACCAGTTTTTATTACTGATATTTTTCAAAATGCTTTCACTTTAAATACCTACATAAAGAAAGCCTGGCCGAGTCATCAGAGTGACCTTGCATAATAAAAAACATAAACAATAATATTGCATTAGTGAAAGTTAACATTACAAGATGGCAAATGATTAAATTTCCATTGTAATTTACTTTTAAATAATTTAGTTTACACAGCTAAATTTCAAGAGTATTTCAATAATAAGTATAGATTAAATTCACTAAGTGTTAACAAGCATTTAGTCCGACTGGTGATATGTATTGGATATACATATCAGTTTTGTTGAAATATATTCCGGATCCGGATATTTTGATATTTACTATAAATATCAGCTATATTTTCGAACCCTGGTTATCTTTTACTAATAATTATACATATTTATTGAAAAATTTCTACAATTAATATTTTGTTTTCTTTTGAAAAAAAAAAACATTCAAATCAAAATAACAAAAGTGTCTCTGCACAATGTAACTAAAAAGAAATTCGCTTATTGATACTGAAGCTTGGTTGGTTATCGCTTTTCATTGCGTTTGTAGATTAGGTTAAGGTAGACTTTATTATTTGACGATTGTTATAAGAGATGTAACGGAAGTTTAGTTCCGAAAGTTCAGACTTCCGATTGATTTTGCACTTTAAATTCCGGTTACGATTTCGATTCCGGTCCGGTCCCAATTTCAATTCCGATACAGGTTCCGTTTCCGGTTTTGATTCCGTCGATTTCGGTTCTCGTATAACTACTTCCGTAAGATACTTACATTCTTAATTACTTATTAAGTACGATATAGCCAGTACATATTTAAATAGAAGGGTATTGAGGAATGAAAGAGAGAGAATGAGAAACATTTATTGATATAAATACATATTAAATCATGGACCATTGGTGTTTAAAGAAGCAAACTGAAATTATTACATAATTATAGATATGTAAAACAAAGAAATTGAAATTATTTATTAAGAAAATTTTACAATAATCAAATTTTACTTAAGTACTGCTGGTCGGTCACCGCCCTGATACCCTTCTGAAATTCATGTGCAGCAGGTGATAGGATTGGTATGTCAAGGCCGGAGGCTATTATGATATGAGGTACTGCTGGTCGGTCACTGCCCTGATGCCTTTCTGAAATTCATGTGCAGCAGGTGATAGGACTGGTATGTCAAGGCCAGAGACCATTTATGACGAATTATGACTATGACTATGACTATGATGTGAGAAAAATATGATTATTGTTGTCCTTCGAGAGCGAAGTACAGGTCAGTCTGGCCGTGATAGATTATTGCAGATATTTCAGTTTGTTTATTACACTAACAAGCATCTTATTCTCTAATTTTCAAAACTAAAAACGCCCCAGAAGTTAATTAGTAATTTAATAACATTGTAAAAATTAGTAATTTAATAAAATTTAGAAATATTACGACTGTGGGTAACGTCGTTGGCCGTTAAGCCAGACACAATGACAGACTGGCCGAGCCATTTACAGAAAATAAAAATATATAAATAAGAACAATGATTTTTCTCTATTTATATATTTTTTTTGTCCTTAGAATTAACTAAATATATTATGTACCTACACGAATAAGGTAGGTAAACGATTGTTTTAAGTAGATTCTGTACAAAATGTCGTTTTAAAGGTAGAAAAAGATTTGGCTTTAACGATTAAGCGTTAGCGAATATCATTAGTTGAAAAGACAGATTTGATAAAGAGACGAATTTAGTAGTAAAGAATTATAACCCCTATAAAACATTGCCACAACTCCACAATAACCGCTTTGCTCTTGAAAGGTATAGGTTATTTAAGAAAAATAGTTATTGATAAACAATAATTACGTGTTTGAGTTGGGGAATGGGAAGAATAAAACACTGCTGCTAAATATGCTATTAAAAATTAATAAAACTAGCTTACTTTTACTTATTAAGTATGTATTTTGTACAATGTGCTTTTTTTTCCATGATGTTCAAAAGGTCATTCAGATAGGCCAGCAGTAGTTCAGCAGTGTGTGAATGTGATCATATCTGTATGATATAGCAAAATCCATATGTAATTAGATTAGTTAATTTCTTGATTGGTGTCGGCAACATGTCTATTCAATAAATGTAAATTTATAAAAGTACTTGAAATAATATTTATTTTGAACACACAATTTTTAGCTTCCAGATTACGACGAAATAAGCTTTGGTTGATAATGACGTCTTTAAATCTTGTAAATGTTTTGGAGGTATATCAAAGGTTCCTATTTGTATTGGGCGATTGTGTCATAGATAACCGTGTTAGAATAGAAAATAGCTGGTCGATAGTGTGTTTGGTGTCGGCTTGGTCTTCACGGGCAGCGGTGATGGAGCCGTACATGGCGAGGCACACTATTCATAGGGAATCCACTGTCACTGTGAGCTTGGTGTCCTCTTGGTCTTCACCGACAGTGGGTGATGGAGTGGACATGTCGAGGCAGACAGTGGAAAATCCACTGTTACCGTTAGCTTGGTGTCCTCTTGGTCTTCACCGACAGTGGGTGATGGAGTGGGCATGGTGAGGCAAACGGTAGAATCTCTCACGTGAATATGACCCAGTTGGACTTTAGTGGTAATAAGCTTTTGATATTAATAAAGTACTTCGAGAACGAAGTACTTGTCAGTATGGCCGTGTAAGAATATTCAATTTTGAATTTAAACTTATTTGTCAATTACTGCTTATAAAGTCATTAAATTAATATTAGAATACATACTCATTAACATTCTTCTTCACCTTTCTCCTTCATTTAACCAAATTCTGTTAAAAAAATGTGATTTGATTATCTGACAAAGACGACTATTCTTAAGTTGGTTATTTCCTGTTTAGCAGATAATAAATTAATAATTATTATGTAAATTTAACATTAAATTCATTATATTATTGAAGCTTATCGATATTGGTTTATCAAAATATTAAAATCGATAATTAATAACAGTAAATTACTAAAAAGATGTTTTGGTCAGACGATTGACAAATAGTCAGGTTTCCGTTTACTTCCTGTTATTTTCCTTAATCATTTTTGTAATACAAATATTGAACATGTATTGTATCTTGTTAAATTAAGTTATAAATAATGTTAATAATATTTATATTATAGTTAGTACAAATAGTTTAATTAAAGTATGTTATTTTCATAAAATAATTAATTTGACTTGTTGGCGCCACTGCAGCAAATTTATTATTTTCACGGATGAGTTGTTAAAATGGCGGGAGAATCCCCCTCCTCTTTTGGCTCCCTCTGAGCATGGAGGACACATTTTGTGGACAGTCTTGTGTGGTGAGTCGGGCAGAGCAGTCTAAAAGCTAAGTACTTTAATACTGTCTAATTCTACTTAAATATTGTTTTATTCTATTTTAATTTAATACTGTTTGAACTTGATTCACTTTCTTTTAGAGGTCTAGCTAAGTGTTTCCATACTGTTTTATTCTACCTTAATTATTACTGTTTTATTCTCCCGTAATAGTCACTGTTTTATTCTTTTCTAATACTGTGTTATTCTCGATTAATTTTATTTGAGGTTATACTTGATGTTATCCTTAAGGGTAAAGATCATGTTAATTAAATGTGTTATGTGTTTAAAGTTGTGTTTTAAATAATCATTATAATTGAAAGAACATTTTTAAATTGTCGTTTTTATTTAATAAATTCCAGTAATTGTTGAAAGATTTCTAAGGTTTTATTTCTTTATTCCTCGTATAACAATACTTTAATTTAACTACAATTGAAGCTATATAACATTTCCAGAAGAATTTAATTACATATCCATTGATACATGTACTTATGGTCATAATTTCTAACACGCGCGACCAGTGCCGCTCGCCCTGCGCACGCGGGTCGAGCGTGAGTTAAGTCGGCTCGAAGCCGAGAGAACCATTTTTAGGGTTGAACATTCAGATTACGGTACACCGATCGTCCCGGTTATTAAGGGGAATGGCGATATACGAATTTGTGGCGACTACAAAATAACTGTGAATCGCAAATTAAAACGAGATTATTATCCTCTACCACGTATTGAGGAATTAGTTGCTACCCTTAGTGGTGGTGAAGAATTTACAAAAATTGATTTAACGCACGCGTACCAACAAACGATTTTAAGTGAGGATTCACAGCCGTGTACTGCGATCACTACACATGTGGGCACCTTCGTATATCGCCGTACCCCATTTGGTTTATCATGTGTACCTGAAAAGTTCCAAAAATTAATGGAGGAAACACTTAAGGGCATTCCCTCTACAGTAGTATTTTTGGATGACATTTGTACGACTGGGGTTAATCGAGAAGCTCATCTAAAAAATTTAAGACTAGTACTGACAAGATTGAAAGAAATGGGTTTAACGGTAAAATTAAGTAAATGTAATTTCTTACAGAAAAGCGTTAAATATGTGGGTTTTATTATTGATGAGAAGGGATTGCATCCGGATCCTGACAAAGTCGGCGCCATCGTTAACGCCCCAACTCCTAAAGATATTACGCAATTAAGGAGTTTTTTAGGATTGTTAAACTATTACGGGAAATTTATTCCACGGCTGAGTATTATCTTACATCCTTTATATGAGCTTTTAAAAAAGGGTATCGAATGGAATTGGTCTCCGGAGTGCGACTTAGCGTTTAAAAAAGCTAAGGAGAATTTATTACGAGATAATGTGTTAGCACACTATGAAGAGGGACAGCCCTTGGTGTTATCAGTAGATAGCAGCGCGTACGGGTTGGGCGCAGTGTTGGCGCATCGCTTTCCCGACGGGAGCGAGCGCCCGGTTAGCTGTGTGTCGCGCACACTCAATGACGCGGAAAGAAATTATAGCCAAATTGACAAAGAAGCGTTGGCAATTTTTTATGGTGTTACTAGGCACCATCAGTACTTGTTTGGGAGGCAATTTGAGTTGCGAACTGATCATAAGCCGTTAAGTTACATTTTGGGTAAAAACGTGGGCATACCACAAACGGCTGCTAGTCGTTTACAACGATGGGCTACATGTTTGGCTGCGTACGATTTTACAATAAAGTTTATTAATTCTAAAGAAAACGGTCCAGCAGACGCTCTGTCGCGACTACCGTTATCTCATGAGGGGGGCACTCCTCGCCCGTCGATGACCTATATTAATTTAGTTCATGAATGTATGCCTGTTAACTTTCGTGACGTAGCCAAAGAAACCGCTAAGGATACTTTGTTTTGTAAACTTATTGGCTATGTTAAGTTTGGTTGGCCCTCGGTGATCAGTTTTGATGATGTGAAAATATATTGGATGCGCAGAAATGAAATAACAGTCGATTTTGGATGTTTAATCTATAAATACCGAATCATTATACCACCTAATTTGCAAAAAAGAGTTTTAGACGAGTTACATCAAGGACACTTAGGTGTTAACAAAATGAAAAATTTGGCTCGTAACTACGTATATTGGCCTAATTTGGATCGTGATTTAGAGCAGTTGTGTCGGTCATGCGAAGCGTGTCGCGCGGTTCGCGACGCGCCACCACGTTCAGATCTTCATCCATGGGAATTTCCATTATTTCCCTGGCATCGCTTACATGCCGATTTTGCAGAATATAACGGAGAAAAATATTTAATTGTTGTGGATGCTCACTCCAAATGGATTGAAGCGCAGCGAATGACTCGGACGGATGCAAAATCAACCATTACCGCATTAGTGACTATTTTTAGTAGATTTGGCTTACCATCACAACTGGTCACTGACAATGGGCCACCGTTTCTAGCGCAAGATTTTAAAGACTATTGTATGTACAATTGCATTAAACATGTAACCTCGGCGCCGTATAGACCCCAAGGCAACGGCGCAGCCGAAAATGCTGTGAAAATTGTAAAAAAAGCGCTAAAAAGGGCAAGTGTTTCCGGTGAAAATGTATTACTTGCTTTAAATAAGTTTTTGTTTTATTATAGAAATTGTGCTCACGCGACCACGGGGGTGTCACCCGCAGAGCTCCTAACGGGTCGCCGCATGCGCATTAGATTAGACGCTCTCAGACCTGACGTGGGTCAAGTAGCCCAGGCCGCGCAGCAGCGGCAGGTGGAGGCTGCGGGAGGCACGCCCAGGGCCCCGATGCGGGTGGGAGACCCGGTGCTAGCACGCGATTACTCCTCGCGCTCAAATAAGTGGGTCGAGGGAACAGTTACTGAAAAGACCGGCCCGGTATCTTACCGTGTCGGTTTAGGAAATGGCGTTGAATGGCGACGGCATCAGGATCAGATTATACAATTAGGCAATGATAAAAGTAAATCTCGATTTTCACTGTCGCGTACTGTTAACAAGAATAAAATACAGGGTAATAATGATGTGGAAGAGAGTTTTGAAGATGTTTCTGATGCCGGCGGCGACGCCGACACGGCGACGGCGGATCGAGACACCGAACAGAGCGGTTCGCCGAGACCGCCGACGCCGCTGTCCCCGCAATCGGATAGTTCCAAAAGGGCACTACGTGCTTACAACCGAGCACTGGCTAAAAATAAAATACGAGTATAAGTAGGTAGTTATTTTTTTTTACTTTTAATTTTTATTGTTGTGTTTTAAACAGGTTACCTCAAAAATATTTCTTTTAATACTTTATACTTTGTTAGCATAGCAATGCTATTGCCTTGTTATTTTACTTAAGCAAATATAGACAGGACTAGCGAATAATTAAGGGTCATATTTCACTATCTCAATTAAGTAAAACTGGAATTAAGTAGTTTCTGTAAAAGGGGGGGAAAAGTGTCGGGTATCCGCATAATTTGTACGTTGGGTTAATATGTTTGGTGAATAAATCAGTCAGCCGCTAGCCTCTGTCTTTCATTTACGTTGCAGTTGACACCTATCAAAGCGACGATGATACCAATCAAAGCGACGTTGACACCTATCAAAGCGACGATGATACCAATCAAAGCGACGTTGACACCTATCAAAGCGACGATGATACCAATCAAAGCGACGTTGACACCTATCAAAGCGACGTTGACACCTATCAAAGCGACGATGATACCAATCAAAGCGACGTTGACACCTATCAAAGCGACGATGATACCAATCAAAGCGACGTTGACACCTATCAAAGCGACTTTGACACCTATCAAAGCGACGTTGATACCTATCAAAGCGACGTTGACACCTATCAAAGCGACGTTGATACCTATCAAAGCGACGTTGACACCTATCAAAGCGACGTTGATACCTATCAAAGCGACGTTGAAACCTATCAAAGCGACGATGATACCTATCAAAGCGACGTTGACACCTATCAAAGCGACGTTGATACCTATCAAAGCGACGTTGACACCTATCAAAGCGACGATGATACCAATCAAAGCGACGTTGACACCTATCAAAACGACGTTGACACCTATCAAAGCGACGATGATACCAATCAAAGCGACGTTGACACCTATCAAAGCGACGATGATACCAATCAAAGCGACGTTGACACCTATCAAAGCGACGATGATACCTATCAAAGCGACGTTGACACCTATCAAAGCGACGATGATACCAATCAAAGCGACGTTGACACCTATCAAAGCGACGTTGATACCTATCAAAGCGACGTTGACACCTATCAAAGCGACGTTGACACCTATCAAAGCGACGTTGACACCTATCAAAGCGACGTTGACACCTATCAAAGCGACGTTGATACCTATCAAAGCGACGTTGACACCTATCAAAGCGACGTTGATACCTATCAAAGCGACGTTGATACCTATCAAAGCGACGTTGACACCTATCAAAGCGACGTTGATACCTATCAAAGCGACGTTGACACCTATCAAAGCGACGTTGATACCTATCAAAGCGACGTTGACACCTATCAAAGCGACGTTGACACCTATCAAAGCGACGATGATACCAATCAAAGCGACGTTGACACCTATCAAAGCGACGTTGACACCTATCAAAGCGACGTTGACACCTATCAAAGCGGCGTTGACACCTATCAAAGCGACGTTGACACCTATCAAAACGACGATGATACCAATCAAAGCGACGTTGACACCTATCAAAGCGACGTTGACACCTATCAAAGCGACGATGATACCAATCAAAGCGACGTTGACACCTATCAAAGCGACGTTGACACCTATCAAAGCGACGATGATACCAATCAAAGCGACGTTGACACCTATCAAAGCGACGTTGACACCTATCAAAGCGACGATGATACCAATCAAAGCGACGTTGACACCTATCAAAGCGACGTTGACACCTATCAAAGCGACGTTGATACCTATCAAAGCTACGTTGACACCTATCAAAGCGACGATGATACCAATCAAAGAAACGTTGACACCTATCAAAGCGACGTTGACACCTATCAAAGCGACGATGATACCAATCAAAGCGACGTTGACACCTATCAAAGCGACGATGATACCAATCAAAGCGACGTTGACACCTATCAAAGCGACGTTGATACCTATCAAAGCTACGTTGACACCTATCAAAGCGACGTTGACACCTATCAAAGCGACGATACCAATCAAAGCGACGTTGACACCTATCAAAGCGACGATGATACCAATCAAAGCGACGTTGACACCTATCAAAGCGACGATGATACCAATCAAAGCGACGTTGACACCTATCAAAGCGACGATGATACCAATCAAAGCGACGTTGACACCTATCAAAGCGACGATGATACCAATCAAAGCGACGTTGACACCTATCAAAGCGACGTTGATACCTATCAAAGCGACGTTGACACCTATCAAAGCGACGATGATATCAATCAAAGCGACGTTGACACCTATCAAAGCGACGTTGACACCTATCAAAGCGACGATGATACCAATCAAAGCGACGTTGACACCTATCAAAGCGACGATGATACCAATCAAAGCGACGTTGACACCTATCAAAGCGACGATGATACCAATCAAAGCGACGTTGATGTCGGGTATCCGCATAATTTGTACGTTGGGTTAATATGTTTGGTGAATAAATCAGTCAGCCGCTAGCCTCTGTCTTTCATTTACGTTGCACTGGCGACGAGCGGGTTTCGCATACGAATCTTTAAATCGTAATAAACGTAACAATGCCGATCGGTAATTTAGAACCATTTGACGTGCATACAAAAAATTGGCCATCTTATATTCGTCGAGTGAAGCAATACATATTCTGCCGCACAATTTATAAATGCAGTAAGGAACATCAGCACTGTTTTGAGAAAAAGGCAGGTAAAGTTAAAAAAAAGTTTTAAAGCGTCTCTCGTTACCTATTCATCTGATTTTCAAAAATGATATATGTACTAAAAGAGCAAAACACGGCCAACACCTTGGTATACATTTTTTTGTTCAAAACTTAATATTTTGTATTTAAAATAAAAAAAACTGTTCATATTATGATGTAATTAAGTTTTCGCGTGATTCAAATGATGCATAAACGCCGTATAAGTGTTACTTACTGCATTTATTACTAGATTCTGCTACTTACTGCAAATATGTTAAGAGATGAAGACGAGTTTTTAATATTACACCATAATGTATGCACTGTATCCATTTGTTATACTGCATTTATAACTAGGAGACATATAAGAAATTTCCGAATCTAAATTTAAGTTATGAAGTAAATGGGTGTCATACTGCATTTATTGTGAGTTAATAACATTTAAATTTGGGACTTTGCCAAATAGAGAATAGAGAAAAAGAAATAAAATTAGTACGAATATACTTTTAGAGAACATTTATTAAAAAAATCACATACATTTCATTTGACTTTAATCACGTTTAGGCACATATTACCCTGTCAATGTTGCATAGGCACTTAGTCAATCTGAATTTCTTAGAAATAATAAAGAATCAACAGTTATACTTATCACCAAAAAAATATCTTTTGAAAAATCTTTTCACTCGGAACCACCAATCAGAAATACCGATAGCAACATTTTTTGATGGAACTACGAGCTCTTTGTGCTTTGCTATTAGCATTAATCTGAATGCCGGCCGCCGTACTGAAATCGCTTTGAGGACTATACTACTCCCCATGGGCATTTCAAGATTTTAACTGTTCGGGGACTGTAGTCGCCATGGGCGTAATAGTAGATAAAAGTTAGAAGATACACTTGGTAAACATTTAAAAACCCTTTCATAAATCAAAGAATTTGAAATCCATGTCCATATTAAAATTAAACGTTGTTTTTGTATTATTTGTATCAATGTTAATTCACAATTTGCAAAATGGAAAGCTAATACCTATTAGAAATCAGTCGCAAATTATCTGCATCTATACTTATCGATATCTGTAGTCTATACGATAGTCAGGCGCATCACTAATTGAATGGCAAATCGCTAATCAATTAGTGATGCCTGTGTGTACATACAACGAGAATCCCCGGGAATTAACTGGTACCGCTATCATTGTATCGGAGAATTGGTATATACTCTCGGTGCTCAATAATAGTAAAAAACCATTCAAATTAATGTGTTTAATTTATGATTTTTGAATTGTTGCATTTTTCAATGCTATTTTTATACTTATGATAAATTTCATATAGAAAAATATTGGAAAAAAACAACTCGGCCACAAGTTAATTCGCAGATGGGACTCTACCCACGACCTTTGGAAATCCGGTCCAATGCTCTAACCACTGAGCTACCGAGACTTGCGAACCACCGTCGAAATTCTCCAATAGTTTAAAACGGCAGTGGTGGCGACCCTGCCAATTTACAGTCACGCCTATTATTTGTAAGATAATGGAAAGTGTTCTGAATACCTTGTCGTAGGCTAGGTTTTACCCCGGCTCTAAAAGAAAACTATCTTCAAAATGGGTGAAATAATCGAGAGGTATGGTAAGGGGTAAGCCGTCTTTTATGTCTCGAAGGCTTTTTACATGGTTTGAAAATAACGCCTTATTGGCAAACTTTCATCATATCAACTTCCCGACTGGTTTGTGTGTCTGGATATCGAACTTCTTGAAGTTAGTCAATTTGAGTTCTCATTGCTATTCAGGTTCAATACTCGTTGTTGACTATTTCTGCTACATACTCAAATTAACGATCTGCTAATTCATGTTATTTTCTTCTAATACAGAAATTTAGCTTGTAAGACTAAAAAAGCTTTGCATTACTGGCAAAGGTGAGAAAGTACTTCACGCTGGAACAGTTTGCTCAAACGCAAGCTCGATTAAGCATGGAGTACTTTTCTCACTTTTGAGGTGGTTTCCCAATACAACCTTTACACGCTTCAGTTCAAGAGGACGGTTCACAGTTCGGTCAGTGTGCAGCTGAAATGGTTAATCTCATCCCCATCACCTACTCTCAAAAAGTTATGGATATCTCAAAGACACGCGCTCCGCATTTGTTAGCTTGAGTGAAACTTATTTATCGCAGTCTGTGTTTTGGTATATCCAGGCTAGTGCGATCATCGTAGATCGCATCATCGCTTACCTACATGGTATCAGTGCAGTAACCGCTGTTTGCGTCATATTATACTGAACTGAGATCAGTAATGGCATCACATAGCATGTGGTGCTAATAACAAATATTATTCTATTTTATTCTTTCCATCAGGCGAGGTAAAGGTCAAACGCTGACCTATCTATTACAAAATGATGCGACTTTGAACTTTGTAACGTGTAAAATCTAACTTTGTGATTCCTACTTATTTCTTGATAATACTTGTTTTCCTAAAGTTTTCATATAACCACTCATTTTAAATAGCTCAATATAACAAAAATAGATTATTGTTCTCAGTACCGAGTATCGGTTTTCCCGGGTCCATCACCCTTCAGTACCGGTACCGAAAAAAACTTGGAACCGACCGACCCCGGTTATGTATCAGCGATAAGGCGCATCACTAATTGAGTGGCGACCAAGTACGGCGCAAAGCATGCTTTCAGTACTTCGGATTATGCTTAGAAATTTCTAGAAACGGTAAACTGTACATTGAAATATACACCTTAAGAACATAAACGGAAGATTGGATTCAGATTGTTTATTATTAAACATATTACAATTTAACTTTTTTGTTAAAATAAGTGAAAATAACAGAAAATATGAATTACCGATGATAATGTTATGCCTCCTTTAGACTAATTAGTCTCTCGGCTATAATTTTTCACATCAAAACTGCACAGAATGGCATGTTTTCTAATTTTTCTCTATATTATTCCGCGTGGAGGTTACGATCGCGACTGAGTAAGCAAAACGACGATGTACTTGAACATAGGCAAACCTTTGCTCATATGGGGCTACGCGGGTATCGCCCACTTGCGACTTCTACTGTTTTTTCTGTTCTGTGGACTTGACTGAAGCGCGCGGCGCAGCTAGCTGCCGCCCGCCCCTCTCACACCCCTTTACTCGAGTAGTTATAAATGCAGTAAAATACTTGACAGCCTCATAAGTTTTGGAAACGCTTCATTTGTGTTCAAATTTTACCCTAATATTAACACAGTAAATAATCTTAAGATAGGTAAAATCGTAAAAAAATGGAGTAAAGGTTCTGCGGGACTTAACATTAACGCCGTAATTTACATTTACTGCGTTTATAATTTGTTACACTCATAACGGATTATTGAGTAGCCTTACTATTTACGCAGTATAATTGGTAATTACTGCGTTTTTATTAAGTGAAATTCATCGGCTGTTATTAGCAAAACATAACAAAAAATTATTAAGTAAACTTACTGCATTTGTACTATGTGTACAATTTTATTGCCTATTATTAAGACACAACAATAATGCTTTAATTGACATTTAATGCATTTATGCTATGTTGTACCTTTATCAACATATAATATTTACATATTATTAAATCCGTAAGGAGTCTTACTGCTCTTAAATCATGAACAACAAATTAAAATTTACACTTTACTGCGTTTATGCTTTTTGCTATCTTGGCTTCTATAGGGAGAAAAAAAAAACGGGTCTTTGATTTATATTAAGCTCAATTTTGCGATCTCGAATACATAGTCAACTCATAAACGCAGTAAGTGGTACTTACTGCGTTTATAAATTGTGCGGCAGTATTGTTGAATGAAGTGAAAGCGGGATTACAAGTGCCGTTATTAATTACCGTAGTGGGAGAATCTACATATGCATTAATGTGTGATTTGTGTGCACCAGAGAACCCGGAAAATAAATCATTCGCAGATTTGGTAGAATTAGTGTCAAATCATTTGGATCCGCAACGTTCCGAGATCGCCGAACGCCACGTGTTTCGCTTACGCCGACAACGCGCGGGCGAGTCAATGGCGGAGTATCTTCAAGATTTAAAACATCTCGCTACTACTTGCAACTTCGGCGCTAATCTCGAGGAAAATATTCGCGATCAATTCGTGTCGGGCTTAGCAAACCCTGCGATGAGATCGAGAATATTCGCAGAGAAGAACATTCAATACAAAGAGGCTGTCGAGCTAGGCCTGGCGTTGGAGGCCGCTGAGAGGCATGCGGAGGTAAGCGCGGCATCGGCCGCTACGACCTCGGGTGCGGGCGGCGAGGCGGGCGAGGGCCTGCACAGCACGGACGCGAGGCGCGCGGCTCCGGGCGGCGGCGGCGGCGGCGGCGGCGGCCAGCGCGGCCCGCGCGCCAGGCCGCAAGGGCTGCAGCACCAGGGGAACGCGGCGGCGACTCAACAACGATGCTGGCGCTGTGGGAAACAGCATAGGCCGGACCGGTGTCGGTTTGCGAACTATAATTGTGATGAGTGCAATCAAAGGGGTCATTTGAAAGTAATGTGTCGTGCGCGTGGAAGTATTCGCAATGGTAGACAAAATTACGTAAGTGAAGATTACTCGGAAGATGAGGAGATGTTTAATATTAATCTGTCGTCGAAAGGTAACAAACCGTTTTTTATTAATGTAAACATTGACAACTATGTGATCGAGTGTGAGATCGATACGGGGAGCCGCATTTCCGCTATTAGTGAACAATTTTATCGAGAACAATTTTCACATAAGAATATTCATCCAGATAATATATTACTACGTTGTTACTCGGGTACGCGTATCGAGTCATTGGGTTACATAGTGGTCAATGTTAGACTGGGTGACGTGGTTGCAAAAGACTTGGTTTGTTATGTTATTAGAGGTGGTGGACGCCCACTGTTGGGAAGAGATTGGATGAGAGCTTTAAATATCAAGCAAATAAATTTTAATCAATTACATGAGGACCCAGTTGTAAACCGATTAGCTTCCGAATTTCCCGAAGTGTTTACTGATAAATTAGGTAAATGTAAAAAAATACTACACTTGCAGTTAACGGATAATGAACCAGTGTTCGTACGCGCGTGTAAGAATATTCAATTTTGAATTTAAACTTATTTGTCAATTACTGCTTATAAAGTCATTAAATTAATATTAGAATACATACTCATTAACATTCTTCTTCACCTTTCTCCTTCATTTAACCAAATTCTGTTAAAAAAATGTGATTTGATTATCTGACAAAGACGACTATTCTTAAGTTGGTTATTTCCTGTTTAGCAGATAATAAATTAATAATTATTATGTAAATTTAACATTAAATTCATTATATTATTGAAGCTTATCGATATTGGTTTATCAAAATATTAAAATCGATAATTAATAACAGTAAATTACTAAAAAGATGTTTTGGTCAGACGATTGACAAATAGTCAGGTTTCCGTTTACTTCCTGTTATTTTCCTTAATCATTTTTGTAATACAAATATTGAACATGTATTGTATCTTGTTAAATTAAGTTATAAATAATGTTAATAATATTTATATTATAGTTAGTACAAATAGTTTAATTAAAGTATGTTATTTTCATAAAATAATTAATTTGACTTGTTGGCGCCACTGCAGCAAATTTATTATTTTCACGGATGAGTTGTTAAAATGGCGGGAGAATCCCTCTCCTCTTTTGGCTCCCTCTGAGCATGGAGGACACATTTTGTGGACAGTCTTGTGTGGTGAGTCGGGCAGAGCAGTCTAAAAGCTAAGTACTTTAATACTGTCTAATTCTACTTAAATATTGTTTTATTCTATTTTAATTTAATACTGTTTGAACTTGATTCACTTTCTTTTAGAGGTCTAGCTAAGTGTTTCCATACTGTTTTATTCTACCTTAATTATTACTGTTTTATTCTCCCGTAATAGTCACTGTTTTATTCTTTTCTAATACTGTGTTATTCTCGATTAATTTTATTTGAGGTTATACTTGATGTTCTCCTTAAGGGTAAAGATCATGTTAATTAAATGTGTTATGTGTTTAAAGTTGTGTTTTAAATAATCATTATAATTGAAAGAACATTTTTAAATTGTCGTTTTTATTTAATAAATTCCAGTAATTGTTGAAAGATTTCTAAGGTTTTATTTCTTTATTCCTCGTATAACAATACTTTAATTTAACTACAATTGAAGCTATATAACATTTCCAGAAGAATTTAATTACATATCCATTGATACATGTACTTATGGTCATAATTTCTAACATCAGAAGTGGGATCGATATTCACAAACACTTTCGTAATACGTTATTTAAATAATTTCAGGGGGATGTTACTGCATTGCAAGATCTTCACGCCGCGCCGGCCGCTATGCTGTTTCCGGAGCCCGAGGAAAAGACTACATCGCCGACGCCGACGCTTGATCCTGCTACAAGCTACAGTGATGCTGAATGTTGGTGCTGCAAGATAGAAGCTCTCTCAAACGGATTCGGCTGGACCAGCATTACGACGGTTGAAAAGGAAGGTAAGGCCCTTAAAGGGGTCTTCTAGCTTCATTTGTATAGTTCCTACGAATCATTGGACCAGACTAAAGGCCGTTCTTAGATAAACTGACGAACAGTATTAACGATTTTTTTTTGTGAATATGAATAAAACTTTTACCAGCTTATAGAGTTGGTTTGTGGTGGAATCACTAATGTAAATGTTCTTACGGCATCTTAATAGCAGTGTTAAAAACTATTTCCGTGTAGTCATGTGCAAAAGCTAAAAATATGATCTTTAGAGCAAAGTGGGTAGGATGCTAAATTGCATTTTCTCCTCTTACCACCAAAGCGCAGTGTTTTATGGGTGTAAGTTCTTGAAACAATTTTTTAACACCTGAATTGATATAAAATAACCACCAAATCACCCCACTAAATAAAAGTACATTTTAGGCTTATCGAATTATAATTATTTACACACAAACAAGTTTTTATGTGCGGGTTTAATGATATAATACTCATCATTGATGTGTTATTCATATGACACGATATTATATCCTTGGATGTGAATTTTATGCTTTGATGTGTGTCGTTAATGTCAACGTTTTACCTTCAATCTTTTAACCAGTTTTTATTACTGATATTTTTCAAAATGCTTTCACTTTAAATACCTACATAAAGAAAGCCTGGCCGAGTCATCAGAGTGACCTTGCATAATAAAAAACATAAACAATAATATTGCATTAGTGAAAGTTAACATTACAAGATGGCAAATGATTAAATTTCCATTGTAATTTACTTTTAAATAATTTAGTTTACACAGCTAAATTTCAAGAGTATTTCAATAATAAGTATAGATTAAATTCACTAAGTGTTAACAAGCATTTAGTCCGACTGGTGATATGTATTGGATATACATATCAGTTTTGTTGAAATATATTCCGGATCCGGATATTTTGATATTTACTATAAATATCAGCTATATTTTCGAACCCTGGTTATCTTTTACTAATAATTATACATATTTATTGAAAAATTTCTACAATTAATATTTTGTTTTCTTTTGAAAAAAAAAACATTCAAATCAAAATAACAAAAGTGTCTCTGCACAATGTAACTAAAAAGAAATTCGCTTATTGATACTGAAGCTTGGTTGGTTATCGCTTTTCATTGCGTTTGTAGATTAGGTTAAGGTAGACTTTATTATTTGACGATTGTTATAAGAGATGTAACGGAAGTTTAGTTCCGAAAGTTCAGACTTCCGATTGATTTTGCACTTTAAATTCCGGTTACGATTTCGATTCCGGTCCGGTCCCAATTTCAATTCCGATACAGGTTCCGTTTCCGGTTTTGATTCCGTCGATTTCGGTTCTCGTATAACTACTTCCGTAAGATACTTACATTCTTAATTACTTATTAAGTACGATATAGCCAGTACATATTTAAATAGAAGGGTATTGAGGAATGAAAGAGAGAGAATGAGAAACATTTATTGATATAAATACATATTAAATCATGGACCATTGGTGTTTAAAGAAGCAAACTGAAATTATTACATAATTATAGATATGTAAAACAAAGAAATTGAAATTATTTATTAAGAAAATTTTACAATAATCAAATTTTACTTAAGTACTGCTGGTCGGTCACCGCCCTGATACCCTTCTGAAATTCATGTGCAGCAGGTGATAGGATTGGTATGTCAAGGCCGGAGGCTATTATGATATGAGGTACTGCTGGTCGGTCACTGCCCTGATGCCTTTCTGAAATTCATGTGCAGCAGGTGATAGGACTGGTATGTCAAGGCCAGAGACCATTTATGACGAATTATGACTATGACTATGATGTGAGAAAAATATGATTATTGTTGTCCTTCGAGAGCGAAGTACAGGTCAGTCTGGCCGTGATAGATTATTGCAGATATTTCAGTTTGTTTATTACACTAACAAGCATCTTATTCTCTAATTTTCAAAACTAAAAACGCCCCAGAAGTTAATTAGTAATTTAATAACATTGTAAAAATTAGTAATTTAATAAAATTTAGAAATATTACGACTGTGGGTAACGTCGTTGGCCGTTAAGCCAGACACAATGACAGACTGGCCGAGCCATTTACAGAAAATAAAAATATATAAATAAGAACAATGATTTTTCTCTATTTATATATTTTTTTTGTCCTTAGAATTAACTAAATATATTATGTACCTACACGAATAAGGTAGGTAAACGATTGTTTTAAGTAGATTCTGTACAAAATGTCGTTTTAAAGGTAGAAAAAGATTTGGCTTTAACGATTAAGCGTTAGCGAATATCATTAGTTGAAAAGACAGATTTGATAAAGAGACGAATTTAGTAGTAAAGAATTATAACCCCTATAAAACATTGCCACAACTCCACAATAACCGCTTTGCTCTTGAAAGGTATAGGTTATTTAAGAAAAATAGTTATTGATAAACAATAATTACGTGTTTGAGTTGGGGAATGGGAAGAATAAAACACTGCTGCTAAATATGCTATTAAAAATTAATAAAACTAGCTTACTTTTACTTATTAAGTATGTATTTTGTACAATGTGCTTTTTTTTCCATGATGTTCAAAAGGTCATTCAGATAGGCCAGCAGTAGTTCAGCAGTGTGTGAATGTGATCATATCTGTATGATATAGCAAAATCCATATGTAATTAGATTAGTTAATTTCTTGATTGGTGTCGGCAACATGTCTATTCAATAAATGTAAATTTATAAAAGTACTTGAAATAATATTTATTTTGAACACACAATTTTTAGCTTCCAGATTACGACGAAATAAGCTTTGGTTGATAATGACGTCTTTAAATCTTGTAAATGTTTTGGAGGTATATCAAAGGTTCCTATTTGTATTGGGCGATTGTGTCATAGATAACCGTGTTAGAATAGAAAATAGCTGGTCGATAGTGTGTTTGGTGTCGGCTTGGTCTTCACGGGCAGCGGTGATGGAGCCGTACATGGCGAGGCACACTATTCATAGGGAATCCACTGTCACTGTGAGCTTGGTGTCCTCTTGGTCTTCACCGACAGTGGGTGATGGAGTGGACATGTCGAGGCAGACAGTGGAAAATCCACTGTTACCGTTAGCTTGGTGTCCTCTTGGTCTTCACCGACAGTGGGTGATGGAGTGGGCATGGTGAGGCAAACGGTAGAATCTCTCACGTGAATATGACCCAGTTGGACTTTAGTGGTAATAAGCTTTTGATATTAATAAAGTACTTCGAGAACGAAGTACTTGTCAGTATGGCCGTGTAAGAATATTCAATTTTGAATTTAAACTTATTTGTCAATTACTGCTTATAAAGTCATTAAATTAATATTAGAATACATACTCATTAACATTCTTCTTCACCTTTCTCCTTCATTTAACCAAATTCTGTTAAAAAAATGTGATTTGATTATCTGACAAAGACGACTATTCTTAAGTTGGTTATTTCCTGTTTAGCAGATAATAAATTAATAATTATTATGTAAATTTAACATTAAATTCATTATATTATTGAAGCTTATCGATATTGGTTTATCAAAATATTAAAATCGATAATTAATAACAGTAAATTACTAAAAAGATGTTTTGGTCAGACGATTGACAAATAGTCAGGTTTCCGTTTACTTCCTGTTATTTTCCTTAATCATTTTTGTAATACAAATATTGAACATGTATTGTATCTTGTTAAATTAAGTTATAAATAATGTTAATAATATTTATATTATAGTTAGTACAAATAGTTTAATTAAAGTATGTTATTTTCATAAAATAATTAATTTGACTTGTTGGCGCCACTGCAGCAAATTTATTATTTTCACGGATGAGTTGTTAAAATGGCGGGAGAATCCCCCTCCTCTTTTGGCTCCCTCTGAGCATGGAGGACACATTTTGTGGACAGTCTTGTGTGGTGAGTCGGGCAGAGCAGTCTAAAAGCTAAGTACTTTAATACTGTCTAATTCTACTTAAATATTGTTTTATTCTATTTTAATTTAATACTGTTTGAACTTGATTCACTTTCTTTTAGAGGTCTAGCTAAGTGTTTCCATACTGTTTTATTCTACCTTAATTATTACTGTTTTATTCTCCCGTAATAGTCACTGTTTTATTCTTTTCTAATACTGTGTTATTCTCGATTAATTTTATTTGAGGTTATACTTGATGTTATCCTTAAGGGTAAAGATCATGTTAATTAAATGTGTTATGTGTTTAAAGTTGTGTTTTAAATAATCATTATAATTGAAAGAACATTTTTAAATTGTCGTTTTTATTTAATAAATTCCAGTAATTGTTGAAAGATTTCTAAGGTTTTATTTCTTTATTCCTCGTATAACAATACTTTAATTTAACTACAATTGAAGCTATATAACATTTCCAGAAGAATTTAATTACATATCCATTGATACATGTACTTATGGTCATAATTTCTAACACGCGCGACCAGTGCCGCTCGCCCTGCGCACGCGGGTCGAGCGTGAGTTAAGTCGGCTCGAGGCCGAGAGAACCATTTTTAGGGTTGAACATTCAGATTACGGTACACCGATCGTCCCGGTTATTAAGGGGAATGGCGATATACGAATTTGTGGCGACTACAAAATAACTGTGAATCGCAAATTAAAACGAGATTATTATCCTCTACCACGTATTGAGGAATTATTTGCTACCCTTAGTGGTGGTGAAGAATTTACAAAAATTGATTTAACGCACGCGTACCAACAAACGATTTTAAGTGAGGATTCACAGCCGTGTACTGCGATCACTACACATGTGGGCACCTTCGTATATCGCCGTACCCCATTTGGTTTATCATGTGTACCTGAAAAGTTCCAAAAATTAATGGAGGAAACACTTAAGGGCATTCCCTCTACAGTAGTATTTTTGGATGACATTTGTACGACTGGGGTTAATCGAGAAGCTCATCTAAAAAATTTAAGACTAGTACTGACAAGATTGAAAGAAATGGGTTTAACGGTAAAATTAAGTAAATGTAATTTCTTACAGAAAAGCGTTAAATATGTGGGTTTTATTATTGATGAGAAGGGATTGCATCCGGATCCTGACAAAGTCGGCGCCATCGTTAACGCCCCAACTCCTAAAGATATTACGCAATTAAGGAGTTTCTTAGGATTGTTAAACTATTACGGGAAATTTATTCCACGGCTGAGTATTATCTTACATCCTTTATATGAGCTTTTAAAAAAGGGTATCGAATGGAATTGGTCTCCGGAGTGCGACTTAGCGTTTAAAAAAGCTAAGGAGAATTTATTACGAGATAATGTGTTAGCACACTATGAAGAGGGACAGCCCTTGGTGTTATCAGTAGTATTTTTGGATGACATTTGTACGACTGGGGTTAATCGAGAAGCTCATCTAAAAAATTTAAGACTAGTACTGACAAGATTGAAAGAAATGGGTTTAACGGTAAAATTAAGTAAATGTAATTTCTTACAGAAAAGCGTTAAATATGTGGGTTTTATTATTGATGAGAAGGGATTGCATCCGGATCCTGACAAAGTCGGCGCCATCGTTAACGCCCCAACTCCTAAAGATATTACGCAATTAAGGAGTTTCTTAGGATTGTTAAACTATTACGGGAAATTTATTCCACGGCTGAGTATTATCTTACATCCTTTATATGAGCTTTTAAAAAAGGGTATCGAATGGAATTGGTCTCCGGAGTGCGACTTAGCGTTTAAAAAAGCTAAGGAGAATTTATTACGAGATAATGTGTTAGCACACTATGAAGAGGGACAGCCCTTGGTGTTATCAGTAGTATTTTTGGATGACATTTGTACGACTGGGGTTAATCGAGAAGCTCATCTAAAAAATTTAAGACTAGTACTGACAAGATTGAAAGAAATGGGTTTAACGGTAAAATTAAGTAAATGTAATTTCTTACAAAAAAGCGTTAAATATGTGGGTTTTATTATTGATGAGAAGGGATTGCATCCGGATCCTGACAAAGTCGGCGCCATCGTTAACGCCCCAACTCCTAAAGATATTACGCAATTAAGGAGTTTCTTAGGATTGTTAAACTATTACGGGAAATTTATTCCACGGCTGAGTATTATCTTACATCCTTTATATGAGCTTTTAAAAAAGGGTATCGAATGGAATTGGTCTCCGGAGTGCGACTTAGCGTTTAAAAAAGCTAAGGAGAATTTATTACGAGATAATGTGTTAGCACACTATGAAGAGGGACAGCCCTTGGTGTTATCAGTAGATAGCAGCGCGTACGGGTTGGGCGCAGTGTTGGCGCATCGCTTTCCCGACGGGAGCGAGCGCCCGGTTAGCTGTGTGTCGCGCACACTCAATGACGCGGAAAGAAATTATAGCCAAATTGACAAAGAAGCGTTGGCAATTTTTTATGGTGTTACTAGGCACCATCAGTACTTGTTTGGGAGGCAATTTGAGTTGCGAACTGATCATAAGCCGTTAAGTTACATTTTGGGTAAAAACGTGGGCATACCACAAACGGCTGCTAGTCGTTTACAACGATGGGCTACATGTTTGGCTGCGTACGATTTTACAATAAAGTTTATTAATTCTAAAGAAAACGGTCCAGCAGACGCTCTGTCGCGACTACCGTTATCTCATGAGGGGGGCACTCCTCGCCCGTCGATGACCTATATTAATTTAGTTCATGAATGTATGCCTGTTAACTTTCGTGACGTAGCCAAAGAAACCGCTAAGGATACTTTGTTTTGTAAACTTATTGGCTATGTTAAGTTTGGTTGGCCCTCGGTGATCAGTTTTGATGATGTGAAAATATATTGGATGCGCAGAAATGAAATAACAGTCGATTTTGGATGTTTAATCTATAAATACCGAATCATTATACCACCTAATTTGCAAAAAAGAGTTTTAGACGAGTTTCATCAAGGAAACTTAGGTGTTAACAAAATGAAAAATTTGGCTCGTAACTACGTATATTGGCCTAATTTGGATCGTAAATCACGATCCAGTTGTGTCGGTCATGCGAAGCGTGTCGCGCGGTTCGCGACGCGCCACCACGTTCAGATCTTCATCCATGGGAATTTCCATTATTTCCCTGGCATCGCTTACATGCCGATTTTGCAGAATATAACGGAGAAAAATATTTAATTGTTGTGGATGCTCACTCCAAATGGATTGAAGCGCAGCGAATGACTCGGACGGATGCAAAATCAACCATTACCGCATTAGTGACTATTTTTAGTAGATTTGGCTTACCATCACAACTGGTCACTGACAATGGGCCACCGTTTCTAGCGCAAGATTTTAAAGACTATTGTATGTACAATTGCATTAAACATGTAACCTCGGCGCCGTATAGACCCCAAGGCAACGGCGCAGCCGAAAATGCTGTGAAAATTGTAAAAAAAGCGCTAAAAAGGGCAAGTGTTTCCGGTGAAAATGTTTTACTTGCTTTAAATAAGTTTTTGTTTTATTATAGAAATTGTGCTCACGCGACCACGGGGGTGTCACCCGCAGAGCTCCTAACGGGTCGCCGCATGCGCATTAGATTAGACGCTCTCAGACCTGACGTGGGTCAAGTAGCCCAGGCCGCGCAGCAGCGGCAGGTGGAGGCTGCGGGAGGCACGCCCAGGGCCCCGATGCGGGTGGGAGACCCGGTGCCAGCACGCGATTACTCCTCGCGCTCAAATAAGTGGGTCGAGGGAACAGTTACTGAAAAGACCGGCCCGGTATCTTACCGTGTCGGTTTAGGAAATGGCGTTGAATGGCGACGGCATCAGGATCAGATTATACAATTAGGCAATGATAAAAGTAAATCTCGATTTTCACTGTCGCGTACTGTTAACAAGAATAAAATACAGGGTAATAATGATGTGGAAGAGAGTTTTGAAGATGTTTCTGATGCCGGCGGCGACGCCGACACGGCGACGGCGGATCGAGACACCGAACAGAGCGGTTCGCCGAGACCGCCGACGCCGCTGTCCCCGCAATCGGATAGTTCCAAAAGGGCACTACGTGCTTACAACCGAGCACTGGCTAAAAATAAAATACGAGTATAAGTAGGTAGTTATTTTTTTTTACTTTTAATTTTTATTGTTGTGTTTTAAACAGGTTACCTCAAAAATATTTCTTTTAATACTTTATACTTTGTTAGCATAGCAATGCTATTGCCTTGTTATTTTACTTAAGCAAATATAGACAGGACTAGCGAATAATTAAGGGTCATATTTCACTATCTCAATTAAGTAAAACTGGAATTAAGTAGTTTCTGTAAAAGGGGGGGAAAAGTGTCGGGTATCCGCATAATTTGTACGTTGGGTTAATATGTTTGGTGAAAAAATCAGTCAGCCGCTAGCCTCTGTCTTTCATTTACGTTGCAGTTGACACCTATCAAAGCGACGATGATACCAATCAAAGCGACGTTGACACCTATCAAAGCGACGATGATACCAATCAAAGCGACGTTGACACCTATCAAAGCGACGATGATACCAATCAAAGCGACGTTGACACCTATCAAAGCGACGTTGACACCTATCAAAGCGACGATGATACCAATCAAAGCGACGTTGACACCTATCAAAGCGACGATGATACCAATCAAAGCGACGTTGACACCTATCAAAGCGACTTTGACACCTATCAAAGCGACGTTGATACCTATCAAAGCGACGTTGACACCTATCAAAGCGACGTTGATACCTATCAAAGCGACGTTGACACCTATCAAAGCGACGTTGATACCTATCAAAGCGACGTTGACACCTATCAAAGCGACGATGATACCTATCAAAGCGACGTTGACACCTATCAAAGCGACGTTGATACCTATCAAAGCGACGTTGACACCTATCAAAGCGACGATGATACCAATCAAAGCGACGTTGACACCTATCAAAACGACGTTGACACCTATCAAAGCGACGATGAAACCAATCAAAGCGACGTTGACACCTATCAAAGCGACGATGATACCAATCAAAGCGACGTTGACACCTATCAAAGCGACGATGATACCTATCAAAGCGACGTTGACACCTATCAAAGCGACGATGATACCAATCAAAGCGACGTTGACACCTATCAAAGCGACGTTGATACCTATCAAAGCGACGTTGACACCTATCAAAGCGACGTTGACACCTATCAAAGCGACGTTGACACCTATCAAAGCGACGTTGACACCTATCAAAGCGACGTTGATACCTATCAAAGCGACGTTGACACCTATCAAAGCGACGTTGATACCTATCAAAGCGACGTTGATACCTATCAAAGCGACGTTGACACCTATCAAAGCGACGTTGATACCTATCAAAGCGACGTTGACACATATCAAAGCGACGTTGATACCTATCAAAGCGACGTTGACACCTATCAAAGCGACGTTGACACCTATCAAAGCGACGATGATACCAATCAAAGCGACGTTGACACCTATCAAAGCGACGTTGACACCTATCAAAGCGACGTTGACACCTATCAAAGCGGCGTTGACACCTATCAAAGCGACGTTGACACCTATCAAAGCGACGATGATACCAATCAAAGCGACGTTGACACCTATCAAAGCGACGTTGACACCTATCAAAGCGACGATGATACCAATCAAAGCGACGTTGACACCTATCAAAGCGACGTTGACACCTATCAAAGCGACGATGATACCAATCAAAGCGACGTTGACACCTATCAAAGCGACGTTGACACCTATCAAAGCGACGATGATACCAATCAAAGCGACGTTGACACCTATCAAAGCGACGTTGACACCTATCAAAGCGACGTTGATACCTATCAAAGCTACGTTGACACCTATCAAAGCGACGATGATACCAATCAAAGCGACGTTGACACCTATCAAAGCGACGTTGATACCTATCAAAGCGACGTTGACACCTATCAAAGCGACGTTGACACCTATCAAAGCGACGTTGACACCTATCAAAGCGACGTTGACACCTATCAAAGCGACGTTGATACCTATCAAAGCGACGTTGACACCTATCAAAGCGACGTTGATACCTATCAAAGCGACGTTGATACCTATCAAAGCGACGTTGACACCTATCAAAGCGACGTTGATACCTATCAAAGCGACGTTGACACATATCAAAGCGACGTTGACACCTATCAAAGCGACGTTGACACCTATCAAAGCGACGTTGACACCTATCAAAGCGACGATGATACCAATCAAAGCGACGTTGACACCTATCAAAGCGACGTTGACACCTATCAAAGCGACGTTGACACCTATCAAAGCGGCGTTGACACCTATCAAAGCGACGTTGACACCTATCAAAGCGACGATGATACCAATCAAAGCGACGTTGACACCTATCAAAGCGACGTTGACACCTATCAAAGCGACGATGATACCAATCAAAGCGACGTTGACACCTATCAAAGCGACGTTGACACCTATCAAAGCGACGATGATACCAATCAAAGCGACGTTGACACCTATCAAAGCGACGTTGACACCTATCAAAGCGACGTTGATACCTATCAAAGCGACGTTGACACCTATCAAAGCGACGTTGACACCTATCAAAGCGACGTTGATACCTATCAAAGCTACGTTGACACCTATCAAAGCGACGATGATACCAATCAAAGAAACGTTGACACCTATCAAAGCGACGTTGACACCTATCAAAGCGACGATGATACCAATCAAAGTGACGTTGACACCTATCAAAGCGACGATGATACCAATCAAAGCGACGTTGACACCTATCAAAGCGACGTTGATACCTATCAAAGCTACGTTGACACCTATCAAAGCGACGTTGACACCTATCAAAGCGACGATACCAATCAAAGCGACGTTGACACCTATCAAAGCGACGATGATACCAATCAAAGCGACGTTGACACCTATCAAAGCGACGATGATACCAATCAAAGCGACGTTGACACCTATCAAAGCGACGATGATACCAATCAAAGCGACGTTGACACCTATCAAAGCGACGATGATACCAATCAAAGCGACGTTGACACCTATCAAAGCGACGTTGATACCTATCAAAGCGACGTTGACACCTATCAAAGCGACGATGATATCAATCAAAGCGACGTTGACACCTATCAAAGCGACGTTGACACCTATCAAAGCGACGATGATACCAATCAAAGCGACGTTGACACCTATCAAAGCGACGATGATACCAATCAAAGCGACGTTGACACCTATCAAAGCGACGATGATACCAATCAAAGCGACGTTGACACCTATCAAAGCGACGTTGACACCTATCAAAGCGACGATGATACCAATCAAAGCGACGTTGACACCTATCAAAGCGACGTTGACACCTATCAAAGCGACGATGATACCAATCAAAGCGACGTTGACACCTATCAAAGCGACGATGATACCAATCAAAGCGACGTTGACACCTATCAAAGCGACGATGATACCAATCAAAGCGACGTTGACACCTATCAAAGCGACGATGATACCAATCAAAGCGACGTTGACACCTATCAAAGCGACGATGATACCAATCAAAGCGACGTTGACACCTATCAAAGCGACGATGATACCAATCAAAGCGACGTTGACACCTATCAAAGCGACGATGATACCAATCAAAGCGACGTTGACACCTATCAAAGCGACGATGATACCAATCAAAGCGACGTTGACACCTATCAAAGCGACGATGATACCAATCAAGCGACTTTGACACCTATCAAAGTGACGTTGACACCTATCAAAGCGACGTTGATACCTATCAAAGCGACGTTGACACCTATCAAAGCGACGTTGATACCTATCAAAGCGACGTTGACACCTATCAAAGCGACGTTGACACCTATCAAAGCGACGATGATACCAATCAAAGCGACGTTGACACCTATCAAAGCGACGTTGACACCTATCAAAGCGACGATGATACCAATCAAAGCGACGTTGACACCTATCAAAGCGACGATGATACCAATCAAAGCGACGTTGATACCTATCAAAGCGACGTTGACACCTATCAAAGCGACGTTGACACCTATCAAAGCGACGATGATACCAATCAAAGCGACGTTGACACCTATCAAAGCGACGTTGACACCTATCAAAGCGACGATGATACCAATCAAAGCGACGTTGACACCTATCAAAGCGACGATGATACCAATCAAAGCGACGTTGACACCTATCAAAGCGACGATGATACCAATCAAAGCGACGTTGACACCTATCAAAGCGACGTTGACACCTATCAAAGCGACGATGATACCAATCAAAGCGACGTTGACACCTATCAAAGCGACGTTGACACCTATCAAAGCGACGATGATACCAATCAAAGCGACGTTGACACCTATCAAAGCGACGATGATACCAATCAAAGCGACGTTGACACCTATCAAAGCGACGATGATACCAATCAAAGCGACGTTGACACCTATCAAAGCGACGATGATACCAATCAAAGCGACGTTGACACCTATCAAAGCGACGATGATACCAATCAAAGCGACGTTGACACCTATCAAAGCGACGATGATACCAATCAAAGCGACGTTGACACCTATCAAAGCGACGATGATACCAATCAAAGCGACGTTGACACCTATCAAAGCGACGTTGACACCTATCAAAGCGACGATGATACCAATCAAAGCGACGTTGACACCTATCAAAGCGACGATGATACCAATCAAAGCGACGTTGACACCTATCAAAGCGACGTTGACACCTATCAAAGCGACGTTGACACCAATCAAAGAGACTTTGACACCTATCAAAGCGACGTTGACACCTATCAAAGCGACGATGATACCAATCAAAGCGACGTTGACACCTATCAAAGCGACGATGATACCAATCAAAGCGACTTTGACACCTATCAAAGCGACGTTGATACCAATCAAAGCGACGTTGACACCTATCAAAGCGACGATGATACCAATCAAAGCGACGTTGACACCTATCAAAGCGACGTTGATACCAATCAAAGCGACGTTGACACCTATCAAAGCGACGATGATACCAATCAAAGCGACGTTGACACCTATCAAAGCGACGTTGACACCTATCAAAGCGACGTTGACACCTATCAAAGCGACGATGATACCAATCAAAGAGACGTTGACACCTATCAAAGCGACGTTGACACCTATCAAAGCGACGATGATACCAATCAAAGCGACGTTGACACCTATCAAAGCGACGATGATACCAATCAAAGCGACGTTGACACCTATCAAAGCGACGATGATACCAATCAAAGCGACGTTGACACCTATCAAAGCGACGATGATACCAATCAAAGCGACGTTGACACCTATCAAAGCGACGATGATACCAATCAAAGCGACGTTGACACCTATCAAAGCGACGATGATACCAATCAAAGAGACGTTGACACCTATCAAAGCGACGTTGACACCTATCAAAGCGACGATGATACCAATCAAAGCGACGTTGACACCTATCAAAGCGACGATGATACCAATCAAAGCGACGTTGACACCTATCAAAGCGACGTTGATACCAATCAAAGCGACGTTGACACCTATCAAAGCGACGTTGATACCAATCAAAGCGACGTTGACACCTATCAAAGCGACGATGATACCAATCAAAGCGACGTTGCCACCTATCAAATTCGACTTTACTATCTGTGTGCCAAATTTCAACCAAATCCGTTCAGTAGTTTTTCGTGAAAGCGTAACATATATCCAAACATCAAAACAAACACAAATTTTCGTATTTATAATATTAGTAGGACAACGGCGAAGCGCTTTCATCATACTTGATGTTCAGTTCAGCAATGGTAAGGCTGAATACCTCACTGGCAATCGAACCCGCCCCCTAATTGTCTAATTTAAAATCTATCACAATCCCTTTCAGAGGTATTGTGATTGTGATATTTTCGTCTGTCATTTTGTTTAGACAGTTCAATTTCGTTTATTCCATACCTTTTAAAACGCGTCCCGATCACAATCCCTCTCAAATGACAAATAGTGACGGCCTGAATAACTTTCAAATTACGAATTGAAAGGGATTGCGATAGATTTAAAATTAGACAATTAGCCCCCCGATCTTGATCGGAAATCGGTGGTGTTACTGGTGGACTACAGACGTAAATAAATTAGTTTGCTAATTCAAAGAGCCCTACTAAAAAGAACAAATGGTTTATTTTACGGTCGATTTCAATAACCACGTTGTTTTTTTTTTGTGCTAGTGACATTTTTGTAATTTAAATTTAATTTTTAATTGTTTAATTTAATTTTATTAATTTTTAAATTTAATTTTATCAAATTTAATTGTTATCTTAAGTAATTTTATTTTATTTTTATTTAAGCCAATATTTTTTTCCCTAATTGTATTTTTATTCTAGTGACTTCTAATGCATGATGAATTCTACCTTAGAAAGAATTTAACATTTTGAAAGTGATCTCCATAATTTGTAGTATTTGTAAGCTTTATTGTAATTTTCCCTGGTGGTCCAAATAAATAAATAATAAATAATAATAACCTATCCACAGTAAGAGATAGGCTTACTAGAGCTTTGTTGCCTAGATATTTTTGTTAATCAGCCCAAAATAAACCAAAATAACAGCGATTGCTAAGTAACGTAACCAAGATAGGCCTATCTCTTGTTAGGGATAGATTATTGAAACCGGCCGTTAATCTTTCTTCATGGGCTTTACCCATCTTCTTTTCAACATTCTTTTTTCACTCATTGCCCGTGGTATGATTAAGTTGTCCGGTCAATCGGACTACGGAAAAAATCACAAAAATACTTTCCGTAGTAGGTATAGTTGGCCGGACAACGGACGAATATATTTTTACGTAGTCCGGTTGACCGGACCACGGAAGTTCAATCCAACGCGCCTCCAATCGTCAGCTGTTCCTAAACAAAATAATTTTCTTTTGTATCTGCCATGTATCTTAACGGTGACATACTTTAAATAACTAGGTATAGCATAGCATACAATCGGCATTCATAACCTGTCGCGGTGGTTACAGATGTTTAATATTCATGGCGGTCGCGATGACTCATGCACACCCGCATCCGTATGCGTTTTCGAACCGAAAATACATTATTTACTGTTAACATTTAGAAGATTATCAGTTTATTGCTTTCATAAGCAGTACCTAAGTATGTAGGTATCTAAGTATTACGATAGGAAAATTTTTCCTTTGTTTACTTGGATCTTATGGATGGATCCATAATGATGGATCCGGGGATTGTACCGTGTTTGCTTGCAAATAAATGATTTGATTTGATTTGATTTGGATACTGCACCCTCCTTGAGGAATAATCAATTCAAAGATTTTTGTATTTTACATTTAAATAAAATTAGAATAATTAGGAAATGTAACACACGTTTTAAAAACGCTATTTGCTTTTGCAAGAATCCATTACATGTTCGGATATTCAGATTTGATTCATGTTTTTAATTGTTAAAATCATTATTAAGGTTTAATGTAAATTATTCAATAACGGTAGGTATATGTTAGCACATTAAACTCAACAGTTTTACCACACTTAAACCTCTTAAAACTTAGCTTGACATGCGGTCGACTGTACAATTATTATTGTAATAAGGCCACCCACGTAAGTACCAACAATACTGTAAGTTTTGTAACAGTAAAAAAAATACGAAGTTGTATAATTTACGAGATGGTAGAATTCAGTTTTGTTTCGTCGACAAAGCTTCGTGAATGTACTTCTACAATCCTTATATTTTTCATAATATCCGTAGGTATGATATAATTAAGTAGTTTCGAATGCATAATTTTCATCATTATTTTTCAAAGTAAAAGATTTTATTGTTCCTAAACTATATTATAATTTTTTATTATCGTTCAATGTTAGCGCGATTATGATCTTTAATTCGATAAAAGTCGTACAAAAGAAAGATAGGTAACTACTCATATTTCCATTTGATATGATAGTAATAGTACTTTTTAGTTCCGAAGTGAATTAAATCGTACACAAATCTAGTTCAACACAACCAGTTTTTAATTAAAACAGTTGCAAAACTATTGAAACAGTGGACGCTCCAATTGGAGCAGTGTGCTGGCTGGCACTGGCAATTTGGAATATTCGCAATAACCTACTAAATAGACGAATGTCACTATAAAAATGATAAGTTTTTATAATTATTATTATGAACGTGACGTTTGTAAAAACAAAATAGAACCGTTACAAATACATAATTACAGACACTTGCCGTTTGTAAATAGTTATTTTCGGAATTCTATTATCAGCAACGATTAAAAAAACTTGTCTAATTTACTTGATGATAAGAGAGAAAGGTTTGCACGTGACCTTTAAGCTCCGGAGATAGGTAGTGAAAAACAAGATTCTTTAAAAAAATACAGGTAAGAATTCGCGTTTTGGATTTTTATTTGCAAATAAAAGGTATTTTTATACTAAAACCTGTTTTGAGTTTATTCAGAGTGATTGAGCAACACAACACGTGCAATACTCGTCCAATCAGAGCTCAGTGTCGCGCCGTACCTCCGCGCATGCGCGCGCATTTCATATTTCGAACACGGATTGTTACTTGCCAGTGTTAAAAATACAAGTGTTATAAAATAGTTAATAGTGCGATCGAAACTTATTTGTGAATTTGGAAAGAAAATTATGTGCCAGTTTCTTTAATATATAATTAGAAAGGTTTGATGATTTTACATGATGATAATAACTGTGCAAATATAATTAATTCCGAAGTTCTTGCAAAATGATTTTGTTATGTTACACAAGTTGCTAGCACGGTGTCAATATATGACCCTTTAGTAAGGAAATCGTCAAAAGTTGCTCAAGACACTTCGTTAATTTTTTGTGTATGTAATTTTTATATGTTTTGTGGCTTATACCTTTTTGTTTAGACAAATCATCGGTTTTTGTTATGGAAAAACTAGTCCTAGTAAGTTATCTTGTCTAACAAAATGAAAACCGAGAATATTACTACAGTATTTGATACAATACGTTACTCGTACCTATTCTCCATACAATAGACATCAACGAGCTGAAACAGGAAAACTTTGTGAAACTTTTTGTTTGACTAGTTTATGGTTAAAATTAATTTTAGATATTTATAGATTCATTGTTGTTTTCTTAGGTTTTGGATACACACAATTAATTTACAAATATTTTTATACTTATGATAAATTTTAAATAGAAAAATATTGGAACAAAACAACTCGGCCAAATGTGAATTCACAGATGGGACACGAACCCACGACCTATGGAAATCCGGTCCTATGCTCTAGAGACTGAGCTACCGAGACTTGCGAACCACCGTCGAAATTCTCTAATACTTTTTTATTTTTAATACGCTGTAGGTCAGCGTTGTCACATCAATGCTAGGAATATCCTTGCATTCGAAAGAAACATCTTTTTAGGTGTTTAACGAATTAACGAATTCACATGTGGCCGAGTTGTTTTTTTTTTCAATATTTTCTATTTAAAATTTATCATAAGTATAAAAATAGAATTGAAAAATGCAAAAATAAAAAAAGCATAGATTACAAATATTTTCTATAAAACATAATAAAATAATTATTTTAACAGTCTTAATTATCTTCAATATTTCACAAACGTCGGTGCACCATGTAATTTTAGGACGTATTTTCCTCTTATTTATCTTAGACTTTATACAATTACATATCAAGCCATAGTTTCAATAGTATTTAGGAAAAGTCAGAATTATTAGAATTAGATCTAAAAATCTCGGTAGTTAAATGGTTAGAGCATTGGGCCGGACTCCCAAAGGTTGCGGTGCGGAGTCGTTGAGATACTTAGGAGTGATAAATAAATAAATAAATATTTCCATACAATCACACCAATTATCTAGCCCACGTTAAGTATCATAAAGAACTTGTGTTATGGATACTAGACAACGGATAAACATACTTATATACTTTTTTTTAAATACATACATAATATACATATTAAACACCCAGACCAAGACAAATAGACATGTTCATGCACACAAATATTTGTCTTGTCCGGGATCGAACCCGGAACCTCTGGCGCAGAAGGTGGGGTTAGTACCCCTGCGCCAAACAGGTCATCCAGGCCAGTGATACATCGTAACTTCCACTTGAACACCTTATTTGAGCCCCCTGGGGGTCCACGGATATTCGGTATTACTCTTGGACCCCATATCCATAATTAACATCACTCTCAAGCTGCACTTTTGATTCTCTGCCAGCCCCATAAGAAATATCAATTTAAATTTAAATCGTTTATTGCATATACCAAAATGTAAATATAGGTGTAACAAAAGAAATGGAGACCATTATGGACCCTGTCGGCCTCAACAACTGGATGAGAGGGGGAAGACACTTCTTTAGTTTATTTTTTAAATTATATTTAACTTATGTAAAATTATATTTTAGACAGTTTTAATCTTATCTTATTGTAGGTAAGCTGACTAAATATAATAATATAATAATATTTCTTACACTCACGCCAATTAACCTAGCCCCAAAGTAAGCACTGTACGGCTTGTGTTATGAGATACTAGGGTAACGGATATAAATACATATAATTATACTTATATAAGTATTTATGTGTAGAAATAAATATTAACGTCCATGACTCAGGTACAAATGCTTGTATTCATCGTTCAAACATTTGCCCCTACCGGGATTCGAACCCGGGACCTCAGAGTAGGAGACACCTTCAAACCGGTGTACTTTACACTCGACCACGGAGGTCGTCAAATATGGTAAGTTATGTAGAATGTTTGTATCTATTTATAATATTTTATGCTTGTGGATTATTTGTTAGTAGAAAACGAAAAATATGTCGCGTAATTCCGCAAGAAAAAATCAGCAATCAAGCACTCAGCACTCGGTGCTGAGATTGGCACGGTCTAACAACTCCTGAGGATGCTCCGTGTGTGGGCGAAACACGTGTAGAGTAGTCGGTGAAGGTGCAAGGTGTGTCACTGGGCTGCATCTGCATTTTTTCTTGCGGAATTACGCGACATATTTTTCGTTTTCTACTAAGATATGGATTTCCGCCAAGATTCTATCAAATGATTATTAGTTAATTATACTATATTAATAATATTATTTATTACTACTTATTTATTATTTTAAATGTACAATCGGGGAACTTCCCGGTTGACCAGTAGAGATTTTTTGGGAAACGTTTACTCGAAAAATAATAAGGTAATAGTAATAATTTATTATTCAAATGAATACCCATTACATGGATAATTGTGATTGTTCTTATTTGTGATAAAAACGTTTTCTATAAATCTATTACTTTTTAAATAATGCTTCCTAAAAACTAATGGTCAACCGGGAAGTTTCTGTACCTACCTATGTCTAACTATTAACTTTGTAGTGCTGTCAACTGTACAATTATAGGGCAAGAACCACTTTAATATATCTCATCACATCACTGACCTTTGAATAATTAAAACGCACGCAATCCGCTATATTACATTAGTTATGCAAGTATCTTACTTAACAGTGTATTGTAGCAGTCCGCTGCCTCCGATGGTAACTCATAAACATAACACTGCAAGAAAACGGTGTTTTTTTATATAAACTCTTCGTAATTGAGATTTTATCTCTTACACTTGACTCGCCTTTTGGCAGTTATTTAACAGGAATTTTAGTTTGGACTTTGGAGTGTACGAAGAATTTCAACTAAAATAGTGTTCATTGAGAGTGTCTGGAAATCGCATTCAGAAAATATTAGCACATGACTAAATTATGTCGCACTCCTAAATATATAAACTTTAGATTACAGGAAAAGGAATACTACCTTGGTTACATTTTCCCCAATTTAGTTTTTAACATTTATATTTTTAATACGCTGTAGGCCAGCGTTGTCACATCAATGCTAGGAATATCCTTGCATTCGAAAGAAACAGCTTTTCAGGTGTTTAACGATTGATTAAGATGCAACTGCCAATAATTTATGATTTTGTAATTTTTGCATTATCAATGCTATTTTTATACTTATGGTAAATTTTAAATAGAAAAATATTGGAAAAAATTAACTCGGCCACAAGTGAATTCTCAGACGGGAATCGATCCCGCGACCTTTATAAATCCGGTCCAATGCTCTTTTGCTCTTTTTCAAGAGCATTTGACCGGATTTCCAAAGGCAAAAAAAAATGCAAAAATACAAAATCATAAATTAGTTTTTAACAGTTTGTGTCACTAACATTTTGTCCCCGATTTTAATCGGAAAGACTTTGGTTATAATCTCGCTCTCTTGTTATCTCAAAATTTCACGCCATAAAGCAGACTATGGTTCTCTCCAAAGTCTTCTCCTATCTATCTTTATGCCAAAATTCATCTTTATTGTTTCAATAGTTAAAGCCTGGTCCAAGTTAGAGTTAGGTAGAGTTATTTTTGCATACATATATTTCTTTTGATTTCCTTAATAGCCGAATAGCCGTTTCTAAATTCTACTATAATGAAGTGAATGGCAACTTTAAACCACCGCCTACACTTACAAACAAAACAGTTATCTGCTAAAATAGGAAATAACCAATTCCATATTCATTCACAAATATATCTGAGGAAATATTATCTTGAATATGTAAATCCAATATTGAGTCATAAGAAAACTATGCTAAATTTGTGCGTGGGTCTCAACAAATAATGTGTCTAACTTGTCAAGCTAACTTGTACTTAATAGCGATAATTTTAAGGTCGTTCTATGGGTAGATTAAATCTTCGTCTTGGGAGACCACGATTCAAGTAAAACGTGAAATTACGTCATCAGGGTAATATGAGAACGAAGATTCTTTTGTCTCTACAAATAAATAAACTAAAAAATACACCATACAATTTATATATAGAAATTAATTTCAACTATCTATTGTTGTAACCCACTTTTATTTCGACTAGCGGTCGCCCGCGAGATTCTCGCAGGTAGGCTGATATCTAACGAAAAAGCCCTCCCGTGGGAATATCGGGATAAAAGTATCCTATATTTTAATCCAGGCTATATTCTGTCTCTGCGCCATATATCATCCAAATCCATTCAGTAGTTTTAGCGTGAAAAAGTAACAAGCAAACAAATAAACTGACTTATTCTCGCATTTATAATATTAGTAGGGTTCCAATGTAGGAAGGAATACTACAGATATTGGGTACAAATGGTGGTTGCGTTGCGCCATTAGTTCTGTTACCTACCCCTACTAAAAAGAAGCTACCTACACCATTTTTTTAAAGCACGTCTCCTTTTCATTTAAAAAAAAGACGAATTGTTTCCACTTTTGTTATCGCTTGCCTTAACATAGTTGCTATCACAAGACTACGTGATAAAGCGTATGCGTTGCATGTCACTAAATAATAACCTCGCTATATTTGAAGCAAAAATGCTGTGTTGTAATGTGTTTTAAATAAAAATAGCTTTATTTTTGTGAATTTGGAAAGTAAACTAGTAGTAAAACTGAAGGTTGTCAATTAGTTATAAGAAAACATGCTAAGAGTTCATTAGCCTTGTAACATATCATCCGTCTTATCACATGGTCACTATTACTAACATAATAAGAATTTTGATTTTTTGATTGGGATTTTTTACCATGTTTTTATTATTTCATGTTTGTATTATTGTATTTGGTGTTACTCTGTGATCATGGCGCATGCAACTGCGCCGAAATATCGGGGACTCGAAAGAAAATACAAACATGGAAAACATCCCGTTTTTCCTAATAATGATATCATCCGTAACTAAACCCATTCTTTTTTGAAAGTTAGAAGTCAGCTTTACCATGATTTCCATCCTTCTTTTTTTAAAAGCAAGAGTCATCTTTCAAAATGTATGGAATGGACTCAAAATCAAGCTCCTATGTGTGCAATTTTAATTCATTGACAACAAATTCTCTCTTAGCTCTAGCGGTAACACCATCAGTACGATCCAGAGGTTTGGGGTTTAATTATAATAATAGTTTTCCATATGTATTTGTTTTCGTTGGTTTTAATTCATTGACAAAAAATTCTCTCATTAGTCTAGTGGTAACACCATTAGTACAGATTCAGAGGTTTGGGGTTTCACTCCCAATAGTTTTCCTTAAGTAATTGTTTTGGTTGGTGGTTGGAATTGTTCTAAATCTGCCTGGCTAGCTAGTAATATGTAATAATACAAATAAAAAGCACTTTATTGCACACAAAGACAAACAATAAAGAAATAACAAAAAAAAAGAGAGAAAGCATACAAAAGGCGGCCTTATTGCTAAATAGCAATCTCTACCAGGCAACCTTGGTTAGAAAAATAATAACGAAGAGGACAAAGGGGAGTGGGTGAAGTTATGGGAAGAATAGTTGATATAGATACCTATACATAATATAGATAAAAGAAATAAAGTATAATATAATAGAATTTAAAAGGAAAAAATACAAATACATAATAAGTAAATACTTATTAGGAAAAAGAAAGGAAATGCTTTTTAACTTGATCGCGAAAAGATGCCAAAGTACGAGCTTTCCTAATACCTTCCGGGAGAGAATTCCATAAAGGAACAGCTAGTAGCACGAACACCACCATCTTGTTTGTCTGTCTGTTTTGTCATCGCCCTAATAATAATCTTTTTTGAGCACAGTTCCTCACCTAGTTTAGGACTCCGGGAGACACTCAATTCCACCTTCAGGCAAATCATAACCTATCATGAGTCGATGAAGGCTCTGCGTCCTACGTTGTCGATTGAAAGAAATGTCGGAAAAACCAAACGAATTCAATGAGTCGATACAATAAATTAAATGTTCCGTTAGTCTTTTATTGTTTCCACTTTCCCTAATCAAAGGAAATTTCAGCAATACGATAAAGAAATTAACGGTTAAGCTTAAATTAGTTTCATAATTCATTGACCGAATTAAAATATGGGTTAAAATATTAACATTAAGATCTACATTCCTTTAACACTTGTGTAAATAAGAATTCTCTGCACGCTCGGCACAGTTCCATGAACCCTGGACATTTCGTCTCTGCTCACGTACACACGGCCATTATGGTTCAGCGGAAGTGAGTCTAACTGTACCGAAGACGTTTGGATAAAATGAACTCTATTTTCGGCCTCATTGGGTTGAAGATTGAGGTCAACTCTTTTGGTAGGTACGTGAGATGTGGTGATAATTTTTGTGAGGGATCTGTTAAAGAATATGTGGAGGGTTGAAAGATCTTCGTGTACTCTCTGAAGAGTTAACTCAGTAGCGCAGTGGTTCGCGCGTTATTGTATTGTAGAGGTTAAAAACAACTTTCGCAATGGTCGTTCACGGAATGGGTAGTCAAAAATGTTATATCTAGAACTCCTCGTGTAAGCAGTAGTTAAAATTGAAACCCACCAATCCGCATTCGTGATTGGCGTGGTAAGTTATGGCCCATTCTCTTTAACCATCCATAAGGAAGGCCAGCGCCCCAGCAGTAGGGGACATCAAAATAACTGATAATGAAAGTAATTTACTGACACATTGACAGACAACAATATGACAGGTCAGCATTGATCTGGGAATCTACTCCGAAAACGAAACCCGATTATCGGACGAAAGTTCGTTTAGTTGCGAGCCTTTATACCGCGTGGGGCCTACAACCGGGGATAATATTAAAAACGGAGGCTCTATAGGTCACTAGTACTAGGTCACTAGTACTTTAATCATTATGGTCCCAACTAATCAAAACCAAATCTTTAGTTTTTGATTTTGTATAAAAAACTTAATCCTAAATTCAATGTAATGGAAACAACGTACCGCTCAACTTTTTCGGAGCTACCTACTCGGAACGACTTTTTGAAAATTTATGTGTCGGCTGATACAAAAATATACTGTCTTACTATCGCACTTCATGAATCCGCGTAGGTATTATTTTTTCTGAAGTTTTTTTTGCACTCAAAGCCATTTTCACATTTAATTACAAATTATGTAAATAAATCCAATTCAATTAATTTAAACTTGAAATGACATGTCATGCATGATGGATAAAAGTGTAAACAGATAACTGTCATTGCGATATTTAATAATAAACTACAGATTTCAATTAATTTGAAACAGCGATTTAAAGCTATGGGAAGTAGCGGGGGCTGTTGCTTTTCAAGGAATTAAAGGTAAAATTTATAATTGATAGTGATATCATGATGTTTTGCGGTAATTTTTTTTTATTACTACGATAAGTTCGCAACGTTTCAATTATACACTGGTTATGAATCGTAACTTTTAATTCTTATTGTGAGTAATGCATGGGTTTTGATTAACTGGAATCTTTTTAGAATAAATACTAATACTCTAGAGTGTCTCTATTTTCAATATTTTCCCCGGTTCCAAGCCTCAGACGGTATACTCAAAATAACGTCCATATTCCATAAATCACACGTTAAAAATCGTTGGCTGTCGCAATCCGTCTTTCGTGGTAGGCCCTCTACATAGTGCAGCCGTTCAGCATTGGCATGCGAAAAGAAATTAATCACGAATGTGCGTTGTAGTTAGCGCATCCTTCCGTGTGTTGCGTGCGCTTAACTAATAATTGTCTTACTATTCGTGTAATCGGCGGTAGCAGGGTTGTCTATATTACAGTGCGTGCGAGCCATATCATTATTTTATGAACATCGATCAGGGATAGCCTTCAGCATACCCGGTGTTAAGTAATACTTCGGCGGAAGGTGGAATCGCACCTCTCCAGGAATCCTCAAAAAACTGAGAAACTGGCTATCTTTTATCTCTAATTGCTGGAACACAACAATGCTCAAGTTGTTGTTATGGCGTCAGACTTACGAACTTACTGATACAGGTAGTTGTTACCACTAGACCGCAGAGGCGGTTAAAATATTAATGCGAAAGTATCCTACCTTACTAATATTATAAATGTGAAAGTATGTCAGTTTGTTTGTTTGTTTGTTACTCTTTCACGCTAAAACTACTGAACGGATTTGATGAAATTTGGCACAGAGATACCCTGGATTAAAACATAGGATACTTTTTATCCCGATATTCCCACGGGAAGGGGAACCACGCGGGTGAAACCGCGGGTGGCTCTAACCGCTATATATATGTTTATATGTTTGCCTGTCTGTTACTTCTCACACTTAAAGTGCTAAAAGCCCCGATGCAATTTTAATGAATTGTAGTTTAATGATATATTAGACCTTGGAGAAAAGCATAGGCTAACTTTTTGTCGCGTTTAAAGTGATCTCTTAGAATTCCACAGGGAGGTAGTCGTTGGCGGAACGAGTTATGAAATAATTAACTTAAATCTACTCTTAATAACTTAGCAGGTTCAAGCACTTTTGCTATGGTCATTCTTAAAACTTCTAATGGGATGGACGGCTAAATAGGCGCCTAGTTAGTAGTAAGAAATCATATAATGTACCTATAATACCGCAGTTATTGCTAAAAGGATCATCGGAATCGGGTTAAGATGTATATTAATGTTGTCTGATATTTATTACATAATTTTAATTTTTTTGTAACCCTAACAGAGCGGTAACTAGCGTATTCCACGCGTTGAATTGGAGATGAGATCTAACGCATCGTTAACTATTATAGTTGGTTATGGCCACTATTACTGTCGTATCTAATTAAGTTTACAGTTGAGACTGATTGATGGATAATAAAACTAAAACTTTTAACAGAAACATACCTAATAGGTATAGACAAAAGCTTTTACACAAAAAATTTATTTAAACGGTTGTTTGTTCACTAAGTTTTTTTTTAACATATTAATTATTTATACCTAGGTAATATTTTATGGTTTTTAAGAAATTCCCGACTACGGTCACCTTTCCAGGGACCAAGTCAAACAAATTTAATTTACTTTGTAATGAAAACAGTACGCGCAAAATTTTACATGTGCATTTTATAGAACTATATCTTTTTACCGACTCCAAAAAGCGAGGAGGTTGTCATTTTTTTTTCAATTATTCAAAGAAGAAGAAATAGGTAGGTAGCAAGACCAATCGAAATAATTCTAATATAATTTCTAAGTAATCATTGCACTTGTTTTCACGGATTTTCGGGCATAACTAGGTTTAAAGAATTTCTCCTAACTCACTAACACACTAACTCACACTCATAACTCCTTTGTTTATCAAGTGATTTATATAATTCTTGTTACTTTTAAGTTTAAGTAAGTAACTTTCCAACTTAATAGTCTAATATAAACTAAGTTAATACATGCACTGTGCCAGTTCAACGATCGTACTGAATACTTTCCCTGGGAAAGCGGGCAGATCAATTTGTTCGCTCGTACGTGCTTCAGTTAAACTGTCACAACTTGTTACAGAGCTTTTGATTCTATTATGTAACATTGTTGCTATGAGAGACAAAGGAAAAGTAATTGAACAAAGATTGCCGGTACTTATACCGGTTTAATATTAATTAAAGTTAGTTATCTATATACCAATGCTTTTTCATTACTAAACTACTTATTTCTATTTAGGGTTCCGACGAACCTCTAAAGAAAAATAAGGAACCCTTATCACTTTATAAGATTTTAAACTTTCGCGTTCCATTATAATTATATATTAAAACAACAGGACTAATCACTTTTAATCCTTATCACTTTGTTGTCCGTCCGACCGCGTTTATCTCGAGAACGCATGGAGGTATCGAGTTGAAATTAAAACTATATATTCAGGTCAACAGTCTGTTGGAGGTGTAAAAAAATACACTAGTAAATTAACGTCAAATAAAGATAGGGCCGTCTAAAGTCTTAACCCCAAAAACACGTATATCGACACTCTCAAGGGAATCAAAATTCGGGTATATAGGTACCTATATTGGAACGCCTAATTAGTTTTTGATAGATAGGTTCCTAAAACAGATTTTTCTCAAAGTCAACCGTTTAAAAGGTATACACTTCCAAAGTGGTAAAATGTGCCCCCCCCCCCCTGACTTTTAAAATAAGAAAGTGAAGAATCTAAAAAATATATATGCTGTAGATTTTTACAAAAACTTTCAACGAAAATTAGTTTGATCGAAATATATTTAGCAGTTAGCAGCAGCAAAGCTAGAGCACATTTTCCAAACCGCAAATATAACTTTGTCATTCATACAAACACTATTAAAAATTATAGTGGCATTTTGGGTAGGTCTAGGTGTGGTGTAGGTAATCGGTAGTCAAGTGAATACCTAATTTAATATAATAATAATAGAAACTTTATTGCACACGATACAAAAACAAACACATACTGAGAAAATGACAAATAAGAGGAACACACAATAGGTGGCCTTATTGCTACAAAGCAATCTCTTCCAGGCAACTTTTAGTGTGAGACGGAACCCTTCATGTGCGAGTTCGACTCGCAATTGGCCGATTTTTTTTCCACATAAAGAGCATTGTACTTAGTTAAATGACGTAATAAAAATTCAGGCTATTTTATCATAATCAATTGTCAAAACATTTGTAAAGTGTTTCTTGCTGAAAAAGAAATAATGCTGGCCCACTGATGACAAGTCAAATGTGTACAGAAAATTTCGATTTCTCCTCCCTCAGAAGTCTTGATTCTCAATTGGGAGGGCTATTATATTAGCTATTCTAGTAAATCGCAAACGGCAGTGGACCGGAACCGTAAAGGCTGTGAGAGTTCATGTTCCCTTTGAGCAAATTAGAAACTGTAAGTCTTTTTTTAAGTACTTAACCATAAAAAATTTCATGTGTTTTTTAAGTTCCTATAGCAAACTACTTGGTTACGCCTGTGATACAATCGTCAAATAATCACAATAATCAACAACTCGACCTCGCTTAATCTGGATTGGAGTCATTACATTATTGTACAGAAAACAGCGCGTCAATCTTTAGATAACGATCTTGATAGACTTTGAACTTTAAGACATAAGCCGTTAAGTTTGGAATTGTCTGAAAGAAATTGACTTATAGTAGCCGTGGTTGCCGTTGACTATAGGTACGTACAAGATGTCCACACAACTACAGTATTTACGAAGAAATAGTAGTTTATTAAAGACTTCCATTCTTTTGTACTCTAGGCACATTACTGTTGCAGTTTTTCTTAGTCCAAGGTAAGACTAAAGCACGATTTGTCAATGTTATCTCATGATTAAGTCGTTGTTTGTTTGTTTAGAAGTTAGGACTTCCAAACGAGGCGTGGAACCGTAAAATTCAATCCCTGTTAACGATGGACCCGATGGCGCAAAGTTTTAAAGAAATATTAAATGAATGTACAGGAATCATGTGACTGAAACTGCGGATGGCTACTAGAAAAAAAACAAGCAAAAAAGTAGACTAAAAAAATACAGTGGTATCACAATACCACTGTACTTTTTTAGTCTGCTTTGCGTATGCTTTTTTCTAGTAGTACTTAAATTTAATACTCAATACTCTATATATTTATTGCATCCATAGTGTTACAAAAAATTTACATTATAGTAAAAAAAAGTACAAATTATGGACCCTACTAGCATGCGATAAACATGCATAAAATCTGTGCCAAGGCTATTTTAGTAAATCGCAAACGACTGTTAGTTAATTGGAGTAATATCCTGGAATTACTCGTGTATTAAACAGTCAATGACCATAGTTATTTAGTTATTAAAACCAGAGTCTTGGCTAAACCGGTCCTGGCAATGAGTCGACACCACTTTCACAGTTAGACGCATTTGTTTCCTGCGAATCTACTTAGATTACTTGGGAGAACAGGTTGTTACATATTGTACCTGTTTAACTAACCTATTACGGTATAGACTGTCCCGATGGCGTTTTATTTTAGTATGATAAAGGAAACATCATTATCGGGAAAAAGCATTGCCTTCCATATATAGGTACCTGATGTTAGGTAATGATAAGACTAAGGGGGAAGGTGGAACCTTCTCCTTAAGCAGAGGATCGAGTTCAAAGCAAGGGTGAATAGGCTACTTCTGGGATAGCTCGCTCCACCGTAGATCCTGTCTTTAGTCCCCGGGCTAGACTAGGATCAAGAGTGAACCCATTCATAATAAAAAAAGCTAGCTAAGCTACCTTATCTCTTAACTGCTGGAATACAATATATAGTTGCTATGGGACTTAGATACCTTAAAGCGGTGATAGTTAGCCCTTTTAAAAATGGTTTTGGTAGTCTTAGAACTAGTTCAATCACTAACCAAATAAGTTACCCCCGATAAAAAACGGGACCTCTGGTTCCGATATCACTAGACCATTGCAGTTTATCTGAATAATTTCCCGGGAACACGAAAATTTCTTTAAGTGTGTTTTGAATAACGCCTATTTGATCTCAAAGCCCCTCGGAAAATGTAGGTATTCCTATTTTTTGAATAATAATACTATGTATTAAGATTTACCGTTATAATTAAAGAAAACTTACAAAACGATATAAATCAAAATAACTCCTCACTTTAATATCGCACCGACTTTGACCCAGTTATTGACGCTGAACGTTGTGTTTTAAAAACAATATTATTATTTTATCTGCGCACAGATGTATGAGATATGGCTAAGGCCGAGTGTTAAAAGTAGTATTAACTTAGATCGTATGGAGTGCGAGGTCGTTGGTCGTAACTTTAGGGTTGACAAAAACAAAAAAAAAACAAAAAACTTAATTCTTTTTAGACCACGTAAAAAAAGTTGAATTTTAAAATTCTTGTTTACTTTAAAAACAATAGCTTTATCACCTGATTAAGCGACAAATTATACGAAAAGACTACATTTTTTTTCATACCACAAAAAAGGTTTTTTTATGAAAGCTTGAAAATTCGAGACACTTAATATACTAGTATTGGGAGAGATCTTAAAGGCCACATTGAAAACCTGATGTTAAGTATTGATAAGGCTGAAGGTGGAAGTGTGCCTCTCCCGTAATACTCAATTACTGAGAAACTGGTCGCACAACGCTGAAAACATTATTATTATGACGTCAGACTTATACTCGGACCCGTAATTAGATGCAGTAAAATTAGCAGCTCCAGTGTGCCCACTTGCTGACAAAGTAAAAATAGTGACGTGACAAAATAATCGTTTGTTCAATTGACATTCAGTCAAAAATTGGTAATGATATTACAAAAATTGGTTGATATTAAATTTACTCTTCGGAATGTAACTGTTTTCAGTATGGAATCAAAAAAATCTATAAATCAGTTATAATATTAAGGTATCGTTGTGCTGCCAAATATCATTAATAATATGAGAGAGTTACTTGTACAAATTTTATTTCAATATTAATGTGACATAATTGGATGGTAATTATCCGATCCAATCCGATACTCAGATGGATCGATACAATGCAATACGATACGATCCACCTGATTTTTGTATCGATACAATAGCATTCGAATCATAGAATATTGTTATTTTGTTCCTATTCTCAAATACCTAATAATTATTTAGTTTACTTTATTAATATATTTTCAACAAATGAGGTATTTGAATTGAAATAAAATGTTTGTACCTATCATTTTTAATAATATTTGCCAACGTGCTATTTTAAATAAAATATCTAGCATTATATAGTTATTTGTTATATTATAACAATATCATGCTTCATATTTTATTTTACTTGAATCTATCCTATTCCTATTTATTAACTAAGAATCGGCCAAAAATATAACTAAAACAAATCAATTTAATTTCTTCAATTTATTTTTGCCTTCTTCACTAGTAGACTTAGGATGGCCACATTATTTTACGAAATGATAAATAGAACCTATCTGTCATTTGACTGCATCTAATTACAAGTCCGAGTATAGATAAGATGGTGGTAGCTAGCCAGGCGGACTTACAACACGTCCTACCACCAACCAAACCGAATACAATATGTACCCCCATGGGAATCGAACCCGGGACCTCAGGGTCTCTGATACCTATATAATCACTAGACCACAGAGGTGGTTCAATGTTCACCAACTAACAAGAAAAGAAAATGTAATTAAAGCGCCATTGACTAAGAAAAAAATGTCAGCTATTAACAAACGAACCTCTCGTCTGACAGCCCTAGACATTTTTCCTATAATTCCTATTTACATACAAATGTTATGGCAAAACGAAGATAGGAACTATAATCGCACACAATAAGTTTCCCAGCATTCTCCGAAAGATTCCCATGGGTAACAACCACTTTAATGAATAACGCCTTGCTTTGACTTGCTAATCGCATAGTTTAAAAAAACCTTGTAAGTTCAATCCTTCTTTTAAACAATAGTACCTACAAGTATTTTTAATATTTCATTCAGTTTTCACATTTCTTGAAACTTTGACGGAATTATACGCGGTTTTTGTTAAAATAATGGTACATCTGACAAAGCTTAATTTAGACGAATCGAAAAGAAAAACAAGAACATAGTATTTTGTTTTGCGGCAAAACACAGGAAACCTCTCGTGACCAGGCCCCGAAAACACGCAGTTTATATAAAAATTTGTTAGGTCTGTCTGTAACTTTCTACGCCTGAACTGTGAACGAAATCTTAAAATTCCAACTATTTTATTAATAACTAGCGGCCGTGCGCGGTTTCACCCGCGTGGTTCCCGTTCCCGTGAGAATTTTGGGATCATTTATAGCCTATGTTACTACTTGGGGTCTAAGGATTCTCTATACCAAATTTCGTCAAAATCGGTCCAGTAGTTTTTGAGTTTATTCGTTACATACAAAAATACAAATATTTCCTCTTTATAATATTAGTATAGATTTTTGAAAGGTCGTGACACTGGTTGCGTACTTCTAAAGTTAGAGATATTTCATAATACAGTAAAAAAATATATTTTCTTGTTGTAAACCGAAGCTTCCTCTTGACAGGGGTCAAACAAAAAGACGTACAAACATAATTAGCGATTCACACATTGTCAATGTACTGTGGCCGTGTGAATCGAACCAGGAAGGCTTTGCTAATTAAGCAGTTATTGTCCTTTACGGAGCCATTGCCAGCGACATTCCATTGTTCGTTAATACCAAACCTCTTCGCGACGAAACATGAAATTGTTTAAAAGAACTTTAATCTTGAAAGATCTATTGTTTTTAATAAAACATCATATGGATTTTGAAGATGTTTTGATAATACGTACATCTTATGTTTTGAAATAAAACAACTTTTACGGATATCAAACGCGCTATATTTCCACGAACTAAGTTGTAATTGTCCGTATTTTTAGGTTTTTTAGGGGTTTTTTGATTTTCCCGACGTTTCGGCACCTTTACAGCTGCTTACAAAATGAGTCATCCCGTGACCACGGCAGCTGTAAAGGTGCCGAAACGTCGGGAGTACGTAGAGAAGAGATAGAATATCAGGGTTTTAAACGTTAAATTCAATATATAGATCAATCAATTGATAAGAAAGTTCTATTAAAATTGGAAGGCAAAATTGTATATGAGCTGATGGCTGATTTTGTATTTGTTCACTAATAAAATAAATATGAAGGATCTTTTCAAAACAAGATAGAAACAATCACGTTACAAAATATCTAATAATGAATCAAATACTAAGTAAACGTCACTCACAAATGAAAAAGATACCTAAACGATGACAAAACATTTTAAAGTTACACTACAGTAAAGTCGTTGATGTCTTTTGTATGGAACGATGCATACTAGCATTCATAGTGCTAATAATCTCATTTCTTTTACAGATTTCATCTGAAAACTTAAGAAAACTATCTTCTCAATTCTTTACTTTGAGAAGATGGAGTATTTCACACTTCCTTTAATCCTCTAAACACTTCAACAAAACTGAAAAACTGGTCAGACAGAAATAAAAAGAAGGATGCGTTCAAAATTCGATTTTTGTTCCAAACGATGAATTTTGGATTATGGAAACAGAATAAAAAGTTTGCTCGCTGCCGGCTTAGATTTAAAAACTTTTTATAGTGATGTGATTGAAGTGGCGTAGCTTAGAAATATAGCAAGATGTCTACCAGCAACGATCTAAGCGATGTCGAGGCACCTAAGCCTGGAATGCGGCCAGCTGTGAGCAAAATATTCTGCTGTAGCGTCACCGCGGCTTCTGGTTTCATAGCTGCTTATGCTTTGGTAAGTGTTTGTCACTATATTTACGTAGTTTAGTATATTTTTTGGTTAATTACGTGAATAAGCTTTTGAAAGCGAAGTTAAGCGAAAAGAGTATGGCAGTTTGGCTCTACATCTATTCATATTTGGAAACTAATAGTCATTTAGTATATACGCCATATTATTATTATAAAGTTCCGTTTTTTGCGTTTTGGTAGTGCATTCCAAATTCTTTCCATTATTGTATTAGGTTGAGAACCTGTAAAGATTTTTGTAAGAGTGGAAATAAATAAATAAATAAATTCTTTAGCTGTTCGCATAAAAAATGTATCAGCAAAGCGCTTGGTACGGACCGTTTGGGATGTTAACGACTTACGGGTGATAAGCTAACCTGCGTCTGGTACCCCGATGGTGGAAAGGGGCCGGAGGAACAAGGTCGTGCAGTTCTCTCGCACACTCTCGAAAGTGTAGCTTATAAAAGACCGATAAACATGCAACTTTGCGGCGGCGGTGACTGAGGCTCTGAAGTTCCGCCGTGGCCAATGCTGAGTTTTCAATAGATTCCAGAAGCTCTAGCTGATACATAGCAGAACCATCCCACAGGTGACCACAGTACTCCAGAGACGGCCGAATCTGCGCTTTATATAAAAGGAGCAGCTGATACGGTGAGAAGTATCGCCTAGCCCAAGAGAAGACGCCCAGTTTCATTTCGCATGGAGTCGATGTACTCGTCAAAGTTCAGGTTGGAAGACAGGTTCAGGCCAAGAAGTTGCAGATTTTCGTTTATCGGTAAGGATGCACCCTGGAAAGTCGGAGT